>OY740788.1:11826871-12526257 GCA_963514005.1 Raja brachyura
CTCCCTCTCCCCCTCTCCCTCTCCCCCCTCTCCCTCTCCCCCCTCTCCCTCTCCCCCCTCTCCCTCTCCCCCTCTCCCTCTCCCCCCCCTCCCTCACCCCCCTCTCCCTCTCCCCCCTCTCCCTCTCCTCCCTCTCCCCCCCTCTCCCTCTCCCCCCTCTCCCTCTCCCCCCTCTCCCTCTCCCCCCTCTCCCTCTCCCCCCTCCCCCCTCCCCCCTCCCCCCTCTCCCCCTCCTCCCCTCTCCCCCCTCTCCCCCTCCCCCCTCTCCCCCCTCCCCCCCCCCTCCCCCTCCCCCCTCTCCCCCTCCCCCCTCTCCCCCTCCCCCCTCTCCCCTCCCCCCTCTCCCTCTCCCCCCTCTCCCTCTCCCCCTCTCCCTCTCCCCCCCCTCTCCCTCTCCCCCCTCTCCCTCTCCCCCCTCTCCCTCTCCCCCCTCTCCCTCTCCCCCCTCTCCCTCTCCCCCTCTCCCTCTCCCCCCTCTCCCTCTCCCCCCTCTCCCTCTCCCCCTCTCCCTCTCCCCCCTCTCCCTCTCCCCCCTCTCCCTCTCCCCCCTCTCCCTCTCCCCCCTCTCCCTCTCCCCCCTCTCCCTCTCCCCCCTCTCCCTCTCCCCCTCTCCCTCTCCCCCTCTCCCTCTCCCCCTCTCCCTCTCCCCCTCTCCCTCTCCCCCTCCCCCCTCTCCCCCTCCCCCTTCTCCCTCTCCCCCCTCTCCCTCTCCCCCCTCTCCCTCTCCCCCCTCTCCCTCTCCCCCCTCTCCCTCTCCCCCCTCTCCCTCTCCCCCCTCTCCCTCTCCCCCCTCTCCCTCTCCCCCCTCTCCCTCTCCCCCCTCTCCCTCTCCCCCCTCTCCCTCTCCCCCCTCTCCTCTCCCCCCTCTCCCTCTCCCCCCTCTCCCTCTCCCCCCTCTCCCTCTCCCCCCTCTCCCTCTCCCCCCTCTCCCTCTCCCCCCTCTCCCTCTCCCCCCTCTCCCTCTCCCCCCTCTCCCTCTCCCCCCTCTCCCTCTCCCCCCTCTCCCTCTCCCCCTCTCCCTCTCCCCCTCTCCCTCTCCCCCTCTCCCTCTCCCCCTCTCCCTCTCCCTCTCTCCCTCCCCCTCCCCCCTCCCCCCTCTCCCCCTCCCCCCTCTCCCCCTCCCCCCTCTCCCCCTCCCCCCTCTCCCCCTCCCCCCTCTCCCCCTCCCCCCTCTCCCCCTCCCCCCTCTCCCCCTCCCCCTCCCCCCTCTCCCCCTCTCCCCCCTCTCCCCCTCCCCCCTCTCCCCCTCCCCCCTCTCCCCCTCCCCCTCTCCCCCTCCCCCTCCCCTCTCCCCTCCCCCTCTCCCTCTCCCCCCTCTCCCTCTCCCCCCTCTCCCTCTCCCCCCTCTCCCTCTCCCCCCTCTCCCTCTCCCCCCTCTCCCTCTCCCCCCTCTCCCTCTCCCCCCTCTCCCTCTCCCCCCTCTCCCTCTCCCCCCTCTCCCTCTCCCCCCTCTCCCTCTCCCCCCTCTCCCTCTCCCCCCTCTCCCTCTCCCCCCTCTCCCTCTCCCCCCTCTCCCTCTCCCCCCTCTCCCTCTCCCCCCTCTCCCTCTCCCCCCTCTCCCTCTCCCCCCCTCTCCCTCTCCCCCCTCTCCCTCTCCCCCCTCTCCCTCTCCCCCTCTCCCCCCTCTCCCTCTCCCCCCTCTCCCTCTCCCCCCTCTCCCTCTCCCCCCTCTCCCTCTCCCCCCTCTCCCTCTCCCCCCTCTCCCTCTCCCCCCTCCCTCTCCCCCCTCTCCCTCTCCCCCCTCTCCCTCTCCCCCCTCTCCCTCTCCCCCTCTCCCCCCTCTCCCTCTCCCCCCTCTCCCCCTCTCCCTCTCCCCCCTCTCCCCCCTCTCCCTCTCCCCCCTCTCCCTCTCCCCCCTCTCCCTCTCCCCCCTCTCCCTCTCCCCCCTCTCCCTCTCCCCCCTCTCCCTCTCCCCCTCTCCCTCCCCCCCCTCTCCCTCCCCCCCCTCTCCCTCTCCCTCCCCTCCCTCTCCTTGTGACTTCCTCTCGCTCTCTCTCTCGCTCTCCCCCCCCTCTCCCCCCCCTCTCCCTCTCCCCCCCTCCCTCTCCCCCCCCCCCTCTCCACCCTTCCCCATCTTTGTTAAAGAAAAGCTTAATAGTTATGTTAATTAGAAGACAAAAAAGATTGCACATTGGGTTAATTTGCAGTTCCAGCATCCCAGGTGTTATTCTGCCCTCTGGTGATAAATATGTGAAGTATTCCCAATCTCCATGAATGCATAGGTGACATCAGGTCCACTGACCTCCCCCCGCACACCAAAGGTGCAGTTGGGAGGTTAATTGGTTTCTTTAAATGATACCTAGTTGTAGGTGAGTGGCAGATCTAGGGTTGTTGCTTGACGTGAACGCGGGAACGTTAAAACAAGATGAGTGTAAATGAAGGCTAGATGGTTGGTTCGGACTTGGTGGGCCAAAAGACCTGTTTCCATGCTTTATAGCTTGATTCTATCTGTAACTCTGAATTTCAAAGGCATATTGATAAATTGTTAAATTCAAGATTTGTATAGACTTGAATATTGTTTTTAAATTCTGCAGTTTCGAAGCAGTACCATATATTTCTTATCTAGAGAATACATTTCACTATTTTAATTCTATTAAAATGGAATAAACCTTGAATGAGTATTTGCAAGAGGGATAAATCTATCTAGTCAATTATGTCCAAAATACCCAGAAACTTGTTGCACTTTCATCATCTGAGTATACCATTTGCCTTGCAACAAATTGCCTGTTAAAAGCTCTCCTCCTTGATGTAAAATTCCTTCCACGTTGTGAAATGTGAAAGAAAACATTTCAGAACTACATTTTACAACAAAGTGCCTTATTCATTGCAGTTGTGTACAAATCCACCAGTGTATCTAGGAAATGATTCAGGAAACGGTTCTACAAGGATGATTGGTAACAACCAATCATGTGAAAAATTAATTCCACTGCATATTTTTTTTAACTGCATTTGATTTAGTTTAGTTTGGATATACAGCATGGAAACAGGCCTTTCACTGTTATTCTACTTTATCATCCACTCCCTTCGCACTCTACGCAATTTACAGAGGCAAATTAACCTACTACCCCACATGCCTTTAAGATGTGGGAGGAAACCAAAATATCAGGAGGAAACCCATGTAGTCACGGGGGATACCTGCAAACTCCACGCAGACACAATCCAAGGTTGGGATTGAACCCAGGGTTCTTCTTCTTCTTTCGTGTGACATGCACAGTCTAAAGTTGTAGGACAACTTGTTCTATTTGATCTTCCGTTTGTGCACGTCGAGTTGATTGCATTAGTCGAAACAGGGCGGACCACGTGAAGGTTGAAATCTTCCACCCCAACCCAGGGTTCTGATGCTGTTCTACCAGTTGTGCCACTGTGTCGCACTTCACATCGAGCATGGTCAAATAACACTTTTTTTACTTCTGCTATAGTTGGAATTTCTGCTAGTGATCCAGAGGCAAATGTATCGAACTGAATTGTTGAAAACAAAAGATATTGCTTTATAAATTTCCTCTTATGCACCCATTATGGTTCATTTGGATGTCAGCCCAGCATATTCGCCATCATATAACTCACAATGAGTCCGAATAGTTGAAAGGAATTCCTGCCGTCACAGTGATTGCTTTGGGAGGAAAAACGTCTTAGATATCCTGGATAAATAAATTAATGAAAAATTTGCAAATAGAGGTGATATTTCAAAGTTACAGATTTAAATTGGCATTAAATATCGATTTACCACCTCCTTTGAAAATAACTCAACTGAGTCAAAAGTGACGGTTAGAGGAACTTGCACATCAATTTGTCTCCTTACCTTTAGGGGTTTTTGCTCCCTTCCTGTGAAGCATCAGCAATAAAAAAAGTTGTGAGGGTTTATCGGAAATGGATCTTGCAAGAAAATAAACCTCCATTCATGGCGGAGCCAGAAATCATTGACACCGACGAAGATACAGTCGACCATTCGGAGCAGCATTCCTCAACACTGACAGATAATGAAGAGGTAAATAAGTACGACTTTTTCACAAATGCTGTTGTGAGTTTTTCCAGATGCTCTCCTTTTATTTGCTGCAGCTTTCAGCATGTGCAGTCTCTTGTGCCCCCAAGAATTTTGAAAGACCGTACCTAGCTGGAATATTTTTGTTGTTTTTCATGTATTATAGTTTGCATAACTGATAAGAGTAACCAAGTATTTAAACAGCATTGTTCCTGTATTTATATTCTTAAAGCTTATGTGCTTCTGATTAAATCCAAGCATTAAATAACATAAAAATAATATTTTAAGGAGCAGCCAGAGAATTTGCTTTCAATTAAATTCAGATGTCCAGAAATGTGTATGCTCAGAGGATTTGTTTTAAGACATTGCTGGGTCCCTTGCAGAGAGCATACTCACCATTTTGTCACGTTATGCTTAACCCATGTGTGCTTCTTGCTGATTGTTGATGGAAAAGTTTCTAATGAGTTGAAAAGTGCCAGCATTTTGGACAAACATTACAACTTGCTGCAAAAATGAACTGTGAGAAAGTAAATTATTTTGCGTGACTGAAATGGGACAGCCATGATGTGCAAGTCTGGTTTATGCATTTCAAAGAGGATGCAGTCGATACTTAACGAAAAGGAAATGGCAATTATAGGGAAATGGCTTGATACCTTATTGTGTAGCACAGACATTTGATTCATGTTATTGTATTGCAGTTTTTGCATTATAGAAATTATATTCAGTATATTATGCATCAATAAAAACATGTTGACTGTTGTGTGATACATTGAAGGCTGATAGCTTTTAGAAAGACAGAAGCTTTGGCTATCTGTTAGTTAGCGTGCTATTCAGAAAAATGTGAAGAAAATATGTTCCCGTTATAAATTTGCAAATGTTAGCATTAATGTTAAATATTTTTTTCTGTTTTTAAAGTCCATTCAACAGTCAAAACACAGGCGCACATCTAGCTGGGGGAGAACATATTCATTTACAAATGCTATCAACCGTGGCTGTATATTTGAAGAGGAAAATGGAAATGTTCAGGCTGGTATTCAATCAACATTGCAAGTGAGTTTTGGTCATGTTCTTTAGCACATTAATCAAATTTTGATCATCTGGGTGTTCACTGTTCTTTTTGGAAAAAAGTAACAGCAAAGTGTAAACTACTATGTTTCTCCTCAAATTTTCTCTTGAAGCAGAGAAACGTATATTGCCTCTTAATCCCTTGAAATTTGTAACATGTTTTGGATTGAAAAGTCAATGCATGAGATGCTTATTTCCTATCTGTACCATTAAAGTACCCAGTGAGTTTCTGTTGCAAATCATGCAGCCTGCTATGGCCATAATAGGTAATTGCTAGTGGGGCAATTCTTGATTTCTGCAAAGATAATTTCATATTGGTCTTCCCTTCTCTGGAAGAACACCCAAATACTCATCTAAATGCATTCTGCATTGCTGGAACAAGAGGCAGGTGACTGTTTAGGCTGACCAAACAAAAATCTAATTGGATTGATTGCATTTCCCAACATTTTGTCTATAGTCCTACTTTTGTGCACATTTAGACACATAAAATTGAGAATTTCCCATTATTTTGGACGGTGACATTAGATCTATAACATTCTCTGGGCATAATTTGTATTCTTCGCAAGCTTCTGGATGCTTCCGACAAATACCTTAAATCAAATTCTTGACCGCTTTGGCAAGAGAACTTTGAACTTCTAGTACACACTTCTGATGCCTCTTAATATTTTCACTTGGATTTGGTGGTATTTCTCAGGTAAAACAGGCTAATGTGTCTGAATATGAGCATAAAATGCTGGAGTAACTCAGCGGGTCTGGCAACATCTCGGCAGAAAAGAAATAGGGACCCTTGGAATCAGTCTGAAGAAGGGTCTCGACCTGAAACGTCACCTATTCCTTTTCTCCAGAGATGCTGCCTGAGCCGCTGAGTTACTCCAGCATTTTGTGTCCATCTTCAATTCCTTCCTGCACCTAATGTCGCTGACCATTGAATGTCACCACTATTTTCTGTTTTTTATATTAAGTGTACAGCATCTGTAATATTTTGTTAATATCCCTGTAATTGTTTAGCTGTTCAGTTCCAATGAAATATTCAGCTAATAGGGTACAGAATTACAAGATTTGGGAGAGGATAATGTGAATATTGTTTTTGTATAATTGGAAATGAAATGATTGTTAATGAGTTCATAGAATGCACTGATGTTTATGTACACCAATTTTAATAGGTTTTTTTGACAAATTCTTCAAATGTATTCCTGTTGGAGCCCTGCAATGATGTCTCAAAGATCCTAGATGAACAGATTGACGTGTGCAGGGCAGTCCTGAGTATTTATAGGCACATGATCATGGAATTAACCATGAGTAGAAAGACTTGGTGAGTATTCACATTGGTCTCTGCTATCTTAAATATTCTGATATTTAAAATCTGCACAAGGTAATAATTTTCATTTAAATATTTATTGTGCCTTCAACTTGGCAGAAGCATCCCAAAGTCCCTTATAGAAACACCTTTGATTCTGAGGCAGTTGACCAAAAGAAATGGGTTTTTAATAACACAATAAAGGAGGAAGGTGAAGGGGGTGGGACTAGGGAGGCTTTCAGATTTGTGTAGGTCTGCAGGATCTTGATGCCAGTTATAACACACCTAGCAGTGCGAGAAAGATTGCAGATTGGTGTGAGCTATCCAAAACATTGCTGTGTGTGTTTTTACTTCAAACAAAGCTGATAGAGGTATGGTGACGTGCGCAGCAGGCAAACTGAAGCAGTGGGCAGTAATATGGAGATGGACGTTAGTGATCTTAAAGATGGAACCAATATTAAGTCCAAAGCTCATCTCAAGGTTCAATATGAACTCTTGGTTCTTGGTTACTTGCTATTTTGATATTGGACTGCTCGAGTTCGATACGGGACTGCTTCCCTAGAGAAGGATGGAATCAAAGTTCAGGGATCAGAGTTGATAACAGGACTTAAAGTGATGTTGTCAGCCTTCATCCTATTAATTATTGGGAACTTTCTTTTCTTCTGGTACTTGATGTCAGACAAATGCTTTGACAATTTAAAACCTGATGGTCAGTCCACAGTTCATGATGAAATAAATGTTGATAGTATCAGCACATGTAGAAGTTAATACATTTATCCTTGGATGATAATGAATGGCAGCACCTATATTAA
The DNA here is from genome assembly GCA_963514005.1 of Raja brachyura. Next base: position 11,834,025 of record OY740788.1, read on the forward strand.
TCAATTATTTATTTGTCACCTCTCTAGGCTCTCTCTATACAACACTAATTATATTGTATCTTGTCAGATCAGTGTTTAAAAATACAATTATAACAATATGACCTGACAGTGAAAATTGCTGAATATAACTTGACCATGGAATGGCAGCAAATGTTGAGGCTCTGAAGGGTGATTAAGACAGAAGCTCCCAGTTTTAATGTTACTGGGTAGTTTCATCTCCCCCTCCCCCCCCACCCCCCATGGTTTGTTGTTCAGGCAGATAAATTTCAAAGAATATTATAAATGGTGTTAAGATAAAACACCGGCAAATTTATGACTTTATCCCACAATTTATGCATATTGGATAGTTATTTTCATGTTGCAGATGATCTCAACACTTATGTTCCTGTTCAGCAAATATTGCATCCACAATACAGACTAGCAATAGTTGAATGTTCCCATAATAGGTATGATCGTTGACATTTTAACTCTAGTGTATTGATTTAGACACATTGCACATAAATTTTTTTTTAATGATTATTTTTTTTTCTTTTATATAGGGAACAACTTTTACGTGTTTTGCTCAAGATCACTGAAACAATTATGCAAAAGCAGCAGGATTTGCACAAACGGGATATTTTTGCAGAAAGTATGGCTGAACTACTTTTTCGGGTAAAATATCTATATCTCACTGAGAAGCTTTGTATATAATGAGTATACAAGATACAAGGTACATTTATTCGTCACGTACCAGGTGGCACAGTGAAATGAGATAACCATACAGCCAACAATAAAAATAAAGAACACAACACACGTTAGATTTAAACATAAAACATCCCCACACAGCAGGATCAAAGTTTCCCACTGTGAGGGAAGGCACCAAAGTCAGTCTCTTCGTCTAATGTTCACCCGTGGTCGGGGCCTCCCCGAGCCCTCTGTAGTCGCCGCTACGGGTGGCCCGATGTTCAGGGTGATGTAAATCCGGCGTCGGGGCTGGGGGACCTCCTCAGCGGCCTGGACATCAGAGTCGGCCACCCCCTACCAGAGTCCGCGGCTCCCAAAGTCCGCAGGCCGCGCTGGGCGAAGATTCAACGCTGGCGGCCCTCGGCAATGGGCCCCAGGACTCCGCGATGTTGTTCAGCGCCAGCCGCGCTGGAAGCTCTCCAAAACCGCAGCTCCCCGTTATTGGAGCAGCGGCCCAACGCTCCGGAGCTCCAAACGGCGATCCGGGTTGGCATCGCCCGCGCCGCGGTGAATTCAGCGCTGCACCGTCGCTGTTGTAGCTCTGGTCCGGTTCCTGGTCCCCGGCAGGAAAGGCCGCGCCGATCCAGGTGGTAGGCCGCGTGGAGGGGGGCGAGGATGCGACTCGGAGAAATAGTCGCGTCCCCGCCAGGAAGTGACTGGGAAACAGTTTCCCCCTTACCCTGCACTGCTTAGTATAATAAGCAGTATGAATGCTGTAATAACCAATGTTGAAAATGCATATTGTCAGGCAGCATTTATAACAAGAGCAGAGTTGTTCTTGATGCTTTTCCTCTCCAAACCCTTTTCCCAGCACCTTTAGATCTGTGCATCTTGTAAGTATTCCTAGTTTTTGTTGTAAGGTAATCATTCTGAAACCTTAAACACTGTTTCTTTCCCGGTAGTTGTTGCTGGACTTGCTGTGTTTCCAGTTGACTATTTTCACTATTCTCTGTTTATATTTCGGGTTTCCACTATCCACAGTTTTGTGTGTGCGCGTGCGTACGAGTGTACATTTTATAGTGAAAATGGATGATTATGAAAACATTTTTCAAGTTTCATCTTTGAGTTATTATTATGGATGAAACTGGCAGGTCATTTGTGAGAGAAAGAACTACAATTGACAGTTTATTTTAGTTTTTCAGCAGGCCATTTGTAGGTTGGACTTGGATATGCTTATATCAAATTCAAGCTCGCGCTTATTGTCACTTGACCATTCAGGTACGGTAAAAATTTGAGTTACCATACAGCCATACTAAGTGAAAAGCAACAATACACACAGCCGCATAAAATACAATTTAACATAAACATCCACCACAGTGGAATCAACATTCCTCACTGTGATGGAAGGCAATAAAGTTCAGTTCTCTTCCTCCTTTGTTCTTTGTTCACCCATGGTGGTCGGGGCCTTTGAACCCTCCGCAGTTCGCTGCTGCTGGCCGTCCGTCCGATGTCCAAACCCTCGCGTCGGGATGATGGAAACTCCTGCGTATATATTATTCATGATATCCAATTAAGATTATACTTTGGGTTGGATCTTGCATATTGAATGGAGGAATTTCCCCCAAATGTGTCATCCCATATGGAGTACTTTTTAAATTAATCACATTGAACAATTATGTTTGTTTTCTCATAAGAAGAAACGTTATCTCGCCATCTATCTTGAGAGGTGTCCTCAGGTTTCAGTCAAATCCTGGAAATTAAAATACGCCTTCTAAGAGAGCCTGTTCATTCCAGTAAATTATTCCAATTGACATTCTCTGAATTACCTCCAATGTAACAACATACTTAAATAAACAGATCAGAAAGACGTACGTTACTCCAAATGTAGTCTTGCCCAGCATGCTCCATATAACCGGAGTTTCATATTCCGAGTTTTGTATTTGATTCTCCTCACAATGAATGATAAATGCTCCTAATTTTCCTAATTACTCCCTGTACTTGTCCTGGGGCATAACTTGCAAAGGACACACAAATATGCACAGCTGATCTCAGAAATCTCTCACCATTTAGATAATATCCTTTTTTTTTAACTCTCCCCGTAAAATGGCCAATTTCACGTTTCTCCACGACGCTTATTACCCAAATCTTTCTACACCAACTTATCCTAGCTATATCCCTTTCTAACTTCCATGTCCTTCATGCAACTTGCTGTACTACCTATGGGCACTACGCCATAAAATATTCACAGAAGAAATATGTGACCTTTGGATAATAAAATCTTATTCATTGATTATTCTTGTACCTTTTTAAACTGCTATTTGTGGCAAATGAGTCCATCTTGATTTTGATGCATTGCTCTTGTTTACCTGGATTTTTTTTCATGGTTAAAATTAGCTGCTAGTTCCAAATGCAATGTTTCTGTACGTTTTAATTTCTATTATATTTGTTCTTGAGTCATTTGATTACATCTTAAACATTTTTCTTTTGTGTATTGTAGACCCTTATTGTTGCTTGGATCCGGGCTAATTTGAGTGTGTACATTTCAAGAGAGCTATGGGATGAACTACTTTCGGTGCTATCATCTCTGACCATGTGGAATGAACTGATCACTGAGTGGGCAAAGATCATGGATTCTCTCACTGTGGTGTTAGCAAGATGTGTATATGGGTTGGATATGAATAACTTACCTCTGGATAAGCTGAGTGAACAAAAAGAGAAAAAACAACGAGGAAAAGGTAATGTAACTGATTAATGTTTTGTGGGAAGAGATATGAGAAATGAAACCCAGTGGTCAATTGTCATTCATCAGTATGCTTGACGAATGGTACTTGTTTAAATAAGATCCTGCTTCTGTCATTGAATTGCACTGGAAGATGGTTAGGAGCAGAATTAGGCCATTTGGCCCATCAAGTCTACTCCGCCATTCACTCATGGCCAATCTCTCTCTTTCTCTCTCTCTCTCTCTCTCTCTCTCTCTCCTAACCCCATTTTCCTTCCTTCTCCCCCCTTCCCCTTCCCCCTCCCTCCCGGCAGTTCCCGACATTTGTTACTCTTTGATGGTGAATTTTTGTTAGGTACTTTATCAAATCTGATTCCAAATAAGCAGTTGGTATTTTAAATATTATAATAAAGCTGCAAATCTCAGTTTTAACCCAGTTTATTCCTAAATATTTTGTGGTTGCCAAAGGGTGGCAAGGATTCTTCAATGTCAGTGGTTCTATTGAGATCTTTGAGCCACAATCTTTTAATAGCACAGAGGTTTGTGTTCCAACCGTTATTCTGGCTTTTCTTGAACGCTCTCATCTCCACTCCTCCTCCTCTTGAAGTGTTGTGGAGTTGTCCTGCTCCTCAATCTCCCTCCTTCTCTGCTCCATTGCCAGGGATGAGTTGAAACCTTTGAGCCATCCACAAACCAGCCCACTTGTCAATCTCAATCGTTACGTCTGAAATGTTGAAGGATTTTTAGAACTTACTTTTAAATTCCAAAGGATGCGAGGGAAATCTGGGTTCCGTGTTATAAAATGACATCCCAATTTCCGCACTATTAAAGAGGCATTAATGCTCTATATTTTTAATAGAACTATATCATGTTGAGTTGACACTATGAAAAGTTTAGACATTGAAAAGCAGTAGAGCGAGTTTTAATATGCTTTGTGTATCTTTAATGTTTAAGGTATATGTCAAGATCTTAGTAAGGTAACTGGAGTAGGTAGGTCCTTTTCTCTAAGTTGGAGAAATCAAGCTGATGGCACACAAGAACATATGCGATTTAGAAGTGCGACTACCTCTGGTGCTCCAGGTGTTGAAAAAGCCAGAAATATTGTTCGTCAAAAAGCAACAGGTAAGGTGCTGAAGGTTTATTTATTCATGAATTGTTTTTGGACAACGCAATAATGTGTGCAGCATGTTGTAATTTGTTTTTGCATACCTGCATGAATAATTTTGTAATTAAAAGCCTGATAATTATGTGTTCGTATTCAGCACTGATCGTGCTTCCATTTTCATAATCAGGGCCTGTATTCTAAGTTACATCCGGCTTCTTTGCCGACTTCCCTCGCCTCTACCTGATTTCCTTTGCTCCTTACAAATGACCTCTGCCTTTTAAACAATGGAAGCTTTAGATAAAATTTAAAAATTCCCTGTTTGACTTCAAGCAAAATTTTGCACCATTTCTGAGCACCACCTATCAGGGCAGAAGAGAAGGTTCACTTGTATGACACCTAGGATGAGAGATTTCAAAAATGTGAATGAATTGGCAAAGGCAGTGTGGTTTTTATAAGGTGAAGAAGCATAAGAGACTTAGAGATGCTCGCAGTTATGAAAATTTGGCACGGTTAAGCATGGAAAATCATTTCCCATTGGGAATCTTAAAAAAAACTCACAGGTTAAAGTGGAGGGGGAGGAGAGATTAAGGGGAAATTATTTGCTTTATATGATGAGTTAATATGATCTGGAGTGAATTCTCTGAAAGGTGATAAATTCTGATTCAGTAATTCTCAAAAAAGTGCTTAAATATATGTGTCACAAAGAGAAATGTGCCTGGCTGTGCAACTATTTGTATAGCTCTTACTAAACGCTGGCACCAACAGGGGCTAAATGGCATCTTGTGCTCTGTGATTCTATCTCTCATTCATTCAGGTTTGAACTCTAAGCTTAGTCCGATCCTTTGGGTGTTCTGAACCTAAAATAATTTATTTTTTACATTGTACTACTTAAATGATATGATCTTCTAAATCATAAGTTTTTAAATTTAAATTTAAGTTTAAGTTTCATGTTAAATTTCTATAATTGTCACAATTGCCTTAATGTAATGACTCTGAACAGGTGGTTTCTCTACTTACAATTATGTGCTGTTGTATCTGTCCTAGATTTTCCTTCTGTTGAATAATACACCTCTTGTGTCTGCTAAAATAGTGGAGCCAACTTGTTTGCATGCCCCCTTGTGAGTGCATGAGGCTCAAATAATATAGAGATAACTTAGTTCAAAGGTTAACTAGTTAATAAAACTAGACTCAGCACATCAGGTGCTATAGTTACTAACAGTCCAAATTAGTGCCAAATCGTGCATCACTTTGGGTGCTAATGGGAAGGTAGGAGAGAAACACATTTTATTAGTTGTGACTAGTGTGGCTTTCATTCAAAATGCTTTGGAAGCAGAACATTGTGAGATGAATTGAAAGGAACCTGAGTGAAAGAAAACACATCCTAAGTACAGTTTGTGTTAATTTCCAATTGTGTTCATATCAGAAAAGTGGAACAAAACAAAGTTATTTTCATTTTTCTTTCGTGTCATGACTCGTTTATCTAGGAATTATCCACAGACGTCCTCTTTTGTTTGCTATACAGGGCTTACAAAGAAATGTGCGTCCTGCTGGATACAAGTAGATTTTCTATCATTATTAACTGCAAGACCTAATGAAAGAGTGTACAGCCATTTTTTTTTTTTGCTTTCCTTTTACAGAGTGCAGCCTAAAGATGAAAGGCAAACAGATGGTGCATATTTGCCTTCTCAGGTGCCGTTTCTGGCTGACACAGAGTTACAAAGCTATTGGCAAATAAACTTATCCCCATTGACAGTTAACAAATTGGTGTGATTAGCATGTTTGCTTTTCATAAGCCCCATGGCTTTCACACTAGATCATGTTTGCATTTCTTCAAATTTTTTTTCAATTAAGGCCAAATTTGTCAATAAGTGTGGGTCCTTTTTAATAAATAATGACCAACTACAGTCGTCTTTCATAAGTCCCTTTGTGCTTAATATCTCTATTACTGTGATTTGATGGAATTAGTTGTTAAAAGGTGTACAGATTTGCCAGATGGACGAGTCTTTAATAATGAGTGCAGTTTCTAAATATGCTGCATCTGTGCCCATGTAAGACGTAATAGATGTTTGCCACCTCCAGTTTCGCTCATGATGAACCGTTTGCCTAATTGAATTTTCCATGCAGTGAACATCAGAGTAATATGTTTTGCTGTATCTGGGATCTGGCAGAGAACCAATGGCAGTTTTAATTTTTCTTTGTCCATATAATTGAAGATACCCTTTGAAAACACTGATGAATGAATGTACGACAGTATAATCCCTGATTAAAATGGCAGATGTTTTAGTGCATACATTTCATGTAGTGTAATTCAGACTTGTCACAGTTCTCTGACTTTAGCCAGTAATTCATAATGAACTGTAAATGTTCATCCAAATGTTTTCTTCCCACTCATTCAGTATTGTATGACATTATTAGAAATGCAGTAGCTGTTATATGTTGCTATTGTGTTGTTACAATTGCTGGTAAGGTGTGTGCAAGTAACCTTGTTACCTCAAACTCATTTTTAACAGATTGTGGCATTTGGAACAGCCACTTTATTTGTCATTTGAAGGAACTGCACATGCTGGTTTAAACCCAAGATAGACATAAAATGCTGGAGTAACTCAGTCGGACAGGCAGCATCACTGGAGAGAAGGAATTGATGGCGTTTCGGGACGGGAATCAGTCTGAAGAAGGGTCTCAACCCGAAACGTCACCCATTCCTTCTCTCCAGAGATGCTACCTGTTCCGCTGACTTACTCCAGCATGTTGTGTCTATCTTCACTTTACTCGTCATGCTCTTTATTAGACCTTCCATGGTTTTTCATTTCTAAGTAATCTATTTTGCATGTTTCCAAAATATTTCTACCTAATTTCTCTATAATGCCATAGGGCTGCTGATTTCCCCGACAGTCATTGGCAAAGTCAAAGCTTCCATCTCACTCTCACTCTCTCTCTCGTTTGACCATTATATTTCTAATGTTAAGGTGAAATGAAAGGAAATTTAATTAATAATTTCAATCTACTATACACAGAACTTCCTTTGTAATAATACATTAAAATTAGTGCCAAATAGTTTAACGCAAACCATGACCGAAAATAGTGAAAAGTAATTATGCCATGTGCAATATTGAGCTCTGCCCCTCAATACTGATTTGTGGTTCTGGTTTAAATGCTGGATTACCATTTTTCAGGAAGATTGCAATAAATGTTTGTTATAACTATTAGCTGTGCTGCCTTAATATCTCCATTAAATAATTATCCATTTAGATGTCACCATGAGTGTTTGAAACTTTACAAATTCATAACAACATTCTCAACACCATTTCCTCCTGAGTTCAACCAAAAATAAGAATAATTCTTATTCTTGACTTTGAAATTTTACATGTGATTGTGTCATGTCATCTTAATGCAAGAACACATTTTAAGAAATCATATGTGGGAGCTGATTCTTTAATCGGATTTAAAGGACTGCAAAGTATTTTTAATTATTGCATTCTGAGAAATATATATTTAATAATGTATTTTAATTATCTTGCCTGCTTTATTTCTTTGGAAGCTAAGCGAAGTCAATCTATCAGCAACTGTGTGCATCTTTGTGATGCTTTGCCAAGCACCAAAAGTGTGCCTCTGCTGCTTCATACTGTGAGCTCTCTTTTACCTGGCATCACTCATGTCTCTTCCTCTCAGAAACTGTCAGGTACTGTACTCAAAGCTGTATTTCTTCGTAACCGTCTTATTTCCTCTCAAGTTTCTTGTGTTTCTTTCCACCTGCTATTGTGTGAAAAAGTTGAACACTCATTGAAATGAATAAAGGTTAAATTTAATTATCAGCTTGAAGTAATATCATTAACTACTCTTACTTCACTTGAATGTCAATATTTTCTGTTACACTTTGCTAATCTCTACATAAAACGGTGATGGGGGGTTTCTCTGGAAGAACTGCTAAATGTGTGCATACGAATGCATTATCTAAACAATTCAGCACCAATGAGGTGCAAGTAATATGATTTATTTTAATTATATCAAAGCCACAGGTTAACTTGTTGCTGCTTTTCTTGAACTTCTGTGGCGTGTTTTCTTGCAATATTTTCATTTTTTTAAATCTTACTTTTTTATATATGTTGACTATTTTGATCATTTGTAGGTCCTACAAACTCATTGCTGCTGCCTGTTCTTCAAATAGTTGTTCAATGTGTTCAATAACACCAAAACACTTTCTAGAGATGAAAAAAATATGAGGTATAGGTTCAAGAGAAACTTTTTTGTCTGCGAAAGATTTTGAAAATCAGCCATTTTATGGCTCTTTTATGATTCTTATTCACAGATTTTAGAAATAATTTGCTCTAAAATCATTTATTTAAGAAGGAACTGCAGATGCGGGAAAATCGAAGGTAGACAAAAATGCTGGAGAAGCTCAGCTGGTGAGGCAGCATCTATGGAGCAAAGGAAATAGGCATTTAGACATTTCAGTCTGAAGAAGGGTCTCGACTCAAAACGTCGCCTATTTCCTTCGCTCCATGGATGCTGCCTCACCCACTGAGTTTCTCCAGCATTTTTGTCTACCTGCTCTAAAATCATTATCAGCAGGTCAAAATGTATCTAAGTACAGCATTATTATTTACGAGGTATAAACTAATTCATTGTTACAGTAATTACATTTTAAATAAAGTGGATCCGATCTGTTCGAGTCCCATCACCCTGAATAATGGCCTACATCAGGTCAGGATGTTGTGGGGCGATCTTGCTGACCCGAATTGTTTAACATTGATCTGCTTGGGCCTGAACAATGTAATTTAGTTTAGAGATACAGAGCGGAAACAGGCCCTTTGGCCCACCGAGTCCCCACCGACCAGCGATCCCCGCACATTAACACTCTCCTACAAATACTTGGGACAATTTACACTAACACCAAGTATACAAACCCAAGCCAATTAGCACACAAACCTGTACGTCTTTGGAGTGTGAGAGGAAACCGAAGATCTAGGAGAACACCCACGTGGTCACAGGGAGAACGTACAAACTCCGTGCAGACAGCACCCGTAGTCGGGATCGAACCCGCAATCTCTGGCGCAGCAAGCGCTGTAAGGCAGCAACTCTATCGCTGCGCCACCATGCTGCCCTTTGGAAGCCTGACCTGAGAAGCTTTGCCTGTGACTGTATAAACTGCCAGGCTGATAATATTTTTTAAATACTTGACAATAATTAACAAATAATTGTTTGGAAAACAAATCTACCATCCTGTGGTCTGTAATGTGTACATTAATTTGGACTGCTTTTAATTATTTTGCTTTTGCAATAGAATAATGATATCCGTTCAAACCTGTGTCTCTCTCTAAGTATTTAGTTTTAATTTGATAGAATTCAGCAATACAAATAGAATTTGTAATTCCATTCATTTCTGAATGTGCCTTTTTTTTTCTTATAATAGTTGCCATTTTTATTGGACAGCATAAATTCCATTTACCACAAGAGCTTGTGTCTTTTATGAAATACTTTCACAATACTTGAGGATGTTTACTGTGGGGGTTGTGCATATAATACTTAAATTCAGTGGACAGAGAAAATTTGTATCACAATTGGTTTGCACAAATCCTATGAGACCAGGTGTAATATCAAAGATGAGCAGTGTAAGAAGGAAGGGAAGATGCTGCTTTATACCAAAGATAGATGCAAAGTGCTGGAATAAATCAGCGGGTCAGGTGGTATATCTGGAGAAAATGGAATAGGTGATGTTGGAGTCGGGACTAAATTTCAGAACTTCAGATTGGGTCTGAAGAAGGGCTTCAACCTGAAACGTCACATATCCCTTTTCTCCTGAGAAGCTGCCTGACCCGCTCCAGCACTTAGTGTCCACAAAAGACCAACAGTCGTGATGCCATTAGAATTAGATTTGGTTCATCGGTACAGAGGGATTGGCTATAATCGAGTTGCTTACTGAATCTGAGCACACATAGTCTCATGTCTACATTAAAGTGGGTTGGGAGGATGTGTTGGTTTGGTAACTGGTGTTTTATGTGTACATTTCAAATGTTCTTTTTCACAAAGAACCCCTTTTAGAGAAGAATACTCCTTAAGTTGGATTCTCCCTCTCATTACCACTCCTGTTGTGTGCATATAGAAGATGAAGAGCCCCAGCAAACAGACTGTTTACCAGATGCAGAAGAAATGATTACTGGTACAACAGTAGAACAAGAACAACAACTCACCCATAGCAGCAGTACGTCTGACATTGCTGAACAGCTATATGCTGATCAGATGCAAGGTAATAAGAAAAATGAAACAACGTTTATCTTTTTAAAAAATTACCCTTTTTCTATTTTGAGGGCATTCGCTAACATTTGAATGGGACCTAAAATGACAATGTGAATGAAGATTAAATAATTAAAAAAATTATAAAAATAAAATCCTAAAATTCAAAGGCTATTTTGATTCATTGATTGGAATTACCCAAGACCTAGAGTTTTTTTTTTGCAAGGAAGAAAAATAATCACATCAGTATCCTGACTATCGAGCTGTAGGAATATACAAGACTATGTCAGCCTTTTGAGTGGTGTGTCTCCAATATAAAATCTTGAAAGCGATGATTTCCATTGCTGCCAGATCTTCAATGGGTAACCAACAAGTTGCAAACATGCCTTGTGATTGCTACTCCCGTTATTCTTGGAGATTTGCCACGTTTTTTTCAAATGTCCATTTGTAATGGAACTTCAGGTAATTGTAGATTTATCCAATAAAACATACTTTTTCTTTAAAAAAAGAGAAGTTAACCAATAGAGGGTATGTTATGTCCAGCTATTTACAGATATTTATTAAAATATCTGTCGGTCTATACTTTTTAATGTATCCTTAGACAGGTGGGCACCATCTCATAGCTATGATCTTTTATAATTGCTGTAATATATGAATTAGAAATATTCAATTAAATAAACATTCTCCTTATAAATAAACCAATTTGATCGTTTGCTATATTGTGAATAATAATAGCCATAAATTTCTAACTTTTCGTATTTATTGCAGAACAAAGAGGGGAGCACTCATCTAGTTTCAGTAATTCTGATCCAAAGATTACTGTTGCTGAACGCAGAAGGTCTGGAGGGAAAGAGAATGAGGCTCCAATTGTAAGGCAATGCACATACAAAATTAACTTCTGAAGTTTTTGTTTATTTGTAACTAAGGGAGAATTAAACATATGTAATTTCTGCCAATGAAGTTAAATTGCAATGAGAAATCAGTGCAGATTTTAATTTGTTCTTTTGTGCGTTTTATTCAATTTTTGCCTATTATAGATATGAAAATAAAATTTGGGGTTTTAGTTTTGTTTAGCGCAAGTGTGGAAACGGGTCCTTCGGCCCACCGAGTCCGCATCGACCAGCAATCCCCGCACATTAACACTTTCCTACACATACTAGGAACAATTTACATTTATACCATGCCAATTAACTTAATAACGTCTTTAGAGTGTGGGGAAAAACCCAAAGATCTTGGAGAAAACCCGTGCAGGTCACGGGGAGAACGTACAAACTCTGTGCAGAGCGCCCATAATCAAAATCTAACCTGGGTCTCTGGAGCTGCAAGGCAGCAACTCTACCGCTGCGCCACCATGCACTCTAAATGTTGTTGATTATAATTACAAGTCATTTTAATATTTAAGATATTGTTTGATCAAATTGCAATTGAAAATTAAATTGTGTTTAATAAATTTGCTCATTTTCTTTGACCATGTGAAAGTGCGAGTTCATAGAGGGGAAACAGCAGATATAGTATAGTTAGATTTCCAAAGGGAATTTTACAAGGTATCACTTAAGAGGTTCATCAATTTATGGTAAGAAAGATTTTGCAGGTAGTGTGTTCGCATGGATGGAAACATGTTCCCGATGTTGAGTGAGTCCAGACCAGGGGCCACAGTTTAAGAATAAGGGGTAGGCCATTCAGAATGGAGATGAGAAAACACTTTTTCACACAGATTTGTGAGTCTGCAATTCTCTGTCTCAGAGGGCGGTGGAGCCCAGTTCTCTGGATACTTTCAAGAGAGAGCTAGATAGGGCTCTTCAAGATAGCGGAGTTTGGGGATATGGGGAGAAGGCAGGAACGGGGTACTGATTGTGGATGATCAGCCATGATCACGTTGAATGGCAGTGATAGCTCGAATGGACTACTCCTGCACTTATTGTCTATTGTCTAATTCCCTCTTCATATTATTGAATGCTCCTATCCATGCAACTAAAAAATGCACTTGCTTCCTTCCTTCCTTCAACTCTTATCCATCCCTCCAGTTTTACATTTCACCTCTTTTCTCAGCAGACACCCTTTTTTGTTGTCTTTTCACCTCTAGCCTTACGTACTCCATCCATGAGCCAATCACCCCCTCCCTGCTCAGCTGTATCCAGCTATCACTTGGATATCCAGCCTGGCTTTGCCCCATCCCCACCTCTCCTGCCTAGCTTTTCTCTCTCTGCTCCATTCAGTCTGAAGAATGGTCCCAGGTGAAAATATCGTTTCTCCATTCCCTACACAAATGTGGCTAACCCGTTAAGTTTCTCCAATGCTTTGTATTTTGCTGAAGATTCCAGCATCTGCAGTTTTTTGTGTCTCTTTAATTTCCTTAATAGCTAAAACTCTGTAGTACCTGAATATACTAAGTGACCACATTTGCTCAGTTCCCTTGGGAAGTGAAGTCTGTGTTAAGAAATTTATTTTTATGCTGAATGCCTGAGCACGTACAAAAGGACATTGAGACTCTGTCCATGATTACAGATGGCCTAGCCTGAGGAAAAAAAGTCAGCTCGTTATAAGGATTGTGTATGTTTCAATTAAATTACCTCGCATTCTGCTGAATTTGCAAGTATTGGCCTATGCTTAGATGTTGCTCTTGTGACAAACCTGCTGTCCCTGGAATTAATCTAATTCATCTTTGGTATACTCCCTCTATTAGAAGTTTATTCTCCCTTAAATCAGGAGCTCAAACCTCTGTGCTGTGTTTCAAATGCGGTCTCACCAGAATCCTGTATTGAATTGGAGGAAGACCTCACTATTCCTGCATTTAAATCCTCTTGCAATAATGTATCATTTGCTGAATTATTTGCCTAAATAACCACAATCGTTCCACAAATAGTTGAAATCAAATTCAAATCATTGTTACGGGAACAGTTTGTGGTCTCAGAAAGATTAAGAAAGGACGGCTGCTGACATTTAGTGCCAGAAAGCTTTGCTCAAATCAACGGCTATACTTATTTTGCAAAATTATTGTTGTAAAAACGACCTTGTATTAATTTGTTATATAACATGTGCATTATATGGTTTAACTCTCCCATTATTAGTGTATCCTCCAACTTTCATGAAGAATATCAACAACCTCTGTTATTTAGAATGGGAAATGTACCAATGCATCTGTTCAGGGAACTCTGCAAGCATATTTTGTAACAGGTACCCCTCTCTTAAAGGGGGACCTTTCCCGAAAAAAAGTTAAAATAATCTCCATTGGGTTTTTTTGAGAAACAAATTTCTGTTATTTACATCTAGTTTATCTTTTTTTAATTGCAATCTTTGAATTACTTTCAGCCCATCTGGACTTATTGAAGATTGACATTCCCAAAGGCATGCATGTTTATATATGTATGTCTTTTTATGACGTCAAAAGCTACAGCGCATAAACATCAGGGAGAAATAAATGCAAAGTCTCATTCACCGTATCTAAAAATATTACTAAAATGCACTTTTATTCCCTTGCAGATCACAATATGTAGAAGTAGCAGCCCAGGTGATGTCGAAAGTAATCCAGATGAACTTCAGACAGCTCAAGAAAGATTCAAATTGAGAGCAAAAAGTGAGTCTCGAGCTCATTAATATTTTGGTTAATTGAGCTTTCATTGTGCTTTGGAATATTTTAATTAGCCAGGCCTCAGAAGTATCTTCAACTGTGACAACACCTAACAGCAGAAAATCTGTTATTTTAAACATCATATTGATTATACTGAAATTTGAATGCTCTGTCTTCATTTTATAATACCCATAGCAACTTTAAAATAAAGTACAACGGGTTTGGAGAAGAAACTGATGGGTTTTTTCTTATACAGGTGGACCTGTATTATGATCAGGTCACTCAGATTAAACGTACAATTTGACAAGGCCACCACACTGGCCATGATTCTAAGCTATTAAGATAGGGTTATCTTTGCTATTTCCCCCCCCCCCACCCCCCCCCCCCCCCCCCCCAACACGGAGTACTTGAAACTCGAAAGTGTCCTTTGTAACTAGACAATTACACAAATTTAATGCTCAAAATGTGAAATATCATAGGGTGGTACAGCGGCAGAGACCCGGGCTTGATTCTGAATACGGGTGTTGTCTATATGGAGTTTGTACCTTATCCCCGTGATCGCATGGATTTTCTCCCGGCACTCTGGTTTCCTCCTACACTCCAAAGACGTACAGGTTTGTAGGTTAATTGGATTTTGTGAATACCATAAGACTATCCACCCTGGTGTGCAGGAGAGTCTTAGTGCTCAGGGTGATCACTGGTCGGTGCGGACTTGGTGGGCCAAAGGGCCTGTTTCCACACTGTATCTCTAAAGTCTCAATCATACTGCTGGAAGTACTTAAAGTCAGGCAGCACCTGGGTCAAATGAATCAGAGTGAACATTTCAAGTCAATGATCTGTATTCAATTTACTTTTGTTTCTTTGTCTTCAGATGGTGCCCGAGCTGTTGAATATTTCTCACACTTTGTGTTCACTACTTTGATATTGTTGATTTGTGTACTCGTTATGCCCGAATTCCCCATTGAATTTTTACATGAGATCGTTTTAGATTTATCGATTTTTTTTAAAGATATAAAAGTTTAAAAACATAACTAGGGTTTCATGATTCTGAAGGAGCAATGTCCTCTGCATGTGAAAATAATTATTTTTTTCTTAACACTTAGGTGAGAGTATTAGTAGTGAAACATCCAATGGGTTTAATAATTTCAATGAAACGGAGATTTCCTTACCTCAGTGGAAGACATTTGATGAAGGATCAGATATCGGTGTGGCAGATGTTGCGATTGATGCAGATACAACTTACAGTTGGCAGAAGATGAATTATTCTAAAGCTACCATTCTTGCAGGTAGGGGTTATAAAAGGGCAAAATTAATGTTTTAATCTGTATTTGTTTATTTAATTTGCAATTTTCTCTTGAGGGATTGACGTGCATTTTTTAAATAACCATTAGAGTTATGGTTCATCCTTTAATTTGTATTAAACCACACAGTGTTGTTTATCATTTGTGGAGCCCTTTTTATTAGGTATAATATAAGATCCATAGAAAACTAATATTTAATACGATGTTAAAAGGAAAGGTGTGGAAACCGTTTCGAAATTAAAAATTAAGTGCATCTGAGAAAATTGAATTCCTAATGGAAGAGATCAGAAATGTTAAAGTATTTGACATGCAAAATATTAAAATTGTTAATAGTGAATCAATAATGCTCATTGTAAGAATAGTTGCACATTTCTAAGAAGTATGTTCTGACACAAAATGGCATATGAGCATGGAGTACAGTGAAGAGAATTATGTAGAATAAAAGAGAATCACTTAAAGAGAAATATTAAATATTACAGAGCAATATCCAGCACATGTTTATGTTCTTATTGCAACAGAACAGAAATGACCTGAATAGTCATTTCTAAGATCTATGAAATGTTACTTTTGATATGAATATTTTCAGGAATTATATTCCATTCAGTTTCCTTTCTTTCCCCTGGCTTTATTTCTTTGAAGGATAGTTGGATCAGGCCTCAATTACAGTAGGTAATCTGTGTTAATATATTTTTTTAATTTCAAAATATACTTTATTCGAGAAATAAATATATACAGTACATGATCCATACTAAACTCCATCTGACATTCTCGGAGGCTATACATAAATTCAGTACAGTTGCCCCTAACCACAATTTTATCCCACACCCTTGCTACTCATGTGGCCCACTGGCGTGGAATCCCTTCCCTTATTTTGAGGGGCGTCTCCACCACACCCAGCCCCCCATGTGCAGCAGCGGAAGGAACCTAGACTGTGGTCCTCCCCCACCTAGCCTTGGTGTTGGCTGCACCAAGTTTCAGTGCATCCCTCAGCACGTACTCCTGCAGTCAGCAGCGGGCCAGTCGGCAACATTCCCTGACGGACATCTCGCTCCGCTGGGTGGTCAACAGACCAAAGAGCGTCTTTCACCGCGTTGATGACCTTCCAGCAGCACTCGACGTCAGTCTCTGAATGCGTCCCTGGGAACAGTCCGTAAATCACAGAGTCCTCTGTGACGGACCTGTTCAGAATAAACCGTGACAGGGGCCCTTGCAGACCTCTCCAGACTCTCTTTGCAAATCCACACTCTGCACAGAGTTGGGCAACCGTCTCCTTAGCAGCAGTCCCGAGGGCAGCATACGCTGGTAGTGAGGTTCCGACGGTGCAGGAAGGATCTGAGTGGGAGGGCTCCCCTCACCGCCAGCCAAGCCAGGTCTTGGTGCTTGTTGGTGAGTTATGGTGATGAGGCATTTTTGCCAGACAAGCTGGGCAGTCTGCTCTGGTAACCACGCCACAGGATCCATGGAGTCATTTCCCTGCAGTGCCTGCAGGACGTTCTGTGCTGACCACTGCCCAATGGATTTGTGGTCAAAGGTGTTGGTCCGGAAGAACCTTTCCACGAACGACAGATGGTGCGGCAATGTCCAGCTGTCTGGCACATTGCGTGGCATCTGCGCCAGGCCCATCCTTCGCAAAAGGGACACTTATTACCCATCTCCAAATACCTTTGAATTGAGCAAGCAGCAAATTGTAAACCATGTTGATAGTCTGAAGTTGCACATTAGCCAAACTGGGTAAGGATGGCAGATGTGAGTGAACTAGTAGTGTTTTTAAAACAATACTAAAGCTAAGTTTTGTTTTGAAATCCTGATTTGAAAAAAATATAAATAAAAATATAAAATTCTGTGGAATCTAAATTTCCCCATTGTCCAAATAATCCTTCCCCCATGACACCTGTACTAATATTGCCTCAATGCAACTCTCTTTATAAAAATAACTATTTTGGTCTTGAACATCCCAGAAACTAAATTTCCATAGTTTCTTTGAGTGGAGAATTCAAAATATTCTTAAACCTCTGCTAAATAAATTTCTTCCTATCTTCTTCTCAAATGACTGATTGATTTTATTTTGAGACTGACCTATCCTAGGCCTCTAAATCTAAGCTTGAGATTAAATTAAGAGAATACTTAATTTATCTTAATAGGACAAACCCCATCCTAGGAATTAGTCTGGTAAATCTTCCTGGTGCTTCCACTATCATAAGAATATCCTTCCTTGATTAACAAGAATAGACCAGTGCGAAACATTCCATATATAATCTTAGATTTTTTTTGTTGCAGTAAGGCATCTTTATTCTTCCATTCTGCACTGTTTGTAATAATAACTAAGCTGTTGGTTGCCATCCTTATAGCTCAGTAGACCTTCGTATTGACCTTTATGATTAATATATATGGCATTCTTCTTCTCCATCTCAACAAAGCACTGTTGAATATCTTAGCATTTAATAATACTGTTTTTTATTGAAGTGGATCAACATGCAGTTTTCCACATAATATTTAATCTGCTTACTTAACCTCTCATTATCCCCTTAAAATATTTTGCTGCTTCTAACAATTTATAGCCCCATGCTGTTTAGTAACATAACCAAACATAAACATGTCATACTTGGTCTCTTTACTTATTATTGATGTTAACAACTCATATGTGAGGACCCAGCATTCAACTAATCCAAGCCTTCTAACCCAACCCAAAATGACTTATTTAATCTGACTATTTTCTGCCCATGCTGGCATATTGTTTCCAGTTTCACAAACTGTAAATTTGTATAATGTTCTCTCGTGGTACTGTACTGAAGGCCTTTTGGAAGTCCAAGTACACCACATCAACCGGTTTTGTCTGCCTGTCAAACAAATGCTCTTGCGTGAATCCATGCTGATTCTGCCCAGTCTTATTAGTTTCCAAATGTCCTACCGTTACTTACATAACAATGGAGTCTAGCACTTTCCCTTATTATTGACAATTGGCTAGTTCAAGGTGGTGGTCATTCATGGGAAGTAGAAGTGAAAAGTGTGATTTTTTTTCCCACTATGTAGTAATGACTTTGGGCACCTGCAGTCTTTCTCATATTTGTAATGAATTAACCCTGACAGTGGAAGATACCAGTTTGCAATGGGAGTCTTCAAGGCCCCCCTTTAACTGATTTTCTTTAACATTCCTTCACACCAACATTGGCCATGTCACATTTGGAGGACTGTGGTCTGTTTGAGTCATCCTCCTATTGGAAATATGTATAGATTGCAGTAAACATTTATGAGGATGTTGTCAGGAGTCGAGGGCCTGAGGTGTGGGGAGAGGTTGAGCATGCTAGGATTTTACCCCTTGGTGTGCAGGAGGCTGAGGGATGATCTTATAGAGGTGTATAAGAATTGAGGGGAACGGGTATGGTGAATGCAAAGAGTCTTTTACCCAGGGTAGTGGGATGAAGCCAGAGGACATGGGTTTAAGATGAAAGGGGCCAGATTTAATAGGAACCTGGGGGACAATTGTTTCACTGAGTAGGTCATTAACGCAGGTGCTATAGCAGCATTGAAAAGACACTTGGACAGGTACACGGTTAGGAAATGTTTAAAAGGGTATGGGCCAAATGCAGGCGTCTGAGACTAGCTTAGATGGAACATCTTGGTTGGCATGGATGCATTGGACTGATGAACCTGCTTCGATGCACTAATTATTCTATGACAAACAGTTGCACTAATGTCTAGATTACTATCTTTGCATTGGCAGGCTCCCTCTTGTGGACTTTTTGTCATTTGTATTTTTTACAGTAAAAGTTACTATGTTACCACTTTCTTTTTTTGGTAATGGTAATTCTATGAACCATTTCAGCAATTATTTCAAAACTATGTTTATTCATCATTTTGTAGAGAGGAAAGGTTGGGAGTGTGATTGATACAAATAAATTATAATTTACAATTTACATGAGCTAAAAAGGTACAAATGCTCAATTGGGTATATCCTTGGATCCTGAAAGATCCTAAAATTATATTCCATTGAGTGTGGGTCTAATGGAGCCAAAAGTATCCATACCTAGTTGTTTTGATGATCGTGATTCAAATAATTAAAACATAGCAATATTTGCATACATTGTAAAATGTTTAATTAACAAATTGAAAAAAAATAACCTGCATGTCTTTGGGATGTGGGAGGAAACTGTGCAGAGTCTGCACAGTCACGTATAAAGAGACATCGAAAATAGTTAACAGTTGTCAGAAAGTGTTTCATAAAGGGAAGTCTCAAGAGTCAGCTAATGATGGTTGGGTGAAATGCTACCATGTGGCATACATAGATTGTAAAAGGCTTTGGCGAGACGAAATGTCACTTAAGAGACCAGTGGAGAAAATAAGTGCAATTTCCCTATTAGTTAAGTGGTAAAACCAGTCTTCAATCTTTGGAAATAAAGTAGAATGCAAAGCATCTGTTCAACTCTCTTGCCAATAGTTGTACAGGCAATTCTGCCTGGATAACCTATTAATTAATTATCCTCTTACTAAGCAAGAAAATATATTTCTCTCATCTTGACCATGTTCAGTTATCCTTTATATATTCACTTTAACTAATTTAACATTTTAATTTACTTTTTAAACTTTCTCTATGAATTAAAATAACTTCAACATATTCAACATAGTATTAAATAACTGTTTAAAATTTGTGATTGAGGCAGGGCAGCGTAGGTTCACGAGATTGATCCCTGGGATGGCGGGACTGTCATACGAGGAAAGATTGAAAAGTCTAGGCTTGTATTCACTGGAGTTTAGAAGGATGAGGGGGGATCTTATAGAAACGTATAAAATTATAAAAGGACTGGACAAGCTAGAAGCAAGAAAAATGTTCCTAATGTTGGGCGAGTCCAGAACCAGGGGTCTCAGTCTTAGATTAAAGGGGAGGCCATTTAAGACTGAGGTGAGAAAAAACATTTTCACCCAGAGAGTTGTGAATTTGTGGAATTCCCTGCCACAGAGGGCAGTGGAGGCCAAATCACTGGATGGATTTAAGAGAGAGTTAGATAGAACTCTAGGGGCTAGTGGAATCAAAGGATATGGGGAGAAGGCAGGCACGGGTTATTGATTGGGGACGATCAGCCATGATCACAATGAATGGCGGTGCTGACTTGAAGGGCCAAATGGCCTCCTCCTGCACCTAATTTCTATGTCCAGAAATGGCACTGAACTAAGTTCTTGGAGTCATTGCAGTAGTGTTCTGTACCTTTTGGGGGGAAATTTGCAAGTTTTCGCACACAGGAAACATTTTTTTTAAGATCCCTCTTCTTTTGTAATGATAATTCCCATCAAGTAGCTATTTCTTCATTTAGATTTCTGAGTCTTCATTTTTGTATATCAAATGCTATACTGGCATCTATGTACAAATTCAACTTGATACAGCCTCTGATTTTAAATGATAAATATCTGTAGACTGCATCAACAAGGTGTTCCACCATCCCCTTTTTTCTGTCTCATTAAGTAATTGTTACTGTGCGGAAAGGCTCATTATTTTTCAAATCAACTTTTCCTTCATGGAAAATTGGAGGAGCAGCATTTCATATTTTGCTTGGGTAGTTTACACCGCAACAGTACGAACATTGACTTCTCCAATTTGAGGTAGTCCTTGCTTTCTCCCTCCTTCCCAGCTCTCCTACAGCCCACTGTCTCTGCCTCTTCCTTTCTTCTTCCCGCCCCTCCTCACCCACCACTCCCCCCCCACCCCCACAACGGTCTGAAGAAGGGTCTCGACCCGAAACGTCACCTATTCCTTCGCTCCATAGATGCCTTTCTCCAGCATTTTTGTCTACCTTCGATTTTTCCAGCATCTGCAGTTGTTTCTTAAACATCATGGAAAATGTATTCCAACCATTTTTATTTTTATCAAAATTCCCGAATGGTATGTCAAGATTAACACAAAGCTTAGAAGTATATTAAAAAAGAAAGGGACTCATGAATTATATGGGTCATTTAAAAACAACCGAGAACACTAATGGTACATTAAATACTCCACAAAGTTAATTTATGCAAGAAAATAGTATCAGTACAAGTTTAGATTAAAAATACAGCATGAAAACAGGCCTTAGTGGCCCACCATGTCCATGCTGACCATCAATCACCCGTTCACACTAGTTCTATGTTATCCCACATTTGCATCCACTCCCTGCACACTCAGGGCAATTTCCAGAGGCCAAACGTGAACGTCTTTGGGATGTGGGATGAAACTGGAGCACCTGAAAGAAACCAGTCATGGAGAAAACCTGCGAATTCTGCACACAGCATCCAAGGTCAGGATCGAACCTAGGGTTCTGAGTCAGTAGCATTAGCAGCTGCATCAGTGTGCTGCCCAAAACGTAATTACAGCAAGGACAGACATTTTCATCATTGGTGTTTTCAATGTAACTAACAATGGAAGTTGGTTAGAAATACCTATAGTTTTCCAAAGATCTGTGGGATTTGCTGCTTGAATGCTAAATCAATTGCATAAGATATTGGAGCAAGAAAGTAGAAATGAGTAGACAATTGTAATCTAATGTCTGTTGTGGAAAAGTTCATAGAATCTGTAAATAAGTCCTATATGGCAGTATTTTCATTTCATACAAATGTTCAAACATCTATCAGAAGCAGACATGCTGAATTGTTTATTTATATAACCATATAACCATATAACAATTACAGCACGGAAACAGGCCATCTCGGCCCTTCAAGTCCGTGCCGAACAACTTTTTTCCCTTAGTCCCACCTGCCTGCACTCATACCATAACCCTCCATACCCTTCTCATCCATATGCCTATCCAATTTATTTTTAAATGATACCAACGAACCTGCCGCCACCACTTCCACTGGAAGCTCATTCCACACCGCTACCACTCTCTGAGTAAAGAAGTTCCCCCTCATGTTACCCCTAAACCTCTGTCCCTTAATTCTAAAGTCATGTCCTCGTGTTTGAATCTTCCCTATTCTCAAAGGGAAAAGCTTGTCCACATTAACTCTGTCTATCCCTCTCATCATTTTAAAGACCTCTATCAAGTCCCCCCTTAACCTTCTGCGCTCCAGAGAATAAAGACCTAACTTATTTAACCTAACCTAACTTAGCTGTTGAAACCCAGGCAACATTCTAGTAAATCTCCTCTGTACCCTCTCTATTTTGTTGACATCCTTCCTATAATTGGGCGACCAAAATTGTACACCATACTCCAGATTTGGTCTCACCAACGCCTTGTAGAATTTTAACATTACATCCCAGCTTCTATACTCAATGCTCTGATTTATAAAGGCTAGCATACCAAAAGCTTTCTTTACCACCCTATCTATATGAGATTCCACCTTCAAGGAACTATGCACGGTTATTCCCAGATCCCTCTGTTGAACTGTATTCTTCAATTCCCTACCGTTTACCATGTACGTCCTATTTTGATTTGTCCTGCCAAGGTGTAGCACCTCACATTTATCAGCATTAAACTCCATCTGCCATCTTTCAGCCCATTTTTCCAACTGGCCTAAATCACTCTGTAGACTTTGGAAATCCTCTTCATTATCCACAACACCCCCTATCTTGGTATCATCTGCATACTTACTAATCCAATTTACCACCCCTTCATCCAGATCATTGATGTACATGACAAACAACAAAGGACCCAACACAGATCCCTGAGGCACCCCACTAGTCACCTGCCTCCAACCCGACAAACAGCCATCCACCATTATGAAAACATTTTAAATGATCATGCGTGTTAACTGCTCGATATTTAATTGCAGGAGTAGCCCTTAGTTTTATCAATGAATTTTCCTTTTAACTTTTTCCTAGTAATTACTTTTCAAGAAAATTAACTTTAGTTTGAAGACTACACATTATAAGCGGCATACATTGTTATGAATGTTCACTGAAAAATGATTGAGAAATAGAATTTAATTAATGACAGTAATTTGCTTTGCATAATTATTAAGCATATTAACCTGAAAAGTGCTCTCAACTGCCACTAAGTGTATTGTAAATTTATAAATCATTGTGTGTGAAACAAGGTAGTAATCTGAAATGCTAGAAATAATCAGCATGTTAGGCAGCATCTATGGAGACATTGTCACTCTTCTGATGTGTTATGTAACTAGTGTTTCAGAAATGTATGTGAATCCCAGTTGATGTAGAACATTTATTTAGGAAATGGTCAAAGAGCTTTGTTTTGTGTTGAACATGTCCGTTATTTATGACTTACTTTTTTGCATTTTATTACATGGGTTTGGTGCATTAATTTGGTCAAAGCCATGATGTACATATTTTTTGTGCCTCCTTAGGATTAGGCACTACGCATCCATCTTGTGTAGAGCCACATCTTCCCAGCATTTCTTCAGCTTACTCCATACAACCTGAACCTAAAGATTCAGCCACACTGTTGGATGAGAAACTGCAAATTCCTGATGATCTGGGTACTCTATTGGCTGATTCTTTAAATTTTATCTTTATAATCTTTCTTGGGGGAAATTTACTCATCTCATGGAGTTCCCTGCTTTCTGAAAAGATGTATTTCAGATGCTAGGTGCAAACAATTTAATCAATTGTCGACAATTATGATAATTTGAGAAGGAAAGGGACCATCATGTTATTGTCAGTAGGGTGGCCAAATGTGTAAAAAATTAATATTAAAGCACTTGAACTAAGTTTAAGCCAATGTGCAATAAAAAGAAAATCAACAAACCAGGATAGCGACAACGTAGAGTACAATTGCGGAGGCCATTCGGACTAGATATTACCAATTGTAGTTTGGGATGATATAGTGGTCTAAAGAATGCGCATGAGGACTTATGGATGATTTAAACCCACTATATTAACTGAGAGGAAACTTATTCTGGGTATACTCTGAGATATCCAAAGTCTAAACGTTATTCAGCAGAGGGAAAGGAACTGCTGGGGCAGCCACACACCCTGCCCTTCTCCTCAACATGGGAATTGGACAGGAAGTACAGAACATGCCAAAACCTAAACCACTGTATTCCTGAATTCCAAATGAAAACGCCATAACTATTTTGGCTCGACATTTCCTAATTTGCAATAATTCAGGGAGGAATTCCATCCCCATTAATTGTAGGTAGTAATTGGGGGGGAGAGGGAGTTTGGGGGGGGGGGGGTGGGTGTGTGGGGGGGGAAGGGGGTGTCTGTGGGGGAAGGGGGGGGTGGTCACTGCAGACGCAGCTCGCACTCTGCTCACCCCGCACCTTCAGCTTTCAGCCTCACGCAGCAGGTCCCGGTCCCATTCCGGCTTCACTCGGAGGCTTCCGGTTCAACTCTGGGTCCCGGCTCGTTGTGCCGGTTGCTGCAGAAGCATCCCGCACGCTGCTCTCTCCCCGCACGCTGCTCTCTCCCCGCACGCTGCTCAACACACTCCACTCCTTCACCTTTATTCTCCTCACCGCCAGTGATTGACAATGGGTGCCGGAAGGGTCGGTTTTTACGTTTTTGAAACCTTTTCAAATAGTAACTTTTGTACTATTTCACCGATCGGAACAAAACTATCGGCTACCGTTTTTGCGCAACTTAAAAACAACGCAAGCTGGAATAGGACAAGATGAGAGTTTTATAAATATACTACTCCAAGTGCAGACCCGTTGGGTCTGTTCCCCGCGTTTTCGGGGAGGGGGGCCTGCGGCGTCACACTCACACTAACCACCTCCCAAATATACAGGCGGGGGAGAGAGGGAGGGGGAGATGGGGTGGGGAGAGGGGAGGGTGGGGAGAGGGGAGGGAGGGGAGAGGGGGAGGATGAAAGGGGAGAGATTGGGGAGAGAGGGGAAAGGGGGGAGAGGGGAGAATGCACTAGAATAGCATTAGTTTGGGATGTATGTTTGAAGGGAGGGAATTCGAAGGATGTAGAAAGATGGAAAGTATTAGAAGGACAATTCCAGCAGAGGTAAACTGGAGAGAGGAAGAAGCGCCAGAAATGAAACAAAGAGGCTGCAGAATGATTTATAAATTAAAGCAAAGATTTTGAAATCAGTGAGCAAAACAGGTAGGTGTTAATAGAAGACGGAGTAGTATCAAGCGGGGCTCCATTTCAAAGAATGTGATAGCATTATACTTGGCTGTGTGAAATTTGTGTGGCTTAGAATTTGGAAGTACTGAAGATGACAACTGAATATTGAGAGAATAGCTTGGGTCCTGTGAGCAGTGGAATAGTAGTTTTAATCAATACATTATCAACAAGGTTCAATTTCAACAATATGAAGGGCAATATCAAAACAAATCTGACTTCTGATGGGATTTGTTTAGATTAAGGATGTGTGAATTAATACTTTAGCACTGTCGCCAGCACCATTCTACAATAATATCACGATGCTGACATTTGACAATTGTGGTGGAGGAAGAGCACATGTCCTTTGAATCTGTCGCTTGCTCTGCTGATAAATTAAGTAAACAAACCATCTGTGCTTTGCTTATTCAAAGTCATGCAATCATAGAAACATAGAAACATAGAAATTAGGTGCAGGAGTAGGCCCTTCGAGCCTGCACCGCCATTCAATATGATCATGGCTGATCATCCAACTCGGTATCCCGTACCTGCCTTCTCTCCATACCCTCTGATCCCCTTAGCCACAAGGGCCACATCTAACTCTCTCTTAAATATAGCCAATGAACTGGCCTCAACTACCCTCTGTGGCAGAGAGTTCCAGAGACCCACCACTCGCTGTGTGAAAAAATTCCTACTCATCTCGGTCCTAAAGGATTTCCCCCTTATCCTTAAGCTGTGACCCCTTGTCCTGGACCTCCCCAACATTGGGAACAATCTTCCTGCATCTAGCCTGTCCAACCCCTTAAGAATCTTGTAAGTTTCTATAAGATCCCCTCTCAATCTCCTAAATTCTAGAGAGTATAAACCGAGTCTATGCAGTCTTTGTTCATAAGACAGTCCTGACATCCCAGGAATCAGTCTGGTGAACCTTCGCTGCACTCCCTCTATGGCAATAATGTCCTTCCTCAGATTTGGAGACCAGAACTGTATGCAATACTCCAGGTGTGGCCTCACCAAGTCCCTATACAACTGAAGTAGAACCTCCCTGCTCCTATACTCAAATCCTTTTGCTATGAAAGCTAACATACCATTGGCTTTCTTCACTGCCTGCTGTACCTGCATGCCTACTTTCAATGACTGGTGTACCATGACACCCAGGTTGCGCTGCATCTCCCCTTTTCCTAATTATAATTGGAAACCCATTTCTAAAAAACCTTTGGAAATCAATGCAGAGTTTTTCAAACTGATCAGAAAAGAATTCTAGAGTTAACTTTTTTCTTACTGATAAAATGGAATAAAAACAACAAACCGCGTGTCCAACCCTAGTGTGAATAAAATGCAAGTGAGAATAAATAGTGGGAAATCAAATTGGTTTATAAAATGTGTATGTCATTAGTAAAGTATCATTTATTGTCATCCAAACTTGTTTGAACAAAATTACATACCTTGCAGTCATGACAGAGAATAAAATAACAAAACACCCAATGAACACAGTTTAACATCCACCACAGTGAGTCTACCAGGCACTCCTCACTGTGATGGAAGGCAAAAGTCTTAAAGTCCTTGTCTCTTCCTTCCTCGTTCTCCCTCTGAGTTGAGGTGACCCAGGCTTTCGATGTTGGGCCCCCTTCCGGGTGATGGTAAGTCCCGCAGCCGAATCCGAGCTCCGCGAACGGGCCGGTTCAAACTCCGCGGCCCGGGGCGGACGAAGCTGTCATCCTCCAGTCCAGCGGACGAAGCTGTTGTTGCGGGAGCTCCGGAGAATCGGTCACCAACCTGGGACCTGCGAGCTCCCGATGTTGTCGTCCACTGGGCCCACGGCCCGAAGCCTCCGAGGCTCCGAAGTCGGGCCGCCGCCGCAGCGCCACCACAGCCCCGAAGTCGGCCAGCTTTGTGACCGTGAGCCCTGGCTCTGCCTCCGGAGCCTTGAGGTCGGCCCCAGTTGGAGGCCGCCAGCTCCGCGATTAGGCCTCAGCGTAGACGGAGACGGAGATACGACAAAGAAAAGGCCGCATCCCCCCCGAAGGAAGAGACTAAAGCAAGTTTCCCCCGCCGCCCCCCCCCCCGCACATACACAACTAAAAATAAACTAAAACATAAAATCCAACAAGACAAAAGGACCAAAAAAAAAGAAAATGACAGACGGACTGCAGGCGAGCCGCAGCTGCTTGGGCAGTGCCGCATTTCCGGCGCTGAATATTTATAATGTAAGATGTAGGATCACATTTTTAAAAATAATACACATGTAACTAAAATTGAGTGGTATAACTCCGTAGAGGTATAATATATTTATGACTTGCTTCTTAAAGTCATAAATATGTATATGGGAAGAGGAACAGTTGATATTTCAGGTCTAGGACCCTTGAACAGAACTGTAAATGTAAGAAGACAAACTTGTTTTAAAAGGGTGTGGGTGGAGCGAACGAACACTATTGTTCAATCCGCAAGGGCAACCCCATGCTTTCAGCTTTCTGTCACTTGAATTCTCTGTCTCGTTCCCACTCTGACCCCTCTGCCTTTGTCCTCCATTGCTGTAATGATGTCCAACGTAAAGTGGAGGCACAGAACCCTCATCTTTTGATTGGTATATTACAGCCTTTGGAATTTAATTTCAGGCAAAGTCTATTATTTTTGTCACTCTTTTACCATGGATGTGGCTGTTACCTTTATGTATCTTTTTTTATTTTTGCCTCCAACTGCTGTTTGTTAAAATAATTGTTTACTGATGGCTTTGGTCTGCACACGGTCGCACAAATTCTTTGTTCACTCATTTTTAAATTATCTTCCAACTTTCCCAGTTTTGTCAATTGGTACCTGACAGAAAATGTTAAATTTATTATCCAATTTAAGCTGCCTGACCTGCTGAGTGCTTTCAGAATTATGTTTTTGTTTGGATTTCCAGCATCTGCAGTTTTTTGTTAATCCAGTACATTGTGTTGGCATGGTAATCCCAAAGGTCATGATGGAACTATAAATCATACTGGTTCTCTCTGTCAAATTTTTCTGAACCAAACTTCAAAATATTCTGATTCATTGAACCATTCTGTTTGAATGGTTAGGACAGAAGGTTATGTAAAAGAAGCATTCACATTCATTATATCCTAAAGCGTCAACATTTTTTTGGTTTGAAGTTGCAATATATTTGAAATGGGGAGATATTGACTTCTATCATTCATTGTTTAACATGAAACAAACCCACCTGCATTTGTAGACACAAGGAACTGCAGATGCTGGTTTGCAACAAAAAAAAGTGCTGGAGTAACTAACTTGGTCACACAGCATCTCTGGAAAAACATGGATAGGTGACGTTTCGGGTCGGAATCTGAATCGTCACCTATCAATGTTCTCTAGAGACGCTGCCTGACTTGCTGAGCAATTTGTGTCTATTACCTGCATTTATTGTACTTTGCCTCATTTAACATCAAAATTGCGGTTTTTAGTTACGAATGATTAATGAAGTGCACGATTGTTTTGCAAGAGTCTGTGGCCAAAAGTTGAGCGAGTGTCATCTGTATTCTGATCTCTATTTGTTTTAATCTACAGGGAGTGGTGAATACCTTGCAGATGAGTGCAGTATTATTGCTGGAGGAAACCTCATTGGTTGGCACGCTGATGCAGCTGCCGTTCTCTGGAGAAGAATTTTGGGCATTTTGGGTGACGTCAATGGCATCCGCAGCCCTAAAATCCATGCCATGGTTTTTCAATATTTAAATGATCTCTGGCACAAATTAGCCAAGGTACCTTATGGAATATTATTTTCACCAAATATACTATGACCAGTTGATATTTGCTCTGTGTGTATTTATAGTTCTCTCATTTCTGGGATTTGGAATGCATATTTGAAAAGTTTTGATTTAGTTTAGCGATATAGTGTGGAAACAGGCCCTTTGGCCCACTAGGTCTGCACCGACCAGCAACCCCCACACACTAGCACTATCTACATGGACTAGGAATAATTTACACTTGTACCAAGCCAATTAACCTACAAACATGTTGGTCTTTGGAGTGTGGGAGGAAACACAAGATCTCAGAGAAAACACACGCGATCACAGGGAGAACGTACAAACTCCGTAAAGACAGCACCCGTAGTCGGGATCAAACCCGGGGCTACGGTGCTGCAAGGCAGCAACTCTACCACTGCTCCATCATGCTGCCCATTGTTTAGCAGTCTTTTTAATTGCATCACATAGAAACATAGAAAATAGGTGCTGGAGGAAGCCATTCGGCCCTTCGAGCCAACACCACCATTCATTGTGATCATGGCTGATCATCCCCAATCAATAACCCATGCCTGCCTTCTTCCCATATCCCTTGATTCCACCAGCCCCTAGAGCTCTATCTAACTCACTCTTAAATCCATCCAGTGATTTGGCCTCCACTGCCCTCTGTGGCAGGGAATTCCACAAATTGACAACTCTGAATGAAAAAGTTTTTTCTCACCTCAGTCCTAAATGGCCTCCCCTTTATTCTAAGACTGTGACCCCTGGTTCTGGACCCGCCCAACATTGGGATATTTTTCCTGCATCTAGCCTGTCCAGTCCTTTTATAATTTTATACGTTTCTATAAAATCACCCCTCATCCTTCT
Organism: Raja brachyura; assembly: GCA_963514005.1. The sequence goes on from OY740788.1 coordinate 11,864,172, forward strand.
AAACTCCAATGAATACAAGCGTAGTCTTTCCAATCTTTCCAATCTTTCCTCATATGACAGTCTCGCCATCCCGGGGATCAATCTCATGAACCTACGCTGCACTGCCTCAATCACAAGGATGTCCTTCCTCAAATTAAGAGACCAAAACTGTACACACTACTCCAGATGTGGTCTTATCGGAGTCATATACAACTGCAGAAGAACCTCTACTCCTATACTGAAATCCCCTTGTTATGAAGGCCAACATTCTATTAGCTTTCTTCACTGACTGCTGTACCTGTATGCCAACTTTCCGGTGTACAAGGACACCCAGGTCTCGCTGTACCTCCCTAACCTAACCCCATTAAGATAATAATCTGCCCCCTTGTTTTTGCCACCTCACATTTATCTATATTATACTGCATCTGCCACGTATCTTCCCACTCACTCAACCTGTCCAGGTCACTCTGCACCCTCCTAACATGCTCTTCACAGTTCACACTGCCACCCAGCTTTGTGTCATCTGCAAACTTGCTAGTGTTGCTCCTAATTCCCTCTTCCAAATCATTAATATATATGGTAAACAGTTGCGGCCCCAACACCGAGCCTTGCGGCACTCCACTCGCCACTGCCTGCCATTCTGAAAAGGACCCGTTCACTCCAGCTCTTTGCATCCTGTCTGCCAACCAATTTTCTATCCACGTCAACACCCTACCCCCAATACCATGTGCTCTAATTTTAGTCACCAGTGTCCCATGTGGGACCTTATCAAAGGCTTTCTGAAAGTCTAGATATACTACATCCACTGGCACCCCTTCATCCATTTTACTTGTCACATCTTCAAAAAATTCCAGAAGATTAGTCAAGCATGATTTTCCTTTCATAAATCCATGCTGACTTGGACTAATCCTTTTACTGCTATCCAACTGCCCCATTATTACCTCTTTAATGATTGACTCCAGCATCTTTTCCTCCACCGAAGTCAGGCTAACTGGTCTGTAATTCCCCGTTTTCTCTGCCACTGAATGATCACCAGTGCGTCCACTTTTTCTAGAGTCACCTCCCTGAGGACCCTGGGATGCAGAACATCAGGCCCAGGGGATTTATCATCCTTCAGTCCCATTAGCCAACTCAATTCTATTTCTTGCCTAATGATAATTTCTTTCAGTTCCTCTACCCCCTTTGATCCTCTGTCTTCCAGTACTTCTGTGAGATTGTTTGTGTCTTCCTTAGTGAAGACAGATCCAAAGTACCTGTTCAACTTCTCTGCCATTTCCTTGTTCCCCATAATAATTTCACCCATGTCTGCCTCAAGGGACCCACATCTAATTTTGCTTCTCTTTTTCCCTTAACATATCAAAATAAGCTTTTACTGTTCTTTATATTCCTGGCCAGCTTCCCCTCGTACTTCATCTTTTCAGCCCGTATTGCCCGTTTTGTTTCCTTCTGTTGTCCTATGAAAGTTTCCCAATCCTCTGGCTTCCTTCTAACTCTTTGCTGTGTTATACATCTTTTCTTTTAATTTTATTCTATCCCTAACTTCTCTTGTCAGCCACGGTTGCCTCCTACTCCCCTTAGAATCTTTCTTCCTTTTTGGAATGAAATGATCCTGCGTCTTCCGGATTATGCCCAAAAAATTCTGCCATTGGTATTCCACCGTCATTCCCGCTAGGATCCCTTTCCAGTCTACCTTTGCCAGCTCCTCTCTCATGCCTTCATAGTCCCCTTTGTTCAATTGCATCACTGACACTTCCGATTTAACCTTCTCCTTCTCAAAGTGCAGATTAAAACTAATCATATTATGATCACTACCTCCAAGTGGTTCCTTTACCTCGAGTTTTCTTATCAAATCTGGTTCATTGGACAACACTAAATCGAGAATTGCCTTTTCTCTGGTCGGCTCCATTACAAGCTGCTCTAAGAATCCATCTCACATACCAAAGGAAACCAGACACAAGGCTAGATTGTAACATTGTACATAGATGGCATGCCATTGGATAGGCAGATCAAAGGATTGAAATATAAAATGCTGTGGAATGACAAGGAAACACAAGTTAGTCTTAAATTCACTGAAACAGCAAGTCCAGAAAGAGAAATCAAAATCAGAAAAAAATGGACTTGGAAAAAAAGAGTCAAGAGGACGAGCAACATCCAGTTTTTGAATGATAACAACATTTTTGCCTTTACAACTAACGTTGAAAGCGAATTCAACGTTCACCCAGATCTCTATTCGAAAGCTACTCTTGCCAACCTCTGCAGATACACTGCAGAAAGTATCCTAACTGGGTGCATCACAGCTTGGTTCAGCAACAGTTCTGCCCAAGACCACATGAAATAGCAGAGCTGTAAATTACACCCAGACCATTGCAAAAAGCAATCCCACCTCTCTGTCTTTCTCCTTTCTCACCCCCCCCCCACCTCAACTCCATCTACACCTCACACTGTCTGGAAAGCAGCCTTCATAACCAAGGACCATTTACACCCCTGCTATTCCCTCTTCTCCCCTCTCCCGTCAAGCAGATAACAAAGGTTTGAGCATGTACCACCAGGTTCGGGAACAGCTTCTTCCCCGCTGTTGTCAGACTACTAAATGATCTTCTCAGAAGCAACGGGTATAGTCTGGAATGCTCATCCTGCCTTATTGTGGCCCTTGCACTATTTTTTATCTGCACAAGTTTCTCTATAACGTTAGAAAACGTTGTAACACTAAATCTGAACTTGTTTGTTTATTTGTCCCAACTGTTGTACTTGTATCTGGCTTGATTGTACTTATGTATAGCTTGATTTGACTGGAAAGCACACAGTTTCTCCCAGCATCTCAGTATATGACAATAATAAATAATACCAGTGTCAATGCCAAGTTGTTCTCTGCTTTGAATGCATTTTATTTAGATTAAAGGTTTTGTATTTTCAACTGCTAGAATTGGCCTGTTTCCATCTTGCTGATTCATTCATGATTTTAAATAATTTCATCATACTACTGTAATCTGTTGCTGCAATGAAAACCAACCCCGCCAGTTTTTGTAGTTTTCTTGTATTTATGGATTTCTAACTTAAAATGTTTTCTGAACAATGACAAGTGATTTAGTTGATTTATCTCCAAAAGAATAACAATAGAAAAGGTTGGAATTGCTCCGGTCAGACAGTTTGTGTGGGGAGAACATTGTTTCAAGGCCCATTGAATTAATTTATTCCTGTTCTGTTTTCTAGTTTTATGATCAATTTACCCCAACAATGTCTCCTGAAAAAAAAATTGCTACCAAAATTAATTAGTGAAATCAGTTTGCTTTATAAGTCAGAGTGACACAGTGTGGTAATTGGCCCAACTTGGCCCTGCCGGCCAACATGTCCCAGTTACACGAGTCCCACCTGCCCACTTTTGGCCCACACCCATCCAAACCTTAGCATACCATGTACCTGTCTAACTTTTTCTTAAACGTTGGGATAGTCCCTGTCTCAACTACCTCCTCTGGCAGCTTGTTCCATACACCCACCACCATTTGAGTGAAAAAGTTACCTCTCGGATTTCTATTAAATCTTTTCCCCTTCACCTTAAACCTATGTCCTCTGGTCCTCGATTCACCTACTCTGGGCAAGACACTCTGTGCTTCTACTCAATCTATTCCTCTCTTGATTTTATACACTGCTATAAGATCACCCCTCATCCTGCGCTCCAAGGAATAGTCCCAGCCTACTCAACCTCTCACTATAGCTTAAACCCTTTCGTCCTGGCAATGTCCTCGTAAAGGCTTATATCTGTTTGCAAATTATTGAGCAAAGACAATTTTTTTTTCACGCAAGTCGATTTTGAAACATCGTTGCTAATGTACACACAAACTCTCCCTTGTGCAGTTTTATTTCCTTTGGTGCAAAATCTTTTAAATGCTCCTGCTTTGCCTGCAATGCTTTATGATTCTATTTACTATTGTCAGTGATTAGAAAAATATGATTACGTTCAAGCACAAAACAATGGCAACTATAAGCGATAAATAGGTCTTAATTTTAATGACGGGTGTCAGTAAGTTTCATCAATATTGTTCATATATCATGTTTGGATATAAGGTGGTTGATTGGATATATTGTTCCATTTGATCTTTTAAACAGGATTAATAAGACCGATGTTTTGTTTTTGTTCTAGATTCGAGACAACCTTGGTGTCAGTTTAGATAATCAGGTTTCACCACAATCTCCACTTCTGAGCCCACCCCTTCGTATGTTTATGTCCTGGTTATTTAAGGTAAATTAGTACAACTCATGCAAATAGTACCATCTATATAAAATAAAAATTTGAAATGATAAAGAAAATTGCTGAAAATAGTTTAGCCTTTAGTTTGTATTGAAGGCTGAAATAAAATGGAATGGAGGGTGGAATTAATGGCAGTTACATCAATAATTGATGACAACAAGATACATTTTGATTTATTCAAGTGTTATCTGTGTAGAGAGAAACAGTTAGCATTTCAAGTCTGATCGCTGAGATTCTGATGCATTTTATATTAAGTGGGCTTAAATGTGAGGTTAGTGGTAGAATATTACATTCACTTTATACATTTGTGTTAGATATACTATGATTTGTCCAAAACTGTCAGTTTCAATGTATTTCTTCAGGCAACAACTTTGCCCAATGAATACAAAGAAGGGAAACTACACGCATACAAGCTAATTTGTGACATTATGACAAAACGCCAAGATGTCTTGCCAAACACTGATTTCCTCGTGTACTTTTATCATGTGATTCACAGAGGCATTGTATGTGAAGATCAGGTAATACAACCATTTCCTTTCTTGAGATGTATTTCAAGGATATAATAAAGTGTGGCGTTCAAGACTTAAAGCAGTGGTGTTCTAAACTATAAAAAAACAATTCTTGCAGAAATACTGGCTTGGAAAAGCAATCTCTGCCAAGTACCAGTCTGTTCCCTTATGATTGATTTTCTATATGTATTGTTTGGATAAAATTTGCACTACATCTTGGAACATGACAATATTTGTTCAATATATTTTTCATTGAAAATTTGAACTTTACTACAGGTGTGACGATGTGATTTAAATTCTATTCTTACAACATTGAAAATGTTTATCAGAATGCCAAAATTTCAAAAGCCAAGTATAAACGGGATTATCTTAAAACTCAAAGACCATTAATATTGTTCAACGATACAATGATGATTCATATTGTTTTCTACACACTGGAAGTAGAATTGAAATCTAGATAAAAGCATTACGATCCTCAGACCCGGAACATATTTGTGGGTGACTTCACTTTGGATGGATAAACTAGACTTTGGCTTTCTTTATCCATAATTACAGTAAATTACAACTAAATCTCTCTGCTTTTGAGTTTCAATTTCACTTTCGGGTAAAACAATGTCACCTTTTGGCAACATCCATAAACTAGCAATCAAGGTGACAAGGCCATAAACTGAGCATTATTTCAGTGAGCTATATAATACTGGACATCAAGTTCCTGACACAGATGCAAATATTTTATAATCCAAACTATAAATTGCTTCCATCATCATGTGGTCCTGGCATTGGGAGCCATGAGGTGTGATCCTCCATAATAATGAGTAAGTCAATATTCTTGAACCTGTCCTAGTATTATATATATATATGGGTGAGAAAATAACCCTCAGTAGATTTCACTAACATGACTAGGTTAATTAGCCTTTCTCCACAACAATGAATATCAAAGTTATGCGATATCTGCCATGAGCATCAAATATATATAAAAGCATGAACACGATGGCAGTTGAATATTTATCTTTTCATAGTGGACACCTAATAGGAAATCAATAGAAGCAGAAATAAAATATTTATTAATATTTAACACTATGTATATTTTGCACAAAACGTATTTGCTGTTTATCCTTTGATTAAGCTAACATGTTTGTGTTTAATTTTCTGCATTGGGATGTATTCTGTTAGATTATTTTGAGGTGTATACTTTTGACTAATTGGCTGTTTCTCATACTGTATGTGCAGATTTATCCAGACTGATTCATGTTGCCTCATTTATTTACTAATTAAAATATATCAGGCAATAGAAAACTGCAGCTCACATTTATATAGTCAATGTTATGATAGTACATGTAGGTGGTCTTGGTGATGAAGTGGGTTTGGATCAGAAGCTCAAATCGACCAAGAGGTGGTTAAGCCTTGGTCATTGACCTGGGAGACTGGAGTGATTTTGGTGCAGGAACAGTCTTCTGCAATATTTAAGTAGAGTAAAGGGCCCGCCCCACTTGGGTGTTATTTGCACGTCATTTACGCGACATCATTTATGCGTCATGATGCACAACGCAACATAATTTATGAGTCACGCGCGCGTCCTGATGCGCACATGGCGTGTGGTGAGACGTTGTGGCGTAGGCAGTGACGCGCAGTTGCGCGTGGTGCCCCAAGATTTTGGGATTCACAAAATCTTCGTGCCCAAGTGGGACAGGCCCTTAAATTAATTCTCATTGAGGACCAGATGTTGAATAAGCAGCTTAAGTTAGACAGTGAAAGTATTGATCAAGGCATTGAAAAAGGTAGAACTCCAGCAGAAGAACATAAAAATAGAACATAAAATTATGAGTATTTCATATTCATAACAAGAGGATTTCAGTATAGGAGTAAAGAGGTTCTTCTGCAGTTGTATAGGGCTCTGCGGAGACTACATCTGGAGTATTGTGTACAGTATTGGTAGGAGTATTGGTCTCCTAATTTGAGGAAGAACATCCTTGTGATTGAGGCAGTGCAGCTTAGGTTCACGAGATCGATCCCTGGGATGGCAGGATTGTCATATGAGGAAAGATTGAAAAGACTATACTGGAGTTTCGAAGGATGAGGGGGGATCTTATAGAAACATATAAAATTATAAAAGGACTGGACAAGCTAGATGCAGGAAAAATATTCCCAATTTTGGGCGAGTCCAGAACCAGGAGCCACAGTCTTAGAATAAGAGGTCATTTAAGACTGAGGTGAGAAAAAACTTTTTGACCCAGAGAGTTGTGAATTTATGGAATTCCCTGCCACAGAGGGCAGTGGATGCCAAGGCACTGGATGGATTTAAGAGAGAGTTAGATAGAGCTCTTGGGGCTAGTGGAGTCAAGGGATATGGGGTGAAGGCAGGCATGGGTTATTGATAGGGAACGATCAGCCATGAACACAATGAATGGCGGTGCTGGCTCGAAGGGCTGAATGGCCTCCTCCTGCACCTATTTTCTATGTTTCTATGTTTCTTTTGTATAACTTCAAGCCATTCTCTTACATCAGTTCTTTGTCACTTGTGATCAAGCTATCTATTGGTGTAATTATAGATTATGGAACCATAATGATTTAGTAATGTAAATATTGGCATCATTCTCCACTGTGAGAGCTAGCAACGTCTGCTGCAAATTTAGGTTTGGACAGAGTCCTCGTAGAAGGTTAGTTGGTGTCAAACTGCCATTTACAGCAAATGAATGAATAGAATTGAAGGTACTTCTGGGTGGTGGTTCCAGGCTCACCAGCAACGTGTAATACTTGTATCGTCTGTGTGGGATGTACATGCCTGGAGTTTTGAATTTTCATACAAAGATGTGATAGCACAGTTTTATTGAAAGCAGATTTCATTTTAACATCCTCCAGCTATCGAAGTTGGTCCTACATTTTATACTGTAAAATCGGTAAATACGACCTAACACTATACGAGTTATTGCAAACGATATTGGGTTTGATTGTCCTTGATCTCCATCTTTTTTTAACTAGGAAGGGGGGTAATTTGAAGTTACGATTTATACTTCTGTGTAATCATGTAACCTTGTCCAAGTCCTAGTTCTGAACCCAGTTATAGAGAAAATTGTACAGAGTGTTTACTGTATTTCCTCTGAAGATGTGGTGCATGAGTATGGTACATTTTAACGTGTCTACCAGGAGCAAGGTTTAAGCAAGGGGCTCTGGCTTTCTTTTTTATTAAGTCACAAGAAAACGTAGACATGGACTTGGTTTCCTGTTCGATATTGATCTGGTTGTGTGACTAGTCCAGGTTACCAAAGTATCTCATTACTTTGTTCCTCAACCTACCAGAGTATTTGTCAATACCTTCACTATGTTATACAATTCAGTTTGATTGTCATTGCAGAACTATCTGAGAGTGGTATTATTGCGGCAAAACAAAAAATTGCATCTTGAGTAGAAATAGTTGTTAGATTACAAGGTACATTCCTTGTATGTAAACATACTTGGCTAATAAAATGTATTCAATTCAATTCAGCAAGTGTGTAGGAAGGAACAGGAAATGTTGGTTTAAAACCAATGATAGACACAAAAAGCTGGAGTAACTCAGCGAGTCAGACAGCATCTCTGGAGAAAAGGAATAGGTGATGTTTCGGGTCGAGATGCTTCTTCAGCCTTCTTTAGATTACAGCCATTTCTGCAAATCTCAACTTTCATGCCTGAGTCTTTTCTTTATTTGATGGGCTGAAATGACCTAGTGTAAAAGGAAATAAAATATAGAAAAAGACTTTGCATAAGGTCAAGCAGCACTTATGATATTCCCCGCAAGTGGACTGTGGGTATTGTAGAGTATAAGTGAAATAAGTTGTGAAGTTTGTGATAAAAGTAGACTACTTTTAATGATAAAAGTAGACTTGTTTTAGGAAGATCTTTGTAATGGATTTCATTTATAGCGGACTGACCTACTGATGACTGCCCGCAGCGATCCTGGCTCCCGCTACTTCCCCCGTCACTTGTTCAATCAAGCGATCCTCGTTCCCGCTGCTCCTCCCGTCGCACCACCATCTCAATCACTCGTGCCATCTGCCTTTGCCACCTCTCCCTCCGCACACAATGCTGACACCTCAAGTACCGCTCTTGCCACCTTCACCCCCACTGCCATCGCCACCCCCGCCATTCCCATGCTGCACGCCGCCGGCACATCCGCCACCCTTGCTGCGCCTGCTGTGCCTGCTGCATGACCACTGCCTCCGCCACCCCAGCCACTCCTGCCATCGCCACCGCCAACCCTTGCCTGAATTCTGGCGCCCGCAGGCCACGGCCAATGACTTCGCCGATCCTCTTCTCTTCCCCCAGCCGCCAGCAATCCGGGGCCATCAAGTCACCTAGATTCTAGTCCCACTTCCGGACCAAGAGTCTGAAGAAGGGTCCCGGCCCGAAACATCACCAATCCATATTCTCCAGTGATGCTGATTGGCCTGCTGAGTTACTCCAACACTTTTTGTCCATTTGTGTATAATAATAATAATAATAAACTTTATTTCGGACTCAAGGTCCAGACAAGGGACAACATTACATAAAAATATGTTGCATTGTATTAACCAGCAACTGCAGTCGTTTGTTTCCACCACTTATGCAATGATGATACCTTACTCAGTTATTGCGGACAATCGTCAGTAACGGACATCATTCGCTCTTCTATGCTCCGTTATACAGAGGGTTTACTGTATTTCTGAAATGTGGCATTTGAAACTCTTGTATGAGCATTCAACAAATTTGCAGCAAGAGTAGGCTAACCTAGTAACCTACCAGGCTGAACCAAGTAACCCTGTTCTGTTGTTTAATCAGCTGATGGCTGATTTAATTGTAACCTCAGCCCTGCATTGTTTTCGACGTGTGGTAACCTTTCACAGGTAGACACAAAATGCTGGAGTAACTCAGCGGGACAGACGGCATCTCTGGAGACAAGGAATGTGTGACGTTTCCAGTCGAGACCCTTCTTCACACTGATCTTTTCACACTATTGCGTATCAAGTATCTAGAATGGATAAAGGGCCTGTCCTACCAGCATCCGACTCCAAGCGATGAGCGCGATCAAACTAGAAGCGGGGGCCGCGCGGAGATCGGGTGATCCCCTGTACCGTTCCCACCAGCATGCGCCACCAAACCGGCAGCGAGGGCCGCGCGGAGGTCGGGTGAGTGGCGCAAAGTGAGGCGCACTTGGAGCGAAGTCTTAAAGGTAAGTTCGCCAGGACAGAGAGGGGCACAGAGGCACACACACAGAGGGCCACGGAGCCACACACATATAGGGTCACGGAGGCACCTACAGAGAGGGTCACGGAGGCATGACGTCGAGACGGTGTGTAATGCGTCAAGGCGACAAGCCGTTGCTGCGCGGAATTTTTGAACATAGTCAGTTTTTCAGAGCCCCGCGCGATGTCGGGACGAACTCCGCACAATTCCGCACGGCTCCGGTGATCGAAGTGGGACTGGCCCCGCGACGCCGAATGGCTCAAGCGACTACGTTAGGTCGCGCTCATCGCATAGAGTTGCATGTTCGCGGGACTGGCCCTTAACAGTATAGTGCAGTTGTGTATTGCTGATTTCACTTTGAGCAGCCAGAGAAGAGTTTTTGATTGTGACCGGAATAGAAGCTTTCCTATTCTGATATTTATTTTGAAGGAGTTCTGGTTCATGCACAAATTTGATAGTGAGCTGAGCATTTTTTGTGGAGTTGTGTGCTAGCATGGAGATGAGACTGTTGTGTGCTTGAAAATAATACTCTTTATGGTCAAAGTAACCAATAGAATGAAAAAGAAAACATACTGCATGACCCGACTCCCATCTCAACAGAATGATGGCAGGTCCTCTACCTTGGGTCCACTTTCCTGCCTGTCTCACAGATCTCTTGATTGAAAATACCCGAAAATGTCATTTTCAGCATTAACTGGACTCTACTAGTACGCGGGAAAGTGAATCTGAAGAGTCTCGGCTCTCTGAGTAAATAAATCTTCCATGGGGGCGGCACGGTGGTGAGGCACGGTAGTGTAGCGTGGGTTTTATCCGGGGGCTCTGGTTTGCTACCGCACTCCAAAGACATACAGGTTTATAGGTCAATTGGCATTGGTAAAATTGTAAATTGTCCCTAGTGTCTGTAGGATAGTATCAGTGTGTGGGGATCACTGGTCGGCGCAGGCCCATTGTGGGAAAGGCCTGTTTCCGCGCTTTATCTCTAAACTAAACAAAAAAAATTAACTTGCTCATAATTGGGCTGTTGCTTTTCCTGTGAGTGGGGCTCCTGGTTCTTGACTCCAGTCAGTTAAAACAATGCATCTCCCTTGCCAGCCCCTATCAGGATTTTGTATTTATTTGTGGTCATTCTTTAGTAACTAAGTAAGTTTATTGGCCAAGTATTCACATACAAGGAATTTGCCTTGGTGCTCCGCCCACAGTGACAGTTACGAATGACTCAGAAAACACTAAACATTAATAATAATAAGATTAATGATAAAACACCATTGATCAAGCTTGTGAACCAACAAAATACCAGATCAAAGGGAGGCTACAGATTTTTGGCTGTTAATTAGAGCAACTACTCGTGGATAAAAACTGTTTTTATGCCTGGCTGTGGCAGCTTTGATACTTTAGTGAATAGTAAAGGCCCATCTTGCAGGCATACATGTGTAGAATAGAAAATAACACCTCTTATGCCCTCTTTGGTCGTGACTTACCATGGGTGTCTCCAGGGTGCTAGTCCCTATATGGAGGATGCCTGTGCGTGACTTTGTTTAACGTGTGACAGGCGACAGTCTACATTGGTACTCGTTGCCTGTGATATTTCTGCAACCTTAGTGGAAAACTACTTTTCCATGCATTGTCAAATGATTCTAGTCTATCATTTACAGTAATGTCCATCAAGCTCCATTTTTGAGCAAAATGACGATCGTAAAAACAGAAAATGCTGGAAATCCACAGCAGGACAGGTTCCATATGTCCAAAGAAAAACATAGTCTATGTTGGCGGCCCTTTGTCAGATCTGCAAAGGAGACAAAAAAAAAGCTAGGGAGGGTGGGAGAAGTGGGGTGCCTTTGATAGCAGTGCCTGCCATTTTAATTCCTCACCCCATTTCTACCCTGACTGTTGGCCTATGACCACCTCTTCTATCCTAGTGAGGCCTATACACTGTAAATGGCTCGAATGTAATCATATATTGTCTTTCCGCTGACTGGATAGCACGCAACAAAATCCTTTCACTGTACCTTGGTACACGTAACAATAAACTAAACTGGAACCAATGCCAGCTTTAGGAACAGCTCCTCATCTTCTGTCTGGCACATTGCAGCCTTCTAACCCAAAGATGCTGCCTGGCCCGCTGAGTTACACAAGTACTCTGTGTCTATCTTGCGTTCTACAACTGCAGATAACCTGATTTCTCAGAATGTAACGCCTTTTTTCCTTTTTTTTTCTCTTGTCTGGAAATGGATGCTTATCTCCATATCTTTGTTTAGTACATTTGTGTTATGTAATCCTCTGGCTTGTCTTTTATATTTAATTCTCATTATATGTTTATTGTCTAGTCATTGTTATGACATTGTGGTTGAAGCCCATCTGAAGACTTAGTTGACACCAGACTACAGAAAAGATATACTCATTGCAGAGATTTTGAACAACTCCCGATACGCTCACTCACGTAGATGCAAACACCTTTGTAGTACAATTCAAAGAAGAGAAGATAAAATGTTCCCAGTGTTCTGAACAGTATTTGTATATCCAGCAACATGGTGAAAAATTATTCAGTGATGTGACTATAATCAGGTACTTGTGGAACCTTGCTGAGTGAAAATTTGTTGCTGCAATTCCTGCATTGCACTCCCAGATGGTAGAAGGGGCAGTGAAAGAAATTTGCATTGCTTAATATTTATGTAATAACTCTGTTTACTACTGCGAATGCTGGCCTGTTCTTGCCTGCAATTCCCCCTTCTATCTTTCAGTCTGAAGAGAGGTCCCGACACTAAACATTACCTATTCCTTTTCTCCAGAGATGCTGCCTGACTCACTGAGTTACTTCAGCTTTTTGTGTCTATCTTTGGTTTAAACCAGCATCTGCAGTTCCTTCCTACTCAGAAAGGGTTAAGTTGTATTCATTTTCTAGCATTGTATCTGGAAGTCAATTTGATGATAAGCAATCCCATTTTTTGTTTTGATTCTGAGAAGTAGGGGATAAAGGTAGTGAGTTGATGCACAACGCACCACAGATGCATTTCTCAGAGTTGTTCTATTCATCTTTACCTCTAGATGGCGCATTTAACCACAAGAGTGGAAACCTCTAGTGCAGAAATTTGATTGGCATTTTGTCAGAAGTCTTTTTGGAAAACAGTGCATTTTGTGTAAAGCATATTTGATGCATCAGAAATATATCAAGTGTTCACATCAAGAAAACTATATATTGTTTCCTTTGTACTGAAGCATTTCATAAAAATCTCATTTCTGTCACTGCACAAAATAATCTTGAAGTATTCAGGGTATTTAGCAAAGCAAGTGTAAAGTGGACAGTAAATATGTCAATTGATTTATTTTAAGACCATAAGAAAAGGTAAAATACATTCAGACCTTTAGAAAAACAAGCTACTTAAATTGAGGAGATCTGTTTTTATTTTGTAAAATGACTGACATTTTTGCCTCTTGTGTTGCCCAGCAAATTGCTCCAGGTACTTATCATTCCAAGTAAAGATTTGTTTCTGTTAATTGTTTTAAGTTGATGTTTTCTGATCCACTTTTCCAGGATTAGTTTGAAGCAATATTCCCTTCTTCACGCTAAATTCCCATATGTTATAAAGAATTCTTTAAGCGTGGATTAAACATCCTTGCAATTGTTAGATAGTAATACCAATTTAGAGAATGCCAGATGGTTGGGGTATCAACAGCTAGTAATTAATTGTAAATGAGTAACTGCCAATGATAAACTTAGGGGTGTGAATTAAAACAGCAGTTCTCTGCAAGCATTGCAGGTCTCTTAGATTGCACAGCAGCCATTAAATGAGTAGATTGATCATTATGCTTTTAACATTGCTTGTTTTTTGAGAGACGTGCAGCCCCATTTGTAGCACAAATATTAATTCTTCCTAATGAATTTCCTGCTGGTCAATATTGTAATATAAATTACATGATTTGAGAATAAATAGGCAACAACCTGATGTCAGAATGATTTAATACAGTAATCACTGGTCCCTTTTCCAACTAAATGCTTAGTTGCTTGTTTATTTCTGGGCCAAAGTGCCTTCTACTTAACGTAAATTATTGGTCTTGTTATCTTAAGATTTTAATGGCCTGAAAAATAATGCAGTAATTACCATATCATTTTTGTCAACTCTTGATTTGCATCAGAGTTACTAATAAATGTCAAATGTCATTATTTAAAGAAAGGCAAAACATGATTTTGGATTTTAAAGATATCGATATTTTAATCGGGTATTTGAGCAAACTTTTGTCAATTCAGTACATTCTTTGTTATCTGTGGCCCTCTTTAATTCAACTGATAAGATGCAAGATCTGTATGCAATTTTTCTTTTGTCACAGCATATAATATGAGCGATGGCTTCTTAAGATAGTTAAATACAGCAATCCAACTGGGCATTGAGGGATGACCTAAAGTTGTTTCATATGCTCACTGTTGCACATCGTGTAGTCTCCAAGGTTTGTTGCCTTCAACTAAATTTCCTGAAATAAAATAAATCCCAGTGATTAGCGTTATGCGCCTATTTACTATTACACATCCAGGCAAAAAGGAGAAACATTCTAAATGAAACCGGGGTGGCATAGAGGTAGAATTGCTGCCTTATAGCGCCAGAGGACGGGTTTGATACTGATTACAAGTGCTGTCTGTATGGAGTTTGTACGTTCTCCCCGTGACCTGCGTGTTTTTTTTCCGGGAGCTCCTGTTTCCACCCGTACCCCAAAGATGTACAGGTTTGTAAGCTAATTTGCTTGGTAAAATTAAATGGTACTAATTTGCTTAGTAAATTGGCCGTAATGTGTGTCGGATGGTGTTAGTGTGCAGCCATCGCTGGTCGGCAAGGACTTGGTGGGTTGAAGGAACTGTTTCCACGATGTATCTGTAAGCTAAAGAGAAAGCCCCCAGGAGCCGTTGGAAGAGGAGGAGGGGGAGGAGCAACACCCGACCAGTAAGCTTAAAAATCCAGCGCGGGGCTTGCTTTTTCAGAGGCCCACAGGAGCCGTTGGAAGAGGAGGAGGAGGGGGAGGAGCAACACCCGACCGGTAAAGGGCCTGTCCCACCAGCATCCGACTCCGTGCGATGAGCGCGATCAAACTAGAAGCGGGGGCCACACGGAGGTCGGGTGATCCCTGTACAGGGCCGTTCCCACCTGCATGCGGCAAACTCAACCAAACCGGCAGCGCGGGCCGCGCGGAGGTCGGGTGAGTGGCGCAACACGGCGCAAAGTGAGGCGAACTTGGAGCGAAGTCTTAAGGTAAGGTCGCCAGGACAGAGAGGGGCACAGAGGCACACACACGGAGGGCCACGGAGCCACACACATAGAGGGTCATGGAGGCACCTACAGAGAGGGTCACGGAGGCACGACGTCGAGACGGTGTGTAATGCATCGAGGCGACTGCGAGCCGACAAGCCGTTGCTGCGCGGAATTTGTGAACATAGTCTGTTTTTCGGAGCCCTGTGCGTTGTTGGGACGAATTCCGCATGGCTCCGGTGATCAAAGCGCGACCGGCCCCGCGACGGCGGACGGCTCAAGCGACCACGTTAGGTCGCGCTCGTCGCATGGAGTTGCATGCTGGTGGGACAGGCCCTTTAGGATAAAAATCCAGCGCGTGGCTTGCTTACCGAAATCCATAACGTTCCATTCGGAGAAGTGGGTTTTTTTTTAGGATGCCGCTGATTGGTGGGAAGTGGACTAGGGTAAGCAGCTGATTTGCTGTCAGATTCCAGCAGTTTGTTGTGTACTTTGTATTGTGTTGAGATTGTATTCTGTGTAAGGGGGGAGTATGAAGGTCAAGGCAGTGTACTGTTGTGAATGTCAGATGTGGGAGGTCAGGGAAGCTGATAGCCCTCCAGACGTCCAGGTGTGTCGAGATGGGGTTCCTAAAGGACTGTTAGGAACCTGGAGCAACAGCTCGAGGACGTCCGTCTGGTCAGGGAGAATGAGGAGGTCATAGACAGGAGTTACAGGGAGGAGGTCACTCCCAGACCACGGGAGGCAGACACGTGGGTCACTGTTAGGAAGGGCAAGGGGCAGAGGCAGGGACTAGAGAGTACCCCGGTGGCTGTACACCTGGAAAATAGGTACTCATGTTTGAGTTCAATTGGAGCGGACAGCCTACCTGGGGGCAGCAACAGCAGCCGGGCCTCCGGCACAGAGAACGGCCCTGATGCTCAGAAGGTAGCAAAAAGAGGAGAGCAATTGTAATAGGGGACTCCATAGTTAGGGGGTCAGATTGGCGATTCTGTGGATGCAGTCGGGAGACCCGGATGGTAGTTTGCCTCCCTGGTGGCAGGGTGTCGGAACGTGTTGAAAAGATTCTGAAAAGGGAGGGAGAGGAGCCTGATGTTGTGGTACACATTGGTACCAATGACATAGGCAGAAAAAGAGAAGAGGTCCTGAAAGGAGAATTTAGGGAGTTGGGGGGAAAGTTAAGGAGAAGGACCAAAAGAGTAACAATTTCAGGATTACTGCCTGTGCCACGTGACAGTGAGAGTAGAAATGGAATGAGGTGGAGGATAAATGCGTGGTTGAGGGACTGGTGCAGTGGGCAGGGATTCAAGTTTCTTGATCACTGGGACCTCTTTTGGGGAAGGCATGATCTGTATAAAAAGGACGGGTTGCACTTGAACCCGAGGGGAACCAATATCCTGGTGGGGAGATTTGCAAAGGAGACTTTAAACTAGAAAGGCTGGGGGGGAGGGACTCGGGTAGTAGGGGCTAGGGGACAGGGTGAGGGGCAAGATCAGAGAAGGGAAGCACTCGGACCCAAAATGTGGGCGAGAAAGAGGAAAAAGATAATGAACAGAGAATAAGGGATGGTGGGTTTCTAAAATGTGTATATTTTAATGCTAGGAGCATTGTAAGAAAGGTGGATGAACTTAGAGCCTGGATTGACACCTGGAAATATGATGTTGTGGCAATCAGTGAAACATGGTTGCGGGAGGGTTGTGATTGGAAACTAAATATTCCAGGATTTAGTTGCTTCAGGTGTGATAGAATTGGAGGGTCCAGAGGTGGAGGGGTTGCATTGCTCGTCAGAGAAGATATTACAGCAGTGCTTTGGCAGGATAGATTAGAGGGCTCGTCTAGGGAGGCTATTTGGGTGGAACTGAGAAGTGGGAACGGTGTAGCAACACTTTTAGGGGTGTATTATAGACCGCCAAATGGGGAGCGAGAATTGGAAGAGCTAATTTGTAAGGAGAGAGCAGATATTAGTAGTAAGCACAAGGTAGTGATTGTGGGAGATTTCAATTTTCCAAAAATAGACTGGGAAACACACTCTGTAAATGGCCTGGATGGTTTGGAGTTTGTTAAATGTGTGCAGGATAGTTTTTTGCAGCAATACATAGAGGTATCGACCAGAGAAGGGACAGTGCTGGACCTCCTGTTCGGAAATGAGGCAGGTCAGGTGACGGAGGCATGCGTTGGCGAGCACTTCGAGACCAGTGATCACAATACCATTAGTTTCAATATAATTATGCAGAGAGTCAGAACTGGACCTAGGGTTGAGATTTTTGATTGGAGAAAGGCTAACTTTGAGGGAATGCGTAATGATTTAAAAGGAGTGAATTGGGACAATTTGTTTTATGGGAAGGATGTAGAAGAGAAATGGAGGACATTTAAAGGTGAAATTGTAAGAGTACAGAATCTTTATGTCCCTGTTCGGTTGAAAGGAAATGGTAAAAATCAGAAAGAGCCATGGTTTTCAAGGGAAATTGGACACTTGGTTCGAAAAAAGAGAGATATCTACAATAATTCTAGGAGGCATGGAGTAAATGAGGTGCTAGATGAGTATAAAGAATGTGAAAAGAATCTTAAGAAAGAAATAAGAAAAGCTAAAAGAAGATATGAGGTTGCTTTGGCAAGAAAGGTGAAAGAAAATCCAAAGGGTTTCTACAGCTATATTAATAGCAAAAGGATAACGAGGGATAAAATTGGACCATTAGAGAGCCAGAATGGACAGCTATCTGCAGAGCCAAAAGAGATGGGGGAGATATTGAACAATTTCTTTTCTTCGGTATTCACCAAGGAGAAGGATATTGAACTCTGAGGTAAGGGAAAAAAGTAGAGTAGCTATGGAAACTATGAGATTCAAAGAGGAGGAAGTATTGACACTTTTATATTTTTGTCAGGACCTGGATAAGTCTCCAGGTCCTGACAGGATATTCCCTAGGACATTGAGGGAAGTTAGTGTAGAAATGGCAGGGGCTATGACAGAAATATTTCAAATGTCATTAGAAACTGGAATAGTGTTGGAGGATTGGCGTACTGCGCATGTTGTTCCATTGTTTAAAAAGGGTTCAAAGAATAAACCTAGCAATTATAGACCTGTTAGTTTGACGTCAGTGGTGGGCAAATTAATGGAAAGGATACTTAGAGATTATATATATAAGCATCTGGATAAACAGGGTCTGATCAAGAACAGTCAACATGGATTTGTGCCTGGAAGGTCATTTTTGACAAACCTTCTTGAATTTTTTGAAGAGGTTACGAGGGAAATTGATGAGGGTAAAGCAGTGGATGTTGTCTATATGTATTTCAGTAAGGCCTTTGACAATGTTCCCCATGGAAGGTTGGTTAAGAAGGTTCAATCTTTGGGTGTTAATGGCAGAGTAGCAAGATGAATTCAACAGTGGCTAAATGGGAGATGCCAGAGAGTAATAGTGGATGGCTGTTTGTCAGGGTGGAAGCCTGTGACCAGTGGGGTGCCTCGGGGATCTGTGTTGGGTCCACTGTTGTTTGTCATGTACATCAATGATCTAGATGATGGGGTGGAAAATTGGATAAGTAAGTATGGAGATGATACTAAGATAGGTGGTGCTGTGGATAATGAAGTAGATTTTCAAAGTCTACAGAGAGATTTGGGACATTTGGAAGAGTGGGCTGAAAGATGGCAGATGGAGTTTAATGCTGATAAGTGTGAGGTGCTACATCTTGGCAGGACAAATCAAAATAGGACGTACACGGTAAATGGTAGGGAATTGAGGAATGCTGTGGAACAGAGGGATCTAGGAATAACTGTGCATAGTTCCCTGAAGGTGGAATCGCATGCAGATAGGGTGGTAAAGAAAGCTTTTGGTGTGCTGGCCTTTATAAATCAGAGCATTGAATATAGGAGTAGGGAAGTAATGTTAAAATTGTACAAGGCATTGGTGAGACCAATTCTGGAGTATGGTGTACAATTTTGGTTGCCTAATTATAGGAAGGATGTCAACAAAATAGAGAGAGTACAGAAAGATTTACTAGAATGTTGCCTGGGTTCCAGCAACTAAGTTACAGAGAAAGGTTGATCAAGTTAGGTCTTTATTCTTTGGAGCACAGAAGGTTAAGGGGGGACTTGATTGAGGTATTTAAAATGATGAAAGGGATAGACAGAGTTGGCGTGGATAAGCTTTTCCCATTGAGGGTAGGGAAGATTCAAACAAGAGGGCATGACATGAGAATTAAGGGACAGAAGTTTAGGGGTAACATGAGGGGGAACCTCTTTACTCAGAGAGTGGTGGCTGTGTGGAATGATCTTCCAGCAGAAGTGGTGGAGGCAGGATCGATTTTAACATTTGAAAGTAAAGTGGATAGGCATATGGACGGGAAGGGAATGGAGGGGTATGGTCTGAGTGCAGGTAGATGGGACTAGGGGAAATGGTCTACATGGACTGGAATGGCAGAGAAGGCCTGTTTCCGTGCTGTAATTGTTATATGGTTAAACTAAACTAAACGTTGTTTGCTGACACATTGGAAAAGAAAACATTACATTTTGGTACAACCATGTTTTCTCTGTGAAGTAGTTGGAAGAGGAGCATGGAAGGCAATTCCCCTACTGACTAACTATCCTTCTCAAAATACTAACTAGTAACTGGGAATAGTTTTGTATACAGCAAGGTACTGCTGGCACCAGCTATATTGGTTTATGGACTTGTGCAGTGATTAAGGGTAATAATAGGCAGGATGCATTTACAACTCTCTCTGCATAAATTGGTATTAGTTTGTTGCTTTTTAAAAGCAAGGAACACTCATAACCATTTAAAACAGCTGCTGGTTTGCATGCTGCAAAGCAACCTCGGTTTTGGTTCTGCTGACCTTTTTCCTTGCCCCGAGGCAACAGTAGATAGCATCATAGCGATTCAGTCCTGTGACACATGAAGTTTTGCAATCCATCTGTTTGCATGGATATGACACTTTATTTAATTGTAGACATTATCCACTGTCATTCAAATCCAGAAGATTCAATTGAGGAAAAAAAAAGTTTTGTATTTTTTCAGCTGCATAAAAATCATTGTATGGAGGCTCATTGCAGCTGCCAGTGTCTGTCGTGATTGGCATGATGCCAGGAAGAGTCCTGGTTCTCCCAAACTATTGTGAAAATAAAGAGTTTACTTGTCTGTTTGGTAGAGATTGGTTGATAGAACACATTCATGCCGGTAAAACCTTAGCAAAGCAAGCTCAGCATCCAAACTGCTTCGAGGGGCTTGATTTCTATGATAAAATCCGACTAAGGGAAGTAGGTCTCTGTTAAGATATGTAAGGGACCCAAGGACTGAATGTTCAGCATTGGGTCATACCTTCCTCGGGTGTCCTTGCATTAGATGCTAGGGGGGGGGGGGGGGTTCATGGATCTTTGTTACACCCATTTTTCCCCCATGAAAGGACTGAAACAAGAACATCCTCTCCTTTGAAGGGTTTTTTCACTCGCCTCGATCTTTTTCAAATATTGTACTTAGAATCTGTTTTGACACCAACATCAACAAGTATTAGTTATAACGAGCTGGGTGGCACAGTGATGCAGCAGGTGGAGCCACTGTCCCACAGTACCAGCGACACTGGTTCGATCCTAATCTCGGGTGCTGCCTGTGTGGAGTTTGCACATTCTCCTTGTGACCCAATGGGCTTCTTCCGTGTGCTCCCACATCCCAAAGATGTGCGTGTTTGTAGGGTAATTAATTGGACACTGTAAATTGTCCCTACTGCGTTGGAAGTGGATGAGAAAGTGTGATAACAGTAATGATGGGGGGAATTGGATCATGTGTAGGCAGGTGAGATCAGTTCAGCTAGACATCATGTTCGGAACAAACATTGTGGGCCGAAGGACCAGTTCCTATGCTATGTTGTTAGATGCTCTGTGACAAATCTCAACACTTATCTTTGAAATTGTCATAATTCTTGAAATATGTGTACATGTAATCACATTTGTTAATTGCTTAGAATTATTTATTTCATTGGTTATCCTTTCACCCGAATGAAATAAATGCTGCATTGATGTAAGAGGTGACATTTATAACAAGTGAAACCATATTTGTGATTTTCCTTTGTGTTCATCGAAAGTTAATCATTCGGGAACGAAGAGATTATCGTAGTAACAAAGAGCACTCACCAACTGCCTTTTTCTGTAGCCATATGTTTTTGCAACTGCTTGCACTTCTACCAGCTCTGTGTACAAAGCATTCAATTAAAGTGATTCATTTACCAGGTAGCTAGCAGCTTGCTGCATTTCATATTTACTGAACTGTGCTTTAAAAGCGAAGAAAAACATGCCTGTATTTGAATGAGTTGATTTTTATGATCCTGCTGATAAAGTGCAGATGTTCCCTTTTTGCGGTTTTCCCATGCAGATTGTGGCTTTCAGATCAGTTGGATAGTAACAGATTATTCTTTCCAGGGAAGTTATGGAATATCTGTGTTTGCTACTGCTGCACCATGTACCACTTTAATGAACACTCCTGACCCGTGTTAGTATAGCATTATGAACGTACTGGTTACAGAATTTTGTTTATATGAGGAACTTGACAGTTGAAAAAGAAGAAACGCTTACTGGAAAAAGTAGCAGAAAATTCATGATCACCGGTCTTTTTGGTTCCACATAGCTTTAATAGCTGCTTTTTGTAATAATGGACGATTTTTAATTGAATTTTAAGATTGTTCTTTAATCCCCTTCGCAAAATAACTTCTGAATGAATTGATGTATTATTTTTAGGCTGTTTTAAAATTGTGAGTGCATGTGGATGAAATATCAATAGCCAGTGTTTTTTGTTTAATTTCCCTGCTAATCCTCAAATATAAGTACTAATCAAGTTCCACGTTTTGAAATATCAGGCATAATCAGATTCAGTGTGTCAGTGATTCACTGGTTTTCTGCTCAGAAGCAGTTCAGTATTTTAGAAGCCTTTGAAAACGAATTTGTGATCCCTGTAAATAGGTCATCCTGCCTTAAACACCATGTATTTAACTTAGACTTTTAATGCTTCACAGCGGTGTGATCAGTCAAAAAATTAGAGGAAACCAAACAAGTTAACCAGGGCAAGTGACCAAAAGGTTAAGGAAGCAGATTTTACTGGCATCTTAAAGGAGGAGAGAGTCATGGGGGAAAAAAAATCAAGAACATAGATAACAAGGTAAAGGACACATAGCTGCTGCCGGGGTTTGGTTTGTTTAGGTTAGTTTTGTTTAGAGATATAGCATCGATACTGGCCCTTCAGTCCACTAAGTCTACGCTGAATATGCATCACACGCTCACGCTAGTTCTGTATTATCTCACTTTCGCATCCACTCCCAACACTATAGGGGGCAATTTACAAAGGCCAATTAACCTGTAAAACACGTACGTCTTTGGGTTGTGGGAGGAAACAAAACTCTTGGAGGAAACCGATGTGATCACAGGAAGATGGACAATACAATATCACAAATGTTATTTAAAAAAACTTCAAAGCTATTTTACAACTCCAAAATGATAATCCAAATTTGTCTTTATTTATAACACCATATCATAAGAAAATATAGTTAAATAGGCTAAGCAGCATAAGCAATAAGCATTTATTTTGTGTTTGTTTTACTAATATAATTCATTTGTTACTTTTTAGAATGTTTAGCTTTGAAACATATAAGATTGTTAAGGGCTTGGACATGCTAGAAGCGGGATACATGTTCCCGATGTTGGGGGAGTTCAGAACCAGGGGCCACAGTTTAAGAATAAGGAGTAAGCCATTTAGAACGGAGACGAGGAAACATTTTTTCTCACAGAGAGTGGTGAGTCTGTGGAATTCTCTGCCTCAGACGGCGGTGGAGGCAGGTTCTCTGGATGCTTGCAAGAGAGAGCTAGATGGGGCTCTTAAAAATAGTGGAGTCAGGGGATATGGGGAGAAGGCAGGAATGGGGTACTGATTGGGGATGATCAGCCATGATCACATTGAATGGCGGTGCTGGCTCGAATGGTCAAATGGCCTATTACTGCATCTATTATCTATTGACTATTGTCTATTGAAATTGTATGGTTTGACAGTGTTTAAAAAGTATTCCGATGCCAATTGTGGAAAGGAATTTGCAATAAAACAGATAATTGTGATTGTGACAGAAATCTAAGAACTGAGCCATTTGAAACAAGCTTCTGCATTTCTGAAAATGTTAGTTTTAATTTCATGTCTTGTCCAACGAGACCTCCTCATTGTACTTTGTAAAATGGTAGATCATAAAAAATACAACAACACATTTTATTGTATTCTGAAGAAGGGTCTCGACCCAAAACGTTATCCATTCCATCTTTCCAGAGATGCTGCTTGTCCCGCTGAGTTACTCCAGCATTTCGTGTCTACCTTCGATTTAAACCAGAAGCTGCAGTTCTTTCCTGCATAACCCATTTCACATTGATTTTACATATTTGAATTTACTGCATTTTATTGATATAACTAATGGAATTGCAGTCAAGACCATTTAAAATATTGGTTCCTCACAATGTTTTTTTTTTGTAAATTAACTCTTTGTCAGTTGATTTTTCTAATAAACCCATTTTGTTTCTATTTCTATAATCACCAGGACGTGCTGAATATACTTACTAAGCATTGTTCCCCTCGTTTCTTCTTACTTGGTTTACCTGGTTTCACCATGATGATAGGAGATTTCATCACAGTTGCCACCCAAGTCCTCAACTCAGACATGCCAGATGTGAGTATGATTGTAATGCCGAGAAGGTTGAACGGTGTTTAACATTTGGATTTCTTCACTTAAAACTTGTTTGCTCATTAGTGCAATGTGAGATGGATACCATGGCAGCAAATGTGACAGATGCAGGGTGACAATGAAGTAGCGTAGAATGTGTTTCATCAAAAGGCTAGAATGGGAAATTGATAAGCACATTAATACTGCTGCACCTTTTGTACCACAAATGGCATGAATCTTATTTGCTATTACTTTTCAAACATTATGATAAAACCTGAATATTCTTGTGTGTTCGCATGGGTTATTTGAAAATAACCTGTTGTGTGTTATATAGGCACCGCGTTGTGAAGCTCAAATTCTTCTTGGATCCCTGGTTTGTTTTCCCAATCTGTACCAACAGATGTCGCTGCTACAACCTGTTAGTGGCGCCACTGACATTATCACAGGGAATGAAGATATCAAGGTAATACAGTTTAACTGGCTGGAATGGAGGGAAACCTGTTGAACTAACATGTTGATATCAATCTTAATTAGTAATACAGTTAATTTTAAAAAATGTGACTAAATAGGTACTAGACTTTTATTTAAATCTGGCTAGTCTCTTACAGTTGTTCATGGTTGTTCATTAGCTTTCTGTGGTATGGTTACTTGTTAAATATACAAAGATAGGTTGAACAAAGATAAGAGTTTGCACCTGGAACAGTAGGAGATGCAACACCTATCCTTCTGCCTATTCCCTCAACTCTGTCCAGGGACCCCGACAGTCAGTTCAGGTTAGACAGAGGTTCACTTGCACCTCCTCCAACCTCATCTACTGTATCCATTATTTGAGGTGTGGACTCGTATGTATCAACGAGACCAAGTGTAGAATGCGCGATCCTTTCGCTGAACATCTTTGCCCAGTCCGCCTGGACCTACCTGATCTCCCAGTTGCCAAACACTTTAACTGCCCCTCCCATTCCCACACTGACCTTTCTGGCCTGGCCCTCCTCCATTGTCAGAGTGAGGCCAAATGCAAATTGGAGGAACAGCACCTCCTATTTTGCTTGGGCAACTTACAACCCAGCGGTATGAATTACTCCAGCTTTTTGTGTCCATCTTCCAAATAATTGAAAGCCAGGAAATGATCCTGCGGGGATTCCAATCATCACTTCCTTCCATCCAGGAAAAAGTCCTGTTTATTCTGACTTGTCTTCTTGCCTTAATCTGTCATTAAATCAAGCTAACGTATATTGCTCGATAGCATGTGTTCTTGTGCATTAACCTATAATGTGATATCTTGTCTACTGCCTTCTCAAAGTCAAAACACACTGCATTATAGGTTAATGTCTATCATACTTGTTACATCCTCAAAGAACACTAGCAAATAGTCAAACATGCTAGTTCCAACAGATGACTATTAAATATATAAAGCGCACTGCTTTTAGATAAACTAAATCTTTTCACTGTATCTTGATACACGTGACAATAAACTAAACTAAACTAAATTGCTGCCTTGATTTCCAAAATCAATTTTGTCATATTGCAACTTAATTTACTGTATCATCTTTACTACAAACAATGCTAACAACAACTAGTATAAAAATGTCCCAAAGTCTTTCCGAGACATGTAAAAAGGAAAAATAGGAGAATAGCAGAAGAAAGTAATAGAATGTGTTCTCAGTGGTTCAATGAAGAGGTAGGTCTGAAAAGGGATTTTTCATTTATAATAATTGTGGGTCGGGGCCCTTCTCTGTTATAGAAAATGAAAAGCTTAGCTTTAAGGATCAGTCAGTATTTTGCTGAAGGAATGGAATATAATCAGTGGAAAACGGATGAAGTCTTTGGTAAAGCCAAAGTTTAAGCATTATTAGAATGAACAAGGCGCAATTACAGTGCATTCAATACAAGGTTTTTAAGAGTGAAAACAACCACAGAAGTTTCAATACAGAGATGAAGTATTGAACTGGGTGTGATGGAGTGAACGGTTGTCTTGCATTTGGGGTTGATGCTCTGAGAAGATCATGGTGATGATTTCAGAAGAAAAATGTTAAAAGAGTTATGAGGATAAGTGTGGAGTAGGAAATAAATGTGTCTAGTACCACAGACTTTGGCAATAAAACACAAGTAATATTCCAACAGTACCAATGGTGCTCAGAATGCATTTTTGGTTTCTATCATGACCGAGGTTGGCGTAGAATGGAACCTTAAGTTCCAAAGAGTACTCAACAGTGCCTCACCTTGGAGCTCCTGAACAAATGTTGAGTGTGTTTCAAATAAAATTAGAATTGTTTTTGTCACATCTGTATATCATTGTAATGAAAATAACTGGAAGGATTATTCTAACATATTGCTGAGTGTTTACAATTGGTCAGAAATTTGCCTTACCAATGCTATCAAAAGTAGTTTTGAGAATATATCAGTCGCAGCATCTTTTCAAGAATGTATTAAAGCACAATTAGTCATCCATTTTAGAAAGCACCAGGGTAAAAGGAGCAGTGTCACTTGGTGCAATCCACTAATATTACTCATGTTAGGTATTGTGCCTTTTGTCACTGTAGATGGTAGATAATTCTAGGTTTGTGATACTGGTTCACCTTAAACGTTAGAAATAAGATGGGATTTTGTTTTATGTACAGTGATTCATTTTCCTCAATCTAGAATGCTTTTTATTAATTTTGTTTTTTACTTCATGTTGGTCTGTGAAGGTTGTTAGATTTATCACAATTTAATGTGGGAGCAATGTAACATTTAGTGTTATTGTGTCCAAGGATTATCTTGCAGGTGAACAATAAAACTGTTTTTACTTATTGACCTTCATGGTTTTTTTTCTTGTTTTTAAATGTTATCTTGGCCTTCAGAATATCCTGCCAACCACAGTAGAAAGGTTTCTGAAACTGATGATGGAAATGGAATTTGTACCTTAGAAATGTGATTTTCATCATAGGATTTTAATCGAGTTAGTGGTCATTAATGCACTTTGCAGTTTGAAGTGATATGATCTGTCAAATAATTGCCTTAATTCGTGCTTTCAGGCAAGCATCTGTTCATACGAACATTCGACTGTTTTATGTCAATTATTTATTTTAAAACATTTTTCTTAAATTGATGCCTTTTAATCCAATACTATATACCCTTGTAAAGGCACAATTTGTATATTTCTGCAATAATCACCATTCTCTTAAAATCATCAATTTGTTTCTGAACCATCTTAATTTTAAACAGCAATATTTATTCTTTTGATTCTGTAAACTTCAACAAAGATATTGATATAATTCCCCGCAATTTGTCAAAACATACTGCCCAACCAAATAAAACTTTAAGAATAAATTAGTCACATCTGTATATCATTACTAAAATAACAAGAACAATTGTTCCAAAATATTGTCCTTTTATCTGTTTCAGGATTATTTGGTAAATATTCTGATGAAAAATGCAAGGAATGAAACTTGTGAAACTGCACGGTAAGTATGACGGTGGGCTGAAACCTAGAGATAAATGGCCTAGGGCAAGTAAAAGGAAGGAACTGTTAATATAGATTTAGTAAAGGCGTTAGAGAGTCTGAAAGGGGCAGTGGAAAACAAGTTAGATAAGATGGGAGAATGTATTTATCAATATGGTGCAGATTTATGGTGTTATTGAGAAAAAGAAGGTGCAGGCTCTACAAGTGGTTAGATCGTGACGAGAGAGAGAAATCGAGAGAGTGAAAGAGAGGAGACTGTGGAGAAAGTCTACAGTTGATGAGAGAAAGGGATTGATGTTTTGCAAGAAGAGTTAAGAAATCGGTTAGCAATATTAAGGAGGGCAGAACACCTCAGGAGGAAGAGGAAGAAGGAGCGAGTCAGGTCAGCATTTTATAGGGATCCATTTAAATTTGTTTAAATAAAAAAGTGGAAAGCTCAATGCTTCAAAGGAGGAGGAATATTTAAGAGATAGATGTTTTGCCACCAAAGTGGAAGTCGTAATAAGGAGTACAAAGGCTTCTTTGGCCCCAGGGCTGAAAGGAGTCCCTTATCGGGTATATGAAAGTGCACCTGATGTACTTAGATTCTGTGGAGGCTCTTGCGTATAGTTTGGGAGAAGCAGGTTATTCCAAGGGTTTGGCGTAGAGCAAGAGGAATTTTCATTCCCAAGGTGAATGAGTTCAGAGTTAAGTCACTTTAGGCCTATGCTTCCTAAATGTAGAAGGCAAGATTTTCTTCAGCATAGTGGCACAGAGGCTGGCAAGTTATTTAGAAAGGAATAGGTTAATAGATACCACAGTGCAGAAAGCAGGAATCCCTTTTGCAGGTTGCTTGGAACACATGAGTGTAATACGGCAACAGATTCGGACAGCCAAGCTCGAGAGAAGAGATTTGCACACAGTATTTTTGGACCAGTCATTTGTGTTTGGATCTGTGCCACATTGTCTCATTTGGAGTGCTTTTGATTTCTTTAGAATTCCAGGATCAATAGAAATTTAGTGAAAGCATATTTTGCCAAGATGTCCGAATGTGTTTCAGTACAGTAGACTTTACGACAGCGTGGCAGAGACTAGAGAGGGGCATTATGGCAGGGTGTACTATTTCCCTGTTAGCGTTTACAATGGCGATGGAGCTAGTGATTAGAGCATCACGGTGGGTCGTCAGTGGGGAGAGATGATATGACTTTGGTGACCACCTTGTACAAGAAGGTTGTTTGAGAAGTTAAATAATAATCTCAAATGGGCTAACTTGAAGAATAAGCCTAGTAAGTCATGGAGTATTGCTTTGGCAGGAGGAAAGGTAATAGAGAAAAGTTTCTGTGTAGATGAAGAAGAAATCCCATCTATAATGGAGAAACCGGTTAAAAGTTTTGGTAGGCAGATAAAACAGGAAGTTGGATGACACAACAGCAACTTAGCAAAGGAAGTTACTGACGGATTCGAAAGGATAGAGATGTCAGGGCTTCCAGGCATGTTGAAGTTGCGGTGTTTGCAGTTTGGGCTATTCCTGAGGCTGATGTAGCCGTAGACAGTATATGAGGTGCCAATTTCTAAGGTGAAAAGGTTAGAAAGATTGGATAGTTCATATATTAGGAAATGGTTAGCAGTTCCACGGTGTATTAGTAATGTGGCTTTATATGGGATAGGTGTTCTCCATTTGCCATTGTCTAGCCTAACAGAGGGGTTTAAGTGGGCTAAGGTGAGGTTAGAGTTGCAATTATCAGGGAGTAAGGAAACCTTAGTAATCTCGTGCCAAGTGTAACTAGAGGGAGGAATTGGAACTCAAAGCAGGCGGTAGAAGAAGCACAAGCGGCTTCGAGACAATACAGACATTGTTGGTAGGGTGCATCAAGGGAAAGGAGGCTTAGGGCTCAGCACAGGGAAAGCAGTGTGAAGTGAGGCAGGTCCAACAGAGACAGGAGGACATTGGTTGTAGAGCAGGTATGTTGTCAGAGGGAGCAGTGAGATATGTAAGGGCAATAGCTCAAGTTAAGCAGGGACAGAGGATGAACTGGGAAGGTGTAGAAAAGAGGAGGTTTAGCTGGAGGGACCTGTGGTGCATGGAGGCGGGTTATTTAAGTTTCTTTATTAGGGCTATTTATGATGTGCTGCATTCACCGCAGAACCTCAAACAATAGGTAGGTGGGGACCTGGCATGTCCCTTATGTTCAGGGGTGGCAACGTTGAGGCATATTTTGTCAGGATGTAGGACTAGTCTTTCTCGCTGTCGGTGCACTTGGCGACATAACCAGGTATTTAAGTGGATAGCTGCAGCAATTGAGAGGAGGACAGCACAAGTGAATTCAGTTGGCATCAGGACTGGGAGAGTAGCAATTCATTTTGTCAGAGAGAGAGGGAGAGGGAGAGGGAGAGGGAGAGAGAGAGACCGATAGGTATGAGTCAGGCCAGTTACGGGCAGCCAATGATTGGGAGGTGAAAGTAGATTTAGGAGGAAAGCTTGTTGCTCCGCAGGAAATAATTACTGCTAGTTGGAGGCCTGACCATAGTGTTATGATCAGTTAAGCAGCGGATAGTGTATTTTATAGAACCGACGGTGCCTTGGGAGAAATTTGTGGATGAGGTTTATGAAAGGAAAAGGCTTAGCTATGTAGAGTTGGCAGCAGAAGTTAAGCGGTGAGGATGGAGAGCAAGATTACATCCTGTAGAGGTGGGTTGTGGAGGTTTCATAGTGAGATCAACCATGTCGCAATTTGGAGAGCTGGGAATTCGCGGACAGAGCAAGGCAGGAGGTGGATTTGATGGAGAAGAAAGAGTGTCAGTTGGGGAAAGAAGGGAAACGTATGATATGCAGTTTGTATGTTTCTTTATAATTGTAGTCAGTGCAAATGTGTCCTGGTCTTATGCAAGGGTGATATTTATGAAGGTACAAGCTTAATGATGGGCTAGGAGTAGTGGAAAATAGGATGCAGGTGTTTACCATTTGTTAGAGTGAACTAATTGGCTACAGCTTCCTTTATTTAGTAGATAATGGTCATATAGGTGGTGGTCGTCTGGGATGCCAGAACCAACTGTTGAGCCTTCCCGAGGTGTCATGGGCCTAACTCATCGAAACACCAATGAAGGGAGGTTCCCACTTGATACGTTTGCATCTACAGGATTAGTTTTCTTTTAAAGCAAATTAGTATGTAGCGAGCTGGCGGGTTTTTTTGCATATGGCGTCATTTATTCTAAGTTGGTGTATTTAGTTCGATAATACTTTGGTTTTGGGCTTGGTTTTCTTAGTGGAGCGCTGGAGTTATAGCACGAGTACTTTGTGTTTTAATTGTAACTTATAATTTAAAATTATTTAAAAATTCTTCTGTAGAGTAAATTTAATTTAGGGAGCATTAATTCCAACAAAACAAATATTGGGTGAGTCCAATATTAGTTCCTGCTGAAATTTAGCAAACAATCTTTATGATTTACCGAGATTACCTCGATTGAATTTGGGAAAATACACAAAGTGCTGCAGCAACTTGGCGGGTCAGGCAGTAACCGTGGGGGATATCAAGGATAGATGACGCTTCTGATGGGGGTCCTTCAAATTTCAGACTGCTTGTAATAGGGAGGAGAACTCCCCCCCTACTACAATCACTCTGAAGTAGGGTCCTGAATGAAAATGTTGCCGGTGCATGTTCTCCAGAGTTGCTGTGTTCTTCACCGGATTCAATCATCTATAGTTCCTTATCGCCGTCAACCTCGGGGAATCCTCTCTGTGAACAACTGATGACTGATGCCTAAATTGGAAGAGTTTTTTTGGACAAACTAGTCAAGCTGCACCCTAACATTGTCAAAGCACAGAATAACTTGCCCCCAATGTAATTCCCCATTGCATTTCCTGTTATGACAATTCTAACTAGCAGGACAGATGCTCCTACCCTCCAGAGGTATTGGTACAGAGGAGGGACTTGCTTGGAGACTTCTCAGTATGGAATTCCAACCTCATGAAGTCACACACATCCAACTCAAAAATGGGTCAAGAAACCTTATTACTCATGGTCATTCATCAAAAAACTGATAAATCATTACTGCTGCGTTTGGAGGGAGCAGCTGGAGCATAAAATGTACTCTGAATCAGGAGTTGCAATGCGCAACATGGGGTGCACCACCACTGACCAATCTGACCAATGTTTCTTGGTGTGTCTTGTGTGGGGGGGGGGTAAGGGGGAAACAGCTTTGGTCGCCTCCGCCATGGAGAGGCGACTTTTTCCATGTCGCCTCCATCGTGGCCTAACATAGAGGATCGGTGCGGCCTTTCCCGGAGATGCGCCCGGGGCTTCCGCAGCTGGCGCGGCATCCGGAGCCTGTGATCCCTCGTTGAGGACCCCGGAGGAGAAGAGCTCCGACCGCTGGCCCGCAGCCTACTTCTAACAGAGGGCGTGGCGGGGACTTCCATCCGGAGCAGGATCCCTTGCTGGGGATCCCTGAAGAGGTGCTCCGACCGCTGGCCCGCGGCCTACATCATCCAGCAGACACGGACTGCGGTGCCCGGAGGAGCCGGACCCTGGACCCCGGAGGAGAAGAGCACTGACCATCGGCCCGCGGCCTACTTCTAACTGAGGGCGCGGCGGGGATTTACCATCTGGGGCGGGATCCCTCGCCGGGGATCCCTCGAGAGGAGCTCTGACCGCCGACTCTGCGGTGCTTCTGGCTGCGGCGCGGCCGGGACTTTAGATCTTCGACTGCCGGTCTGCGGCCTACAGCATCTTGAAGCCGCGGTCTCCGGTGGGGAAACACCGATTGAGGACTTACCTGGACTTGCCTTGTCTGCACATCTGGACGCCCGCAGCGGCGACTGCGGAAGGTTGAGGTCCTGACCACAAGGGAAAATGGACGAGGACTGACCAAACTTTGTGCCTTCCACCACAATGATGAATGCTGTGGTGGATGTTTATGTTAATTTTTTATTGTGTATTGTGTGTTTTTTTTATTGTACCGCTGCTGGCAAATTCATTTCACTGCACTTTGTGTGCAAGTGACGAATAAAACTTGCCTTGACTTGGCCATGTTCGGAAGTTCCCGAGCTGGGAACAGGTAACCAGCAATCCAAACCAAGGGAGATACAGTGTCCTCCATTATATTTGGGACCGACCCATCATTTATTTATTTGCCTCTGTACTCCACAATTTGAGATTTGTAATAGAAAAATCATATGTGGTTAAAGTGCACATTGTCAGAATTTATTAAAGGCCATTGTTATAGACTTTGGTTACACCGTGTCGAGATTACAGCTGTGTTTATACATAGTCTCCCCCATTTCAGGGCACCATAATGTTTGGGCCACATGGCTTCACAGGTGTTTGTAATTGCTTAGGTGTGTTCAATTACCTCCTTAGTGTAGGTATAAGAGAGCTCTCGGCACCTAGTCTTTCCTCCAGTCTTTCCATCACCTTTGGAAACGTTTATTGCTGTTTATCAACATGAGGACCAAAGTTGTGCCAATGAAAGTCGAAGAAGCCATTATGAGACTGAGAAACAAGAATAACACTGTTAGAGACTTCAGCCCAGACATTTGGCTTTACCAAAATCAACTGTTTGGAACATCATTAAGAAGAAAGAGAGCACTGGTGAGCTTACTAATCACAAAGGGACTGGCAGGCCAAGGAAGACCTCCACAGCTGATGACAAAAGAATTCTCTCTATAATAAAGAAAAATCCCCAAACACCTGTCCAACAGTTCAGAAACACTCTTCAGGAGTCAGGTGCGGATTTGTCAATGACCACTGTCTGCAAAAGACTTCATGAACAGAAATACAGAGGATACACTGCAAGATGCAAACCACTGGTTAGCCACAAAAATAGAATGGCCAAGTTACAATTTGCCAAGACGTACTTAAAAGAGTAACCACAGTTCCGTAAAAAGGTCTTGTGGACAGATGAGATGAAGATTAATTTATATCAGAATGATGGTAAGAGCAAAGTATGGAAGAGAGAAGGAACTGGCCAAGATCCAAAGCATACCATCTAATCTGTGAAACACAGTGGTGGGGGTGTTATGGCCTGGGCATGTATGGCTGCTGAAGGTACTGGCTCACTTATCTTCATTGATGATACAACTGCTGATGGTAGTAGCATAATGAATTCTGAAATGTATAGACGAATCCTATCTGCTCAAGTTCAAACAAATGCCTCAAAGCTCATTGGCCGCTGGTTCATTGTACAGTAAGACAATGATCCCAAACCTACTGCTAAAGCAACAAAGGAGTTTTTGTTTAAAGGTGATATTGCTCTTAAAATGCCCAAAAAATGGTCTATTCTTGAGTAGCCAAGTCAATCACCCAATCTGAACCCAATTGATCATGCCTTTTATATGCTGAAGAGAAAACTGAAGGGGACTAGCCCCCAAAACAAGCATAAGCTAAAGATGGCTGCAGTACAGGCCTGGCAGGGCATCACTAGAGAAGACACCCAGCAACATGTGATGTCCATGAATCACAGACTTCAAGCAGTCATTGCAGCCAAAGGATATGCAATCAAATACTAAACATGACCTATTTTATTCACATGACATTGCTGTGTCCCATACATTATGGCACCCTGAAATGGGGCGGGGGCTATGTGTAAACACTGCTGTAATTTCTACATGGTGAAACCAAAGTGTATAAAAATGGCCTTTATTAAAATCTGACAATGTGCACTTTAACTGCATTTGATTTTTTTTCTTTTACAAATCTCAAATTGTGGAGGTCAGGGGCAAATAAATAAATGATGGGTCTTCTATCGCAAACATTATGGAGGGCACTGTACCTACCTGATTCTGTCCTCAATCTATCTTCATAAATTTTGACTCTTGCCCTTAATATCCAGAAATGCGAATAACAATAATGAAGTGGCATCTGCCCACCAATTACCCACCAGTGCTCACTTTGAGTTTGCCTTGGAGAATTTGGGTTTGTGCCTCAACCCAGACTTGGTCCAAGCATCTGAATTCTAGAGGTGGGCATGAGTGCCAATCATTAAAAGCAAGGAAGCATTTGACTGAGAAGCCATTGAAAATTGAAGTTGTTTCGCATCAAACATTTCCCCACTCAATTAGCTAAAGTTATACCTCGCACAAAGAAATATGGTTGTGTTAATTGGAAGTTCATAATATTAGCCCAGGTTATTACAGCAGTTCTTCGGGCTATTGTGCTTGCTTGATCATTTTTCAGCTGCATTTTTTTTATGATAAATCTTCCAACATGATGTCAGGAAAGGGCAAGTTTGCTGATGTTTGCACAGTGTTCAATTCCTTTTATAACTCGTCAGAAAAATTAAGTAATCGTGTCTGCTTGCAGAGAAACTAAAACAACATTCAGAAGTGGTCTGATAAGTGGAAATTTATATTTGTGCCATGTTTGCTATGCAATTACTATCCAAGGCAATCAAGGGACTAACCATCTATTTTTGGTGTTCAGCAGCATAGCCATTGTTTAGCACCCATGATCGTCATCCTGTGAATCATGGATGACCATTTGCATTGACACCAATTCTACCTGAGCTGTCAAAGGCACAGCATTCTCTGACTGCTCTTGTAGTGACTTGCCTACAGACATCCTCATGCCTTTCCACCATCTGTAAAAATGACAAATAGAATTACATGCAGTGAAGTGTAAGTTAATGATGCCGGCATGTTCATAGATAAAAGGAATATACAATATATAGGAGGATACTGAATGGTGTGAAAAAACAGAGGCACTTGTTTATGTTCACAGATCTTTAAAAGTCAGTAGGTGGTTAAAAAGGGGGTATGGAATTTTATTTTTGGGATGCCAAGGTATAGGATTTTAGACTGGGGGAATCTCGGGATTGGGAAACTGTAAAAAACACTAAGGTCACAACAGTACTATTACCAAAGAAGATCGGATTGTGAGCACAGAAGTGATTTACAAAGATGTTGCCAGCACTATGAAGAAAGATTGGATTAAACAAGTATTTTCTATGAATGAAAAAGGTACTGAGAAAGCAAGGGGTGGGGTCATTATTTGAGGAATATGAAAGGATGAGAGTCCTCGAGAGGAAATGGAAAGAGTTTTTTTCTTAGCAATGAGGTGGAAATTCGGTCCATGGGTTTTAAGTAATTGGTGAAGCAATTAAATGGGTCATGAGGAAAATGTTTTTCTCCCTGAGGGTGGTGGGAGTCAAGAACTCACTGCTCAAAAGATTGGTACATGTAGAAACTTTCATCTCAGTTAAATAATACTTGGATAGGTACTTGAAGAGGCTTAGCATGCAGTGCTGTGGGCCTGCTGCTGGAAGCTCTTGCAAGCTCTTTTTCAGCAATCGCAGACATGATCATATCACAATACTATGGGAATATCTTCACCAGAAGAACTTCACCAGTTCAGGAAGATGAACTATCAAGTGCATCAGGAATGGGCTTGCCAGAAATACCACATCCTGAGAAAAGGAATAAAATAAATCGAGACAAGGTTTCTTTATTATCTGATTTCGCAATTTGGCTTGGCAACTATTACACCACTTCTAATCTTCTGTAATAGTGAATTAAGATATTTTAATGAAGCCCTGTACAGGATATCGCGCATGGTTTAGTACGATATCGTTGAATATAAACCACAAGAATTGTTATGTCAGTATTGGATAAGTCTGGTAGCTAAATTCTTATGGAAAACTTTAATACATTCAGGCAGTGTAATAAATGTACTTGTGTACTCGACATCCAGCACTGAGCAGTAATAAAATATCCACAATGATCAACAGTTTCTCACATGTTACATTTTGATCTACTATTTTACCAATAAAAACATAAGATTAAAATCCATGTTAACATCAAATTTGACTCGCCTGTCAGGTCTGAGATCACTATCTTTACTCCTTCGGTTAATTTACTGATTCAAAATTCCACTAAGATATAGATACAAGGAACTGCACGTGCTGCTTACAAAAAAAAGTGCTGGAGTAACTCGGTAGGTCCGGCATCATCCCTGGTGAACATGGTTACGTGACGTATCGGGTCGGAATCTCCTTCATCCATGAAGAACATGGATAGGCAATGCTTCTGATCAGGGGAGCTCCAGCACTTTATGTCAAAATACCATTAATCCCATCTGACTTCCAGTTTGGTTTCCATGGACATCATGCTGACCACATTTTCATTTGGAGAGGATCAAACTATTGGGTCAGATCACACAAGCAGCTGGATGATTGTTCAGTGTGCAACCCCTAGCTGACTTGTGTGGCATTCTTGTCTTCCACAATGCACAATGCAGTGCTGATGTGCATGCATTTGACTTCCCAATCTGTTCTGGGTTTTAGAAAGTGTTTTAGAAGTTAGTTAAGAGATACAGCGCCGAAACAGGCCCTTCGTCCCACCAGCTATCCCTGCACATTAACACTATCCTACACACATTAGGGACAATTTACATTTACACCAAGCCAATTAACCTACAAACCTGTAGGTCATTGGAGTGTTGGAGGAAACCAAATATCTCGGGGGAAAATCACGCAGGTCCTGGTGTTCGGCGTTGCAAG
Source organism: Raja brachyura (assembly GCA_963514005.1). Next base: position 11,900,922 of record OY740788.1, read on the forward strand.
GCAGCAAGTCCACCGCTGTGCTACCGTTCTGCCACTGTGCTTGGGCTTGGTTTTGGTTTATTGAGCTGAGACACTAAATACCCTTGGCATCTGGTTGCTTAGCTTTAGCAGATCCCTATTCGTTAATATCAAAAGTTAAATGTTTCTAAACTGATTCATTTTACATTTTTTCCCCAATTGTTTCTTAATTTCTCTAATCATCCATGAGAAAGCGATCCACCTCCTGCAGCATAGTTGCCACTCTAACAGCTCTACTTTGCTGGACACCACAGCACTGGACTGGGAAACGTATCCTCAGTATGACCAAGGAGCTAACAGGGAGGGGTTTCGGCAAATGGGTCCGTCTTACTCTAACTCATTAATCAGGGATCAAATTAGTTTCATGTATTTTAATTGCCCAAATTTTCTAATCTCAAATAATGGTAATACGGAGAAAGTTTTAAGTCAAAGAACTTCCTATACTAGAAGAAAATTTGTCAACAGGTTTCACTTGCATCTCTTAAATACTGAGGCAATAAGAAAACAAAAAAATGAGATTTAAAAATATGTTGGCATACTCTCATTAAAATCAGCTTTTAAATTTGCCTGATTCACCTTTCTTGATTTTATTCAGCTGCATCGCAATGTGTAGTCTTGGAATTTGGATTAGCGAAGAACTGGTCCAGTGCACAAACCATGGTCAGGTCCAAGATGCACTCAATGTATTAGGTGTGACGCTTAAGGTAATAAATAATTTTCTCTGCTTAATTTAAAAAAATTAAAACCAAAGCAAAATAACTTTTGTCTATTGCTTTTGTAATAGATTAAAGTACAATTTACGTTTAGAAACCCATGTCAATTTAGTGGAACAAAAAATTGTATTTTTCATTCTTGAGTCTTTTCTTAATTCCGCCACCCTGTTTCTTTTGCCAGCTACTTTGAATCCTTTGGCCCTTGAACTATCTGCCAGTGGAAATAGCTTCCCTTTCTAAACCTGTCATGACCTTGTGCATCTCAATAAAAAAAACTCCACTCTGCCTTTGTTTCCTTAAGGAGAACAATACCATCTTATCCAGTATGATCTTGTAGTTAAATTCCCACCTCCCTGGAATCATTCTAGTAAATTATACCTGCACCTGGTAGGGTGCCTTCAGTCCTTTTGGATATAATATCCAGAATTGAAAACAACAACGTGGCAGTGTTTTATAAAGGTTCAACTTAATCTCATTGCTTTTAGCTTTGGTGTATTTGTGAAGCAAATAATCCAATACACTTTACTAACCTGTTTGCTCTATTTCCTGTCAGATGTCATTTTATTCTCATTTGCTGTATTTGCCTGTCATTGTCTCTTTTTTCCTCTTTTCTTAATTTATTATAATCAACCTGCTTCTTATTTCAATTATTCATTTGGCAGGCATCATACTTTGCTAATTCTCATTTTCACTACAAAACACAAAATGCTGGAATGACTCGGCGGGTCAGGCAACATCTCTGGAGAGAAAGAAGAAGGGTCTCGACCCGAAACGTCGCCTATCTCCTTCGCTCCGTAGATGCTGCTGCACCCGCTGAGTTTCTCCAGCATTTTGTGTGACCGTCCTTCTTCAGAAGCTGAGTTACCCCAGCACTTTATGTATTTTTATTGTCAACCAGCATCTGAAGTTCCTGGTATCATTTTCATCATGTCATCCATCGCTGTCACACGCTTTCTGCCATACCTTTCCACCTTCCGGGAGTTTGATTTCATCTTTTTTTTAAAAGATATCTTAAACCGTATTTTGATCACTGCGTTGAATGTCCATTTGTTTGGTTTGGCATTTGATTGACTTAATTGACTTGAGGCGTACTACATTAAAGGTAATATATAAAATGCACTTTGTATTAATATAACCAGAGCCTCCAGTGTATTTGAAAATTCAGTAATTTTTAAGAGCAATATCACCTTTAATTGATTTCTTGTACGGCTGACATGACAAATACCAAAGGCCTCAATTAAAAAAAAAAAAAACATTGTTTTAAGAAGACTTGCTTTCTTTTACTCAAGTCCTAAGCTAATGTGGAGCTTCAGATATGCCTATAAATAAAATTTGCCACTTGAGAAATAATACTTAAGGTTTATAAACTGTTGCTGTTTTCTCCTTTAAGTTGCAGATACAAAACTTGAAAAAAATCAGTGGAATTTTTGCAGTGAATAACAATTTTATTATTTCCGATACAAATGACTTTATATAATGTTAGCATATGGCTTTATATACTTTGGAACAGAGAAAAATCTGTGAACATGTTTCTTGGCAAATAGCATTAGAAAGGAAAGACTATTTTAGTATTTAATTAACTATTTCTGTACGTTGATGTATGCAAATGTATGTAGTAATTCACTGCATATAAATACGCAAACAACAAACGTTTTCAGAAAATGCATATTGCAACATGGATCCTTTGCCATAATGGTTTGTTGAAAGAAAGTGTTTATAAATTACATGGATAACGCACAGTAGAGTCATAAATAATTCTTTAAAAAATTCTGACGGTATCAGTATTTCCTTTTGAACCTGCTCTGCCAATCCATGATGTCATGACCGATCTTTCTCCAGTCCACCTTTCCACCAATGCTCATATTCGTAGTTAATTAATATCAATTAGTTGATACTTAAATGCACAAAGAAAGCATTGTCAGTGTATAGTACACGCTTCTGGAGTGCAGTGCAACAAGAAATGATATAACTGATTTATTGTAACTAGGCTCTTGCAAAACTGGTTTAATAGAAGGCATCCTTTTTTTTAAATTACGTGTTACCATACACAAAGTAAATATTTGCTCATGGAGCTTTGTGCTGTAAAGGCTGTGCAAAATATTCGTGTTGAGCAAGTGACCGTCATTGATAGACAACAGTCCTTTACAAACCAGCTGATGACAATTGTCACAGTTGAAAATTGCATCCACTTCATGGACTGTGGTATTACTTAGCCTCCTGATGGGCAGAGAGAGTTCTTTGATTGTGCATTAGAAGATTCTAAGAAGCTAACAATATGTAGGAATTAATGCAAAGACACAAAGAACTAGGAGCCCTTGATGTTTGATAATGATATATATATAACTGATGTCTCCAGCTCTAATCAGCTGAGCATGACAAGCATTACATAATGTTTAATTACGAAGCCATTTACTTTATAGGAATATTAATTTGGGTGACAGAATACCTGTTTCATCAGTACAAATTTATCTGATAACATTTCCTATTTTTCTTTTGGCTGGTATAAAAAATATATAAATATTGATTACTGTTTTTTTATTAATCCACTGTGAAATCTCCTATATTTTCAATTTTCTTCAGCTTCTGATGAACTTCACAAAGAACCTCACAAAATTAGTTCACCCTAAAGTAATTATTTAGTAAATATGTTACGGTTAGATTGTGGTAGTAAGAGACTGTTTGTATAGTTGTGATTTATATTTTCAATTACGTGGTTTGTGTTTAGTTTTCCAACAAAGTGGTTGCTGAAGTGGCGTGTGATATGCTGAAGCTGTTAGTTACACATATGGAAAAGCTTAAGAAGTATGAATCGCAGCTCCCCAAAAAAGTTGCTGAGGTAAATTGCTTTCGTTCAAAGTAGTTTGAGTGTGAAAATCCAATTATCCTTTTCTGCTATTGAAATTGATAAAAATGTGTGTTAAACAAATGTATTTTGTGTGCTTTAATAGAACTGAACAATATTTTTCAACACAGATTCTCGTTGCCACGATTGCATTTCTCCTGCCCAGTGCAGAACACTCATTTGTTGATGCAGATAAAAGGGTGAGCATTAGGTTCTATGTTGCCCCTTTTCATTGGCATAACGACATGGCAACACGACAATGAAACTAATGCAGAACACTGCATTGTATTTCTTTCCCTTCTAGTTAATAGTATCTCTACTGCTTTGTCTCTTGGATTGGTGTATGGCAATGTCTGTTGATGCCTTGTTGGAACCCATTAGTGCAACTTTGATGGAAGACCAATTGGCACGCCGAGCACCATTGTTAGACTATATCTACAGGGTATGTATGTCTTTGTCTAATAATTTAAAAATCGAGATCATAGCATTAAAGTGAGAAGGGCAAAGTTTAAAGAAGTTGTGCGTGGCAAGTGTTTTTTACACCGTGGTGGGCACCTGGAATGCTCAGCAGGGCTAGCGGTGGATACAGATATGATATTGACATTTAAGAGGCTTTTGGACAGGCACATTGATACGTAGGGAATTAAAGGACATGTATCATTTGCAGGAAAAGGAGATTGGCTTCATGTTTGGCATGGGCATTGTGGGCCAAAGGACCTGGTTCCATGCTGCACTGTTCTATTTTCTCCGTTAACTTTCATTACTGTAGGCCATTTAAGTCTTCTATCAAATATGAATTTATTGAATGGTACCATTTTCATTAGGCATACAATTATGTTGTAATAATCATAATTTGGTCATCCATGTCACATTACTTTACTTTATCAGTCTGAAGAAGAGTCTCGACCCAAAACGTCGCCTATTTCCTTCGCTCCAAAGATGCTGCCTCACCCGCAGAGTTTCTCCAGCATTTTTGTCTTCCTTACTTTATTTGGAGTGTCTTTACACTGATGTAGGGTGGCATGGAGCAGTGGGGAATTTAAATACAATACAGAATGATTACTAGCAAAAACGGCCGCACGGTGGCGCAGCAGTAGAGTTGCTGCCTTACAGCACATGCAGCGGCGGAGACCCGGGTATGATCCCGACTACGGGTGCTGTCTGTACAGAGTTTGTACGTTCGCCCCGTGATTGCGTGGGTTTTCTCCGAGTTCTTCGGTTTCCTCCTACACTCCAAAGACGTACGGGCATGTAGGTAAATTGGCCTGGTAACTGTGAAAATTGTCCCTAGTGTGTGTAGGAGAGTGATAATATGGGGGGATCGTTGATCGGTGCGGACCCGGTGGGCCGATGGGCCTTTCCACGCTGTATTTCTGAATTAAACTAAATGAAATTATTATTTAAAAATTGAAGGCAGTGGCAATTCTAATACTGTCGTTAAGCCTTGACAGAGGTAATTTCTATACTGTCGCAAAGCAACAGCCGCCTTTGTTGGATTCCATTAATATGTGCCTGCTAGATATTATGAATCACAGTGAATTTAATGTTATTAAAAAGTTAATCCATTAATCTAGCTCAATGAGTAGGGAACATTTTCGAATATATTTACCATTAGCAAATCTATGATTGAATGTATTTTTATTTGGCATCATAAAATTATATGATTTTCAAAAGCTTTATTTTACGCTCACGCTGTTGATAACCTTTGGATACGATCACGCCAATTTTTGCTGCCATTTTAACTGTCAGCTTCCACAATGCAATAAAACCTTCTGGCCATTAAATGCCTTTCTATTCCAATTGCTCCCAAATTCTGTGGATTCTGTTGTTACACGTGAGCCTTGTCACCAACCTATCTTACGCATTTTAGACTAACGCATTGAAGGAAAATACTTGCATTGCATTTACCCCTTGCGCATGTTCACTTAACTGAAACATTGAGCAGGGCTTGCATATTCTTGATTAATCGGATAATGTTCTCGCTTAACTATAGGTCCACCTCACTGTTCGCAACTACACAAATTTCGGTGTCATCTGCATACTTACTAATCATCCATCTCCATCTATGTGCAATTTGTTTATAAATATCACAACAACAAACATTTGGCTATGTCTTTTGCAAAATCGTGACAGGAATTTACGTACTTTGTAAATGCATCCTGGAGCAAGTTCTCCTCCTTGTCTCAGCATGTCTATGGCCAGGGAGACTTAATGAAGAGATGTCATCTTGAAGAATTCACAAGATTAGCACCGTCTATATTTACAGGAGGGACTAAAGTTTAAAAGGTCTTGGTCCATGACTGGGCAATGAATTATCCAAGAGGAAATCATGCGGTGGTTACGTATCAGACTATCTCCAAACCTACATGACAATCTTTTTCATTTTTTGCTCTGTGAGCTGTGATTTTTATTTGTGATATTATGCTGTACCGGCACCTCTAAATAGTTGAAAACTGAATTTCAAAATGTTTACATATTTGAATATTACAAAGAGATTGCTAAAGTTAAAAAAAAAATTTGTATTAATTATATTAAACTGTCATGCATATAAACAACTTAAGCACCTTATGGGCCGTAGACACCAAGAGCAAGGAAGAGTATGTGCACTGGCACCATTTTGTGTACCAAAAGAAACACTGGCTGTAATGTTTCTGAATATGCGGTTAATATAGTGGATATGTTAAATAGATTTAGTCTTTTTTTGCACTAGAAAGCCTGAACCCATTTAAAAAGGACAGTTATAGCTGTGAGAGGAGATTTTTATTCAATTAGCTTATCTAGATTCAAACCCAAAACCCAATGATGAAATGATATAATCAGCAAGACTCCAGTGAGTGATGCCATTAATATTTTATGGTTCATGTAGCTAGTTTTAAGTGGTTTATGTAAAATCACTTCAATTTTTATGTTTCTTATATTTTTAATCAAGGCTGGATTCCAAAGAAATGTGCTCTAGGATTTTGGTATCAAAGTTTTGAAACTAATGTGATTCACCAGTTTTTGTATCTATCAACAGTTTAAACCAGCATCTGTAGCTCCTTCCTACACTGTTTCAAGTGCTAGTTTGTGAGTAGTGGAAATGAAATGATACCATGTAAATTTGGTATGGCATTCCTTTTGCCATATTAAGAGTTCACCATATCTATATTTAAACGAGGATAAACTTTACATTGTTTACATGCTTGTAAATGCAGTGCGGAGATGCTGTCTTAGCTGCATTAGTCACTGTGCTTCAACTTTGATTCTAATTGGTTCCTGGAAGAGCAGAGCAACATAAGCTTGACAGAGAAAAAAAATGGCGTGGCCATTTCATTGTGCTATTTACAAAATGAGTTAACTGTAAACAGCAGTGTCGGGGAACTCAAACTTAAGCTCAGTGAATTAGATCAAAACTGTGTTCGGGATTCATTGCATCCATCCATTGTCTTTTGTTTTGCAGGTATTACACTCCTGTGTTTATGGCTCTCACCACTACACCCAACAAAGTCAATACCTCCTGACTCTTGCTGATGTCTCCTCTACAGAATATGATCCATTTTTGACATTGGGGAATGTAAAAAATTCTGAACCAGCACATTCATATGGCTCAAAGGACGTTGGCAGCCTCCTTACTGTCACTGAAAGTAAGTGTTTCACCTGTAGAATATCTCCTGCTGAACTGTACTTTACAGAATATCTCCAATTGAAGCTGTTCTTTCTTAATAGTCATTGAAGGTTAAATAAATTATTTTTTACAAATAAACTCACGTCCTGAAGATGTTAATAACATTCATTCAAAAATGACGGTTTGATGCTATCGTAGCCATTGACTTAAACTCAAGGGAAGTTTATTTCCATTCAGTGTTATTTTAATGCAAGAATTAACCCATTCAAAATAAATAGTTTAGCACTTTATTGTCACGTGTACCTAAGTACAGTGAAATTCTCTTTTGCATGCAGTTCAGTGACTATCCAACTATATATCAGGCACAATAATACCAAGTATAAGAGTGTAACAGTAGGCCGCACTGTCAGTCCACAAGAGTCAACATGATTTCAGCACCATCCTGTACCCTTCAAATATGAAATTTTAAAGAAGTGTAAGTGTCTTACATCATTAGAATACAATACTGATTGAAAAATCTTGACTAGAGTGTCCCTCTTTGGCTGCAAGGATTTTAAAGTTATGTTTAAAGTTGCTATATGGCACAACCACTCATAGTTATTAACTAATTACTGATGATTTGGATTTATTTACAAATAAATTAAGTTGGTATCAATATTTCGTTGAATTACCTATTGATATTTTCAATCTGCATCAGAACACCATTCAAATATGCAAATTGATATAGCATATTCATGTGTTAATTTAAATAGGCATTTGATTGCCAAATAAATGTTCTTGGTTTTGGCCGAAATGAGGTCAGAAAAAGTTGAATATCAAAACTAGCACTGCTAAAATTTTATTTTAATTTTGAACAGTACAAGTTTGCAATAAAAGTAATCAAATCTGTTGGGCTGTAAATAGGCTGAATTTTGCCAAGAAATGCTTGAAGGTTTGGGATTACTGCATAAGCATGTGTAAACATAGAAGTTCCAAGCTCTCTGACAGCTGTGAACTGGTGATTCTTCAACTGCACCATTGACTTCCCCTGGACTCCAGCAACGGGCCATGCATTTGGAGCAATTCTCTACCATTTGCAGTGAGGAATGTTCTCTCAGAACCCTTACAGGATTAGATTGTGGCACAGATACATTTCTGTTCGGTTCAGTGATGGGGAATGGGTACCAAAATTTGAGATAAGTATGTGTTTATAGCTTCTCTTATACATTTATATTTCATTGTGTTCAGAGCTTGAGTTTTATATTTATCATGATTTCTTAATGTTAAGTTGCTTAATTTTAGAACATCTCTGTTTGTTTGAAACATTTGACTTTTGATAGTATTTAACACCCAGCCAGGCTCACTCACCTAAAGATTTTTTTGTGCAATTGTTTTAAAGTGGGTGTCGGCTAAATTGGCAGTCAGTGGGGGGGTAAGTTTGTTCTGCCCTTTGACAGCATTTACTGCTATGGATCCAACATTGCTTCATCTAGTAAGCTCCTGGGCCATACAAATATGTTCAGTGAAACCTTAGTCTGGAGCTCAGTGGTGAGTGATTACAAAATTAGTATAATTTGTGATGTTGTGCACGTTAATTATGGAACTCAATTTAGTTTAGAGATACAGCAATGAAACAGACCCTTCGGCCCACCGGGTGGTCCACCAGGCACATGCCATGAGTAATTACTCAGGGTAGGCAGACAGTCGGCTTTAAAAAAAATTAAGCCGCGCATGCGCAGATTGTTCATTCCATAAAAATTAAAATATTAACAATAACAATTCAATTTGCCCATGGCTTCATAGTCTCCTTTATTCTTAATTACTGAATGGGTGGGGGGTGAAGAGTGATGGCCGGTGGAGAGATGGTGGGAAAAACGGGAGTACAAGGAAAAGTTGAATCAGTTGTCATCTAATTGCATGACAACACTTGTTCAAGGGTCCAAGTGTTCCTTTCATAGCGTGTGGAGAGTCTGTGATAGGCGTAAAGTTGCAGGGAGGGCAGGAATGTTGAGAAGGAGGGGGTCAGGGATAATGCCAGTAACTAACCGCTGCCGCAGCTCTCCAGGCGCGAAGCCACCGCACTGTAGCGGGGATAGAAGCAGCTCGGGGATCTACGAGCGGCCTCCGGGACCCAACAGCAGAACTGGCCGCCACTTCAGCACCTTCTGCCGGCCCGCTCACCACAGGCGGTGCTCTCCGTCTGAACACCTCCCACCAGCCGCTCGCTCGTCAGCCGTTTCCTGCAAATCCTTAAATTCCCACAGCCAAGTAACCTCAATCGCGCTGTTGGAATTTAAGGATTTGCGGGACATCAGTGAGGCCAGCGAGCGGCAGGAGAGAGGTTTTTAGACAGAGAGCTGCCAGAGGGGAGCGGGGACCAGCAGAAGGCGCTGAGGTGGCGGCTGGTTCCGCTGTCGTGCCGCTCACAGCCACCCGAGCTGCTTCGCCCCCCGTGCAAGGAGCGTCGCAAGTGACATTATCCCGATCCACTCCTTCACAACATTCGTGCCCTCCCCGCAACTTTACCCCAGGCCAGACTCCCCAAACGCTGTGAAAGGAGCTCTCCCCGCACCCCCACACCCCGGGAAACACGGTATTTAAAAACATCATCAAAAAATGTACTTACCACATCGTTAGTACACGAGCTCCATTCTTCTCTCCCTGTTTTCTAAGATACACTTAAAATAATGACAATCCATATTTGAAAACCCCGCCAAGAAACTAGCGCTGCGCATGCGCAGTAGGCAGCTGCGCATGCGCAGTGCTGCAAAGGCAGATTTTCAGCTGCCTTCAGCTCCACTTGAAATTGACGGCTTCAGGCAGCGCTGACGGCACATGGGCTGCACAGACCTTCCCGTGTTACAAGCGCTGCGGATGTAAGGCATGGAGAATTGTGCCTACCTAACAGGTCGATCTCTTAGATAGGCATAATTCTCCCATGCCTTTACTATTTATATTTAGTTTTTACCATGTTATAATTTTAGTCAGGGTAGGCAGTGCCTACCTTGCCTACCCTGACGGCACGTGCCTGTGGTCCACGGTGACCATACACCACCTGTTCACACTAGTTTTGTGACCCCATTCCCTACAAACTAGGGAGTGATTTAAAAGGTTAGCTGATGTGTATTTTACCAGGATCCATTTGTAAAAGTAAGTCTGGATCATGGAGTCTGGGTATCACATTGCCAGAAGGTGTTAACCCTTGTAGTTTGGCTCACTGCTACTGTTCTGGAATGCTTTCGCCCATATTTCAGGGTGGGAGGTTGTGCAAAAGAATATATATGAAGGGTTGGCCAGATACATTCCACTGATATGATTTATGAAATACAGATGTAATCCAGTGAGGTTAGGAAGAGAGAAAAATAACTGTCTTTTCCTTGTTAAGTGCGATGCATTGTTTAAAATATATATATATTTTAAATAATATTTTTATTAGAAGCATATACATATCATAATAAGAACACATTTTGTTTATCAATTACATATCGTTAATAGTTGGGATGCCAGCTATCAAAATAGTTTGGGTCCTCGTTTATCAATTACATATTAACACAGCTTCTATTTGTTTATTTTTTTTATAGATAGGAAGAAAGGGAAAAAAAAGATTAAAAAATAGAATAAATGACCAATAATCCAACTTTGAAGATAGGTCCATAGATTATAAAACATAACTATTCATCTAATCCTGGGTTCGAGTTTCAGTCAGGCTTCCGTGCTAGACCAATTTACCCTTTCAAAAAATCAATAAATGGATACCTGTTTAAAATATTTTAATATTCTTTATCGTTCGTTACAGATAAGAAGAGAAGAAGTTTGGAGTTGATCCCTCTTACAGCACGTATGGTAATGGCACATCTGATCAACCATTTGGGTCACTATCCACTCAGAGGAGGTCCTGCCATACTTCATAGCCTCATCAGTGAGAACCACGACAACCCATACGTTGAATCATCAGACCTATCTTCTGAGGTGTTCAAAAGCCCAAATTTGCAACTTTTTGTTCTGAATGACAGCACCCTAATTTCTTACCTTCAAATTCCTGCTGAAAAAGTAATGTTAGAAAGGACGTCTGGTAGTGAGCCAAGCCTTCCTGCGTCCGATGTGAGGGTAATTGTGCGTGATATCTCCGGAAGGTATTCTTGGGATGGTCGGATCCTATATTGTCCGTTCAGCAATCCGATGTCCTGCTCTAAAGACTATAGGACGTCCCCACCTACGAATGTTAAGTTTGTGGTTGATGGCCTGTCTGACGTGCAGAATCCCGACTGCAGTACTTGTCAAACGGAACAAGATGATCTTGATCGGCTGCTTGAAAATTTGGTCAACACCAGTCCAGAATGCTTGCCACATCCTTGGCTGGGACTCAGTGAGCCAGCACCACCACCCGTTGGAATGAACCATGATCAAGAAAGGAACATAATGGATGCCATATTGAGACAGAGCAATCAGGAGGAGGAATACATTCAGAGATGGAGCAAGGATCATTGTATGAGTGTGGCCAGTCAAAAAGAATCTACTCATTGTGAACCTCAGGCACCCTTTTACTACTGCAGACTGTTTCTTAATGACATGGGAATGAATTCTTGGGACCGAAGGTAAGCCATAATGCTTTCGAAAAGTCTTGAAATTCAGTGTGTCACCCAGTAGAAATCTTTGGAGGCACATGATGCAGTATATTGGTCAGTTTTTCTAGAGCCTAACCTCAAATATACTCCAGTAGTCAGTGAACATAGACAAATAGTTTCAATAAAAAGCAGCATGAAGCACTTTTTCAATGAATAGTGAAAGGCATGGATAGAGTGGATGTGGAGAGGATGTTTCCACTAGTGGGAGAGTCTGGGGCAAGCGGTCATAGCCTCAGAATTCAACGTTCTTTTAAGAAGGAGAAGAGGAGGTTAATTCCCAGGATGGTGGGACTGTCATATGTTCATAGAATGTAGCGGCTGGGCTTGTATACTCTGGAATTTAGAAGGATGAGAGGGGATCTAATTCAAACATATAAGATTATTAAGGGATTGGACATACTAGAGGCAGGAAACGTGTTCCTGATGTTGGGGGATCCAGAACCAGGGGCCACAGTTTAAGAATTCTCTGCCTCAGAAGGCAGTGGAGGCCGATTCTCTGGATGCTTTCAAGAGAGAGCTCTTAAAGATATCGGTGTCAGGGGGATATGGTGAGGAAGCAGGAACGGAGTACTGAATGTGGATGATCAGCCATGTTCACAGTGAATGGCGGTGCTGGCTCGAAGGGCCGAATGGCCTACTCCAGCACCTATTGTCTATTGAATTTCTTTAGTCAGAGGATGGTGAATCTGGAATTGATTGCCACAGAAGGCTGTGGAGGGTAAGTTCATGGATATATTTAAGGCAGAGATAGACAGATCCTTGATTAGTATGTGTGTCAGGGGTTATGGGGAGAAGGCTGGAGAATGGGGTAAGGAGGAAAAGATAGATGGTGGAGCAGACTTGATAGGCCAAATGGCCTAATTCTGCTCCTATCACTTAAGAACATGAAAAAAAGAGAAAATTAAAACAAGTCTCTCCAATGAATATTAGTTCAATGCATGACTGAAAGTTTGGCTACAAGTTTTATCATTGATCCTATAGCTGGTCAATAAACATATAAAATTTAGAATTTTATGGTGGTGCTGGCTCGAAGGGCCGAATGGCCGCCTCTTGCACCTATTTTCTATGGTGATGAGGCGCTAAATTATTTTTGGGCAATTCAAATGAATAATATTGAAGAACTAATAATAAATAAGCAACTTTGCTGTAATAGAAATCTCTGAAGTTAAAAATATCATGACATTTTGTTTTGAATACCTTTTAAGTCTTCTGGCTTTTAGATGCGCAAGTGCTGAATTGTTGAAAGGTGCATGATAAAAGAACATTTTAATGAGATTATGACTTTTTTTTAAAAAGGGTACAACAGAGAAAAGAGTAAAAATTTGGAAAGGGAATCAAAATTAGAAAAGCAAACGCCATCCAAGTTAGTAAGAAAATTATCAGATTTCATAGAAGCAGGGCATTATACTGGCATAAAACTCTGACTACACATTCTAAATGTGTTTAGTTGAAAATTGATTTGATTTTGAAACGGTATTGAACATGATAATCCCAGTCCAATTAATTTATTTAAGGTGTATATAAGACAAAACCAACAAAATCCAAGCAACAAGTGTATATTCAGTTTGTTTAAGGAACTGCAGATGCTGGAAAATTGAAGGTAGACTAAAATGCTGGAGAAACTCAGCGGGTGAGGCAGCATCTATGGAGCGAAGGAAATGTTTCTGGTCGAAACCCTTCTTCAGACCTTCAGAAGTGTATATTCAGTACTCCTTTTCTTCTTTCGTGCCATTTTTTTCCCACAGACCCTTTGACATCTCCTGCATCATTAAAGTTAATTGAAAAAAAATAATTTCAGCAATAGTCTATTTTGGCACAAACCCTGCCTGGAGATCAAGACCTTCAAATGGAGATGTTACCGATAGATAATTTGCTGAATTAATACAGTGAAACATGTAATGTTCGTACTTGCATATTTAAACCTTTTTATTTTGACACTGAAAATATATGTTGGTGATAAAAATGGCACTTTTTCCAAAGTAGTTGAGTTAATTTAAGGAATCATTTTGCCTGAAAATTTTCATCAGAGGGCATGTTACAGCGATAAATCCTGTAACATTGTAGGACAGAGATTATAATGAGGAAGCACTGAGCCAAATGTTGACAGAGACGTGGCAGCAGGAATCATGTTGTACAGTCAGGAGGAGTTTGTAGAGTGATTTAAAAAAATATATATATACATGGGCTGAATTTGATTAATTTATTTCATCCTCTCTGTTCACTGTTCATTACTTAATGCCTCCCTTTGGTGGAATATTTCCTCTTCACCACATAACCACATCATCAATGAGATTGCTTATTCTCGACTCCAAACTCAATCAATTCCCTACCCATATCAATAGGTTGCCTCCATTTCCGTTTTGGACTATATTCTCTTATTGAATGGTTTCTGTAAATTTGTGTAATTAACATCCTAATATACTCTTTATCCTCTGTGTCAGATTCATCCTGAAAACCATGCTTACCCTTTACAAATCTATGCAGACTCTTTCCATTTGGTTTATGTGTGTAAGTGGTTAATTACTCTGTACTTAACAAAAGGTGCCAGTATCATTTCCACAGTTGACATTAGACCTGTACAATTATAATTTCCTAGTTAATCTCTCCTGCTTTCTTAATTAAAGGGAATTGGAAATATTCCAGTCTTTGGAATATCACGTTTCAAGCATTTGTAATTTCCTAATCTGCATTTACTTTAATACCTTGGTGGGTGAAATAATGAAATTCTAAAGGAAGGTCTACTTTTGGTCTCATTATTTTCTCCACTAATTTTGTTTAACATATTTATTCCAGTAAGTACATCTCTTCAACTTAATTGTCATTGTTTGTTGTATCTCCAATACTTTATCCTTAGCCTGTAAAATGAAAACTGAAATTAGATTAGCAATCCTATAATTTCCTGATCTTTTTTCCTCCAATTGCAACATCATCCAGCTCTGTCTTTAAAGAATCCAGATTGCTTTTAGTTGTTCTTTTTCTCTAAATGTGAAAGCCTCTTGTATTGTACGCATTATCCCTCTTTATTTTAAGATTGTAATCCTTTCAACATTTTTGCTGAATTGCCATATCTGCAATAGTATTTATTGCCTGTCTAATTGCTAGATCATTTTGGATGGCAGAGAAGTATCAACTATTCCCGTGGATCTAGGATTTTGGGCAAGAGTATTAGGTTTTTCTTCCTTGAAGAACATTAGTGAATGAGATAGATTTCAAGGCAATTCATTAGTTTTGTGTTACTGCTAATTACTTTTTTATTGTAAAATAATCCAGATTTAAAAACCCCTCCTATCAAGGATGGATATGTATCTATATCTCAGATAAATACTGGACTTTTGATTCAATGCTCCATCTTGAATCCCTTAGTTGTACCCTCAAATTCCCCCAAAACATTCTATTTTAGTGAAATATGATGTCCCACATCTCTAGTAAACGGAGGTTATTTATACACTAGCTCTTTCTGATTATCTTCCGATCTCATGTTCCACCAAAAATATGTCTTGAATCATCTTACGATGCCCACCACTCCATAATTGCATTGTCAATTTTTTTTAATGATGCATGATCCACTTTTTTGCCTTGCCAACTTGATTCAGTCTTGTTGTGATCACTGTTTGATCTAAGTCCTGCTTTATCATTTGGTTATTGCTTATCCAGGCAAAATAATCACTATATCTAAGATGGGTACTATGTTAGCTAACAAAGTCGTTTGCCTATTGAATAGCTTTACTCTTTTGTGTATCTGCACAATCAAATTTTTTGGGAAATGAATTACAACTGAAAAACGACGACCTAAACTATTGTTTTATTTTAAATACATGGAGGGCCCAAACATACACACACTGTGGTGTCTAATAGCATATAATAGAGGAGATGCAAGGAAATGCAGATGCTGGTTTACAAAAAATGGGATTCTATTCTAATGTTTCTCCCTTGTCCAGCCCCTTCTGACCTACATCCAAGATGGCTCGCATTTTCAACGTTTAATTCCTAGTCCCCTATTGCCTCATCTGTTCCATGGACATCCGGTCCCTTTACACCTGTAACCTTCACCAGAAAATTCTCAAGGCCCTCCTGTTCTTCCTTGTACAGAGGACCAATCAGTTTCCCTCTACTCCGCCTGGTGGAACTTGTCCTGACCCTCAACAACCTTTGCAGACCAAAGAAGGTCCCAACTGAAAACGTCACCTATCCATGGGTTCACCGGAGATGCTGTCTGATCCACTAAGATACCACTGGTCTAGTGACCTTTCCAGGCTTTCTATTTGTTAGAGTGGTTGATGCCACCTGAAGGTCACTTCTGCTGAACAGATAATTAACTGTGCTTTTAATTTGTGCAGTAGATGGCCTCTGAGAGGAGTCCCTGACCAGTTTTCTTCTTGAAATTACAGAATTGAGCAACACTAAAGGAAATCATTCTCTCCACTGTGCCCGTGCTGACTTTTTTGATTGAGATCCATTTTCCTTTACAAATCCTATAAAGTTTCAAATGTTTACCCAAACTCTTCCTCGCATATATATTATGTATTTTGCTTCCAGCACAATTTTTCCTCCCGTGGTTGAATGAAACAAAACTAATTCTGCTTAATCTAAAGTCCCTTATCCTGTGGTATAATCCTTTGAAATACTTCTGCATCGCCTGAAACTTCTTCCCAGGTCCTCAGCACTAGAATCTTATTTAACTGTTTTTTGTCTGAAACCTAATAACTGATTTGTATAGCATTATTATTGTCAGTTTGCTCTTCTACTTTGTTTATAAGGCAGAAATTAAAAATAAATATTCCTTCATTGTTTCTTTCATTGCAAAGGCTTAGGCTTGTCGCTAAGTTTCTTTGTGTTTCCACTCATTATAAAGCCTTATTACCTGTAATATTTTTCTTCGCCATTCTTTCATGTTTTACTTATTTTCTATCTGAATCTGTTCCGAATCTCACCATTCGTACTGTCCTAGGATGATTTAAAAACCATTTCATTGTTCACATTTTGCTCCCAACAGAATCTTGTGGTATAGGTAGTGCAAATAATATTTTTTAGCTACTGTTCCCCAATGCATCTTCTTTTACCAACTTCTGTTCATGCTGTACATCACGTGGTTTCAATTTAACAACAATCCTGATGTGCATAGAGCTATTTTAAGACTGAATAATCCATCCCCTAGGATCTGTAGGGAAAGTGCAGCATGGCACTGCTGACAACATTGTTGATGTGAATCCTCAGAAACGCTGTTGACGTGCGCTTAAAATGTTTACACCTGCCTTTTGTTCTTCCCTATTTTCAACTCCTGGATAACCTTTGGGTGGGGTTTATTCAGCGGGCAGTATTGCTGGCAACAATGAGTCCCCCCCCCCCCATGAAGAACTCCGTTCATTCTACGCCCGCTTTGAACAGAAGGTGGTGGAGGAACATCCCCCTGCCCCGACAATCGCGAGTGCGCCTGTGTCAACGGCTACTGTGGCAGACGTGAATCAGCCTTCCTGAGAATTAATCCGCAGAATGCATCTGGCCCAGATGCAGTCCCTGGCCGCCTCCTCAGGACCTGTGCAGGTCCACTAGCAGCGGTATTCACAGACATCTTTATCCTCTCACTACTCCATACTAAGGTCCCCACCTGCTTCAACAAGACCGCTATCATCCCAGTGCTAAAGAAAAATAAGGAAGCATGCCTCAATGACTATCATTAAGTGGCTCGGACATCCACTATCTTCAAGAGACTGGTGCTTCAAGAGACCAGTGATGGAGTATTTTAACTCTACGCTGCAGCCAGCATTAATCCACTGCAGTTGGCCTACCAATGCAACGGATCCACAGCAGGCACCATCTCCATGGCTTTAAATTCATCTCTGGAACATCTAGACAACAAGGATTCCTCAATTAGACTCTTATTTATTGACTATATCTCTGCCTTCAACACTATAATCCCATCCAAACTCACCTCCAAACTCATTGATCTTGGAATTTGCACCCTCTCAGCCACAGGTTCCTTGACTTTCCAACCCACAGTCCACAAATGGTGAGGTGCCAACACATCCTCCGCATGGATAAGAAAGGTTGCATGAGATATGGGCCAAACGCAGGCAGGTGGATCTATTATAGATGGGTCATTTTGGTTGGTATGGCTAGTTAGGCTGAGGGACCTCTTTCCATGCTGCATAACTCTGACTCTATGACAATAATTCTCTGGTGCCCCACAAGGATGCGTTCTCAGTCTCTTGCTATACACCATGCACACTCACTGCTACATGGCCAAATACGGCACTAACTCTACAGGTTAGCAGATGACATCACTGGGGTGGGTCAGATCACATACAATGACAAGACGGGGTACAGGAATAAGATAGAAAACAGGATAGATAGGACAATAACCTCTCCCTCGATGTCAGCAGGATGAAGGAGCTAATTATCGCCTTCAGGCAGCATGGTAGAGTACATGCTTCAATCAGTATCAATGGTGCCGGTGGAAATGGTTTCAAGCTTCAAATTCTTTGGCATTAATATTACCAACAACCTGTCGTGGTCCAACCACATTGATTTGAGTTTAGGAGCAAGAAGGTCCTACTGCAGTTGTACAGGGCCCTGGTGAGACCGCACCTAGAGTATTGTGTGCAATTGTTGGTCTCTTAATGTGAGGAAGGACATTATTGCTATTGAGGGAGTGCAGCGTTGGTTCACCAGGTTAATTTCCGGGATGGCTGGACTGACATATGATGAATTAACGGGTCGACTGGGCTTGTATTCACTGGAATTTAGAAGGATGAGAGGAGATCTTATAGAAACATATAAAATTCTTAAAGGATTGGACAAGCTAGATGCAGGAAAAATGTTCCCGATGTTGGGTAAGTCCAGAACCAGGGTTCACAGTTTAAGAATAAGGGACAGGCCATTTAGGACTGAGATGGGGGAAAAGCTTTTTCACCAAGGGTTGTGAATCTGTGGAATTCTCTGGCACAGAAGGCAGTGGAGGCCAATTCACTGGATGTTTTAAAGAGGGAGTTAAATTTAGCTCTTAGGGCTAAAGGAATCAAGGGATATGGGGGAAAAAGCAAAGGACAAAGGACATTTATTGTCACATACACCAATTGGTGGAGTGAAATTTGAGTTGCCATTGCAGCACACCAATAAATATAAAACACAACATTAAAGAATTTAACATTAAACATAAAAACATCCCCCCACAATGGTCCCCACTGTGAGGGAAGGCAGCAAAGTCCATCGTCTTCCTCTTGTTCACCCATGGTCGGGCCTGTTGAGGCCTCCGCAGTCGCCGCGACGGCGGCCCGATGTTTCAGGCCCTCTCACCGGACGATGGAGCTCCGGCTTCGGAAGAACACACTCAGCGGCTTTGAGTGTCTGGAACGGCCGCTTCCAACCAGAGACCGAGGCTCCCGTAGTCCACAGGCCGCGCTGGTCGGAGATCCGACACTGGCGATCTAGGCGAGAGATCCCAGGCTCCGCGGTGTTTAAAGGTCAGCGCCGCCCGCGGCTGGACGCTCCGCAATGACAGTTCCACAATGTTGGAGTCGGCGGTCACAGCACTCCGGAGCTTACCACATGGCGGCCCTCGGTAATGGTACTTCAGTGCTGTGCCGCCACCGAAGGTGAATATGTGGCCGGTCCCGGCAGGAAACGCCGCTCCAGTTCTGTTGGTAGGCCGCGGGGGGGGGGGGGGGGGGGGGCGAAGATGCGGCTCGGAGAAAAGACGCATTTCCGACCAGGTAGGGACTGAGAAAAACAGTTTCCCCCTTCACCCCCCCCCCCCATAAAAAGGCTAGAGGACCTCCAAAACAAAACACACTAACACAATAAAAATTAAAAATAAAGGTTGAAAGGATGAACAGCTGCAGGCAGGGCAGCCATACTCGACGGCGAACAGTGTACTGATTTTAGATGATCAGCCATAACCATTTTTGAATGGCGGTGCTGGCTCGAAGGGCCGAATGGCTTACTCCTGCACCTATTTTTCTATGTTTTTATGGAAAATATGTCAGACAAGGACTCATTCAGAATGTCGGCAGTCCCAGACCGCAAGTCTGCAAGTGGTACTGGAACTGCAAGTGTCAGGAAATTCAGGATTTGCAAAACAAATGGTCTCGACCCGAAACGTCACACATTCCTTCTCTCCAGAGATGCTGCTTGTCCCACTGAGTTACTCCAGATTTTTGTGTCTATCTGTGAATCCTGAATTAACTGGTCTTGTTTCTGCAATTTCACAGCTGAACATTGGTGAACTCCATGAGGAGTCCAGCAACAGTGCAGAACTTGCTGAATTCCTCAGTATTTAGAGTGCGGAAGATGCCCTCTGAATCTGTGCCAGTTATATCTGGCACAGGAACAGCAAGCACGTTGATTTCAATGGAAAGGGACAGCTGTGTTGAAGAAGGGCAAATATGATGTAAATTAATGTTTTTGAATTAATTGCATGTGGTGTCATTTGTTTAATTACATAACTTAAGTTTTTTTATGTGGTTTAATTTTCTCTTTCCTATTAATTGATTGCTTCTGAGTGTTCTTTGGCATCGTTGATAGCTAGCCAAAGCGGGGTGTAGCTTTGTTAGCTGTCAAAACTGTTTCATTATCTTGACACTTTGGACCAGGACTTCATCCACAAGTTAATATTGGTGGGTCCTGAGAAGACCAGTCCATGTTTTTTCCATGTGCTAGGATGAAAGCCAAAACCCATTGTTCACTGGTGAATATAGGGAACCCCACTTTATTCTCCTCTGAAGTGAGAAGGAAAACTGTAACGTAAATAATGCACAGAGGTTATTTTCATCAATTTTTAAAAAAAATTTTTGCTAAGGCAATTTAGAAATGTTTGTGTTTATATTAGCTCTCTCTCACTAAAGGAACTTTGTGAAGGACTTGATTACAGATGAAGAATTTAAAGATTTGTTGGCATGTTCCACATTTGGTCAAATTGTTTCTACCACAAAACCTGCATCAATAATAGAAAGCTGCTCATTGAAACTTTTACATAAAACACCCAAGCTGACTCAGAAGTGATGTACACTACCGATTCCCAAAATCTCCAGCTGTTGGAGATGCCATCCTGTTCAAATCCCTATGTTTGAGGAAACTTGTACAAAACGATAGAACTTTATTTATCCCAGGAGAGAAATTGATCTGCCAACGGTCAAAGAACCACAAAACACACAAAACAGAAAATACATGGAACATGAAATTAAAGTGACGAGTGGAAAAGCTTGGGGGAATGTGCAAAGATGGGGGGGGTGGGGGGATCAGTCACAGTCTACCCCACGACAGAAGAGGAAGGAGTTGTAAAGTTTGATAGCCGTAGAGAAGAAGGATCTCCTGTGGCGTTCTGTCCCACATCGGAAATTTGTGATTGCTACCATAAGCTTCAGAAATGGAGTTTGGAAAATGAAAAGACATTTGTTTCAGCAATGTGGATGTGTTGTTCTAGTTTTTAAGAAGGAACTGCAGATGCTGGAATATCGAAGGTAGACAAAAGTGCTGGAGAAACTCAGTGGGTGCAGCCGCATCTATGGAACGAAGGAAATAGGCAACGTTTCGGGCCGAATACATACCAGTATATCACATGCTCATCGAATTCAGGAATAAGTGTTCAGAAAGGAGTATACTCATGTTGTCAAATTAGCTTAGAGGTTTGATTGCCATTAAAAGTAACTGGTACATTTGGAACTCCCCTTTCTTCTCCTGTGTTGACGTGACAGGATAAATAAAATGGCCGCTGCATTTTTGAAGTAAATTTATTCGTATTTATAAATCAATTTTGAACTCTAAAAACCATTAGCAAGCGTATGTGAAAAGTAGGCGTTTGCATTTTCATCTCTTGTTTGACTTTTGCTTCTTTGTTCTTAACATCACATTTTTTAAAACCCTCAAAGTCTGCTCTAAACAGTGTTAATTTTGCTTCATCGTAGTTTCCTCTAGCACAAATCTACCACAAATTGCAATCCTCCTTGTTCTGTGCATATTGTGCAACCTACTTCCAGGTGTGGCACTTCATTACAATAAACAAATCACCCTTTTATGCACAAACCCTGAGAGCTATGTATAAATGTACTGCTTATACGTTTTAACCATATTCTGTGCAATTGGAAATCGTAACAGATTTTCAAATGTAATGTTTTAAATTAGGCAGGGTAGCACAGTGCTGGGTTCTATCTGGACCATGGGTGCTGTCTATGTAGAATTTCCGTGTTCTCTCCAGAGCTCGGTTTCTCACCGGAGCTCTGGTTTCTTTCCACATCCCTGGAAGGTAAACTGAATGTTGTAGATTGCTCTTGGCATTGGTAGAAAATAGAAGAATCAGAGTGATGTTGATGGGTAGGTATTGAAGAATAGAATTGCCAGGACATATCATGATGGGGGGGCGGGGGGGGTGGGGGTTAGTGGTGATCGGAGAGGTAGATAGGGAGGGGGAATGGAACTAATGCAAATGGTCCAAGAACTGATATTGATACAGCGGGCTGCATGTGCTCCTTTAACATATTAGAAGATATGGGAAATGCAACCCATGTGAGGGAAATCTTGGGAATTGAGTTATATTGTTTTAAATTAAAACCTCATCACATTCACCAAGCTGATGTATGATATATTTGCTATGGTTCCACAGACTGATGTGCTAAGCTTTGCATCCGACAATGGAAGTGAGACATGAAATTGGTTTGGAATCTGCTTGCTTCTTTCTGCTTTGCAATGCTCAAAAGTGCTTTACTATCTCATGTGCAGAAGCACAGTGAAATTCTTATTTTGCATGTTGTTCAGTAAAGTATTTCCAAACCTAAGCACAATCCCTGATTAGCAAAGTGTACAGAAATAGGCCACTGAGAGTGGGTGCAAGAAGTGCCAGGTTTTGGCGCCATTTTTCAAAATGGAGTCCATGCTCTAGGTCTTGTGAGCGGTGCCCGGTCCAGGCGAGCCCCAGGCTATTGCAGGGTCTCAAACCATCGTCTTCCTTGGACCTCTGGATCGTTCAGCGAACTCTCGGTCCCTTTCCTCACCTGTCAACTTTTGTGCCCTGGTGGGAGCCTGCTGCAGCTGACTTTAAGGGCGGGGACAGCCAGACCCCAGTTCCCTCTCCTACCGGCCTTGCTCTGTGCATCCGTCATTATCGGCTCCCTTCTCTCTGGTCCCTGGTCTTTGTGCGACCTGCCGGGTCTCGTGTGTCCGGCCGCACGGCCCACCGGGTCTTGTGCCTTCACTGTTACATCACCAAATGTTGTGCCTTTTGCACCTGCTGTGTTCATCCATAAACAACATTCCACGGCCGCTATTTATGCCTTTTAGTATGAAGTAAATGATGGTGACAGGAATAAATGGTAAAAAAAGATTAGTTTACAAATTATTGAAATTTCAGGTCTGGTTGTTTATTTATTTTCTTCGAACAAAATGTGCAATATTTTGAGCATTTTGTTTCCAGTTCTCCCTCATAAAATGTATTAGATGAGCTGAAATTAAGGGATAAATTTCAGGTCTTTGCTTTAAGATTAGTGAATGCAATAATAGCACAACTGCAAGGTTAAATACAAGATAAATCTTTTCAGGGACTCTACGTACCTGTAATCCAATCCTTGGCCATCTGTTGTTTTGTGTACAATATGTTCAGGTTTAGTTTTCCGTTTGCCTCTGTTAATTGATTTTTAAAAAAAAGTGACTTGCACTGCGTTGGAGGAAGTTAGTTATACAAGGAGTTTTATGTTCATTTTTCAGGTAGTGGGTTTGTGGGCAATGCTACCTTTTGCTGCCTATCCTGAAATGATAAGGCCATATTTGTTAATTCTTTCTCCAAATAATTCCTGCTAGCACAGTGAAGGATGTTTTAAAGAAGGTTAGATCCCATAACATAAGGCCATGCATTTTTGCCATTAATTTTTCGTTACAAACTGGTAGTTCACATTCCAGTATTAGGTGTTATTAGATATCCGACAATAACAGCAAACATTCACTTGGCATCTCTTAAAATAACAAAGCATCTGAAAGGAATTAACAGGTGTGATATAGAATCAGAAGCAGGCAAACCAGAAACAGTTCCTCAGACCCAACTTGTCCATGACAACCAAGATGCCCAATCTATGCTGGTGCTACCCATCCACCTTTCCATATCCCTCTAAACCTTAAACGGAAACAAACAAAAATGTAGTGAAAGAGTAAATGTTGAGAAAGTAAAAGAGGCAGAGAAACTTGGGAACTTCCAACACTTAAGGCTATGACACCCAAAACCATGCTGCTACTGAACTAAATTTAAGAATATTCCAAACGGCAGAATTTTAAGAGTGCAGGTATTCCCAAGGATTGTAGAGTTAGAGGCAGTTACTAAGATAGAAAAGGTTGACTAAGGAGAGATTTTAAAAAAAAAACGATGAACATTTTAAAGTTAGAACATTGCTCCAGAGCTTGTGATAAGGGGTGAATAACTCCTTGGGGCAGGCAGCGAAGCTTTGGATGATTTAGGTCGGAGTTACGGTCGAAGAGGTGCGTCAATGTTATGTTCAAATGTGTGGAGGACAGCATCCCAACAAAAACCTTCCGAGTGTTTCCTAACCAGAAGCCTTGGATGAACTATGAGATCTGCATTCTGCTGAAGACCAGATCCCAGGCATTCAGGTCTGGCAATGCAGAGGTCTATAAGAAGCCCAGATAAGACCTTGGTAAGGCCATCAAAAAGGCCAAAAGGGACCTGCTCCAAGCTGGAGGATGAGACGGATGTTCGGCAACTGTGGCGGGGCTTGAATCCCATCACCACAAGGCAAAATCAGGAGGCAGCTCAAATGTCAGCGAAGCATCACTCCCTGATGAGCTCAATGCATTTTACACAAGCTTTGACTGGGAGAACACTGATGTGCCTTCTTGAGCCCCCATTCACCGTGATGGTATTTCGGTCACAGTCACAGAAGTCGACGTCAGAAGATCCTTCAGAGGGGTGAACCCTCGGAAAGCGTCTGGACCTGATGGTATACCCGGTCGTGTTTTAAAAACCTGTGTGACCAATTGGCTGGAGTTTTTATGGACATTTTCAAACTCTCACTTCTGAGGTCTGAGGTTCCCACCTGCTTTAAAAGGGCATCAATAATACCGGTGCCCAAGAAGAGCAAGATGACATGCCTCAATGACTATCGACCAGTGGCTCTAACGCCTGTGGTGATGAAGAGCTTTGAGAGGTTGATCATGGCGCATATCAACTCCACACTCGACCCACTGCAGTTTGCTTACCGCCATAACAGATCAATGGTGGATGTGATCTCACTGGCTCTCCACTCCGCTCTGGACTGCATGGACAACAAAATCTCATGTGTACATTGACAGGACAGGTTTGGAGGGATATGGACCAAATGCGGGCAGATTGGACTAGTGTAGCTGGGACGTTTGCCGGTGCGATCAAGTTGGGTCGAAGGGCCTTGTTTCACGCCGTATCACACTATAGCACTGTGACTGATGTGAAACTTAAAGAGAGTTGAAGAAGCAAGATTGACCAGGGAGAATTTGAAATATATTCTAGGCAAAGGTGTGGATGAAAGTTTCAGTGGTCGACAAGCAGAAGCGGACTATGTTGCGGAATGAGAATTAGGCAGCCTTATGGAGAGCACGGAATTGTCACCTTGGGTGCTAAACAATTACAAGTCTTGTTCAATTTCAAATGGTTGCCAGGGTGAGGATTTGTATTCAGTGATTGAGAAATGGAGTTTGCAGCGGGGCCTTAAAAATAATTTATTGGAGGAAATTGTAAACTCTTATTCATCACTCTTGGCAATATGGAAATGCCAGAGGCAAATGTAAATACAAACCCTTAAAACTGATGCATAAAAAATAATTTCACCATATGTGCTATTTAGTCAGCACCAGGCAACAGATGAAAAAAGTAGCTTTATATTTAATACATTTTCTTGAGCCAAATAATAATGTGCTACAAAAATGAAATCTTCGAGATTACTGCAAGTGGTTACAGCCATGTTTGCAATTAGTATGAATTGAAGAAGGAAGTAGGTTTACAAATACAACGATAACTCATTGAAATAACTGAGCCATGAGAATTAACTAATAGCTGCCAATGCAGAGAATAGTCCTTCACTTGGCCTTGTGTACTGTTCATGGGTTTCTGTTCATCATTGCTGTCGCTTGACCGGTTAAAATTGTCCTCTGCAGAGGATAATATGCAGCCTTACGGGGTGGTACACTGGCACAACGGTAGAGTTGCAGCCTTATAGCGCCAAAGACCCGAGTTTGATCCTGACTAAGGGTGCTGTCTGTTCGAAGTTTGTATGTTCTCTCTGTGACCACTTGGGTTTCCACCGGGAGCTCCAGTTTCCTCCCACACTCCAAAGACATACAGGTAAAATTGTAAATTGTGTAGGATAGTGTTAGTGTTTGGGGTGATCACTGGACTGACTGTGTGGGTCAAAGGGCCTGTTTCTACGCTGTATCTCTGAAGTCTTTCAATATCTTAAAGCTCAAAAATAATATTGAAGTGCAAAAGTAATCCCTGCATCTATTTTATTTTGACTGGCATGCCTGACTTGGACAATAAATATTGTTTCATTGTTTCATTGTTTCATTGTTTTATAATTGTTTAATTAATTAGGTTTTTGATTTTTTTTTTCCCTTTGGAAACAATTAAGCAAATAGGCTCATCAAGAATTTCAATTGGTATAAGTTGATTATCAGTTCTAATTTCAAAATATATATAATGTTTGAATTGAATGTCTTTGAATAGTAAAATAATATTGATTTCTAAAAATCGTGCCGCAAGTTTTCAATTTTATTATTTAAGATCTTTCAACAAAGGTCAAGATTTTTTTAAATCCTCAATGATTGCACAAGATTTTTTTTAAATCGGTTTGTAGATTACTTGCGTAACATTATCATTCAAAGATTTATTAACTTTTGAATTACAATTTTGCAATTAACTGATGTCTGTGTTGATTCATTTTGCATTTAAGCTCATTGGCACATCACTTTCTTGCCTGTTATAATGAGCAGTTGGGAAAACGTCAGGTTTAGAAGCTAAGAGCTCTAGTTCAAGAGTTTCAGAATTAGCAACACTTTCAGAGATTTAAAAAGTACAAACATGAAAAACAGAACGTTAAGATCCAATTTCCCTTCTGTTTTTGTCGACTTCTTAAATAACATATTGTGAAAGACCAGACCTAATGATACGTGTTGTTCTTCAGGGATTTGAAGCACAAAATGCTAACAATTCACCGGAAGTCCCATACCGATGTATTATGTGAAAACAGAGAGGGGATGAAGATCCGGTGGTCAGGAAATAGATTCATCTGATTTCAAAATTAATTCCATGTTAATAAGATTCAGTTTTCATTGGAACTATACACACAGTGATAGCTATTACCAATAAGCACACATTTGCAATACATAACTAAAATAATCAGTTCTTCCCAGATTATGAGCAGAAAACTTCAACATTATCTGTTTCATCCTTTGCTTGACAGTGTAAGACTGCATGCCCAAAATATCAACTCATGAAATTAGCTGACATTGAGTTGTAAGTTTTCATTTTAACTGAACATGCAATCAAATCAGTCAATTGGAGATGGTTACAAGATCACAAGATGGATTCCTACAAAAGAGTTACCACTCAATTAATACAGATATGTGCTAGAAAAGTCATTGGCTATGCCGAGACCAAAAGCCCTGAAATTCCATTCTTAAATCTCTTGGCTTCTCTCCCTTTCTCTTGCTCTTGCTTTTAAACTACCTAGCCAAAAGAAGCAGCATCTTATTTTATTTATAGTGTGACAGCATGGATGTTGTCTATGTTTTCTGAATTCTTAAAGTATTGTAAAGGTACAGAAATTCAACCAAACGTCTTTAACATCTTTTGCTTCATAGTATCGCGTAAATTTTGAATTGTCGGTCTGATTTTTCTAAATTATTAATGTTTGTTGGAGAAAATAATTTGCTTTTACATTCTTGCTTAAATTTGTCTTTTATTTCAAGGAATAGTTTCCATCTTCTGAAGAAAAACTCAAAGTTACTAAGGGAACTAAAATATTTGGATTCAAGGCAGTGGTAAGTATATAATCATAATTTTATGTGAACATTGTGAAGTTGTGTTGTCTGGCTCAGCCAGCACTTCAACCTGTTTTAAAAAAATTGATATTTCAGAATGTCCTCGATCGAGTTATAGGGTCATATAGCACAAAACAGATCCCTCAGCCCACCATGTCCATGCCGTTTGCAGTTGTACAGGACCCTAGTGAGCCCGCACCTGGAGTATGGGGGCGGTTTTGGTCTCCAAATTTGAGGAAGGACATTCTTGCTATTGAGGGAGTGCAGCGTAGGTTCACCAGGTTAATTCCCGGGATGGCAGGATATAAGTACCAGCACTAATGTCTATAGTCATCTACACTTAGGTAATTCAAGTGCTCATTTGGATACTACTTAAATGTTGAGAGTACCTGCTTCCACCAGTGCAATCCAGATTCCAGTAACCATCTGGGTGAAAGTTCTTCTCCAGACCCCCCCTGAATCTCTCTAAACTTATACTCGGAGTGATTTTTTTTCAACCACCCCCCCACCCCCCCCCAAGAAAAATTTAAATAATGGAAACATTTATATACAAAGAAAAGCATGCTAACTCAAGATAGCTATTAAGAAATTGAAACATTTTGAGTCATAGACCGTCATACGGCATAGAAACATGTCCTTTGGCCTCAACTTCCTCATGCCAACCAAGATGCCAAGATTCATGCCAATCAAGATTAACTAATAGTATTAACCATGTCCCATGAAGCCATTCCTGTCCTTTGAAATGAATGGATATTGGTTCCTGTGCCAGTTCGGTTCAGCAAGCTTATTTCTCAGTCAAAGTAATTGGTGCGTGCTTGCATACTGTTTCTTTATTCCAATGGTGAGGCACAGTTTAAAAAATACTGGGCAAAGATGATCAAGTTCAGGATAACCTTTTCCTATGGAAATCCCAAACTTTGGAACTGCCAGTGATTGTGATGATTTTCTTCATACAGAAATGTCAAAAGATCTTAAGATTTAGATTTCATTTCTTTCAGTATAGCCATCTTACATTTCTGCAACTTAGAATTAATTTTGTTTCCAATAACAACATGTTTTTTAATGTGGTATAACCAAGCGATAAATTTTGTCTACGTGCTAATTGATGATCAAGGTGACTTCAGCAAATGCAATTTGGCTGATTACAAATTGTCCATTACTAAGAATTGTTTACTTTGAGTTACTTAATTTTTGATTACAACTACAATTCTATTTTATTCTGTGAATATGATAATTGCAATATTGTCCGATTTGAAAATCATGGGAAGGTGCTATTTAGTCTTTACTACTCTCTTCCTTCTTTCAATGCAATTCTATGCCCACCAACTCTTGGGGCCATATCTTTTGTCTTAATACTCATATACAGTGCATTCAGAAAGTATTCAGACCCCTTTATTTTTTCCACATTTTGTTACGTTACAGCCTTATTGTAAAATGGATTAAATTTGTTGTTTATATCATCAATCTACACGCAATACCCCAGAATGAAGAAGCGAAAACAGGTGTTTAGAAATCTTTTCAAAGTAATTAAAAATATATAACTGAAATATTACATTGCATAAGTATTCAGACCCTTTGCTATGACACCCAAAATTGAGCGTAGGTGCATCCTGTTTCCATTGATTATACTTGATTGGAGTCCACCAGTGGTAAATTAAATTGATTGTACATGATGTGAGAAGGCACACACCTGTTTATATAAGGTCCCACAGTTGACAGTGTATGTTAGAGCAGGAATTGTCGTTAGACCTCCGAGAGAGGATTGTGTCGAGACACAGATCTGGGGATGGGTATAAAACAATTTCAGCACCATCGCAGGTCCCGAAGAACACAGTGGCCTCCATCATTCTTAAATGGAAGAACTTTGGAACCACCAGGACTCTTCATAGAGCTGGCCGCCCGGCCAAACTGAGCAATCGGCTGAAGGGCCTTGGTCAGGGAGGTGACCAAGAACCCGATGATCACTGTGGAGATGGGAGAACCTTCCAGAAGTACAACTATATCTGCAGCACTCCACCAATCAGGCCTTTATGGCAGAGTGGCCAGACCGAAGCCACTCCTGAGTAAATGCACATGACAGCTGCTTGGAGTTTGCCAAAAGGCACCTAAAGGACTCGCAGACCATGAGAAACAAGATTCTCTGGTCTGATGAAACCAAGATTGAACTATCTGGCCTGAATACCAAGCGTCATGTCTGGAGGAAACCAGGCCACGTCTGGAGGAAACTGCTCATCTCCCAGCCTATACCATGGTGGTGGCAGCATCATGCTGTGGGGATGTTTTTCAGCGGCAGGAACTGGGAGACGAGTCAGGATCGAGGGAAAGATGAATGGAGCAAAGTACAGAGAGATCCTTGATGAAAACCTGCTCCAGAGCGTTCTGGTCTTCAGACTGGGACGGAGGTTCACCTTCCAACAGGACAATGACCCTAAGCACACAGCCAAGGCAACACAGGAGCGGCTTTGTGACAAGTCTGTGACCTGTGGCCCAGCCAGAGCACGGACTTGAACCTGATCGAATATCTCCGGAGGTACCTGAAAATAGCTGTGCATCGACGCTCCCCATCCAACCTGACAGAGTTTGAGAGGATCTGCAGAGAAGAATGGGCGAAATTACCCAAATACAGGTGTGCCAAGCTTGTAGCGTCATACCAAAAAGACTTGAGGCTGTAATCGCTGCCAAAGGTGCCTCAACAAAGTACTGAGTAAAGGGTCTGAATACTTATGTGATATTTCAGTTATTTCTTTTTAATTACTTTGAAAAAAATTGTAAACACCTGTTTTCGCTTTTTTATTATGGGGTATTGTGTGTAGATTGATGATAAAAAAAAAAGAATTTAATCCATTTTAGAATAAGGCTGTAATGTAACAAAATGTAGAAAAAGTGAAGGGGACTGAATACTTTCTGAAAGCACTGTACTTTTCCTGCAGCTCTTCAGCCAATTTTGCCATTCATTAACATTTATCTTTCTTTATTGTGTACATTTTTATCTGTCGGTGTCGGTGCTTAATTCTTTGTCCTCTCCAATCCTTACATTAAACCTAATTATAATGTGGTATGTTCCAAAACAGTTTGATCTATCCTTCAATATTGTTACTACACCAGACATTAACTACAAAAATATTCCTGATTCCACTTGAAGAAACAGCTTTCCTTTTGCATCATGCATTCCAGTTTTCAGAAGAGGATCAAATAAAATGTAACATTTCCATATTAGTACATTTAAATTCATCTATGTTAATATGCATAGAAACAAACTAATGAGTTAAAAGAATGTGTTGTTCCTCATGATTTATTTACATGATAATTTGGTGCAAAACTGGTATATATTTATATTTTTCAAGTCGGGAAACCCATAAGATTGCAGTGTTTTACATCATGGAAGGACAGGAAGACAAGTGCTCAATTCTTTCTAACACTGGAGGAAGCCAAGCCTATGAAAATTTTGTCTCTGGGCTAGGCTGGGAGGTATCGTATGTTTCTTCCTAAAATTTATTGGATAATCTTCATAACAGTACTATTTTATTTTGTTTCTGTTACTTCAGTGAATCTCTACATTTGTGACGTATTGTATAGAAATAGATCGACTATTCAAAATAACTTTTGAAACTTTAACAATTTTTGTTTATTTATTGTAGTCCATCAAATATATAATGTAATTCATCCATTTTATAACTTCAATATCCAGAAATATTTTTGTTGTGTATGTGAGAATAATGGTGGAAGCAAGGCTATAGCTACACTGTGGTACTAAATGCATGAGTCGGACACCTTACTGGAATAGCTCAGTGGGTCAGGCAGCATAACAAACCAACAACACCTCGTCTCCTTTCCCCCCCCCCCCACATGCCTTCCTCTGGCCTCGCAATTCACCCCTCTTCTCTACTGATCTCACAGCCTTATGTCTCCTTGATCTCTCTATCTTTTGTCCACCCATTTGCCAATTAACCACCTCCCCTCATCTGTATTCATTTATCACTTGCCAGGCTTTGTCCCGTCCCCCTCTCATTTCCGGCTTTCTCCCTCCCTCCCTACTACAATCGGAGTGAAGAAGGATCCCAACCCAAAACATCGCCCAAATAGGTTCTCCAGCGATGCAATCAGGCCTGCTGAGTTACACCAGCACTTTTTGCTCAAAATATCAGCATCTGCAGTTCCATGTGTTTACTTTGCTCTATTGCTCTATTTCCTCGGTTTGGACCTAAGTAATTTCATTCATGTTCATTAGTAGGTCCAGCGTTAGCATGGGGTAGGGAGAGAGGGGGTGGAATTAATGATGGTGATAAGATACATAGTATAGTCTAGCACTGACTTTAATGAAGTTTGCATCTTGGCTCTCTCCTGCTTCAATTCAGGAACACTAAACTTCTAAAGCCTGGATAACTGAATTCAGTAGAATTCATAAATTTTTATTTGAAACTTATTTGAAAATCAGATAATTCAGGCAGATTTTTATTCTGGGTCCTCTGTGCATCTGAGTGCAAACTCAAAGAGAATTGCAATGTATGATGAAGTGCCACTGTGCAAAGAATGCTACTTCCAGAATGGCCAGAAGAGCATCAGGGTGCCACCTAGTCAAATGCAGATTATTGGAGCACATGTGAAGCCTGCTTCTTTGTGAGTTGGAGAGGGTCTAGGCGAACCCCTTCAGGGTGGGCCTTAGAGAATTGACTGGTACAGATCTATCTTAAAGTAAAATGTGTAGGAAGGAACTGCAGATGCTGGTTTAAACTGAAGATAGACACTAAAAGCTAGAGTAACTCAGCGGGTCAGACAGCATCTCTGGAGAAAAGGAATAGGCGACGTTTTGAGTCGAGACCCTTCTTCAGACTCAGTCATTGGGACGGGAACCCTGACTCTCAGTCTGCATTAATTAAAATGGGAATAAATATTTGCCAAATTGGAAGCAGTCTTATGATTAAATATAAAGTTACAAGTTTTAATTCTGTAAGATATTGGGACGGCAAAAACTCCAGTTAATGGGCTAAAAGCAGAGCTTTTACATTGACTCAACAGTAAAATATTATTCCTAAAGGGCCTGCCCCACTGTGGCGACCTAATTTGCAAGTTTAAAAATAGTTTGCGCTCGACTCAAACTTGCAGCATGGTCGACACGTGGTCCGAGGAGGTCCTAGGAGGTCACTGGAACCTCGAGGGAAGTTTGGTCAAGGAAAAGTTTTCAGCATGCTGAAAAAGTTTCTGCGAGTAAAGATTGGTCAGCATGGTTCTTTTGAACTCGTAATGCAGTGGAGTGGGGTCGCTATGTAGTTATAGGCAGTCGAGGTAGTGGTAGGCAATCTCCTTTGCTGACCGGGCATTTTAATTGACTCATTGGAGTTTTCAGAACCAAGGAAAACCGACCGGTAATGTTAAATGCTCGCTGAACTTTATTAAAAGTCGTCTGGCTTCTTAAAAGTGTCTCCACTCCTTTTCCCCCCCTCTCTTCCCTTCTCCCCCCCCCCCCCCCCCCCCCCGCGCTGTCTAAAGGACTTACCGTAACTGTGCCAGCCGTCTTTTACCTTCCTCTTCATCGCAGGTGTGAATTTTAGACAGCGCTCCCCCGTTTTCCCTGGCTCCCACCTTTGCGGTGTGTGTGTGTGTACAGACGGTCGAATCAGCTCGCGATTTCATTGCTGACGGTCGATCCAGCTTGAGGTTTTTCAGGCGGTTGCCCTCGAGCTTGAAGGTCGAAGGCAGTCGCTGAAAAGTCGCATTAGTGGGACAGGCCCTTTAAACTATTCTACAACTATCAGAAATAAATATTCGGAATAAAAATTGTGTTAATGTAGGAATGTCTACGTCAAATTTCACTGTTTATTAATTAGTGCTTTATTTAAAACAATACTTTATTCAATTCTGTAGTGCTTTATTTGTGAAGGGAAAGAGAGCATTGTTTTATTGATTCATTTATTTTCTGTAGATTGACCTGTCTACACATTGTGGTTTTATGGGTGGTCTGCAACGTAACGGAAGTACGGGCCAAACTGCACCTTACTATGCTACCTCTACAGTGGAAGTCATTTTCCATGTTTCAACAAGAATGCCGTCTGATTCTGATGATTCAATAACTAAAAAGGTAATTTGCCAGAATTTCCTGACAGCTATTGCTTTCCCCCAGGGTTCTTGATAATTTGACAATTGTAGTTATTTATTTTTAAATGGTTTAAACCATTTAAAAAGGTGCCGATGCTGGGGAATGATGGTCCTTTTACGCTCCAACCTGAAAGTATTGAATTTGGAGACAACCCACAACTGTCAGCCATCATGTTCCATAACATAGCTCCGAGAACATTGCTCTTTTGTAGTAATATCATACAAAACAAAAGCTTTTGAAATGGTATTTGTGTTCAGTTCTGGGCACCATGTTATAGGAAAGATTGAAAGGGTTCAGAAAAGATTGACGAGGATGTTGCCAGGACTAGAGGGTGTGAGTAGAGGGAGAGGTTGAGTAGGCTGGGTCTCTATTTCTTGGAGCGCAGGAGGATGACGGGTGATTTTTCAGAGGTATACAAAATCATGAGAGGAATAGATCGGGAAGATGCACAGTCTCTTGCCCAGAGTAGGGGAATCGAGGACCAGAGGACATGGGTTCAAGTTGATGGGGAAAATATTTAATAGGAATCCGAGGGGCGGCGTTTTCACAGAAAGGGTGGTGGGTGTATGAAACAAGCTGCGAGAGGAGGTAGTTGAGGCTGGGACTATCCCATCGTTTAAGAAAACGTTAGACAGGTACATGGATAGTGTAGCTGAGGCATTGTTGGCCGGTGTGGGCAAGTTGGGCTGAAGGGCCTGTTTCCACTGTATCACTCTATGACTGTATAACAGTGAAAAGCCTGAACATTAACATTCTTCATATCCTTTCGAAAACCTAAGTAAATTTTATTCAAAACAAAGTGATTGGTAATGTAACCTATTTCATAGTGAATGATCACTTAATTGTGACTTATAGTCCAATAGTGTTTGCTGATTCATATTCCCTTGTATCATGGAGGTGTTTTGCTGTTTCTTATGATGGAGGAATTATTGAGTAGCTTGAAAGAGAAAAACAGGATATGATCCATCAGAATAACAAAGTCAATATTGGTTGAATACAAATTGGGCATTTTAGAAGTTATTTTCGGTTATATTTTACAATATTTGTTTTGCATGTCACCTTTTAAACAAAGTCAAGCTATGAATGTATTTAATAGTTGCATATTGAACAAAATATGGTCACCTGTGAAATGGAAACATGTTAGTAATTCTAACAAGGCTAACCGTATTCTTCCAACAAAAATGAGATTTTGGTAAACAAAATAAAATTTGGCAAATAAAATCAATGAGACTTGACATGCTTTGTTTCTCACTATTTTCCTGGAAGTTGATTAGCATTCAGTTGTGCATGAACATATCGACTTTGAAACGTGAGTTTAAGAACAGATCTCAATTTTGATTTTTACGTGTTGATGTTGGAAAAAGAGATTAACCGAAGATATAAATCAAAGCAGTGCAATCTTGTTTGAATACCTTTCTCATTACACACCCCCTCAATTCAAGTATTTCCTCTTTTAAATGTGTATCATTAGTTTCTCGCAAGAAGCTTCTTTGTCTAATCAATGGTAGTGTCAAGCAACCTAACCTGGCATTTAAGAGATTAGCCAGATATGTAACCTGAGCTGCCCTCACTACAGAATTTTTAAAGTAATTGACCAAACTATCATGAAGATGGAGGTGGAGAAAAAAGTAATGCATGCCTGAGGCTCATTGGATTACTGCATCATTTTACCATTTAACCAAACCATCATTTTGCATAGGAAGTGCATTGGTTTGTCTCTACAATTGAGCTTAAAACACTTTATAAATGAATCGTACATTATGTCAGTTCATGCAAAAATGTCAGCTTTCCTTAGGTTCAGATGCAGCATCAATATTGCTTAGATGGCTGAATAAAAATCCTACCGGCTTAAAGTTTGCCTATTCTGTCAATTGTTCCCAGAGACTTGATTGAACAATTCAGATTTATGAATGAACATTGTTCGTATGTAAAATTGGCTCACCTGAAAAGTCTGAAAAAAATTCCATCAAGCTGCTCTTGAACCACAGATTGGCTTAACACATTCCAAATTCTAATAACGAGGAATTGCAGATGTAAATATACCAAAGAAAGGCATCAAATGCTGGAGTAACTCAGCAGGTCAGGCAGCATCCCTGGAGAACATGGATAGACGACATTTTGTGTCAAAGCCATTCTTCTTTTTCAGGCTGAAAGAAGGATTATGATCAGAAACGTTGCCTTTCCACTGACCTGCTGAGTTACTCGGCATTTTGTGTATTTCTTTGCTTCAAAATCTGTTTGATTTTCAAATCATGCAATGGAATATCCATTATTCAATTCAATTGTCTGCAAAATTTCACCCACCATTTTATTGCTCTTCTTCTTTTCGTGTCCATCTTCCATGTGACAAACGTTGTCCTCGCTGTCATCGCCCGTCCTGACAAGAACGCAAGCTTCCGGCGACAATCAGCGGGAGTCATCACCTTTTGCAATAGATGATGGTGGTAGCAGAATTAGCTCAGGACACCAGTTTCCAGCCCCGCGACGTGGACGCTTCTGCTCTGGGGCCATTTTATTGCTGATATTGCTTGTGCACAATTTAATTCAATCTTTTATGATCATGTAATTATCATAGGCATACAGCACGGAAACAGACCCTTTGGTCCAATTTGTCCGTGCCAACCAAGATGCCCCCATCTATGCTAGTCCCACTTGCTTGCATATGTCCCTTTTATCTCTAAACCTTTCCTCCATGTGTACCTGTCCAAATGTTGTTTGAGTCATACAATAATATCATAGCATCTGAATAACAAATATGATGACCCCTTTGTGATCTTACAGTAATTTCACAGCAGATTTTTATGCCTTTCAACCCACAACAGAAGATAGACTCAAAAAGATGGTGTAACTCAGCGGGTCAGGCAGCATCTCTGGACAAAAGGAGTAGGCGACGTCTCAGATCGAGACCCTTCCGCTGGTTTAAACCGAAGATAGATACAAAAGCTGGGGTAACTCATCGGGTCAGGCAGCATCTCTGGAGAAATAGGAATAGGAAAATGATTTTTTGTAAACAATCAAAACTCAGGCAGGTGTTGAACAGTCTCTTGTCTAAATGTCTTTATCTGTTCATTGTGTATGTCATCAAGACCTGTGACATTTGTAGTCTCTTGGCAGTGATAGCTGTTTTTATCCGTTTCAGCTGATGTGAAACTATCATTAGAATTTCACTTCCCTTTATGTTCTGCTTTTACAGTGAAAACAATCTTTGCTTGTCTGTACTTCCAAATGGGAAATGGCTGTCCCTCTCTTAAAACCCACCTGTTCCTATCTCACTCAGAAAATTATGTTTCCTACTTTCAACAACCCACCTGCCTGTAAATGGCACAGACACAGCTACACCTACACAAATCCAGACTTCTGAGTGCCGTAGATCCATGCTTACCATCTGTCACTAATGTTGACTTTGTATCCCATTGCAGTAAACAGGTAGAACAAACATTTTGGCAGCAATTGCTCATTTGGGGGTGATTTATATTATTTTCTCCATGATTCTTGCTGAACATTTTGAGGTATAATTCTGCTTTCATAATATCAGACATATTTTTTAGATGCTCCTCTGTAATAGTGCTGAAAGAAAACAGGTTATGGAATTTGATCGGGTTAGGTGGACATTTTTTTTAAAATATGATATATTTTGATAAGGATCCAAATGGATTTAACTTAATTGCTTCTTCAAACACTAGGTTTGACATTGAATTATATTTTTAGGTTGTAATGTGTCAGTAAATTTTCAAAGGCAGTTAAAAGGATATGTACCTTATAGCAAGTTTCAATTGAAGCAGTCTCTGTGAGTACAAGAATAGTAAGAATGAATGTAATTGCCTTTAAAGCTTTATGAGTAGTATATAATAAAGGTTCTACTAAAATTGCTTTAATAAAAATGTGGGTCATACTGTTCCATAGAATTGCAACATCTGGCATCATTACTGTAAACTTTTGATCAGAGCATACATGAAAGTGAAAATCAATTTGTGCATCAGCATGCTGCAGTCCTCCGTCTCTATCTCACTAAATCATAGTTCATGTTTTAATAAAAAAATGAGCATCAAAAACTAATGAGGTGATTTAGCTTATCGAAAAATGTTTAAAAGTAGTAAGCTCTCATTTTTGTTTTGTGCCCCCAACCCCATGCTGAACCCTGTGATCTTGCAGTGGAAATTAGTTAGCTTTGTTAGATTGGATTTTTAGCAGCACAGAGGTTGCAAGCTGTGACAGAGCTGTGCTATTGGATTTGTACGATTCACTTGGCTCCACAAACTGTAATTGCACTTATGTCTTACAAGGCTTTTTTAGCCTGAGGCAGGACTGGAGCAGGAAAGCAAATTGGCAGGGTTACAGTAAGAGTGGAGGCGAATGAAAGGCACACATTATCAATCTCCAGGCTGTGCTATTCCTCCAGGAAGTTTCTTGGTTAATTTACAAATAAAGCTCAGTTTTCGAGGAAGGGCACACTGCAGTGCAAACAAAGGGGTTGGTCAGGCTTCGGAGCGACTGAATAACAGGGCCACCATGCCTACATGACAACAAGAACTTTCAATCAAATTGACGACTCCATTCTCGAGGCAGCTGGCTTTTCTAATGCAATTAGCACGAAGGAGGTCAGACTGCTGGGTGCAATGCCTTGACCAGTGTCATCGGTGGTGTGTTAGCCACCCGGCTAACAGCTTGCAAAATAATCCACATGAGTAAATGAGTTCTGTGGCACATGTCTAATTAGCCAAGGATTCGGATGTTTTCACTGGTCAACGGAATCAAATATTTTGTTCCATTCACTGTCTGTTTTATGTTATTCAGAAAGGCACGTCAGTAATTTTTTTTTGAGGGAGGTCAGTGTAAGGTGAATGATGTGAGGCTAAAAGGTGATACCATCCTAAAGTGTATCTATTTCCATTATTGGAAGTTAAAAAAACGTATGTCTGAAAGCTAATCTCAATTAAGCAAATGTCTAACAATGTATTTTGAAATTAATTAATATTTTCAGATGGTATTTTTTGTGTTTTGTGACACTTGTAAATTTAGAGGCTTTTACTCCGAGAATATTATTAGGAAAGCAATGGGTCTCGACCCCAAACGTCACCTATTCCTTTTCACCAGAGATACTGCCTGACCCGCTGAGTTATTCCAGCTTTTTGTGCCTATCTTTGAGATATAAATTCTCCTAGCCAATTGGAGATGTTCTGCAACGACAACATTCACAGCATTCCAGGACTGGAAGGAGAGTAAACATTGAGCATTTTGCTTCATAATTTTCCAATAGTTAAGAGCTGGAAATGTCAAATAAGATCATGGTGATTATGTTGGCTGTAACCGGCCCACAATTTAATAGCTAGTGATTTTCCAGAATCCACTGGTTATCAATGGACAATAGACAATTGATGCAGGAGTAGGCCATTTGGCCCTTCGAGCCAGCACCACCATTCACTGTGATCATGGCTGATCATCCACATTCAGTACCCCGTTCCTGCCTTCTCACCGTATCTTTAAGAGCTCTATCTAACTCTCTCTTGAAAGCATCCAGAGAATTGGCCTCCACTGCCTTCTGAGGCAGAGAATTCCACAGATTCACAACTCTCTGTGTGAAAAAGTTTTTCCTCATCTCTGTTCTAAATGGCCTACCCCTTATTCTTAAAACGTGGCCCCTGGTTCTGGACTCCCTCAACATCGGGAACATGCCTCTAGCGTGTCCAATCCCTTAATAATCTTATATGTTTCAGTAAGATTCCCTCTCATCCTTCTAAATTCCAGAGTATACAAGCCCAGCCGCTCGATTCTATCAGCATATGACAAATCCGAGATCCCGAGAATTAACCCTGTGAACCTATGCTGCCCTCAATAGCAAGAATGTCCTTCCTCAAATTTGGAGACCAATACTGCACTCAATACTCCAGGTGTGATCCCACTAGGGCCATGTCACAAGGCTGCTGCTTATGGTTCTTCCTCCCAGCATATAAACTATTATTTGTTGATGGAGTGATTTTTAAAACAATATAAGTTGGGGGGGGGGGGGGGGGGAAGCAAATGGTTTGAACATTGAATGGCACTTTAAATCAATGTTAAAGTATCTGTACAATGTAGTTGGTATAGCTGGTAATGTTATTTTGATGCTTTTGCTACTGGAACTAACCTTGGTCTCAGCACCAGATGTTGTACACTTATCTCATGTCATTAAAAATCACCATGAATCTTTCATAGATTGTTTCAATATGAGCACAATAGTAGAGAAATAAAAACCATGCACCACAGAACTGTTGTGTTCAGCCGTTAAAAGAGTGCACGCCAAATAATCTCACATGAGCACCAAGTAACCTACGGTAGTGGCCACATCATTACAATTATTTGAATTGATTTTTTCCAGGTAACAGTCGTATTACATTTTAGGCAACACTACAAGTTGGATTTATTGAAAAAATGTAATTAATAAATAATAGGCAGAAGGCAGCCTATGAATGAATCCCATCAGAACCTATTACAGAGTAAAAAAACACATTTAGAATTCTAGCACATTCCCCCAATTATAGTATGGTTCTTGACCCGTGTGTGTGATTTTAAAATATTTCGAAGAATCCAGTGATCTGGACACTCATTGTAACTGAAGTAATGGAGAAAATATGAAACGATTTCAGCCGAGGGTTCTCTTATCAGGTGTCTCAAAGCATTGAACTGTCAGTCAATACAAGTATAAGACACTTTTGTAGAAATTACTTATAGATTCAACAGTCCTAACCAATTAGCTGTCTCTGTAAAGCTCAGTGTTCAAGAAATCAATTTATCTGGACGGAAAGTACATCAATATCTACCTTAATTTAACTGATTAACAACCAGACTAGGAGGTCTGGTTGGATTGTCACCAAATATTTCCAGTTTCCCAGGAGTATTCATGAGGGGAATAAATCGGATAGATGAACAGAATCTCTTGCCAAGAGTGGGGGAATCAAGGACCAGAGGACATGGGTTCAAGGTGAATGGGAAAAGATTTAATGGGAATCTGAGGGGTAACGCTTTCACACAAAGGGTGGTGGGTGTATGGATCAAGCTGCCAGAGGAGGTAGTTGAGGCTGGGACTATCCCAATGTTTAAGAAACAGTTAGACAGGGACATGGATAGGACAACTTTGGAGGGATTGGACCAAATGCAGGCAGGTGTGACTAGTATAGCTGGGAAACGTTGGCCGGTGTGGGCACGTTGGCCCGAAGGGCCTGTTTCCACACTATATCACTCTATGACTTGTATGTCCAATACAATGTCCTGAGCTCAGCTCTGCAAACTTACAAAAGAATCACTACAATGGTTTGCAAATAGGAAAATATAATGCAAATTAATTTCTAAATGCATTCTTCTACAATTGCCATTTTATCCAAGCCTACCAAACTAACTAAGACAAATCAATTGGATAAGTTTTTCCACCTTTTACTACCTCAAAAGTTCCAGACATTGAGGCAAATTAATTACATTTCTAGATGTTGACCATGTAATGAGATACTAATATCACTGGACTACAATTAATCGAGAGCCAATTTATCATTGCAGCTTCGTCACTTGGGAAATGACGAGGTTCACATCATATGGTCAGAGCACACAAGGGACTATCGCAGGGGAATCATTCCTACGGATTTTGGTGACGTCTTAATCGTCATCTATCCTATGAAAAATTGCATGTTCTACATTCAAATTTTAAAGAAACCAGAAGTAAGTATAATTTCATTCTAATTTGCTGAAAGCTGCTGTATACCATAACATTTGTTTTATTTTAAACACCAAGCAGTTTTATTTTGGCAGGACGTTTCCTGATGAATTTACAAGTAAAAGTTACGTTTTATTGAGTGCATTGTTGCAAGAAGCGAGGGATGGCACAGAATCAAAAGCCTTTGCTGTGGTAGTGTCATGGAAGCATTTCATTTCATAA
This sequence comes from Raja brachyura, assembly GCA_963514005.1. Next base: position 11,942,705 of record OY740788.1, read on the forward strand.
GATAACTATTGAGCCCTTTGCACCTGCAATAGTTCTCATAGTTTATAAGTTAATCCTTCTTTGGCCAGGCCATATTTAGTTTCTTTTCCAGATATCTTTCCAGTTTGCATTCCGAAACTGCTTGAATATATCTTTTCAACCAGGATGTTTCACGCTTAAAAATATAATAGATTTTCTCACCTCTCCTGGATTTACCCTGTCTCTAATCAGCCAGTTAATATAATTTAATTTAATAATATTTAATAATATTTTTGTTTGGTATAGAGATAAAGCATGGAAACGGGTCTTTCGGCTCAGCGAGTCTGTGCAGACCAGCGATCACCCCTACACTAGTTTAATCCTACACACTAGGTATAAGTTTCAGAAACCAATTAACCTACAAACCTGCACGTCTTTGGAATGTGGGAGGAAATCCAGGTAGTCATAGGAAGAACATACAAAGTCTGTTCAGACAGCACCCATATTCAGGATTGAACCTGGATCTCTATCGCTGTAAGGGCAGTAACTCTACTGCTGGGCCACTGTGCTGATCCCTGCTCCACTGTGTAGCCCCCATTGTTGATGGAAAAAAAATTAGAAATAATCATGGAGGAGAAAACTTGAGTCTACACAAGTAATCAATAAAATGAGAGGAATTTAATATAAGAATTGAAGTGATGCAAGTTTATAAAAAGAATAAGGAAAGAAAATTGGCAAAGTTAATTTGCAGGAATTTTGAAAGTAATTGACTAAAATAAGATTAAAACCAAATTTGAGATTTATAAATATTCATATGCTCAAATTAAAATATAAATTTACCCCAAATGTTTACTCATATCACAACTATCTAAGCAATTAAATGTAACAAGCTTCCCTGCAGTTATAGCCATGTGGCTATTAGTAATTTAACACAGCCACCTAACAGGATCTGCATTCTGTTTACAATTGGCGTATGAAAAGGTGATAGATTTGTGGCAGTTCATCATTTCATATACTCCCTATTCTCTCTTTCCATAACTGATACGTTATTGCTATTGATTCTTACTGTGTCAATGATAATGAATATCCTGAAAAGTAAGCTAGCTTTGAGCTTTCAAGACTATTGTTAAACTAACAGCAGCTGAATTTTACTGGTTCGTGCCAGTGATACCAAATGCAATTGCTGCGTAGATGTTTGAACAGCAGTGTCTGGGACCTCTATAGATATCCTGTGTATTTGGAAGATACAGCCACTAATGGATGGGAAAACTTAACAGTTTGCTCTGCCACTGAACTCCTGAATAAGTGCTAGGCCAACAAAAAAATCAAGCTGAACCTTAATTTCATTTTGAATATGTTTATTCCTTTTATTAAAAACAAACACATCTTATAATTTGTCCACTCATTTTTTACACTAGCTTTCTGAATATCCCTTCAGCATAGAACATGTTTGTATGGGATTCCGAAGATGCTGCTTAAGTTAAAGCAAACCTGGTTAATTTTCCCTTGACAATCCTTGAAGCTGTAAAGTTGCTTGTAGCTTAAAGCAGCAGCAATTAACATTTTTTTTTAAATAACATTAATTTCTCAGGATAGATGTGTCATTGATAAGGCCAGATTTCATGTCTGTCCTTGATTGGCTTTGGGAAAGCGATAGTTAGGCATCTTGTGAAGATACTCATTCAGCATTGTGAGTAGAGAATTCAGAGGTTTAGACTCGGCACACATCAGTTTTCAAGACCTGAACCCTTTCTATTATATTCAGCAGTTGTATCGTCACCAGATCAGTCCAATGGCAGGGATTATAGATCAACAGTTGACGGTTTTGACCTTTTTCGATTAATTGCTTGTATTAATTCTTTCTCACCTAGCAACTTTCAGTCACAGATGAAACAATCTTCTTCACGGAAAATATTCAGCTATAGATGCCAGTGAATAACACATTGTTGTTTTACAATGATGCAACCTGTCAGTATTATAACAAGCTATTTGTACTATTTCACAATCTGATAATAAAGGATGTACTATTTTGATGGTAGACAAAAATGCTGGAGAAACTCAGCGGGTGAGGCAGCATCTATGGAGCGAAGGAAATGGGCAATGTTTCGGGTCAAAACCCTTCTTCAGACTGTTTTGATGTTAGGTTCACAGCTTAAATGAATCTGTACCAGATTAAAGAATGCACTGTAAACATTTGATAAGTTGGAGATAAAGTAGGAACTTTGACTATACATTACCTGATATCAGAATAAAATACTTAAAACATACCTCTTTGACTGCTTATTAAGAAAAATAAGTTTTCATATTAAAATACAATGCTGAAGTAACTCAGCGGATCAGGCAGCATATACTTACTACCAATTCAACTTGCAAATTAACCTTTTGGGAATCCTGCTCCAACACTTCCAAGTCCCTTTGTACCTCTGATTTCTGAATCCTCTCCCCAATTAGAAAATAGTCTACTCCTTTATTCTGACTACCAAAGTGCATAACTGCACACTTTGTTATGCTGTATTCCATTTGCTGCATCTACCCTCCACGTATCTTCATATCATCTGCAAACTTGGCTACAAAGCCATCACTACCATCGTCCGAATCATTGATATACAACGTGAAGAGTAGTGGTTCCAACACTGACCCCTGCGGAACACCACTAGTCACTAGCACCTTTTATTCCTATTCTTTGCTTTCTGTCATTCAATCAACCTTATATCACTGCTAGTAACTTCAGTTCAGTTTTGTTTAGTGTATTGTCATGTGTACCAAGGTATAGTGAAAAACTTTTGTTGCGTGCTAACCAGTCAGAAAGAAATGCATGATTGCAATCGAGCCATTCACAGTGTACAGATACATTTCAAGGGAATAACATTTTGTGCAAGATAAAGCAAGTAAAGTCCAATCAAAGATTGTCCAAGGGTCACCAATGAAGTAGATAGTTCAGGACTGTTCTCTAGTTGTGGTAGGATAGTTCAGTTGCCTGATAACAGCTGGGTATAAACTGTGCCCTAAATCTGGAGGTGAGTGTTTTCACACTTCTGTACCTTTCGCCAAATGGGAGAGGGGAGAACAGGGAGTTGCAGGTATAAATTGAGTCAATGGAAGGGAGGTTGGTTTGTGTGGTGCTCTGGGCTGAGTCCATAATTTGCTGCAATTTCTTGTGGTCTTGAATGGAGCTGTTCCCAAAGCAAGCAGTGATGCATCCTGATAAAATGCTTTCTACCACACATCTGTAGAAGTTGGTGAGAGTGGTTGGGGGCATGCCAAATTTCCTAAGCTTTCTGAGGAAGTAGAGGTGCTGATGTGCTTTCTTGGTCGTTGCTTCAATATGGGTAGTCCAGGAGAAGTTGTTGGTGATATTTACTCCTTGGAATTTGAAGTTTTCAACCATCTCTACATTGGCGCCATCAATGCGAACTGGGGTATGTGTACAGCTTTGCTTCCTGAAGTTGATCACCATCTCCTTTGTCTTGCTGACATTGAGAGAAATGTTGTTGCCTCGACACCAGGATACAAAGTTCTCAATCTCCTTCCCGTACTCCGTCTCATCATTATTTGATATCCGGACCGCAATGGTGGTGTCCGTGAAATTGTAAATTGAATTAAATATGTACATGACTGCACAGGCGTGGGTGTACGAGGAGTAAAGAAGGTAGCTGAGAACATAGCCTTGCGGAGCACTAGGGTTGAGGATTATCGTAGAGGATGATTTGACCCCCATCCTCACTGATTGGGGTCTGTTGGTCAAGAAGTCAACGATCCAATTGCAGAGGTGAGTGCTGACTCCAAGTCCCGTGAGTTTGGTGACGAGCTTGGATGGTATGGTGTTAATGGCAGAGCTGTAGTCTATGAATAGGGTCTCTCTTATTCAGGTGTTCCAGGGATAAGTGTAGGGCCAGGGCGATGGCGGGAGGCAAACTGCAGTGGGTTAAGGCCGCTTGATCAACTGGATTTAATGTGTTATGTAACTAGTCTCTCAGAACATTTCATAATGGTGGATGTCATGACCACTGGACGGTAGTTGACTAGGCATAAGATCTTGCTTTTTATTTAGCACCGGGATCTTCTCTCTAATGCCATGGGTTTTCATCTTATTTAGCAGCCTTATGTGGGGTACTTTATCAAAGGTCTTCTGAAATCCAGGTGAACAACTTCCACTGACTCTCATTTGTCTACCCTGCTATTTACTTAACTTAAGTTTGCATGATAGCAATATTTCAGAATGTAGAAGTCTTTGCATGGCTCTGCCCATTTCTCATTATGGTGCAACTTCATTGGACTCCATAACAATGAAGTTTCCAATATGGAGAAATGTGAAGATGAATTGTTCAGAACCATCTTAGTCTTTGGTATTAAGAGCCCATGCAATTTCGAGTAATGGATAAAGCAAATTTTCTTTAATGCTTTCCCCTCTAGACTACTGAGCAAAATGAATCTTTAGGGCACAGCATGGTCCCGTTATAAATGCAAAATACTCAATTGTGATGACCAGTAAGGTAACATTTTAAAAGTTAGTGCTTAGATATTGCATTTAGTGCCATAATACCTGTATCTCGTGAATTGCTAAAATATTCTCTTGAGGAACAATATACAAATTATTTTGCCTCTATCACCAATTTAAGGCGAACTATGTAAATTGCAAGGTGGATCTTCATTTAATTTGGATACAAAGAATGGGAAACCTCTAGTCGTGTTACAGACCCTTCCTTCAAGTAACTAAATATGTTTTCGGCACTCTTAAGATGTAATGAGTTTAATGTCATAATGTCAGGCCTTTTTTCCAAAAAATGACTTTTTTTCTCTAATGGGTTATTCAAATCAAGACCACTTAGATGTGGAGGAGGTCATAAGATTACCAGACAAGGCATGAAATGAGCTTTTTGTACACGCATCGTAAGGAAGAAAATGTCATTCTCTACTGAGTTTCCACAAGCATTTATCCTTGAGTGTCAAAAGATTTATTCTAGGGCTGACACCAAGATGAAAGTAAGAGAATGGTTAAGAATAACACATTCTGTGAAAGAATCATACATCCGTTTTTTCGTGAGCTCCATCATCTCCATCATTAAATTGCATTTCTTAACCAAATGGTTTCCTTTATTAAGTTACGGAATCCATGGAAACAGGCATAGCTGTGGACAGAGTTTCAAACACGCTGCTTATTTGTTTAACTGATGTTTGTTGACATATAAGATGTGCGTAGACAAATGATAAAGTGAAATGTCTTTTTAAAATTAAGCATATTAACATCAGAAGAGTTTTCCGATAAAATGGCTTTTACTCTTGTTACTAATGTCTGCCTTTATTGTCATTATTCAGTACTTGGCAACCATGCATTGATTTGCACATTTTTTTTGTCTTCATTAATTAAGTGATGCAATTATCATGAACTGCAACACAATCCTTCCTCAAACAAAACCTTTTTCAAGAAGAATAGAAAGTCTGCCAATACAACACGCGTCACAGATGTATGGAGGACACCGAAAACAATAACCACAAAAGCTGCTCACAGAATGGGGCCAAGAACATTGTACAAGCTTAGTTCACTACATATGCCACAAGGGACATACTATGGGTTCCCCTGGACACAATGCCATTTAGTCTGCAGTTAGTGAAGTGAAATTAATGCTCAGCCATTTGGTATCAGGTTAATGCATACACAGACCCATTTGGTCAACTTTGTCGGACTTCTACCTAAAATGATCATGCTCCAGAAGTTATATGCAAAAAATCCTTCTGTACAATATATAAGAAAGGAACATGTCCTTCTGTTCCTCATACAAAGATAAAATAGCAGTGTAGCAACTCTAAGTTGATGATGTTTAGATAAGCCCATTCTGGGGGAAAAAAATGCATCTCTGAAGAAAAAAAATGATATTACCTTATGTCCAAAAGGCTGGGAGTTTTTTAGATAAACCTGCAAAATATCATGTGGTAATTATTTGTATTCGGTGAATTTAATTTCCAATTTGTGATGTTCATTTTAAATTGACATAAGATTATTTTGTAAATTATAACTGGTATACATTTATTAAGATGATAATGTGCCACACAATCCCCAAAGATCAGGGGCAAATAGTGCTGTATATAATTGACAAGTGGGTTTCTCATTGTGTGGTATAAAAGACCTGGGCTCAAACCTAATCAAGGCAAAAAATAGACCATGCAGCCTCTTATATAAGAAGTGCGAATAGATGCTTGCACAGATTTTGTTTTGTTCCATTCAAAATGTGACCTTAGATTCTGTGATATCAACTGGAAAGAACTGCTTCTGAGCACTCTTTTGCTGTGCTGCAATTCAGTTGATGTTCCACTGTACGATATTCATAAGGGAGGCTGAGGATAAGCTGATACCTTAGATACTCCCTTACAACTATTGTTATGAACTTGTTGAAACTGTGAAACAGCATGAAGTCAAAAATGCGCGTTTGTTTTTATTTTACCACGCTTTTTAATTTGATCAGAATTTCCTAGTTTTAGTCAAGATATTCAACCTGCATTATGTTGACGTGAATGGCTTGGAAAGACAGCTGTCAGATGCAGATGTTAAATAAAATGAAATTCCTGTTGAAATTTGCTGCCAACTCTAATTAGAGGAATTCCCTGAGCGCAAGAGTTTCTTTTAATTCCTTTTGTCTGCTTATTCAATGACTGTCTCAGTCATCCGGTAGTAATTGCATGACAGGAGAATAATAAGTGGCATTTATTTGTTCAATAAGTCCATGTCCAGATGGAAAAAATTGTGGTTTGAAATACTGATAATTGTCAGTAGTCTCTCCTTGCATTATGTAGACTTTTTTTTCCCCTGGAGTTTTGCAGATGCCATGCCAAACAAAGCAACAGTGGCAGGGATTGCTGGTTCTTGTAAAATCCTACATTTTCCTTTGCTTCACTTTGTTCCTATGATGTGAATTGGAACCTAAAGTCAGAGATGGGTGCTGCAAAATATGTATGTTAAATAAATTCAATGCAACAAATGTTCCCAGGTGCATGGGTACTTCTATCATTGTCCTCTACATTAATTTTCATTTTGTTTTCCGTGAATTGTGCATCCACTGCTTTGTTGCTTACCCTCCAGAAAACGTTCAATTGAAATAGCGCAGCTTCCTCATGCTGTAATTGTAGAAAACCAAGGAAAGTATTGGACAGTCATGTCACAATCTTAAAATCATTTGTTTTAAAATAAGTGACACCACCATTTTGAAACGGGTAGTTATGGCATCAGACAATGAGTCATTTGTATTGCCTGGATCAGATTAGAATTCCCCAAGCTGAGAGTCCCCTCCCCAGCTGTTAAACTATTTAATATGTTGTGAGTATAGGATGGATGGATAATGTGGTCTCTCTCCTTAGAACTCTGTTTATAAACTGCTTAGTAGAGCTCAACTAGTGCCTTCTAAAACTCGCTTGGCATTACTGTAAAATCCTGCTCCTTATGGGGTCAAGTCAACAACATCACTGGTTGTATCACATTCAAAAGGTCTGAGAAATCCCTATGACTTCAAGCACATATAACCTTCAAGTTCAAGTCAACCACATTTTGACCTGAGAGGTTTTCATCATTTTACTACAAAACAGTCATTAAAGATAGAATCGTTCAAGGACCAGCAAGCAAAATAGTAATGTTAAAAGAAAGCTGAACCAATTTATTGTTCATGCTATGAAATGCAGCCTTTGCTGGCCAGAATGTATTGCCCTTAAAGGTGGCACCTGCCTCAACTACCTCCTCCGGCAGCTCGTTCCATACATCCACCACTCTTTGTGTGAAAAGGTTATCCCTCTGATTCCTATTAAATCTTTCCCTCCCCTCACCTTAAACCTATGTTCTCTGGTTCTTGATTTCCCTACTCTGGACAAGAGACTGTGCATCTACCCTTATCTATTCCTCGCGTGATTTCGTACACCTCTATAAGTTACCCCTTCATCCTCCTACGCTCCAAGGAATAGAGCCCTAGCCTGCTCAACCTCTCCCTACAGCTCAGGCCCTCCAGTCCTGGCAACATCCTTGTAACTCCTCTCTGCACCCTTTCCAGCTTTCCTATAACATGGCGACCAAACTGAACACAATACTTTAAATGTGGCTGTAGACTTTAAGGATATAGGAGTGGCCTTTGGAGTTTTTGAAGTAAAGTAGTCTTGGCAAGTGTCTGCAGTTATTTTATGGATGGCGCTTTCTGCGACCACAGTAGAATGATAGAAGGAATTAAAGTTAAGAGTGTTAGATGGTGCACCACTCAAATAGGCTTTGTTATCCTGGATTGTAGTTAATATTTTGTCTATCATTGAACCTGCAATTATCCAGGTAAGCAGAGAGTAAAGCCATTTAATACATCATGGCTTTAACTCTGTATCCCTGTGTACCTTTGACAACCTTTCATTCATTTGCTTATTGGGTTTCTATTTACCTTAAAGAATATATCGAAACAAGAATATCACAACACAGAAACAGTCCCAGACTTTGTTTCCATGGCCTTTTATGGAAGAGAGTTCCAGAGGCCCTCAACTTTCAAAGAAAAATAATAATTGTCATTGCTATCTTAAATGGTTGACCTCTTATTTTCACCCTATAACCCCATGATTTTTCACAAGTGGAAACATCCAACTTGTTAAGACCCTTCAAAATTCTGTATATATATCAATTAAGCTTCCTCTCACTCTTTTAAACTCCAGTGAATTGAGTCCTCGACTGACCAACTATTCTTCTTAAGGCAACTGTCCTTTACAAGTATTAGTGAACTCTTTCCAACATGTTGACATTGTTAGCTAAGAACCCTGATATTGCACACAGTGCACCAAATACCGTCTCATCAATGCTGAAGTGTAACTTGTGTGCCTACCTTTGTAGTATAACCTCCTTATTTTTTGTATTGATTTCTTTCACAATGAAAGAAAACTTTATATTAGCTTTGCGAATTACTTGGTTTACCTGCACTGCCTTTTGCAAATCCAGATCTTTTTGCACCTCAGAATTTTTCATCTAGGCACTCTGATTCCCTTTCAGTTTCCTTGACAAAATGAACAATTTCATATTTTACCGTGTAAAATGATCTACCTCCCCGAGGAGTCTTCATGTGTCCTCTTCACAAATGTCTTTCCTACCTAGGAGACACAAGGAACTGCTGATGCTGGTTTACAGAAAGAGACACAAAGTGCTGGAGTAACTCAGCAGGTCAGGCAGCATCTCTGGGGAACATATACAAGGCGACACTTCAGTGGCCCAGCATTTATGTTACTCCAGCATTTTGTGTCTTATGCCTTCCTACCTATCTTTGTGACATTAGCAAATTTACGAATTATTCTTTCAATGCCTTTTAATAAATTATAAATGTTGAAGCCAGCACCATTCCATTGTTACATCTGACTAACCATAAAAAGACTTGCCAGCCAACCTTCTTTCCACGCCAATATGGTAACCTCCTGCACCATAAGCTTTCATTTTTTTAATTGCAATACCTCTTGACGTTATATGTCATTAAATACCTTCAATATATCTGGTAGAGCTCAATTTTACCTACATTTTGAACTTTACAGGCTTTGAAAATTTTATCTTAAAACCATGTTAGACGTATCCAATTACTTTGATTTTTCATAACATCAATAATAGTTCTGAACGTTTTACCAATGACAGGAGTTAATGTAACTGATCTGCAGTTGCCTGATATCTGTTTCCCTACCTTTTGTGGGGGAAAAAGGAGTTAGATGTTATTTGTTATTTATGTAAACTTCCTCAAATGGAGACTTTTTTTGGAAATTTAAGATCATAAGTGAAAGGAGTAGAGTTAGGCCATTCGGCCCAAGTCTACTCCGCCATTCAATCATGGCAGATCTATCTCTCTGTCCTAACCCCATTCTCCTGCCTTCTCCCCATAACATATCAACTTCCTCAATAGCCACTCATAAGATTCTAGAATGAAGTTCATTAGGACCCAGTGATTTGTCACCTTGCAGATCCAAAAAAATTATCACGGTACCACTTGTTGGTAAATATTTTTTTCTGCATTCTTCCAATTCCCAACATGAGTTATTTCAGGGATGTTTCTTGCACTCTCGATAATGAAAAGAGATTGGACTCTGCATGACAGGCAGTAAGTTGGGAGATACAGGGAGCCCATGATTTTTGGATGAGAAGCTAAAAGCTTGATTGAGGAACAGGTGGAGAGGATCCATACTCCTTCTGATTGTGAAGAGTGCCGGCAATGGCCGCCACTTCTGAAACTGGCATCTTGTCTCCTTTTCACTGCGGGCAGCCTGATTTTAATTATAATTAAAAGCTATCCAGCCCTGAAACTTGCCTCCATAACAGTGAAGACATCCACAGAACATTTAAAATCACATTAACACCTTTTGGAGTGAGGGTTGGGTTAATATTAAAGCCAGCAAGCAGCTGATCCATAATAATATACTTGTAGTTTCTGCTGGCTGATATGTGGTTTCAAAAATCTTCCCAAATCTGTGGAAGAGAGCATCCTTGAAATGAGGGATAAGACCTCATTGCTTAAGATGATGTTCAGCTGTTACATAATATTTACTTATCAAAGGTTACTAATTCTATATTAGCATGGTCTATGTAGAAGATTTTGTATAGGCTGAATGAGGTCAATGTCAAGTTATTTTTTGTGTGAGCTTTTAGTGTAAACATCTTTTGTGTAAACATTTAAATGTTTAATACATCTTGTGCATCCAGTAATTAACAAGGTGGAATCCTTTAACCATAAAGGTGCTTGATTTGTTCCAGGTCCCATTTTTTGGTCCCCTCTTTGATGGAGCCATTGTAAATGAAAAGCTTCTGCCAAGTCTCGTTCGTGCGACAGGCATCAATGCAAGCCGAGCTGTGAAGTGTCTCATACCCCTTTACCAGAGCTTGTATCCTTTTTCTGCTCAGACAGTGGTGTGTGGACTACTTTTAAGGTTTGTTTTGATTTCCATAAACTTATTGATCAAGTAAGGTCATGTTCCTGTCAATATGATGATGATTAATATGTAGCTGTTTATTGGTTCATTATATGTGAACTGCTCCGTTGGGACGAGTATAGATTTTGGACTTAATAAATCTCCCTTTAATTATGGCATATGTAGAATCATGAAGTTTGATGGCAATACCTTGAACCAGTGATGGTTCTCAGAAGGGGACTGATGTAAGTGAAGCTTGTTGGTTGTGTAAAGTTTGCATTTGTTGACTCTCAGTGTTTGCTGACTTGAATGGGAAATCATCTGATGCTGGTATTCCTAATGGAATAACTAAAAAGAAATGAGTGAAATTAACACAATTTTATTGAGGTCAACGTTTATTGCATTGTAGATAGAACGGACAGATGTATTATTGAGCACTTTTGAAAATCCCTCCAGCTACCTCATTTGGTGTCTTTTCAGTGCACAATATGAAGATGTGATAATTTATACTCCCTGTGTTTTAAACATTCAAATTAAAACCTTAAGCACAGAAAATGAAATAACACTTGCACCGGGCATTTATAGGACTTTTTTTTAAAAACATGTTACATAAGATGTAGATACTGTAAATTTGAGGAAAATGCCTGATTGATGCAGTTTATTCTTTTCGCAATTCATCTGAGAACGAAAAAAATTGCTCATTGTGACAGTGCTTATTGCTAGAACTGTAAACTCTGATTACATCTGCACTTGACGGTTAGATTAAGGAGAATGTAATCAACAGAGGAGATTAATTTGCATCTCAATTGGGGAGTGGTAGAAGAAAAAAGGTTACACTCTGCAGCCAGCAGGTTGCAGGAGAAATCTGATAAGACACAAAGCCTACACTGAATACTACAGCTGAATGAAGGACAATATCGAAGTATGTGTTACCACAGCAACTTAAATGTTCATTGCTCTTTGTTTAACCTAGAGTGTGCTTTGCAGTCATTTGGGCAAAAAATCTACCACTGTTAAAATCATGGGCAAAGAAATCTGTTTTTAGTCAGGGCCAACACCAGAAGGTTTTATTTGTAAAGATGAGTTGCAAACAGTGTGAATTTAGATTTGGAGTGCCTAAATTAATCAAGTATTTTACGAAGCTGTACTGAATATAGTCTTGTAATAGAAATACCTGTTGTCCTTCAACATACAATGGAAATGTGCTTGTGTATGAGTGGTTTCCTCTAAATTGTTATTCTCTTCTGAAAAACAAAATGGTTTTTTTGGGGGGAAAGATGGACATTGAACATTATTGACGTCCCGATTTATCCATTGCAGCAATTAGTATCACACTGCATCGTCCAAGGAACAAATTTCTTCTGAGAATTTGCAATAATGTTTATATACCCCTTCATACTGTTCTTTACAAGTTCCACATTATATATGTCCAAATTTTATTTTTAGTGGTTTCAATAGGTGAGGTAATTGCCTTTTCAGTTGGTTAATTGGCAGTTTTGTGTCTGTGTGTGTGTGTGTGTCTTTAAAAAATAATACTTTATGGATTTTCTCTGCTATAGCACAAATAAATCATTTATTTGTGCAATATCCTTTGGAGTTTAAATTTTACATGCAGTGCAAATGCGTCAGCTACATTTTCAACTTTCTGTGACCTGCTACAATCTGAAACTATCTGATCCTAATCACATAATTATAGCATAAAAGCATTATTGAAAATCTGTTGTACCAAGTTTATAATATTGGCTGTAGAATTGGTAGAAGAATGATTCTACAATTGATGAGTTGTACTGATTTACTGAACGCAGTAACTATAAAGCTATGAATTATAATAATTTATTCTTGTATTCTTAAAATAATAATACTGGATTTTGTATTGTTCACCATAAAATTTTGTTTAGTATGTTGTCAATTAAAAAAAAACGAAAATGGTTACTTCGAATTAATTTGGTTATTGAAAGTTAAAAAATATCTAAATAAGAAATTAAAAGTAAAAGAGAAATCTAAAGCTTTTCATGCAGAAGATATGTTCTTGTTCACTTGAATATTAAGATTTAACTCTTAATCTGTAATTGTTCTTTGTACTTATTTTAATTTACAAAATGGCCTTTCAATTAACATAGGCTGTGTTTGGAAAAGTTTAGAAATAGCACCATTTGAGTTATTTGTAAGCATAATGAAATTGTTTCTAAGTTTTTTTTGTTCTTTATAAAAAATGTTTTGGCTTGTTTGAGATAACATCTTTTTTTATAGGAATCGAGATGGAATCAAAGTTGTTACTTTTTATCTGTCCGGTGTAATTAACTTTCTCTTCTGAAATTTCATGTTGTGACCTCTTCTCGGCTATATACACGAAGATTTGAATTAGAATGAAGCTGCTGTGAGGGGAATAGTATTTGGGTATTCCTGTTACAGGTCCCACAACAGACACAAGTGCAACCACATGCTGTCACAGTCTGCTGAGCGTCATTTACTGTGTTCTGCCAACAAAGAGCAAAGTCCATCAGGGAATGCATCTCCCTTTGCTCCTGACGCAAAGGCTTGATCTTCAGCCCTTTGTGGCAAAACTGAAGTGAGTGATGTATCAAAGTAGGAAAGTAGGTGCAGTCTTTGGCAGCAGCCATCAGAAAACATTGAGTTCTATTGAAGAGCCAGGACACAGAATTTATATCAATTTGGCTAATCATTTCCAGCTATGTGGTTAATGTCATAAAATGTTATCTACTTACTTAATGTGTACTTAATGTTAATTTATCTGCCCAGAAAATACGATTATCTTAAAATTAGAATGACACGGCAATATAGCAGCAGTAACCATTTTTGTCATCATTGGACTGCTGAAAACACAAGTTACCTTGGGTGCAACAGGCAGGCACATTCTCGTAGCTGCAAATTTGCAGTTTTGTGCCTTTCTGCTGAGGATAGGTGCAGGTGGACACTGGCCACAGACACACTGATGTTGTTCTATTTTTGTTCTATGACCTGGCATGACACGAGAGGAGCGTCAAAACGGAATATTTGGTTGAGGATATTTGGGATCAGAAGATCAGGAGTTGGTGTTTGGTGTCGAGTGGGGGAAGAGTGGAACTTGGTTATGGAGAGGATTGGGGATGGGAATATCAAGGTTGGACTGATTGGCACTTCTTGTTGGGGGAGTTTACGGGGTCAGACAATGCTTGCCTGGGGATACATAGAACGATGCAACACAGCACAGGAACAGGCCCTTCACCCATAATGTCTGTGCTAAACATGATGCCACGTCCAACTCTTGTCTGCCTGCACATAACCTGTATCTCTTCCCCCTCCCCCATCACAATGTATTGCAAAATCAAAAAATAACTTACCATTCAGCTTATTATTTATCGTAACAGAAAAAGGATATTCAAAGGATGGAACATAGCCAGTATTGGAAGAAGGATCGTCATGGGATGTGAATGTTTGTCATCTAGCACTGCCTACTGTTAATATTATTGTGTTATTCGCCTGCTGATTTTAACAACTTTGATCACATGAAGTGAGTGGTATAAATCAGAGAATCGGGTAATAGACAGGCAAGAATGTTTTCATGTATTTTTTAATTAACTTTATCTCGGTGGTCATCTACAATTCTCTTCCTGGTTAATCACAAAACAGTTCCAAATTAATGCTACAATCCTCCCGATTCATCTTTGTTCATCAATAGTACTTACTACGGTTGGTAGCTTTTTCAAAACAAAAATCCATATTTGGCCAAATTGACTTGTGGCCAAAACTGGTTAATGCCTGAGCCTCGGGCCAAATTCAGCATTATGCTTAATTTGAATGTGAAGTATATATTGTAGGTGCCAAATGGAAATCTTTATGCAGCATTCTGTGCTTCCTTACAACATAGGAGGCCATTCGTCCCATTGAATATACGTCGGCTCACAGAGCAATCACATGCTCCCAATAAACTTTCTAGTAACCTATTTTCCCTAAATTTCCATCAACTTTCCTCAGATTCTACCATTTGCCAAAACAGGAGGCTACTTGGGTGAGCTATTGCCCCACGTTTAGTTTAGTTTAGAGATACAGCAGCAGCATCTCTAGCTCCATCAACCCAGTGGAGTGAAGTACCAGTTTGAAGAAAGCTAATGGCATGTTGGCCTTTCTAACAAGAGGAGTCAAGTACAGGAGCAAAGAGGTCCTTCTGCAGTTGTACAGAGCCCTAGTGAGACCACACCTGGAGTATTGTGTGCAGTTTTGGTCCCTTAATTTGAGGAAGGACATTCTTGCTATTGAGGGAGTGCAGCGTAGGTTTACAAGGTTAATTCCCGGGATGGCGGGACTGTCATATGCAGAGAGAATGGAGCGGCTGGGCTTGTACACTCTGGAGTTTAGAAGGTTGAGAGGGGATCTTATTGAAACATATAAGATTGTTAAGGGTTTGGACACGCTAGAGGCAGGAAACATGTTCCAGATGTTGGGGTAGTCCAGAACCAGGGGCCACATTTTTAATATAAGGGGTAAGCCATTTAGAACGTAGGCGAGGAAACACGTATTCTCACAGAGAGTTGTGAGTCTGTGGAATTCTCTGCCTCAGAGGACGGTGGAGGCTGGTTCTCTGGATACTTTCAAGAAAGAGCTAGATAGGGCTCTTAAAGATAGCGGAGTCAAGGGATATGTGGAGAAGGCAGGAATGGGGTACTGATTGGGGATGATCAGCCATGATCTCATTGAATGGCAGTGCTGGCTCAAGGGCCGAATGGCCTACTCCTGCGCCTATTGTTTATTGATGGCACGGAGAACACATGGGCAAAGCTCACTGATTAGAGTGGAAGCTGAATGTGAAGGTGTTGGCTGAGGAAAGAGTCACAGAGTGATACAGTGTGGAAACAGGCCCTTCGGCCCAACTTGCCCACACAGGCCAACATGTCCCAGTTACACTAGTCCCACCTGCCTGCGCATGGTCTATGTCCCTCCAAACTTATCCTATCCATGTACCTGTGTAACTGTTTCTTCTAACAATCCACATTATTCCTGTGGTGCATGGACAATGAGCAGAGCTCCACCTGGCAGCACCAAATGTAACTTCAATAAATATTTGTGACTTTATTGAGCACTGTTGTGATAACTGTTAGGATTGTTGGTTGGTGCAGCCAAGATACCTCGATACTGGGAAGAAAACGAGGCACAAACTTAAACCATTTGTCATACAGCACGGAAACAGGCTCTTTGGCCCAGCTTGCCCCTGCCAATCAAGGTGCCCCATTTACATTGCCCGTGTTTGGCCTATATCCCTCTACACCTTTCCTATCCATGTATCTGTCCAAATGGCTTTTAAATATTGTTATAGCTTCTGCCTCAACTACTTCTTCAAGCAGCTCATTCCATATACGCACCACCCTGTTAATTTGTTGCTGAATCTTTGCAGTGGGTTCCTTACAACTGTTGACTGGAGACTGATTTGGTTATTAAAACAGCTGTTTGCCGGTTTCAAGTGGACATTTTGCTTACCCCGCTCGTGCATAACCCTTCAAGACTAACAAAAGATGGAATCCACTGATCCAATTGGAGTAGCTGATTGAATTCGGCCATATTCCCTGAAATGTTTTTCTTGGAGCAGAGTACGCTGAACTAAGACCTGATAGAAGAGCACAAAATTATGAAGGATGTAAATATTGTAAAAAATCTTTACGTAAAGAGGTATCTAAAACTATAGAGCACATGGTTGTAGCCAGGGGAATGTGTTTTAGAGCAAATCTGACAAAGAACTTTTTCACCATGGGGATTGTTGTAAACAGAAACCAACTGCCTGGGTGGTGGAGGCAGGTACTCTCACAACATTTGAGAAGTATCCAGTTGAGCACTTGAGCCATCAAGGCACAGAAGGCAACAGACTAAGCACTGGTCAATGGAGCTAATAGAAATAGATATGTGACGGTGTGCATGGACTGGTGAGGTGAAGGGCTTGTTTCTCTGCTGCATGATTCCAATGACCCTCAAACCCTCTGCATGCAATCCCAACTGTGCCCTATAAATCAATCCCAACCCTGCTCCACATTTCCTTCAATAAGTGCTAATTGAGTTTTCGTTGAATCAAAACCAGTTGTTAATGCCACATTTATTGTACTCCAACTTAATTAATGACACAGCACACTGCGGGAATTAATTTGCCGTTTGTTTCACAGTTTCTTCTATAATCTGTTTGAATGGAATAGTTAGGCTATCCGAGCAAGAAAAAATTGTCCATATCTGCTTTTTAGAACATAGACGAGTACGGTACGGCAACGGATCCTTCGGCCCATGATGTTTGCACCGAACATGTTGCCAAGTTAAACATCTCATCTGCCTGTACATGATCCATAATCCTCTATTCCTTGCACTTTCATGTGCTTATTTAAAAACCTCAAAAATGCCACTATTGTATCTGCCTTCACCACCACCCCAGGCAATATATTCCTACCCCCACATTGCTGTGTAAAAAAAAAACTTGCCCCGCCCATCTCCATTAAACTTTCCCCTCCACCTTATGCCCTCTAGTGTTGGACATTTTCACCCTGGTAAAAAGGTTCTGACTGCCTCCAATTCGTAGACTTAGTATGTCTTCATGGATGGTTTCAATTCAATGTGGGTCTTGGCCTTTTATTGATGATAATTTTCAAGATTCTGAAATAAAATTTAAAAATGGAAAAGACGCAGTGGTGCTTTAGACACAATGGCACATTTGAGAAATCTGGTAAGATGCTGTTGAAAAATTATTTCTATTACATAATAAATGTAGACCCAAATACATAATTATTGCTGGTATTAATGGAAAAGAATCATCAGGATCCAGAAGTGTAACAGCACTGGATTATGATAAATAGTTAAAGCCTCACGTTACTGACCACTCTAGCTTAATGTAGGCGATTGTTGAGGGCAATTTTACTCCCGTAATAGTTGGGAGCATGAACCCTTTCATGATGACTCCATTACATAAGTGTTAAGTACAATGTTCAGAAAGGAAACACTGATGATCAAGCAAAAGAATAATACATTTGATTTTGACTGTTTCATTTTTGGAACATGCACCAAAGCATGCACCAAAACAGTAATGGGAACATTATGTCTAGAACATGAAATAGATGACTGAATCAGTACTTGATTGAGCATTGAACAGCGTGAAGCTCTCGCCATTAGGTGCACACTTTTCCCAAATTTTTATTAACTTTACCTGACAATGGCGGCACTGCGGCGCAGCGGTAGAGTTGCTGCCTTACAGCGCTTGCAACGCCAGAGACCCGGGTTCGATCTTGGCTATGGGTGCTTGTCTGTATGGAATTTGTACGTTCTCCCCGTGACTTGCGTGGTCTCCTGTGATCTCTGAGAACTTCAGTTTCCTCCCACACTCCAAAGACGTACAGGTTCGTAGGTTAATTGGCTGGTATAAATGTTTAAATTATCCCGAGTGTAGGATAGTATTAAGATACAGGGATTGCTGGTCAGTGCAGAGTCAATGGGCCAAAGGGCCTGTTTCCATGCTGTATCTCTAAACTACTACATCAAGGCAAGCGGTGTTAAGTTTTTTAATTTTGTGCTGCCAGATAATCAGTGTACTAAAATAAAAACTTACACTGCTTGACGCAATTTTATTTTGGGTATGAAACTGATAGAAACATAGAAAATAGATGCAGGAGAAGGCCATTCGGCCCTTCGAGCCAGCACTGCCATTCATTGTGATCATGGTTGATTGTCCCCAATCAATAACCTGTGCCTGCCTTCTCCCCATATCTCTTGATTCCACTAGCCCCTAGAGCTCCAACTAACTCTTAAATCCATCCAGTGATTTGGCCTCCACTGCCCTCTGCGGCAGGGAATTCCACAAATTCACAACTCTCTGGGTGAAGACATTTTTTCTCACCTCAGTCTCAAATGGCCTCCCCTTTATTCTAAGACTGTGGCCCCTGGTTCTGGACTCGCCCAACATTGGGAACATTTTTCCTGCATCTAGCTTGTCCAGTCCTTTATAGCAATAGCAATAAAGGATTATGCTATTTTCCGTGACATCCTAGAAGCATTCTGATCAATAATTTTGGCTTATGTTGCCATCGACAATGCCTTTCTGTCTGCTTGTCTTTTGAAAAGTTCCAAGATTTGACTTGCCACATACACACATAGTGTAAAGCATTGTGATCCAGTACCTGACAAGTTGGCTGCTGGATTTTCGTGGCAAAAAGCTGATGCCAGTTGCACTAGTCTTGGCACACCCCAGTGAGCACCAGACCAACCAGTAATACTTCAAAAAAATGAAGGTCGGCACACTCTTATTAGAGTGCTGGTTCCCTGCCTGGATGGATCAATAGTTTAGCAAGCTGCTTGTGCTGTTTACCCATGTTCTGATGCTGAGCCCCATCTCCAGGCAAGAATCAATAGCTTTAATCTGTTATTCTCTGTAATAAGTCACGCAAGCCAGAGCTTTTAGGTGGTATTACACGGTTTTATGGAGGCAGTTATTCACTGTGTGTACTTGAAGCCATGTTATGGCTTTTCAGTCTATCTTCTATTTTTCGCCCAGGACAATGACCATGACAATTTTGCCTTTATTTGTGTACACATAGAGGTTTTTAACTTTACATTTTTGCAGTTTCAGTTTAGTTTATTGTCACGTATACCGAGGTATAATGAAAAGCTTTTGTTGTGTGCTAACCAGTCAGCAGAAAGACAATGCATTATTACAATCGAGCCATTTACAGTGTAGAGATGCATGATGAGGGAATAACGTTTAGTGCAAGGTAAAGCCAGTAAAGCCCGATCAAAAATAGTCATTTTTCTGAAGTCACTTTTTTTTAAAAATAATGCCCCACTTCTGTCATAGCTCTTCTGATAAATAAGAACTCAGCAGAACAGTTGTTTCTTTCAAAGCATTAGTATTGGCAATGCTATCTGATGATGGTCAAACCACCTTGTAGGATTCTCAACAATATCAGAATGATAATCCTTCAAAATGCTTGGTAAAGTAGCATGCTGCTAATCAAAATAATTCCGGATGACTTTTTAACATTTGTGAAGCATGATTTGTGCATGAGAGTGCTGGGGACACTTCTACCAGGAGATTGTAACTGCGAATGTAAAGCAGTGTGTTCCTGCAGCTAATCTGGAGTTGTTGCTCATGTCTGAAATGTGGGCCCGAGTGCCTTAACCCATGCATATCCCATGGCCTTCAACCCCTGTTGCTTTCCACATCCGCCCCAGAAGAAGGATTTTTACTGCCTTTTCTGTAATAGAAGAGTTAATTTCAGTGATCTGATATTTAAGTACCTCCTGGATTCATCTTAATGTACAAAACTAATCATTATACCTGCGACTACCTTGCCAAACCACCAATCTGAAAACCCTTACATTTTACAATGATTATACATTTGTCTCATCCAGTGAGACTAATCTCTGTGACTTGTTTCCTGGAATACTGCTTGAATTGGTCTATTCAGATACAGGATCTGATATATTGCTTTTGGGTTATAATTGTTTCCCTTTTAATTTTTTCACAAATCAGTGTTTTCCATCTATTCGTTCCGCCATTGAAATTCCAGTGCATTGCATTTAGGGTGGCACTGGAATAGTACAAGCACAGTGGGTTGGCCTTTGTCAGACCTCTTTGAGATTCAGTCACAATTGAGTCTTCAAGGGGGTGGCACAGTTGCGCAGCTTTACAGCGTCAGACTTTGGTTCAATCCTGACCACGGGTGCTGTCTATACGGAGTTTTTACGTACTCCCTGTAACTGTGTGTTTTCTCCGAGTATTCCAGTTTCCTCCCACGCTCCAAAGATGTGCAGGTTTGTAGCTTAATTGGCTTCTGTAAAATTGTATATTGTCCTTAATGTGGAGGATAGAACTAGTGTACAGGATGATCACGAGTCGGCGCGTACTCAGTGGGCCTGTTTCCGTGCTGTATTTCTACAGTAAAGGAGAGGTTGGCACTAATAATGGTTGAGCATAGAGGCAACGCTCCTTCACCTACTGCTGACACTCCCTGGCAGAATGGCACTTGGAAGTCAGCGGACTGTATATGATATTGGGAGGGTAGTAGGATGGCAAATTACAGGTGAACAGAAGAGAACTGGCATTTGTTGAGGGGGGATGGATAAAGGACCTGTTGTAGTTTGAATTGAGGGCACTGGGAGTTCTATATTAGGGAGATGAATGGCACTGGATTGCGGAGTTTACAGTCAGAAAGTGATAGTAGAGGAGGGGGTGGAGAATTTTGGTATTTTACTTATGATTCCATATGATGATGAAGGAACCATTTTTCTTTGGGATGTGAGAAAAGTTGGGGGGGGGGATTGTTTAAGAGGAGATATCCATGTACACCTCCATCTTCCACTATCATCCCTTTTGTCGTTTAATCTTTCTTTGATTCTTCTTTATCATACACCATCCCTTTAGTTGTCATTTCCTTTCTCCTCTTCTCTACATCTCAACATATTAAGTTTTTCCAATTCCAGTAAAAGTTTGGTGAGGGAAATCTAAAATGTAATAGTTTTAGATGCAATATTAAGGCTAAATGAAATCATGTCAAAAGCAAAATATTTGCATGAATTTCTCAATTTTGAAATTTTAATTTTGATGTACAGGTGTGGAGAGGTTTTGGGATGTTTGGTGATGAGCCATTAACTTGCTGACCAGAGATGATCTGAAAATCATCGATTGTCTAACGAGTATCAATAATATTTCCATGATTAGGCTTTTCCTGGCAGAATGCACGTTTTTTGCCAAGCTGAACATGTTTGTTTTTTGCCTAAGTCCTTAAATTTGTAAATATGACCCGATGAATTAATTAGTACAATTTGGTTAGTCGAGACGATTGAGTAAAGTAAAATTCTTTAGTTTTTAACGACAATAAAGCGATTTACTCAAACGCGTTTTGAACAGCCAAAAATACAAAGCTCCTTCTAACAGGAATGAATGAATGCTTTACCAAAAGCCCGGGAAAACACTCCCACGATCACGTGACCGCGCCAGCCAAAAGCGAGGGTTTGTGATTCCCCAGGCTACCACTATGTGCCGCAATAGGACCCCCCCCCCCCCCCCCCCAGAACCTGAGGTACGGAATCGAGCGGGAGGCCGGACACGACGAACGGACCGAGTGGAAACAAGGGATGGGACGGGCGATACAAGTGGGACTGGCAAAACAGACTGACAAAATACTGACTTGTTTGATGAATGGGCAGAAAATTGCCTGAATAAACTGGGCATTTTCAGCTTGTGGGCTACGACCTGTGCTGCATCTCAGCGATTGGTGCAGGGGCTGCACCTGTTCACAGTCTGTATCAATGATTTGGGTGTGGAACGAGCAATATTGCTAAGGACGGCACAGTGGCGCAGCAATAGAGTTGCTACATTAGGGCCGGAGACCCAAGTTCGATACTGACTACGGGTACTATCTGTACGGAGTGCGTAGATTCTCCCTATGACCGAGTGGGTTTTCTCCGGTGCTCCGGTTTCGTCCCCCACCCCAAAGACATAGCAGTTTGTAGGTTAATTGTAAATTGTGTAGGATAATGCTAGTGTACGGGATGATTGCCGGTCTGCGTGTATTCGGTGGGTCGAAGAGCCTGTTTCCATGCTGTGTGTCTAAAATAAAGTCTAACTAAAGTACTAAAGTAAAGGAAGTGAGGAGCTGAGTTGTAGGGATAAGTTGAGCAGACTAGGACTTTATTCCTTGGAGCGCAAGAGGCTGAGGGGTGATCTTAGGGAGTTGTATAAAATCATGAGGATAATATATAGGGTTCGTTCGCTCGTGTGTCAGACGACGCATAGCTCGCTGTTGGCTTCCGTCGTCATCCAACATGTTGACAGAATTGGTCGCCCGATGCATCACTGAATACATTGTGTGCTCGTTTCCAGGGATCTCCACGAGGAGGCTTCAGTCATGATCCCCATATATAGGGTGAATGCATAGTGTGTTACCCAAAGTAAGGGAATCTGCCAACCATGTCATCTCTGGGCGCCCGCTCTACCACCCACCAAATAGAGCTCAGGGCCTGGCAGACATTGATGCAGAGACAACAACCTGGCTGCTTAACACCCGGCTTGAGATCTAACTATTCCTATCGTGTATGTTTCATTCGCAAGATGAAGAAGGGAATCAGAAACAAGAAGACATGTTTAAAGTGAGTCTGAAGAAGGGTCTTGACCCGAAAAGTCACACATTTTGCTCCATAGATGTTGCCTCACCCTCCAGTATTTTTGTTTACCTTCCATGTTTAAAGTGAGAGTGGCAAGATTTAATACAAACATGAGAGGCATTTTTTTTCACTCAGAGTGGTGGGTAAATGTGATCAGTTGCCAGAGGAGATAGTTGAGGTACATATGATAACCGCATTTAAAAGCACTTGGACAGGGTCATGGATAGGAAAGGTTTAGAGGGATATGGGCCAAATACAGGCAAATGGAACTAGTTCAGATGGGACATATTATTCGGCATGGAAGAGTTGGGCCAAAGGGCCTGTTTCCAGACTCTATGATCCAAGTGTAATGTATGTGTATTAGCTGAAGCTGAATGGTGTGAGGAGGATTCAAATGACTTTCCCGGAGTATAGACAAGCCAAGCGAATAAGCGAGGATGTGGCCCACATTATGTGAGATTGGTTATATTTTCATGACAAATAGAAAATCAGACTTCAGCCCTCTTCAATTGTATAGTTTTGCACTACATTGTTCCTATAATCTTGAGAATTTAATTTGTTCAAGAGTTTATTTCCTATTCTCTGTTAAATGGTTGCCAAAAGGCAGAACTAGTGTATCATGTTTGACCTTTGTCGCAGACTGCCAGCTGTGCCACCGGATTGTTGCAGTATCTAATATTCACAGATCCCAAAGATTTTACTCTTCACCTCAATGAGGAGACAGTGTTTCCATTGGGATTACCAATGTGTCTGCCTCACAGTGATAGCACAGAATAAAGTAATGGAGTCTCCGCATGGCATATGGTGTCTAGCTTCATACAAAATGCAGAAGTATTCTTCAATCACTGACACAATTTGACTCATTTCACTTGATTGCTAATAAAAGCTACTTGCAGACTTTCAAGTTCATGTCATGTTTCCAGCAGTACCTATTGTGACGATAATGTCCCAATGGATTTCTGATTTAAAATAATGCAAATTTTGTTTAATATTCACAAGGAAAGCCTCCATTTAAACTTCATCAAATCTGAGGTTCTTGCTCGTATGTTTTTTTCAAATAATTTTGTCTGCTTAATAAAAAATAATCCTTCAACCAACTATTGTAGATTCTCATAATTTAGCTTGCAATGTTAATATATAGAATAAACAGCGAATGTACTGATAGGTCTGCAGCTTGTACAAAGCTACTTGAATTGTAACCTCTGCAAAGATTTGCAAATCATTGCATTGCTTTCTGCAGAATGCAGATACTTGTGTAGGGTTTCAGCTCGAAACGTTGCCTATTTCCTTCGCTCCATTGATGCTGCCTCACCCGCTGAGTTTCTCCAGCATTTTTGTCCACCTTGTGTATATATAGGCTGGTTTGTTTTCGATTCATCTCTTGAGTGCACTTTGGTGAATGATGTCAAGATGGAAATATTAATTCCAAACAAATTGAATGCATTGTAATATTTTACTGCAAGATATTACGCATTTAATTATTTTGATCTATTACAGCATAAAATTATGTGTGTAGAAGCATCTTTATTGTGTTTTGCTATGCCTGTTGGTTTCTTATCAAATTTCCTGACCTGTTGCAGGATGACTCAACTCTCTTCCAGGGTTCTTTTAATTGTGATTGATGTGCAATTAGCTGTTTTATTGAACCTCATTAAGAACTGCAAGCCTCTGCTCCTGCTACGAGTAATTAGAGTCCAGCTAGCCAGTTCCATCTGTTTCAGGAGAACAGTTTAATTAATGAACTTTTACACATCTATTGCATTGCCTCTAGCAGTCTGTTTTCCGAGCACTACGTAGGTTTTGCACGCTGTCTTTTCTCTACACAATGATTTGTGCTTTTTTTTGGTTAGTCATGCAGCTGTGTTAATTACCAAAGTCCCACATCCTCTCAGTTCCGAGAGTTTTTAACGTGAAATCTACTCAAAAGAATGTGTCTGAAGCCATTGTGTGATAAGATACAGCAGCCGTTAATTATTTATCATTTTCACTTTGATACAATTTTAAACAGTTCAAAGGCCATGATAATGTGTTTGGTCTCCATCACATTCCCTGTCTTCTGCAGTATAAAGGCTGTCCTCTTAGAAAGTATTAGCATACATGTGAAAAATGCATTTCTGCTCAATCTGTGCATAGATTTTAGAAAGATTAAAGTGTGCATCATGCATTTTGGAACCTTCCAGGGAGAAGGGCTTTGAAGTGCTAATGATTTATTTCCTTTCTCTTTTTTTCCCATTCAGAAATATTGCCCATTATTTTGAGCTGCAGGAAAGTGCTGGCTGTATGTGGGGACTTTTCACAGGGCCTTCTGGACTAATTTTACAGTTGATCAAATAATATAACATGCTGGGGAAATTTGGTTAACTTCTATGAAAAATATATACACAATTGAAGAGGGAACAGAGTGAAAACGTGTATTGACTAATGTCCAATGTAAACAAAAATCATGGCAGCATCAGATTGTGAACATGCTAGCAGCATTGGTTGCTATTTGTGTAGGCTGTAAAAACTGCGGTCAATAGCATAAATTGTAAATCCATGGGCTGAGGTAATAATGGCTCGATATAACTTAAAATATACCAAATATCATTGCTTACGCAACTGGGACATATTCTCACCATTGCAACTTGAAAATGTAAACTACTTAAAGTAAAACCTTCCATCCGAATTGGATATGTAATAGCAATTTTTTAATTTGCTGTGAAAATATAATAATTTTAACATTAATATTCCATTGATTTCCATTTCTAACATTGAAGTTTGTTTCAAAACAAACATTTGGCATGAGAAGATATGAGAACACACATTTTGATAGTTCAGTTGCATGAAGGAGATTTTTGTTTTTATTTAGGGCATGGCAAAAAAAAGATTTATTTTTAATTTGTACATGATAAATAGCGTTCTAAGTAGCATGAGCAGGAAAAATGGTCTTTATCATCCGCAGACTGGCAAGCGAGTGTTGAGAGCCACAACCACTTGCAGGGAGTTGTTTGCAGTCAGCTGCCACAGAAGGCTGAGGATTGTGAGTACCAGGTGTTCTGCTTAGGCCGCCTAATTGTTGCCTTGTAATAGACAGCCTGACTGCACAGTATGGCTTGGGGCAAGGATTAGAAGGCTGTTGCAAATGTGCAAGTTGCCTTTCATTCCTTCCGTCCTTTTTATTTTGCTCATGTGTGCCGCTTTAGTCAGTTCAGGTATATTGTGGACACTTCTATATCTTCCGTATTATCATGCGCCCTTTTGATTTCAGCATGAGGCAATAAAGTCCTGGCATTTTGCTCTAATTATCTTTGATTGAACAGTTCATACAAAGTTGATTGCAGATCCCATCTGCTAATTACTGCACCCCTCTGACAGCCATATCATTGTTACATGTATACAATAAAGGAAGCAGATCTCTTTTGTTAAATAATAATCTGAAAATTCTGTTTGGATGACTGTGTATGAAGTGAATCCTTTCTGCTGTATTGCCCTGGTGCTTATTTCATTGCTGGTTGTGTTGCACATAATATCCTAATATCTTAAATGATATGCCAGCGGAAAGG
Organism: Raja brachyura; assembly: GCA_963514005.1. The sequence goes on from OY740788.1 coordinate 11,969,215, forward strand.
AGATATTTTTAATTTTGAAATTAAAAGCAAACATGAAAGAATTGTAAATTTTCAATTGGTCAGAAATTACTTTCTGGCATTTTGTCCATATTTTGCGCTCATGTTTATAAATTGCTCGTTAAGAAACAAATTAAACAAAAGTTATTTGCAAAGGACTCTAACTGTGTACTGCCTTCAGTAAATAGGTTTCTGCAGCACTGGAACAGCAGTGTAAAAATATTACAGTATGCACCTTGGATTGTGTGGTTATAAACCATCAGAGTAGATTGAGGAATATTTTTGGGAAAAAATGTTAAATAGGGACATGGAGGTCATTACATTTTGAAAGGGGTTAATAGGTAACTTCAGACCAAGAGGATATTGTCAAGATATAACAATTATGAGATCAAATTTACCAGAAGTTTTTTTTTTATATACCACACCAGTGAGAATGTGGTACTCATTGCCAAATGGGCAAATGAGCAGGTCTTCCTGATACATTGAAGAGATGCCTTCAAGCAGTTATTATCAGGAAGATGGTAGAACAATAATAAGTTGGAGTGGAAAATAAAAAATGACAAGGCCTAATTTGGTGTAATTCTGTGGAATATAGTTATTTCTTTGCTGGAAGAGAACTATTGTAAGGATATTTATGGATTAATTTCCTGACTAAAACAGTTCTTTAGCAAACAAAGAACGCACGAATAAATGAGTGCAAGTCCATAGTAGTGTTTTCTTTCAATTGATTTTCTTGCTTGACCTCTACCAAAAGTATTTGAGTCTGGGTCAACAAGTGGTCAGCCTACTTGGATTTGTGTGCCTTGTCATTTCCTTGTGCTTTGGTTCCTAAGTTTAAGTGTTTAGTCTGTGTGCTAGTGTTAAGTTAGCGATATTTCGAGGGCGGCACAGTAGCTCAGCGGTAGGGTTGCTGCCTCACAGCGCCAGAAAACCAGGTTTCATCCTGACCTCCAAACAGTTTGCATGTTCTCCCTGTGACTGCACGGGTTTCCTCCGGGTGCTCCAGTTTCCTTCCACATCCCACAAACATGTGGGAGTGTATATTAATTGATGTCTGTAAATTGCCCTTAGTGTGGAATCACTAGTGTGAACGGGTGATCAATTGTTGGTGTAGACACGGTGAGCCGAAGGGCTTGTTTCCATGCTGTATCTCTAAAACTACAGTTTAGTGTTGAAGTACAGTGCAAATAGGTTACACTATGTTAAAATATTTGGGGGGGTGTAGAACTATCTCGTTAATAATTTTAATTATTTACAATATAGCAGTCTTATTATTATAAATATTGAATAAAGCATATAGCTGTAGAGCATTGCATGGAATCTGGCTCGTTCAATAGCATGCGAAACAAGGTCAGCAGTTTCCATTACGTTAGGATGTGGTACAAGTATATAAATATTCTTAAAAGCTGAATTATGTTTCCCTTAAGCATAATCGGAAAGAATAATGGCAAGATTTGGAAACTGATTAATGGGGAATTGAAGTTATAACTTGGTTGAAAAATAAAATCGGTTGTCCTTACTTTAAAAGAAAGTCTTGTATTTAATAATCAGAATGAATCTTCTTCTTTGTTTCATTTCTTACTTTTCCCTTATGGCAGCGTTTGCATCATTACCAGTCCCATGTTCCCCATCACCACAGCAACAGCTACCTCCAGCTGCTGTTACCTAAGTTGATTTTTCATTGTCGAGTTCTGTTGTGAAGCATTTGTCAAAGGAGCTGTACTTGGTGCTGATTTCAGACGTGTTACCAACTCTTTACAGGTGCCCTGTAATTGCATTTTTAATTGCAAACTGTTACGCTTTCCTTTCCAACTACGCCTTACCTGACGATTCACTGAATTTCACATTTTTTCATGCTTTATATGTCTCTGCAGGAGACATTTTAACATTGATATTTTAATTTGGTATTACACCTCTTGAAAACCTTCAGAACCATGTGGAGTGTCTTGTTGGATCCTCAGTCCCGGTTATTCAATGTAAAAGAATAATAGACATATACATTGTTTAGTTTCGTTTAGAGATACAGCGCGGAAGCAGGCCCTTTGGCCCACTGAGTCCGCTCCGACGAGCGATCCCTGCACACTAACACTATCCTACACACAATTTACCAAGCCAATTAGCCTACAAACCTGTTCGTCTTTGGAGTGTGGGAGGAAACCGGAGAAAACTCATGCAGGTCATAGGGAGAACGTACAAATTCCGTACAGACAGCACCCGTAGTCAGGATTGAACCCGGGTCTCTGGTGCTGTAAGGCAGTTATTGTTGATGCTGGAAAGGGATGATTTTGTTTTAACTAACACAGTTCAACTTCCATAGTATTTATTTTGGCATTGAAAGTCAATTACAGCTTCCATTTATCAACAACAAATAGAATTCTGCACTGGAATATTGCTATTCGTTCTATATAACATTAATAATAGCTGTTTTAAATTGAAATTTTAAAGCAGATGATGCGTGTAATTACATTGAGAAATACAGATAACGTGTTAACGTAGGTTTAAAGCTCGGAGTTGTAAATATCAGCGATCAACTCAAAAATGTTAATCTTGTAGCTTCTAACTTTCTTATATAACCTCCTGTTTTGATTATTTTTTTTCTACCTGGTGGCATGATGCAGGCATGAAAGTAATAGAAAAGAATAATGCAAGATAATAATGTGTAGTGTTACTTGATGTAACATGTGATTATCGTTGCAGGACGTTCAAATATCTTGTTGCACGAAAACTGGAAGTTGTAGTTTGTAACCAATTGCATCTGTTTCCCCAATATCCATTTTCTACACATTTTAATGACTGGAGTTTATACAACCTCCTTTTTAAATTGGTGCTAGTTTTATGAGCAGTCAAAGGAATGGTATACACCTCAAAATTACTAGCTTAATTCTAATAACGAGGAACTGCAAATGCCAGTTTATACCAAAGACAGACATCCAAAATAAAGTATGAAGAAGGTTCCAACCCGAAACGTCACCTATCCATGTTCTCCAGGGATGTTACTCCAGCATTTTGTGTCAGTGTTTCCTCCTTTGAAAGACCATTGAAACAGTTATCGTCAATTTTGGGACACTGTCCTGCAAATCAAGAGAGGAGAGAAAAGACCTGCAAGAATCCTCCTAATTGTTTACCAACTAATGATTTAGCTGTTGTATTGTGAAGAGCTGTACTGTGCAATAACTCAAGTATTCAAAATGTGGCTCTTGACACAAATAACGATTGATATGTTCCTGTTTTGCAAATGTTGGTAAATACTCCTGCACCAAATTTCTTGTATAGAACGGACCACATGATTATATATTAATGAAACAATTTTTTGTCAGCTGATGAAGATCGTAGTTAGTTGTGCATTCTGATTGCATCAGCTTTAAGTTTATTAGGCAGCAATGCTGACATGGCACAGATGTTGGGCAATGTGGTTGCAATGTAGCTGAGTAACACATAGGAAGCAGCAACAGATTGCATAGAAGCATGTCCGGTCAGGAGCAAGACAAAAGTCAAGTTTTCAAGATGCTTCTATCATGTTTTTATATCAGTAAAGGGCCAGTTTAAAAGTTCCTGTGTTGAAATCGGGGCTCTCCATTGCACCTGGTCAACCTGAAACTTCTGGTCTCTTTGCCCCTTTCTGTCGCTTTGTATTAGCACTTGGGCTGCAAATAAACCCGCCTGTGGGAACGTTACTGGTGGACGCTAATATGAATTAGACACATTTTTCTGGATTTGTGGCCGTATCAAGTAATAGAAAGAGATTAGAATCATTAGTACTTAACTGCAGGCACTGTCGTTCCATTGATTGATAGCGTTAGGATGTCGTTATAAGTAAGGACAAATGCTCTTGTCTAAAATAAATTGAATCAGTCGTCTTATGGACAGAGAGTACGTGGTTTAGTTTGTTGTTTTACTCGACTAATTTGATGTGTTTGATTTTGTAGTTGTAATATTATCAGCGCATTGATTGCATTTGACACAGATGGTGTTATCATCAATTCCTTCCAAGGTATTGTACAAATGCTTTATCTTTGATTAGATAAATTCCCTCACTATGGTACATAAATAAGACGATGAATCCACGCAAAATCCTATAGAATGCGTGTTCAAAAATAATTAAAATGCCTGTAAATTTCTTCTTGAATGTCTCATTTCAGTACAAATTGATATTTCTTTCCAAAGATAGTGGGCAATATTACATCTTATGATTTTTGCTCATTTGGCTATGCTAACTGAGGGACTCCAAAGTGGCTTCACATGACGAAAAAAATCCCAGAGGTTCAATTAATCTGCAGTCGCTCTGTTGCCAAAAAAGCTTGGGAGAGAAGGCTCATTAAATATTAGGCCTAGGTATATCTTGTCAGCAATTTAACTTTGATTAAAAACTGTAATAAAGCACATTGGGAGTTCAGTTGCAGGGTTACATGTGGCCTTTTCCCTCGTTTCTTTCCCCTGATGCATGCCCCATTCGTAGAACATGCCAGATAATTAGACAAATGACCATCGGCACCTCCATGTACACTGATAAAATGGGATAGTTACATTGTTACACTGATCTCAGCGGAAGGCTAACCTGGGGATTTGCCTCTCGTAATCATGGTGGGGAGCAAATGCTTTTAGCCTGATATTTCCAGTGGAATGAGCATTTCATGAAGGCTGTGCGTGACAACAAGTCCTTTTCACACATGCTTGACAATTGCCAGTCAACACCTGCTCTCCCTGCGCAAATAGCTTTCAGGTACCTGAGCTTTGCTGACGGTCTGTGCTTTGCCAATTGTTAAGTGAAACAAGCATTTTGCAAAGTAAAAGAAGCAGATCATCAAGAAACTGTTAAGTGCAATTCACCTTTCCTTTAATATGGATGTACAATATGAAAAACAGGATGTGTAAGAAGGAACTGCAGATGTGTTGGTTTAAACCCAAGATGGGACACAGAAAGCTGGAGTAACTCAGCGGGTCAGGCAGCATTTCTGGAGAAAAGGAATAGTTCGAGACCCTTCGTCAGACTGAGAGTCGGGAAAACGAAACGAGCGATACAGATGGTGATGCAAAGAGACATAGAACAAATGAATGAAAGATATGCAAAAAGTAACGATGATCAAAGAAAGGTGGATCCCACAATGGACCATTGTTGGCAGTGGGCCAGGTGATAACGAGCTATACAGACAGAGAAAAGGAACTGGACGACTGAACCAAGTTAGATGATTAGGGTGGGGGAGTGGGTGCAAGGGTTACTTGAAGTTAGAGATATCATGAGTCATACCACTGGGTTGTAAGCTGTCCAAGCGAAATATGAGGTGTTGTTCCTCCAATTTGCGTTTGGCCTCACTGACAATGGTGGAGACACAGGGCAGAAAGGTCAGTATTGGAAGGGGAGTAAAAGTGTTTGGCAACCGAGAGATCACGTAGACCAAGGCCGACTGAGCAAAGGTGTTCAGACATTGGTTGTTTAAGGGAAACTTTTCCTGATTGTCCTTGTGTCTTGATAATGCTCATAGTAAAATTAAATTTAGCAGGAAACTGAAGTCGATTGAATTAAAAGGGTAGATCAGATGGGAAAATTGATATCTGAGAGATGAAGACATTTTCCCCAACAGCATTACCAATCATTATTGTGGCCGCAAGTACTTGCCATAGTAATTTTGAGCTGATAATCTTGTGCTATTGTATAGTATTGGTAGATCCAAATTACGTGGTTGCAACTCCTACTTTTAGTTCAAGATTATGTGACAGAGTTTAAAAATTCAACACAAAAATGTACAGCCTCATCAATGTCTGTCCACACTCTCAATAGATTTATATCCTGCATGTTGTCTCAGAAGCTTCTAAACAAGATCTTTATTCATGGCCTGTGCTGCATTATTTTTAGTGCTATTATTATTATTGCTCCTTTGTGCAATCACCTGTAACTCAAATTGATTAACATTTGGGGGGAAACAGCTTGCATCAGATCATGAGGTGATGTAACAATTTGGCCCAGGTTTTTCATCAAAATCATACCTGCAGAGTTTTCATGTTCAATTTCCCCATTTTCTAATTTGAATGAATGCGAAGCAAACTTTCTCACAGATGGATCACTTGTCAAATGCACTTGCATATTGTTTTTCAAGTGAAATTTCCAAAATATATGATAGAAACATAGAAAATAGGTGTAGGAGTAGGCCATTTGCCCCATCGAACCAGCACTGCCAATCAATATGATCATGGCTGATCATCCAAAATCAGCACCCTGTTCCTGCTTTTTCCTCATATCCCTTGATTCCATTAGCCCTAAGAGCTATATCTAACTCTCTCTTGAAATCCAGTGAATTGGCTTCCACATAATTCCACAGATTCACAACTCTGGGTGAAAATGTTTTTCCTCATCTCAGTTCTAAATGGCCTACTCCTTATTCTTCAACTGTGACCCCTGATTCTGGATTCGTCCAACATGGGGAACATTTTTCCTGCATTTAGCCTGTCCAATTCCATAAGAATTTTATATGTTTCTATAAGATCCCCTCTCATCCTTCCAAACTCCAGTGAATACAAGCCCAGTCGCCCATTCTTTTATCACATGTCAGTCCCGTCATCCCAGGAATTAACCTGGTGAACCTACGCTGCACTCCCTCAATAGCAAGAATGTCCTTCCTCAAATTAGGAGACCAAAACTGCACACAATACTCCAGATGCGGTCTCACCAAGGCCCTGCACAACTGCAGTTCGACCTCCTTGCTCCTAAGCTCAAATCCACTCGTAATGAAGGCTACCGTGCCATTAGCTTTCTTCACTGCCTGCTGTACCTGCATGCTTACTTTCAGTGACTGATGTACAAGGACACCCAGGTCTTGTTGCACCTCCCCTTTTCCTAATCTGACATAATTCAGATAATAAACTGCCTTCCTGTTCTTGCCACCAAAGTGGATAACCTCACATTTATCCGCATTGTACTGCATCTGCCGTGCATCTGCCCACTCACCCAACCTGTCCAAGTCACCCTTCAGCCTCATGGCATCCTCCTCACAGCTCACACTGCCACCCAGCTTTGTGTCATCCACAAACTTGGAGATGTTACATTTAATTCCCTTGTCTAAATTGTTTATATATATTGTAAATAGCTGAGGTCCCGGAACTGAGCCTTGTGGCACCCCACTAGTCACTGCCTGCCATTCTGAAAAGGACCCGTTAATTCCTACTCTTTGCTTCCTGTCTGTCAAATAGTTCTCCATCCATACCCAACCCCCAATACCATGTGCTCTAATTTTGCACACTAATCTCTTATGTGGGACCTTGTCAAAGGCTTTTTGAAAGTCCAGATGCAGCACATCCACTGGCTCTCCCTTATCCATTCTACTTGTTACATCCCCAAAGAATTCCAGAAGATTAGCCAAGCATGATTTCCCCTTCATAAATCCATGCTGACTTTTACCAATCCTGTCACTGCTTTCCGAATGCGCTTTTATTACATCTTTAATAATCGACTCGAGCATCTTCCCCACTACCGCTGTAAGGCTAACTGGTCTATAATTTGCAGTTTTCTCTCTCCCTCCAGTCTTAAAAAGTGGGGTACATTGGCTACTCTCCAGTCCACAGGAACTGATCCAGAGTCGAGAGAACATTGGGAAATGATCACCAATGCATCCATGATTTCTAGGGCCACCTCCTTGAGTACTCTGGATTGCAGACCATCAGGCCCTGGGGATTTATCTGCCTTCAGTCCCAACAATTTACCTAACACCGTTTCCTGACTAATGTGGATTCCCTTCAGTTCCTCCCTCCCACTAGATCCTCGGTCGCCTAGTATTTCTAGGCGATTGTTTGTGTCTTCCTTAGTGAAGACAGAACCAAAGTACTTGTTTAACTTGTCTGCCATTTCTTTGTTTCCCATTATAAATTCACCTGTTTCTGACTGTAAGGCACCTACATTTGTCTTCAATGGTTTAATACAAGCTTTCAATTCATCTACTTCAGTACTTTGTAGCATTACTGATATAATTTGTTGCAAATCCCCCAGCTAGCTCTGAGGTATCTAATATTCAATCTCATTGGCTGTTTTATGCGCCATTGTATATTCACCCTAGCCAATAAGGTTCAAATATTTTAGAAAGTTTTCCTTTGCCGTTCCCAAACAAATGTTACATGTTCACATTTGTCAAATTTTAAGGGATTTTAAAGTCAAATGTACCCATTCGCACATCCACCACTAATCCCTCTACCTCCCCATCTCCCTTTCTTATCATATTCCACCGTCAGCCATCCTTTTGTCTTCCCACCATATCGCCTCCAGCCTTGGCTATTATCTCCAACCTTTCTATCTCCTACCTGACTCATCTGCCAATTACCCCTTCCTTACCTGGATCCAACTATCACTTGCCACAGCTCTTGCCCCACTTTCTCCAAGGTATCTGACCTTTACTCCAGTCTTACAAAAGTATCCAAACCCAAAACGTCATCCGTCATTTCCCTCTTCAGCTGTAGCCTGGCCCGCTGAGTTCCTCCAGTAGTTTGGATTTTTTGCTCAATGTCTTTTAGTGGGTCATTATGAGGAAGTAGTTGGCTGTGTCTTCAGGAGGATATTAATCATGTTGAATAAAGATGACAATGTCTTAAAGTTTTTTTGAAGTTTTATTTGAATTATATTTTAAAACACATACACAAAATGATTTTTTTTTTAAACCTCTCTTAACATGGATGAATGGGAATAAAGCCAAAATAAAGATTTAAAAGTCAGTTTATTGTCGCATATACCAATTAAGATACAGTGAAAGTCGAATTACCATACAGCCATACTAAAAAAAAACATTAAAACACCCAACTACATAAAAGTTAACATAAACATGTACCACAGCGGATTCCCCACATTGTTTTAAAGAAGGAACTGCAGATGCTGGGGGTTTCGGCCCAAAGGGTTGCCTATCTCCTTCGCTCCTTAGATGCTGCTGCACCCGCTGAGTTTCTCCAGCCTTTTGTGGATTCCCCACATTCCTCACTGTGATGGAAGGCAAGAAAGTCTAAGCTTCTTCCTCTTTATTCTCCCATGGTCGGGGCAGTCGAACCATTCGCAATCAGGGGGATCAAAGCTCCTGCAACCGGTGATCGAAGCCCCAGCGTCGGGGCGATCGAAGCTCCTAAGGTTGAAGCTCCCGAAGTCTGTCCCTAACCAGGGGCCGAGAGTCCCACGATGTTAAAAGTCCACAGCTCCCGCGGTTGGAGCTCCAAAGTCGATCCCCGACAGGCTTGTATGTGGCTTGGATGGATCCCTTAGTCGAACCAAACATGACAGAACTTGTAGAATTCCCAGGTTGCTACCATGATTTTTGAGTACATTAATCAAGCAACCAATAACCAATGTCACTGGTGCTATTCTTGTTTCAGATGCTAAGGATCGAGGTTGAGCTGACCAGTCCAACAGGGACTTGTGGACTTTGAAGTGCCTTTCCCTGCATTTTATATCCTGATTTGTAATATTCTGTTACTGCAAAATAATGTTCTTAAAATATTGCTTGCCAATATTTCATTATTTAGCTCATAATTGTGAGACAGTATATTTATCTTAAACAATTTGCCTTGAGCTTCAGTAGCTTCGCCTGTGAAAAAATTAGCTTATCTTTACCAAAAGTAATAAACTGGGCAATACTTGTACCAGACCAGAGCTGAAATGAAATGAAGGAAAATAATTGAATATAAAAATAATAAAATGAAATTGAAATGGGTATTTACACTTTTCCCAGTGTGAGTCAACAGAAGAGTAAAAAAAAATCATATTGTTGCTTTGCAGCTTAGAAGGTCACTAGATCCAAATGGACCAAAAGGTGCTAAAAGGAAATAAAGTGTTGATAATCATCTTCTCAGAATAAGAGTTTGCTATGTGGCAATCATGCAAATAAAAAAAACTTTTGACAAAGTAAGAGAAAAATGGATCAAGGGAGTAGACAAAGTAAATCTTAAGCTTATTCTGCGTGCAATAAAAATAAGAAGGTATGGTTGTTCACCGCCTCTGTCTAAAGCTGAGTAAATAAACACACGAAGTACAGTAAATTCATGTACTACAAGTGTGGATAGCCATGTGAGACAAAAGCTGTAATGAAAGCGTGGCTTAAACTGGGTACTAGATATTCATAGATTTCATGTAATCAGAAAAGAGAAACATAAAAAAGCTGATGGGGTAGCAATCCTTATTAGGAAGGTATTTGCAATGTTGGTAAGAGTGTGTATTGTGGGGACAGAGGTAGAATTCATTTTGTTACAGTTGAGAAGCAAAAGGAATCTGATTGTACTATTGGGAATATTTTATTTGTCTTTTCATAGTAAGGGACAGATAGAGGTGCAAATCTACAATCAAATAGCAGAGATGCTGAAGATATTCAGCATGGTCACATTCAGAAGACCTTCATTCCAAATTGTTACTTTAGTTTGGGTTTTAGTTCAGCGTTAAGGGCCTGTCCCACTGTACGACGTATTTCAAGAGGTCTCCCGAGTTTTCCCCGATTCGAACTCGGAGAATGTCCGTAGCGGGTCCGTATGAGTTCGTGGATGTCTCGTAGCAGCTCGTACAGGTAACGGAAGGTACTCGGGAAATCCCGTAAACTCGTGACGTTTTTTCAACACTGAAAAATGTCCAGGAGTAAAAAAATACTTGTGATGAAAAAATGTTTTACTTTTTACTCGTATGAGCGGCTACGAGACATCCACGAACTCCTACGGACCCGCTACGGACATTCTCCGAGTTTGAATCGGGGGGGGGAAACTCGGGAGAACTCTTGAATTAGCTCGTACAGTGGGACAGGCCCTTTATAGTGCGATAAAGGGTTCTTCTGCCCATCGGGTGCGTGTCGACTGGCAATCACCATACACTAGCATCATTCTACACACTAGGGACAGTTTACAATTTTTACCAAAGCCAATTAACTTACAAACCTGTACAGCTGCGGATTTATGAAATAATGGGAAAGATGGAGAATTTCTGAGATCTATTCTGAACACCCTTGACCAGTGAGAAACACCCTTGACCAATGTTGGATCCGGTCCAGGAACATTCGTTTGTGGGAGAACACTTGGACAAGAGTGATTATGTAATGTCAGGCATAGCACTGCAGAGAGTAAGGAACAATCTGAAGGAGAGCTGAAAAAGTACTTATTTCAGTGCTGTGACAAAGGATTTAGCCAGAGATAAATAGAACTGAAAATAGTCAGGAAAATCTGTGAAGGAACAATGAGAACTCTTTGAAAGCAGTCTTTCAGGTATAAGCTGAATATATTTCCATGTATCAAAGTTGGACAATCCAAAAGAAGGGTTCCTTGAATATCGAGAAAGATAGAATATTATAATAAAACAAAAGAAGCCAGTGTGTGAAGCCTGCCGATAGAAGTTGTCAAGTATAAACCAGATTAAATTCAATGTAGAGTGGAAATGAAGAAGAGAGTAAGACTTGCAAAGAAAGAACTTGAGAATGAAAGGACACTTAAATGGAATCCAAAATTCTTTCACCAGCAGGTAAAGAAATGAAGGTATAGTATGTGTCAGAGCATCTGTTGCTGACTAAGGTGGTGGTTATGCATTTAGGGCAAGACTAGAATGCTCGATGAGTGTTTTATAAGAAACCGATTAATAACATTGGTAAAAAAACCATGCCTGGGGATGTAAGAGGAATTGCAAATGCTAAAATCTGGAGCAAAAAAAATTACTGAGGAACTCGGCGGTTCGAGTAGCATCTGTAGGGGTAAAGGAAATGCTTATAATTTTAGCCCCACAAATTCTGCATGACTCAGAGGTTGTACTTCAGAGATATCAGTATTAAACATTCAATGTTCATTTAAATCTGATTATGTTGACTAAATATGCAATATATTTCAACTCTTTCATCGTGGAATAAATGTTTCCTGTATTTCTTCGGAGTGTGATCCCTAATCAACCAATTGCTTTTGCTTCATTTACAAAGAGAACGGCTTTCTTCTTTGTGAATAATTTTCCTGACTACCACGCCTTTTTATCATCCCCATTAATTAGTCTTGCTGTTACATGAATTGTGCACCTCGATATCCATATCAAGCCTGTGATAGTTGACAGAAAGAATCAGTAAATGGGTTACATATACATAGATTAATTTTGGAGTGTGCTCAGTAAATTAGCATACATTATACAGTGCCCTCCATAATGTTTGGGACAAAGACCCATCATTTATTTATTTGCCTCTGTACTCCACAATTTGAGATTTGTAATAGAAAAAATCACATGTGGTTAAAGTGCACATTGTCAGATTTTAATAAAGGCCATTTTTATACATTTTGGTTTCACCATGTAGAAATTACAACAGTGTTTATACATAGTCCCCCCATTTCAGGGCACCATAATGTTTGGGACACAGCAATGTAATGTAAATGAAAGTAGTCATGTTTAGTGTTTTGTTGCATATCTTTTGCATGCAATGACTGCTTGAAGTTTGTGATTCATGGACATCACCAGTTGCTGGGTGTCTTCTCTGATGATGCTCTTGCCAGGCCTATATTGCAGCCATCTTTAACTTATGCTTGCTTTGGGGGCTAGTCCCCTTCAATTTTCTCTTCAGCATATAAAAGGCATGCTCAATTGGGTTCAGATCGGGTGATTGACTTGGCCACTCAAGAATTGACCATTTTTTTACATTTGAAAAACTCCTTTGTTGCTTTAGCAGTATGTTTGGGATCATTGTCTTGCTGTAGAATGTACCGCCGGCCAATGAGTTTTGAGGCATTTGTTTGAACTTGAGCAGATAGGATGTGTCTATACACTTCAGAATTCATTATGCTACTACCATCAGCAGTTGTATCATCAATGAGCATAAGTGAGCCAGTACCTTCAGCAGCCATACATGCCCAGGCCGTAACACCCCCAACCACCGTGTTTCACAGATGAGGTGGTATGCTTTGGATCTTGGGCAGTTCCTTCTCTCCTCCATACTTTGCTCTTGCCATCACTCTGATATAAGTTAATCTTCGTCTCATCTGTCCACAAGACCTTTTTCCAGAACTGTGGTTGCTCTTTTAAGTGCTTCTTGGCAAACTGTAACCTGGCCATCCTATTTTTGCAGCTAACCAATGGCATATTTACAGGAGTCAGGTGCGGATTTGGCAATGACCACTTTCTGCAGAAGACTTCATGAACAGAAATGCATAGGCTACACTGCAAGTGGTCATTGACAAATCCACACCTGACTCCCGAAGAGTGTTTCTGATCTGTCGGACAGGTGTGTGGGGATATTTTGTTTATTTTAGAGAGAATTCTGTCATCAGCTGTGGAGGTCTTCCTTGGACTGCCAGTCCCTTTGCGATTAGCAAGCTCACCAGTGCACTCTTTCTTCTTAATGATGTTCCAAACAGTTAATTTTGGGAAGCCTATGGTTTGGCTGATGTCTCCAGCAGTTTTATTCGTGTTTCTCGGTCTCATAATGGCTTCTTTGATTTTCATTGGCACAACTTTGGTCCTCGTGTTGATAAAACAGCAATAACATTTTCCAAAGATGATGGAAAGACTGGAGGAAAGACTAGGCAATTAAACACAGCTAAGCAATTACAAACACCTGTGAAGCCATGTGTCCCAAACATTATGGTGCGCTGAAAGGGGGGGGGGGGGGGGGGGGGGGGGGTATTATGTAACTATGTATGAACACAGCTGTAATTTCTACATGGTGAAACCAAAATGTATTAAAAATGGCCTTTATTAAAATCTGATCATGTGCACTTTAACCACATGTGATTTTTTTTTTCCATTTCAAATCTCGAACTGTGGAGTACAGAGGCAAATAAATAAATGATGGTAAACACAAAATGCTGGAGTAACTCTGCAGGTGAGGCAGCATCTATGGAGAAAAGGAATGGGTGACTTCCCTTCATAAATAAATGATGGATCTTCGCCCCAAACATTATGGAGGGCACTGTACATGTTCTTCATGGTGGGATTTGTGAAGGAATTGAATGCTCACAAATATGCTATATTTCGCAAGCTCATTATTTCTTTCAGAACATCTATTTTAAAAACACATTTTTGTAATTTTCAATGTTATACCTTGACTTGAGTTTTTTCTGCTAAATTTTCCAAGAATTAGTCCTTTGCAATAATTTGCATTTGTTTTAAATTGTATTCTCTCCATCTCTGCTCTTCTTTCCCCAGGCAGGCTCCCTCCCTCCCACCCCACCTCTCACACTGGCATAATTTCCCTCTTAGTCTCATGCACCTATGGATATTTTTCTATGGATATTCAATTTAGACTTTAGAGATAGTGTGTCAACAAGGCTTTAGACCCACCAAGTCCACACTGACCAATGATCATCCCATTACACTAGCATTATCCTACACACTCGGGACAATTTACCAAGGCCAATTTTACTTACAAATCTGTACGTCTTTGCAATATGAGAGGAAACGGGAGCACCCGGAGGAAACCCATGCGGTCACAAGAAGAATGTACAAACTCCGTATAGACAGCACCTGTAGTCAGGATCAAACCCAGGTCTCTGTCAGTATAAGGCAGCTTACTTACTCTACTGCTGTGCCACTGTACTACCCTGTATTCTTCTCCCATTCTGTATCTCATGCATGGGTAGGCTTTGGGTCGGGGAGCACTTTAGGAAGCAAAATTACATGTCCATTGCCTGTGATCAATAACGTAAGCTGAAAAGTTTGAAACCTAAAAAGTTGAGTGCAAAGGATGTGTCATGCCAAGATTCAGTCCCCAGCAACCAGTAAATCTATGAAACATTAACTATTAATGTAGCATAGGTCAATTGCCTGAGATTTACAAACAATTTTATTCACTTGAGGTATGCAACCAATTTTAATATTCTTGACAAATCACAAGACCAAAAAGGCAATTTTTTTCGCCAATCAATGCATGTGTTTATTGAAGGTGTGTCATGGCACCTTCTGTCCATTAAAAAAAAAGCACCAATTAAATTAAGTTTTACCCTTTCTCGTGATGTTACTTTAGCAAAAGGGAATTGGAATAAGGCCTAATCAACAGCAACAAGTTGAGTTTTTAACATTCCAGCTGGTTAAGCTATAGATATGAAAATGAGGGGATATGCAAACTCTTCCACAGGCAGAATAGGTGTTAATGTGGTAAGAACCAGATAGTATTGGAGGTCCAGCTGTTTTCACTGCACTTTATAATGTCCTTGACAAAGGGACTCAAGGTTCTCAATGCAATCGCACATGTTGCTCTTCCATTTTGAGAGTTTATGAGCAAGGGATTAAGATGAATCGTTGAGAGTGTTGTTTCAAGGATGCTTTGAAAATATCCTTGTTATTCCCCTGTCCTCTTGGTATTACTCAATTGATGTGTTAGAATGCTTGCTCGAGTCCATGTCCCTCTTGGTATCCAGTCATTCGGGATCGATCCTTCAAATGCTCTAATACCCTTTCCCTTAAACGGTTGCTGAGGACAAACATTTGTTATGGTAAGGAACAAATATAGGGGGGTTGCACGTAAGATCATTGGGTCAAAGGGCGTGACGCACGGAGCAGCTCAATCCTTCTGGAGGACATGGCAGCCTCCGGCATACACGGTTAACCCACGAAGCGCGTACTTTCTTACCTGTTAAAAACCACCAAAATGGTCAATTTTTGCGCTGTAAATAATTGTGGAGGGTGACTGAGCGCTCTGAAAAACGATCTAGCATCTTTGCTCTGAACCCGAGCACTAAGGTGTAAGCGGCCGAAGGAGCGCATGCCTCGGGACAGCCCCGACTCTTCCCCCCGGGGTCAGCACTATCCGGCCACGGCTGCCCTCTGCCCCGTCTCCCCCTGTGGGCCGCACTGTCATGGGCTGTGGGTCGGCAGCTCCCACACACGGGGCAGCGGCTCCGGGCAACGGATACACGGGGACGAAAACCCAACAACGTCCCTGTCAGCTGCAACAGAGTTGGGAACAGTCCGGTCCCAACGCCCACACAGAGTCACTGACCGCGCTGCGCCGGCATCCCGATACGGGGACAGAAGCCGGCCCCTGCTGCACTGGAAGCTATGGTAAGTGTTTACCTGCAGTTCACCGCGTGTACTCCAGAAGGCGTTGCATGGCAACAGTGTGGGTCACGGGTCGTGACCTCGACTGCCGTGCAACCTCCCTATAGGGTTGTGTCGATCAAGTGGAAGAGGCCACATATATCCATATAGCCTCATCTATGGAATTTGTTGATTTAAAGGGTCAAATCAGGCAGAATAGTGACTGAAACTGAGGAAAAATTCTACAATTGGAGCACTAAAATAGTGAAAGGGTGTTTTTGATAGGATTATGATTTTGAATAATCACCTTTCACCCCACCAGCCAGCGCATACAACAGATAGTCCTCCGCCAGTTTCGCCACCTCCAACGTGACCCCTCCACTCGCCACATCTTCCCATCTCCCCCCCTGTCTGCCTTCCGCAAAGACCGCTCCCTCCGCAACTCCCTCGTCAACTCTTCCCTTCCCTCCCGCTCCACTCCTTCCCCGGGCACTTTCCCTTGCAACCGCAAGAGATGCTACACTTGTCCCTTCACCTCCCCCATCCACTCCTTTCAGGGGCCCAAGCAGTCATTCCAAGTCCGACAGAGGTTCACCTGCACCTCCTCCAACCTCGTCTACTGCATCCGTTGCTCCAGATGCCAGCTAATCTACATCGGTGAGACCAAGCGGAGGCTAGGCGATCGTTTCGCCGAACACCTCCGCTCGGTCCGCAATAACCAACCCGACCTCCCGGTGGCTCAGCACTTCAACTCCCCCTCCCACTCCGTATCCGACCTCTCGGTCCTGGGCCTCCTCCATGGCCAGAGTGAACAACACCGCAAGTTTGAGGAACAACATCTCATATTCCGCTTGGGGAGTCTGCATCCTCTGGGCTTAAACATTGAATTTTCTCAATTCTGTTAACCCAGACTGCTTCCTCCCCCCCCCACCTCTCCCTCAGCCCTCGGGCCCTGACATTCCTTCTCCATCTCCCCCCCCCCCCCCCCCCCCCCCAAGTCGCACTAGCTTCTCATTTTCACACCAGAAACAGCTTACAATGGCTTGCTTCCCTTATCACCAATACTTTTTTGCATATCTTTCACTCATTGTTCTTGCTTTATCTCTCCATATCACTGTTTATATCTCTCGTTTCCCTGATCCCTGACCAGTCTGAAGAAGGGTCTCGACCCGAAACGTCGCCTATCTCCTTCGCTCCTTAGATGCTGCTGCACCCGCTGAGTTTCTCCAGCTTTTTGTGTAACCCTTATGATTTTGAATGTTGGGCTCGGATTTATCAATGTCACAACCATCTACAATGTTGCCAACACATAATGCTAAAGGATTCTGGTTATTTTCACAGATAGTCCAGAGAAAGCTCTAGACATTCTATAACTAATATTACATTGAAACATACTTCTCAGGTTTTCAGTGTTTAAATAACCTAGTTGTTCATATGCTTTCTGCTGACCAGAGCTGTTTCTCCGTTTACAAGTTCCTCTGGATCACCTGCTTCCTAAAATAGACACAAAATACTGGAGCATCTCAGCTGGGCAGGCAGCATCTCTGGATAGATGGACAAGACAAACAACCAATCTTGAGCTATTAAAGATAATAAAATATAAAGATAATAAATGCTGTCTTAGACAGATTATAACCTATGAAAGGAGAGGCATGTTCAAAAATGTAAGGATGTCCTAACAAGTGATGCCAGACGAATGTATACCTTGTGAATTAACTATTTTAAAATTATAAATTCACTTTTGAGATAGAATAATTACCAGGCAATCTTGCATGAATTCTTTGAATTTCAATCTTGTATTGTGAATCTGATGTTGAAGGAAAGAATAATGTGGACATATGGAAAGATGGTATTCCATTATTGAATACCTGTTGGGAAAAAGATTTTAGAAAGGAAATTGGACTATTTTATTATCCATGAATGCAACGCCATATGCCTCTTCCCACTGCAATACTGTTAACACTTCATTAGGGCTTGTGAGCTGATGAAATTAATTAGATGTTTACAGCATTCTAATGACTTGGAGGGATACATTCCATGCAGGATATGGGCATCTGTGGTATGTCTATTAATGTGCATGGTACATTCTGCACATTAACTCTTTATTTTTGGTTAGCAATTACCTTCCTGCTGAGGGGCGAGATCATGCTCACAGGGAACTGACGTACAATTAAAATGGTGCAGCGGTAGAATTGCTGCCTTACAGCGCAAGGGACCCAGGTTCGATTCTGATTATGGGTGCTTGTCTGTACGGAATTTGTACGTGCTCCCTGTGACCTGTGTGGATTTTCTCCAAGATCTTCGGTTTCCTCCCACACTCCAAACGCTACAGGTTTGTTGGTTAAATGGCTTGGTATAAATGTAAAAATTGTATCAAGTGTGTGTCGGATAGTGTTTGTCTGCGGGGATCGCAGGTCGGTGGCGACTAGGTGGGCTGAAGGGCCTGTTTCCGCACAGTATCTCTAAACTAAAATGTCATGCAATGCCAAAATAAGCAGGTATTTCGAAATACATCTTGGTAGCTATTCATTAGGAGTTGATGAAGTTTAGTATTGGAATAAGGTTTTCTGTCAGATATTTTCTTATTTGTTTGCAACGCGTCTTCCATTCAAATGACATGCTCTATATCTCACTGATTACCATTGAGCAATCAAATATATGTTTAATGTGACTGAAATCTATGCTATGTCAAATACTGGTTAGTGTTTTTGCCAATTTAGTGTCAGATCAATGTGGCAAGCCTGATATCACAGATGTCACTGTATGATTTTATGCAACACAGAAGAAATTGATCAAGCTAGCACATCTATAAACGTGTTCCAATCGAACGTGACTCATTTCCGATGTAACCGCATGGTTGCCATCGGTCAACGAGTGCAAACTTTCTTGGAAACTGCGATGAAGCATTCATGATTTATCTGTCCATCTTCACTAATCTTGATGCACCTCCAAGCAGACTTACTTGCTGTCTGAGCAAAGATGAGGGTTACTCCGAAAAAAAAAGGCTGCTGGCACCCATGAATAAGAAAAGAATGTAATCAGTTTAGCTTAGAGATGCAGCGCAGAAACGGACGCTTTGGCCCACCGAGCCCACGCTGACCAGTGATCCCCGTACCCTAGCACTATCCTACACACTAGACAATTTACAAAAGCCTGCACATCTATGGAGTGTGGGAGGAAACCGGAGCACCCGGAGAAAACCCACGCAGGTCACAGTTGGAACGTACAAGCTCCGTACAGACAGCAGGATGTTGTGCTCCGCACAATATTTCACATCTCCGAGAGACTGGGAATAAGCAGGTGAGGTGAGTATGATGAGAAAATAGAAGATGACGCCAGATATGAATGGGGGGCCCAAATTGCTGTCCAGGAAGCCTTCATCACAGTGATGGAATTTTAGTTGAAACAATCTGTTCATCCATCCACTTGATATCCAGTTACCAAACCCTGCCGCCCACCCCCCATCCATCTCCTGTTCTTTTTTTTTTTTTTATAATTTTTTTTATTAGCAATAACCAATTTTCAATGTTTAAAACTGAGTTATAAACATCAACTTAATTCAATGTTTGTACATAACACACTAATGATTATTATCTTATATTTTTTTGAAAATAAAAGTGAGTAAGGAGAAATACCATTATTAATCAATAAAATTATAATTCCGTAATAATTAGTTGGTATAAAAGAAAAAAAGAAAATGAAGAAAAAGAAAAAAAGACAAAAAAGTGAGAAAAAAAAATTAAGAAAAAATATTATATATATATATAAATGAAAAGCCACACAATATATTGTAAATAAAACAACTACAAATAATAATATCAATAGAGACATGCATATATCCTAGTATACCAATGAATTATTTTCATCAAATCCCGCATGGTGCCCGTCGAGCCGTGATGCCAAGAACAGCTACTTCTCTAAATACTGTATATATGGAGACCATATCTGTTCAAAAGAATTATACTTGTCCAGAAGGACAAATCTAATTCTTTCCAAGTATAACGTCTCCAACATCTCTGATGCCCACATTTTAATTGTTGGGGATAATGTTCCCTTCCAAAATTTCAATATTATTTTTTTCCCTAATATCAAACAGTAATCAAGGAAATTTCTTTGGTCTAATGTAAGTATCAAATTAGACTCTGGAATTCCCAATATTATTAACTTTGGGTCAGGGTCTAGTTGAACTTTAAGAACTTCAGAAATAACTTTAAAAATTTCTGTCCAATAATAATTCAATTTAGGACATGTAACAAAACTGTGTGTTAAATTTGCTTCTAAATTCTTACATTTATCACAAATAGAGGAGAGATTAGGAAATATACTATTTAATTTAGTTTTCGAATAATGTAGTCTGTATAATACTTTAAATTGTATTAATATATGTCTAGCATTTAACGAGCACCGATGTATTCGTTGTAAACTTTCTTCCCAATTTTCTTTGGTTATAGGTGATCCAATTTCATTTTCCCATGCTTGACGATATGTTTCAGTTATTGGATTCTCCTTATCCATAATGATGTTATATATATATAAGCTATTAATTTTTCTGTGGTTGGATGCAAGTTAAACAATTCATCTAAAAATCCTGGTTCTTTATTTTTAAAATCCTGTGTATTAGATTTGATATAATCTCTAATTTGAAAATACCTAAACAAATGTTGTGAAGACAATCCGTAGATATCTTGTAACTCCTGAAATGAAAGAAATTTTCAATTTCTATAGAGGTGCTCTACCCTTGTAATTCCTAAATTATCCCAATGTCTAAACCCTCCATCCAGTGTGGAGGGCTTAAATAATGGGTTATTCATAATTGGTAGTCTAAATGAGAGATTATCTAAGTGTAAAGTCTTGACTATTTGTTTCCAAATACGTCTATTATTGTAAATGATTGGATTGTCCCTATAAATTTTTTTTTGCACTTCCTTTGGGGCAAAAATAATTGAATCTACGTTAAAAGGCAAACAATCTTCCTTTTCTATCTTTAACCACGTTGGTTCCAGGTCCGTATTTACCCACCAAAAATTCATATTCTTAATCTGTACTGCCCAGAAATAGTATAGAAAATTTGGAAGTGCTAACCCTCCATTTATCTTTGACTTACATAAATGTTTTTTACTTATTCTATGATTTTTATAATCCCAGATAAAACTATTAACAATATTATCAATTTTTTTTAAAAAGGTTTTCGGAAGGAAAAAAGGGATAGCTTGAAACAGATATAACAATTGTGGTAGAAAAACCATCTTTATAGCATTTATTCTACCAATCAAAGATATAGGCAGTGTTTTCCAATATAAAATATTTTTTCTAAGTTTATCTAATAATTGAGGATAATTAGATCTAATTAATGAATTATGAGATTTAGATACATTAATTCCTAAGTATTTAAATTTGTCTGTAACTATTTTTAATGGATATTGTTGTAGTATGTTTAAATTTATTTTAGTTATAGGCATAATATCACTTTTATTCCAATTAATCCTATATCCAGAAAATATACTAAATTTATTTATAACATCAAACAACGTTGGAATACTAATTTCAGGTTTTGTGATATAAATCAAAACATCATCTGCATATAAGGATATTTTGTTAATTGTTGTATCAGTATTATAACCATATATTTCAGGTTCAGATCTAATTCTTTCCGCCAACGGTTCTATCGCCAAGGCAAATAATAAAGGTGATAACGGACATCCCTGTCTGCATCCCCTAAAGAGTTTAAATTTAGCTGATAGTATTTGATTAGTTAGAATTCTTGCAGTAGGATCCGAGTATAGAATTCTTACCCATTTACTAAATCGATCCCCCAATTGGAACTTTTCCATTATATTAAATAAATCTCCTGTTCTTTGCCTAAACTATTCTTCAACATCATTCATGTCTCCCTATTCCATACATAATAAAAGGTTTGTTGCCAAGCGCCAAATAGAAATGTTCCTAGGTATTAGGAAACCAAAGTCAAGTCAGTGGATATTTTTAAGGCAGATGTAGGCAAATTCTTGATTAGAATTAGTGTCAAGGGTTATGGGGGGGAAAAGGCAGGAAAATAGGTCTAGGAGGCAGAGATCAGTGATGATCGAATGGAGGAGTAGCCTTGAAGGGCTGAATCGCCTAATTCTACTCCTATAACTTGTGAAATTAGCACTCTTAACAGAACGTCAAACATTTCTGTGCAGTTGCTCATATCCCTCTCACGGTGGTCCGCTTGCTCTTGGCTCTTCCCTGAGTATGAAACCAATGAGTGTCCCGTCATGGAATTTTCTGTCTGCATCTGACTTGGGAGCAATTCAATGCACACCTTCAATAACCTATGTATCCCTTGAGATTGGTAGGTTGGTGAGGTAATAAGTGAAGTGCTGACAGAGGACTTTGGGGTGGAATCATGGAGTCTAGGTCAGGATGGTGTGCCAAGGTGAAATGTACAGTCCCGTGCCACACTTTCAGACACCACGACGGTGTAGCTGGTAGAGCTGCTGCTTCACAGTTCCACCAGCCCATATTTGATTCTGATCTCTGGTGCTGTCGGCGTGGAGATTCATGTTTTACCTGTGACAACTTGGGTTTCCTCTGAGTGCTGTTGTTTCCTCCCACAGATGTGCGTGCTGGTCGGTTAATTGGCCACTGTGAATTGCCTCTTCTATGAGGAACTACGTGCAATTGTGTATAAATGTTTTCCATCCATGGCCACTTCTTCCAAGGGCAAAGTCAGCATGCCAAAGGTGTAACCTCGTGTCATTCATGCTTGAGGACTCCTGTGATCTCTAAGTACAGTGTTTGCAGCACTGGACATCTGTCAGTTCATCACTCATTCTTTGCTGTTGAAGTTTACTCTCCGTAGTTGGCCTGAGAAGGATGTCTATCCTCTATCCCCGTCTATTTGCAGAGAATTGTGGATGCAGCCCAGTACATCACACAAACCATGACTCCCATCTATATGAAGGATCTCCACCCGAAACATTGACTATCTATCGGCTCCATAGTTGCTGCCAGACCCGCAGAGTCCCTCCATCAACTATTGTTCCTCACTCATTTAGCTGCTGGTCTTATCACGGACAAATAAGGTACATCTGTGCAATGCGGTCATCGGAAAAGGCTCAAGTTCAGCTGTCGGGTTCAATATTAATTTAGGCTAAAGTGAGTTAATGACTAAAATTATGCCTTTGGCAGGAACAAATGTCGTAGCCATGTTTAGATAATGATTTGGCATTTACAATTTTCTCTTATGTCAAGTTGATATCATAGGCAATCCCTCGGGATCAAAATGATGTGTTTTCACTCTGTGTGGGTCCTGAGGTGACAGATGTGTGACTTGAAAGTTTTGCCTCGGTATGAAGAAGGTTCTTGGTGGAGCAGTTTAAATGGTGGTTCTTTCATTCTTTAGGCTGGGGTTCTGATATATAAGCATTTATTGATAAAGAATTATTACTAGCAAAGCATTTATTTAATATATCAGTATGTTTTTGTTCTGTTATATGTCCAACTGAAATCTCAGGAACATACTCTATAGATCAAAGGCTCTAGTTTTATGCCACTGGTTTTATCCCATCTGGAAAAGACAGCAAATGACGTGATGCAACCATTGCACCGTGGTGGAAACAAAATCCATGTATGAAGTGTGTCTGTCAGCTAATTTATAGAGGTTATTGCAGGCATGGACTGAAAGATTTACAGGGTTACAATGATGTATTACATCCAGTGTTCAGAAATGCACTGCAAGAGAAGTAGGCTTTTTGTACATTTTAAAAATGCTAATTAAGTGCACTGAAACCTGCAATTTGCAGACATATCTCAATGGAATTTCTTCAAGCATAATTAAGAGAGGCAGGAAGAAAGAAATAGCAATTTGTAGGATTATTTGTTCCAGTGTCAAATGCTGGCTTAAGTATTAGTTGTGAATATATTCACTGCTCACTATTTTATAATGGAGGTAATGTAGTACTTTAATAGAGGAAAAAAAACTTTTCATGCAAATAAAAGTGTGCCCTAAGTATTTTAATGGAATCCTTTCCCACTGTTAAATATAAACCGTAGTATCAAAAGTACAGCCTGGTTCTGTTAATACAGATAAAGAAATTCTAAAGAAATTGAGTATATCTGGTAATGATGAACCATGCTGAGAGTTTTAAAATATTTGCCATTTTATTTCTTGCGTTAGTATCGTAAGATAACTGTGGATGCATTCATAGTTACACATTCAACTACAGAAGATGGCAGGAAAACTAACTTTTGTGTATGGCGATCTCCATGATCTTTAATGAATGTAAAAATTTATGTGAATCTCCCTTATGCACTTCCATATGGACAAAAATATTAGAGTTTGTTATTGTATGTGCATATTAATGAATCTTGTGTCATAGAGTACATTTGTGTTAATAATTTAATGGGGCTACTCGTTTTTGCGGAGACGAAGATTAAACATTTTTGTATATATTCCCATTCATGGGTGGAATTATTGATAATACATCTGATTGGAATTTTAGTGTTACAACAAGAATACATTTATAGCAAATCTTCAACGCAGAGTTGTGCGTTTTAAAATGTTTATGTCTACCTACAAATTCATGTCCAAATGATATGTATTTCTTAAAAACAGCTGGTTGAAAGATGAGGGCTGTCATTTTATTTTAATTTGCGGTAGCTTTGGATAACCATGGAAAGTAGGGCAATCATCTTGGTTTCAGTGAAATGAGTACAGAAGCAATTAACAGGAGCTTCCTCATCTCATTCATTTGACTCTGCTTACCGGGGCTTTGATGAGTAGCAGGTTGCACTCAATGTTGTTGGTTGAGCAAATAAAAAAAATACCTGAGAATGCTCTTTCTCTCTTTTTTTCAGCTGATAACTCTTAGAGTGGCAGAAATATTATCAAAAGTCAAAAATGTTTATTTATCATATGCATCATGAACAAAGAAATGAAAACCTTACTTGCTGCAGCCTTACAGGCTCATTAATGCAAAGGCACAGCAAATATATACATAATAATTATTAGTATAATAACTTAATAAACATTAATGCTAGGTAACCAACCATAAAAGTGCAAAACTGAAATATATAGTGCTTAGTTCATAGTTGACTATTTTTCATAATTCGTTTTTTAAATCTTTTTTATAAATATTCCTAATTCCTGTGGCAATAAATTCTATTAGGTTAACATTTTTGATTAAACAAAAGGAATATCAAAATGCCTGAGTAACTCAGCAGGTCAGACAACATTTCAGGATAGTAGGAATGGATGACGTTTTGGGTCGAGACCCTTCTGCAGAAGTCTGAAGAAGGCACTCATCGTCATCCATGCCTGCTACTCAGAGATGCTGCCTATCCCACTGAGTTACTCCAGCATTTTATGTCTATCTTTGGTGTAAACCAACATCTGCAGCTTCTTCCTACACAAAAGAAATTTCAAATTGGATTAAAAAAAATATATAAATCAAACTAATTATGAGAGATGTAATTTCAGACTGGAGAGGCGTTAGGTGGAGGTAACAAGGTCCTGCTTGGATTCCTGCTGTTCTGAATCTGGATAAATGCTTTGAATATCAACGTTAATAGTAAGATTTTTGTTGGATTTGACGAAGATACAAACAGCAAGAGTTTTAAAATCAATTGATGCAATTGGTGAAAGGTGAAGATTTGGTTTGCTTATTCATTTGCAAACAAATATTACAATGACAGGTGTGAAATGTGCAAATTGGTCAAAAAATCAGATGGGTTCAAAAATGTAACCTAAGAGAGTTACAGCAGGAGACTCGGATGACATCGATCCCAATGTACAGACAACGTAATTCCCTCTCTCTTTAACTCCCCCCAGCCCAAATCGCACCAGTTTCCTAGTTTCACGTAACAAACAGCTAACAATGGCCTTTTTCCTTTAACATCATTACTTTTTTGCATATTTTTCATTCATTGTTCTTTATCTCTCAACATCATCGCCTATATCTCTCGTTTCCCTTGTCCCTAACCAGTCTGAAGAAGGGTCTCGACCTGAAACGTCATCCATTCCTTCTCTCCAGAGATGCTGCCTGTCCCGCTGAGTTACCCAGCTTTTTGTGTCTTTCTTCAGATTAAACCAGCATCTGCAATTCCTTCCTACACACGTAGCCAAGCAATATTTAAATGTTAATGGAATGCTCATAAATAGACCCTCAACTCTAAAATACACATCCATAGAAATGCACTACAATGTACATTGTTTGTGCATTGTACATAACTGTTCATGCTTAAAAGAATTGAAATAAAATACAGAAAAGAGCAACTTGTGGTCATAAACAGAGTAAATGGAAAAGACATCGAGAAACTCAAAAAAACAATTTATTGAGATATTTAACATTATCCTAGAATGCTGTTGGAAAATGTATTGACACCATTGATGAAAGAGTGAATGAATGTAATGTAGAATGAATAAGATTCTACAATGAGTTTGGAACTTCATAGTAGTTAAATGAATGAACCAAAATGCTTTCCTTATAAGAAAATGTTCTATACTTTACAGTATCTGTCACAACCTCGATCAACACTTGTATAAGAAAAATCAGGAGTAGGCCATTAGGCTTCTTATGCCTGCTCTGCCATTCAGTAAAAATCGTAGATAATATTTTTAGATGATTGACCATAAGACATTGGGGCAGAATTAGGCTGCTTCTCCATTCGATCATGGCTGATCTGTTTTTCCCTCTCAACCCCATTCTCCTGGCTTGTGCCCGCACCCTTTGTCGCCCTTCCTAATCCAGAACCTAGCAAGCTCTGCTATAAAATAGCAGAACAGAATAATTCAGAAACAAAGTGTCTTTTCCAGGCCTAAATTATACTAACCCTTTTTGTTCTTAATGCAGAAATCCATCCACTGAAAAGTCCCGCAAAAAAATAATAATTTCAGATTTTGTAAGGTACTTTCTAGAGTATTTGTTTCGTAGTCAAATAGACCATATTTATGTTATGAGCAGCATTGGAAATATTCACCTCTCCTCTCACCCAAAACTACTTTGTTTTTTCTTAATGAGCATGAAAGTACAAGTGAATAAGAAAAAACAAAGAGGAAAATGGGGGAGATTCTGACCAACCTGAATAATTGAAATACTTGCTTCTGCATTTTGAAGTGTACTGTTTATTGCCATTAAACTGGTCAGAATTCCCCTAGAATTTCAGACCTTGGTGTGATTTTGCAGGCATATCAATTAGGGATATTTGATAATGTATGGATAAGTTAATTGCTTTCTATATATATTTTTTAAACTATTTGATAAACCAACAATTGGGAAAACTTAATGCATGAAATTGAAAAAATGTCAATTAAGTTGAAAAGTGAAAAAATATTTTTCAATTAAGCTTGATACCTAAAAACGACCATGATTTTTGGCATCAAGATTAATTGCAGTATGCTTTTTGGACTCCATCATGGCCCCGATTAATGTCACCCACACCACATTTCCCAACCCCCATAAAGCTATCAGAACCGGGCAAGAGTTCAAGGTAGTCAGTTGTGGCAAATTATGATCAAATTTGAGTCAGCGGATTTCTTTTGCCCAAAAAGTCTAGTTGCAAATGTGACAACAAAGATATAATCATCACGGCTGGATGAAATGGTCTCGTAGGACTAATACCACACATGAAAATTTACTGAAGTACGAGATGTCAATATATTCTTTGTGTTTCGGTTAATGGATTTGAAAATGATAACACTTAGAAATGTATAACCCACAAATCATGACATTAAATGGGGATGAAATTGGAATTGACCTCCAGCTTCTCAACATTTTGGAGTTTCTGAGAGAGACCAGTTGTGTCTGTATGCCAAGGAATAATTGCTGCTGTGTGATACCTCAACAATCCTATTGACTAGTTAGATGACAGTTGTTTGGAATATTATGACAGCCTATAAGATCCCTAGCACACCGTAATCCATAAGTAGATGGCATCAGGTACATCCAGCACTGCATCAATTGGAGTCTCCACTGCAGCGTGCAGGTATTGGATGCTTGCTGCTTGCACTGTGATGGAAGTGGTGCTATTTATAAGAAGGGTCTCAACCCGAAACATCATCCATTTCTTCTCTCCAGAGACACTGCCTGTCCCACTGAGTTACACCAGCTTTTTGTGTCTATCTTCATATTTATGACGAGACCCTTTGAATGCTAAAAGGAGCGAGCATCAAGTCCTATGCAAATTCCTGTACTAAGTTTGTGTCAGACTCCCCACTTGTCATTGAAGATGGATTTTTAAAAAAAAAATTTTTTTTAAAGGTTTATTTAAATAGGGACAGATACAAAAACATAGATACACTTGAAACAGTCATCTGATGTATGCATCATAGTGTTTTTAGCCAAAGCTAATTCGCCACAATCATTTCATGATGTCCTTGCATCAACTGTTGGAACTGCAATAGAAACCCAACATCCAGTCACTCACTATAGCCAGTACCACCCCATTATCTTGCAGTAGACTGACCTTTGGATATTGGAAGCCAAGCCCACCCTCCCTCAAGTCAAGTGCTGCTCTGCTACTCAAGTTGGCTCCCACCATTTTGGTGCTTGCAATCCACATAGTACCCCTGAGAATATTAAGCGTTATTTTGCCTACCCGCTCTTCTTCATTTTCTCTCCTTTCCTCTTTATCCTCCTTAATCCAACAATTTGCCACAAATCAGACCAACTTTTCTAACAGTACAGTAAATCCTTGTTATAAGGGACCATGGGAGGGGACAATTGTATTATTATTGTGTAAGTAGTCAAATGAACAACTGCAGTTGTTGGTGAATCTGCAAAAAGTTACAAAGTGCTGGAGTCACTCAGCAGGTCAGGCAGCATCTCTGGATAACATGATACGTGATTTTTCGAGTCGAGAGGGTCACAGGTTAGTTGCACATCTGAGCTTGTTGCAAGTGGCCAGGGGCATGGTGTGGGAGCATCTGGCGCTCGCTGCTGACGGTCGGGGAGACGGTGCAAGCCTAGGGTGGCATGGGCAGCAGTCAGTAGGCCAGTGCACTATAACTGAAATCAGTTACAAAGTGGTCCATTAAAACAAGAGTTTTATGTATTGCATCTGCTTTAAAAAAAATAATATTAGAACAAGTCAGCAATAAAACGTGTGAAAATTGGAACCCCCAATCAAGGTAGGGCGATAAACTTCTATCAATGTTTTGTGCGAAAAAAATTAGATACCGTAGTCATTATTCCCATGTACAAATGCCACATGGCACGGCTTTTTATAAAACTTAAACGCTCAATTATGAAATTTAGAGCGTGTTGTAGAACTGTTTGCCTCCTCCAGCTAAATATATGAAACATAGAAAATAGGTGCAGGAGGAGGCCATTCAGCCCTTCGAGCCAGCACCTCCATTCATTGTGATCATGGCTGATTGTCCCCTATCAAAAACCCGTGCCTGCCTTCTCCCCATATCCCTTGACTCCACTAGCCCCTAGAGCTCTATCTAACTCTGTCTTAAATCCATCCAGTGATTTGGTCTCCACTGCCCTCTGTGGCAGGGAATTCCATAAATTCACAACTCTCTGGGTGAGTTATGCTCATGACCACAGAGATAGACGCAAAATGCTGGAGTAACTCAGTGGGACAGGCAGCATCTTTGGAGAGAAGGAATGAGTGAAGTTTTGGGTCGAGACCCTTTTTCAGACGTCTCGACCCGAAACCGCTGAGTTACTCCACAATTTTGTGTCTATCTTTGGTTTAAACTAGCATCTGCAGTTCCTTCCTGCAACTCATCACCACAGAGAATGTTATACTTGGATTTTACATTGGACAATGAGGTCAGTGTGCTCATTGCTAATCTCAATAACAGCTGTCTTTGATGATCTGACAGTCAATGTGGATTTCCCCTTTTCCAACGTTATTTGATGTCAAGTATAAGTTCTAGGGGATCTCTGATGCCACCCAACCATGTCAGTCACTTCGAAATATTAGAATTCAAAGATACAACAAATTGAGAAAAAAACTTATTTAACCAAATACAAAATATAGATTGGACATTTAGCTAATATAAAAGTATATAGGCGGAAATATCCTAAATGTTTTTTGAACTGTTCTTTAGTAGATGTTTGATAAAATTACAATCCATTGTATATGTGTAAAATTCGTTTTTTTTGGATCCAAAGAAGTTGCTGTGTGGAAATTATGGTTAGGTATGTCACTTATATTTTATTTGTATGATGTAACACTTTATAAGGAGAATAGTTGGTAAATATACATGGAAGTTCTCAAGATTACTGTGGAGAAGCTGGCAAACAAAGCAACTTATGAATGAGCAGTAATGACAATATCATTGAATGCGCATGCCAAACATCAGGAGTTACAAAATGGGGCAGGAAGGAACTGCAGATGCTGGATTACACTGAAAATAAACACAAAATGCAGGAGTAACTCAGCGGGTCAGGCAGCATCTCTGGAGAAAAGAAATAGGTGCCGTTTCGGTCGAGACAATCCGAATGATAGATGACGTTGACGCGACCCGAAACGGCACCTATTCCTTTTCTCCAGAGATGCTGTCTGACCCGCTGAGTTACTCCAGCACTTTGTGTCTCTCTCAGGCATTACAGTCAATGTAATGGTATGATGCCCACAAAAACTTACAGCTTTGACTTTTTTACAAATAGAAAATCCAAACCATTTCCCAGAAAGTGTTTTTTCACCTTTTCTGAGCTGTCCACCTAGTGGAGATGCAGGATAATGTTTTTATTCCCAGTATTATCTGATATTTCTTTTGAAATTGCATATTTGACATTATAGAGCCTATGTAGTCAAGCTACATGCAATTAATATAAATATTTAAATGGCCACCAAAAGCAGCATTGAATATTCAAGATGATGAATTGTATTTGTGCAAGCTACAGAAAATAATTTGGGTTGATTTTTCTTGAGCATTTACATTCTTTTATGACTCATTTCTCCAAAATGAATAAACATACTTTACATCTTCTGTGACTTCAGGAAAACCTCGAAGGGGGCGGCACGGTGATGCAGAAGTAGAGTTGCTGCATTACAGCGTCAGAGACTCTGGTTCAATCTTGAGTACGGATGCTGTCTGTTGCGGAGTTTATACGTTCTCGCGGTGACTGCATGGGTTTTAGCCAGGTGCTCCGGTTTCCTCCCACACTCCAAAGACATATAGGTTTGTAGGTTAATTTGCCTTCTGTAAATTGAAAATTGCCCCTAGTGTGTAGGATAGTATTAGTACGGGGATCGTTGGTCAGCGCGGACTTGGTGGGCCGAAGGGCCTGTTTCCATGCTGTATCTCTAAACTAAACTCACACCCAATCACCCACACCCTCCGAGTTGCACAACATTACTTCTCCATCATCAACAATAAAAATAGAGGAGGTGGAGAGGCTTTTCAGAGGACAAAAAAGCCGGAAACTCCAGGACCTGACAATGTTTCCCCCTTTACTCTTCAGCTCTGTGCCAAACAGCTGGCACCGGTATATACAGACATTTTTAACCAGTCCCTGCAAACCTGTACTGTCCCTGCCTGCTTCAAAGTCTCCACTATAGTCCCTGTACCCAAAAAGGCAAGGATTACATGTCTTAATGACTACAGGCCTGTCGCACTGACCTCTGTAGTCATGAAGACACTCAAAAGGCTTGTGCTGGCCAAGCTGAAAAATATCACAAACTCCCTGCTGGACCCTCTGCAGTTTGCATATCGGGCCAATAGATCTGTGGATGATGCAGTCAACATAGGTCTGCACTTCATCCTACAGCACCTAGACCACCAGGGGACCTATGCGAGGATCCTGTTTGTTGATTTTAGCTCTGCATTCAACACCATTTTGCCAGAGCTACTACACTCCAAACTTTCCGAGTTGACTGTGCCTGAACCCCTCTGTCGGTGGATCACCAGCTTCCTGACAGACAGGAAGCAGCATGTGAGGCTGGGAAAGCACATCTCGGACGCGCAAAAGCTCAGCATAGGAGCACCGCAAGGCTGCGTACTCTCTCCTCTCCTCTACTCTCTCTACACCAACGACTGCACCTCCACAGACACGTCTCTCATGCTTCTCAAGTTTGCAGACGACACAACCCTGATTGGACTGATCCAGGATGGGGTGGAATCTGCCTACAGACAGGAAGTGTCACAGCTGGCGTCCTGGTGCCATTGCAACAACCTAGAGCTCAATGCTCTTAAGACAGTGGAATTGATTGTAGACTTTAGGAGAGCTCCCACTCCCCTCACCCCACTCACCATCAACAACACCAGAGTCACATCTGTGGAGTCTTTTAAGGTCCTGGGAACCATCATCTCCAAGGACCTTAACTGGGGGGCTACCATCGACTCCACAGTCAAAAAGGCACAACAGAGGATGTACTTCCTACGGCAGCTGAGGAAGCACAATCTGCCACAGGCAATGGCGGTCCAATTCTACATGGCCATCGTAGAGTCTGTTCTCACCTTCTCCATCATGGTCTGGTTTGGCTCAGCCACCAAGCACGACACCTGGAGGCTGCAGCGAATCTTCCGATCAGCAGAGAAGGTTATTTTCTGCAACCATCCCTCCATTGATGAACTGTACACTGCAAGGGCCAGGAAGCGAGCGGGCAAGATCATCTCTGATCCCTCTCACCCTGGCCACAAACTCTTTGAATCATGTCCCTCTGGAAGGCGACTCCGGATTGTCAACGCTGCCACAGACAGACATAAAAACAGTTTTTATCCACGAGTAGTTGCACTACTCAACAGCCAAAAATCTGTTGCCTCCCTTTGATCTGGTATTTTGTTGGTTCACATGCTTGATCAATGGTGTTTTATTATTATTAATGTTTAGTGTTTTCTGAGTCTTTGTAACTGTCACTGTATGTCATGTTGGTACTTGTGGGCAGAGCACCAAGGCAAATTCCTTGTATGTGAATACTTGGCCAATAAACTTACTTACTTAAGTGGAAGTAGGCGGAAAGTAACTGCCAAAGAATGTTCAATTCTAAGTTCACTCAAGTGAATCTGAGAGCCTGTCTTACTTGAGCAAGTTCCCAAAATTCCATATTTCTGAACTCCACTGGCATTTTGACTGATAGCTAAAAAATGTTCACAGGCAAATGAGCTTTCATTCCTGGGCTGTACCTGTGCCAATTGTTTGTTCATCAACACACCCTTTATAGAGCTTGCAAAGTTTCCTATTAGTTAACATTGCCTCCTTCTCCATTTCTGTATCCTAATAAAATTACAATAGTTGGTTGCAGTAAGGTTAAGTGTATAAAAACAGATTAACCAAGTGTATTTTTAACTTTATCCAGAGGAAGGTCTTTATATTTGTGAAGCAATGTTGTTTAGGATATTCAAATGACTGTTTATTTAGTGAGTTACAGGTTAACTGTTTGGCAAGCAAAATGCATCTACTTTAATTATGGATTTTTGTATGTTTATCTTTTACAAGGAATCATAATGTTACACATTAAAAATAAAAATTCATTCACCAAAACACTGTTATGGTGAAAGAATTGATATCATAAAACTAACTGATGGAAGAACTGTACAATCTTCAAATTATTGACTTTTTTTTAAAGTCCCACTCAAAGCATGCAGTTAAGCTCTTGACATAACATTGAATAAACAAAGTCTGAGGAAGGTTTCTGACCCGGAACATCACCTAACCTTGTCCTCCAAGGATGTTGCTTGACCTGCTGAGAGTCCAACGTTTTTTTTATGGCATAACGTTTATCTATGGTATAAACCAGCATCTGCAGTTCCTTGTTATAACATTTCATCAGTCCTTTGTTCAGATCTTTGTATTCACGGTTAAAAATTCTTATTAGAAATAAATGGACACCTTGAATTTTTTTCCTCTTCTCACCCTGTTACATTATGCCTAGATTTATTTATGGCAAATGGTACATAAGGGAACAAATGAATTTCTGAAGAAATTGTTTGCAAATGGTCCTAATTGATACCAGGGCACTCTCCTGCATCAATGTAGTTGTTATTCCCCTTGCCACGGCATTACATCTGATTCTAAATTTGCAGAAGTTATAAGACCTGGAACCTATTGAGGATTATGATATAGTAATTTAAAATTTTCTTTCAGATGATACTTAAAAAATACTGGTCTGGTTTCAATTATCAATGTGCCATTTGGTTTTTAACTATGCTATGAAACTAAACATTTGAATTAGACTTAGTCACAAAATTCAATCATATTTTATTAAGGCTACCAATGGAAAAGGAATAATAAGATAAAACAGAATTGAGAGAATCAATTCCGGTTTTCAATAGTCTAAACTGCCTTGATATAACAAAACATTTTGAATCAGAGGATGTGAAATATATGGGATGTCAGTGCCTATTTGAAAATTAGTTGACAATTCATTATTCAGTAACATCTCAGACATTATTGATTCACCTCTTCCAAATCTGATAAAAGCACACAATGAAGACTATTTTATAAATGGTTCAATTTTACCCTCTCATCTCCTTTTGGAATGAATTGATCAAAAAAATTGGGATTTAGCACATTGCTGTTTCACCGTCTAATCAAAGACGCACATAAGCAGTACAGGTTAACGATCCCTGTGGAGGTATATTGCTGCAGAACATTACCCAATGCGCCAGTTAGAAACCAGGGCTCAACTGGTTGGGGAAATTATAGCTAATTGTATGGAAAATTCCATAATCCTTCCAAGTGAAAGCTTTTGAGTAGCAAATATATGGTTTTATGTTTTAGTTGCATCAAACTTGCTTTCAGCAGCTTTCTCATGAAGATAATGTGAAATTATGAGAATAATGTGAAATGTGGAGATCAGTCATATGTTGCTCTAGTTTTTTAATTATCTTTAATCATAATTATTGTTGTTTGATTATAAGTTTCAATTTTTTTCTTGGATGGAGGCAACCTTAGATGGAGGCCATTTTATGCATGATGCTGGGTCCTAAGGCCATCTAGTTATCTCAGATCCAACATTTGACTTGAAAGCTGGGCCACTTCTATCCTAAAAGGCGAAAGAAGAGTAGCAGCCGGCTGCTAAAATGGGTACAGTTCTGAAGATAGGATTCAAGTCAACGTTTATTCCTAAAGCAACAGATTGTCTGTTATGTTGTCATGTTATTTGTAGGAGCTTGCTGGTGATTCTCTGAATTTTGCTTGGGCAGTTCCTCGGGCTTGAGCATGATTTACTTTCGGTCCGTGTTTTTTTGGGGGGAGCTTTGAGGCTAACGTGGGAATTGCAAGTTCGTCCAGGGCTGGGTCAGGAGGTGTCTGACATCGTGGGCTGGTGGGTGAGGTGTGAGCTCCTTCTGCCGCCCATGCATGAGTTCTGCATGCTCCTGATATGTGGACTTGAAGTGCTGAATACACTTCCGAATATGCTTTCTCCACTCGGAACAGGCTCTCAGGCCAGAGATTCCCTGGAGTCAAAGGAGATGCTGCACTTCAAGGAAGCTTTCAACACATCCTTGAACCTTTTTTTCTCCGCTTGTTAATTTTAATCACATGATATGTCTGATTTAAACAAACTCTCGGTACAATTTGAAGAAGATCAAGGGTGAAATTCTTGGCATCCTGGTCGTTTTTTATTCCTAAATCATTGATTATCAGCACATTGGTATTTGTAGAAGATTGCTGGAGTCTAATTAGATGCTGTGTTTTCTGCAGTCTAACGTTTCAGAACTGCATTTCAGAACAGCTTGAAACATTCTGAGGCACATGTTTGTGTACTTGAAAGAATACCATATTTCAGACTGCTAAAAAGACAAAAAATGTTGATAAATGGGAAATGATAAAAGCTCATTTTTTATTATTTTTCTCCAAGACCTCCAAGAGGTCTGCTCTTGTTCTGAAGACCTCAGCTGCTACATGACCTGGGTGTCTTCAAGTACCTGTCCCAAGTGCCCATCCTTTACAAGGTATTAAGGT
The DNA here is from genome assembly GCA_963514005.1 of Raja brachyura. The sequence goes on from OY740788.1 coordinate 12,004,999, forward strand.
TTAGATTTTTTTAATGTAAGTATTAATTTTCTCTCTCCTCTCTTTGATAGCCAAATAGTGGATGCTATCGGCAGGCCTCGTTCAAATGATCTACAAATTGTATTTTCTATAACGATAATATATTTTGGCCTGAAATTTACCATTATCCTGTTTTCAGCAAATGCATGGAAATTAAAAGGGATTGCAGATAATGTTTTTTGTTTTTATTGCAGTATTTCATTGTCAAATTGAATGGAGTATTAGCTACAATATGAAAATTGCTTTGCATTAACAAATTGCAAGTAAAGTTTAATGTGTACAGGAATAAAACAATTACCTTTTATGTTTAATTAAGTGATAAGAAGCATATGCTTCAAACGAAAAGTATAATTCAGCTATGCATTCATCTGGTGATAAGGTCCATTATAAGTCAGCTACCCTGTATAAGAATGACCCATAGAAATTTACCGGTTTCATTTGCTCACACTAAGAAGACTTGGTTTTCAAACAAGCAACTTTGATATTATTTAGCCTTTGCCGGTTTCTGTATCAGTATCTTATATCTTAATGGATTGAAATCAACCATCTCATGCAGAGAATAGGCAGGAGTCCTTTGCCAGTTTATAGCAAATATGAGTCCTGATTACATTTTTCCTTCCTATCCGATTTATAACTACCCTTTGGCTAACATCAGCTGTGACAATTTAACACAGAGCAGGAATTGAACCTTGTGCTTTCTGATTTGTAGCATAAACAGTATATGATTCCAACTCATCAAAACTGAAATGAGCGCTGTGTTGGCCTCTCATTTCGTGTTACTAATCTGATTTAATTGACAAATAAAGATTCAATAATTAAGAATATTATTGGTTTAGCTTTCTGTGGAACAATAAGCAAATGCACAATTAAAAAACTGCATTTCAGTATGCATTGTTTCAGTTAAATGTATTCACTGGTTTATTTAGTTAGTATTGTTGCAGACTGTTCAGTTTAAAGCAAACAATTTTGCTGCGTAGGTGTATCCTATCTACGGAAATCATGTCTGTTCTTACTTTGGTCAATATTTAGTCAAGCAATCTCAGTAGCAACCATGTAGAAATTATCTGCATTTATGATAATGGTGGACCATATGGCTTTATTTACCTTTTGTCCTTTTCTAATTTATTTTATTGTTTAGCCTAATTTTTGAAGGAACTCAATTTTTAATGAGTTTGGAGAAAAATTCTATTCCCAATCCCTTCCACAATTATACTTTAATACTTGCTGACGTCATACTTTTGATGCATTTCTCATGATGGCCTTTTTTTTACATGACTGTGTTTATGATCTTTGCTAATGTACTTGCACTCAAAGTGACTCATTCTTAGTGACATCAGTTACTATGACAACAAGGACTTGATGTGCTTTTTTCCATTCTTGTTATATGAGCTACAACATAAGGAATTAATTGAATTGTAAAGGAATTTTTTTTTCATCTATAGTTGCTAATTATTGTTTATGTGTAATTTTAAATATCATAACGAAAGATTGCTAACCAAATATTATTGATATTCCTCACATTTAAATGCAGCATCCTGAAATATTGTCATAAATGACTGTGCGCATTGGCTAGTTAATTATGGTTTCCCAATGGTTGCGATAATCTGCCTCCTCGATTTAAGAAGCTATTTGTGTTTAATACTCCCAATCAATACCAGAGAAACAGCTAGCTGAACCAGAGCAAACCATGATGCAATTATCTGTAGAATTTAAAGAGACTAATAAATATCAAGGCACTTTGTTGTAGTTTTTTTATGTACCTTGGAAATGTCACAACTTCTGACAATATTATTAACAACTGAAACACTAGTTTTAGTTTCATGCAACTAATCTTTATTTAAATACACCTGTTTTTAGTTTTTTTTTTGATTTACGGCCTCACTAATAAACATAAGATCTGCTAACATGAATATTATACTTCATGTGCTACTGTTTTCTACTAGTGCGTTATGTATAAACGAGAAACATAGTAAGTTTAAAAACTGCAGTGGCCATCTTAAAGGTTAAAATATAAATTGGACAAAATCCTAATACATGCAGTGTGCTATCATTGTTCCTGCTTTTTCCTTGCAGACTTGATGCATGTTGTCACGGTCCACATTACTGCCTGCCTGCCTTCATGAGCGAACTGGCTATTGTACTAGATCATTTGGGTCTACGTTAATTTAGAGTCCCTGGTCTTACTGTCTTTGCATACATTATTTAGTGAATGTCTCTGTTTTGTTAGCTGTTGTGTGCTGCATTGTATTCCTATGTGTTAGTTATGCAGGGCCTTTCATTAAACAGCAGGGTGTTATTAGCCATCGCCTGAAAGAGCTATATATTGTTTCTGCCTTGTTTAAACTGAGCCCAGAAGCTGACTACAGACTATTGGCCAAGCAATGAATTGGCAACTGATGACAGGCCCATAGAGGGCCTGAGGCTCAGGTGGCTCACGGCCTCAACTTTAGCTCGGCTCTTTCAACAATTTGTCACGCCCAAGCCTGTTCCTGCTGCGCCAGCACGTGCCAGCTTAGTGTCAAAGCGCCTGTTCGCCAGAAGGACACACCAGCCCAACAGCCTGCTGTTGACGAGGCCAGTGGCTTGCTGTGGCAATATGGAGTGGAAAGGCCCAGCAACAGCCCGCATGCATTTCAGAAAAAGACGACTTCTAATGACTTGTGAATGACATCAGTTGGTCCCCGAAGAATTGGCAGAAATGTGTGCCTCTGGTCTGAGCAAATTAAGCAGCCTATTCATTAACCATGGTCATCAGAATTTGGGTCTGCATTGAAAGGCCAGCAATAAATATGGAGCGAAGGTCCATATTTCTATTCTAACGCTAAATAATGAGCTCACAGAATACTTTTACAGATAAAGAACATCACCATAATGCACTACATGCTGATCAACCTCGCAGATATTTAAATAATTTAAAAACTTTTTTTACTCTTTTATTTGTAAATCTTTCTTGTTGCCTTTGATTGCAGTATTATTGAAGAAAAAGCACCCGATTTTTATTAATAAAACCCACCCTTCACATCCTGACTCCTGGATGCAACATCGATGTATTTAAAGTGCTATTTAACTAATACTATATGAAAGCTACACTAGAGCTCCCAAAACTAACAGTTAATTGTATTTTTCTCATTTCAGGGTGTTCTTATGCTGCACTTCTATGCGTCTGTATTTTGACGCCCAAATTGTTACATCAACTTCACTTTCAAAGAGGTGTTAAAGATAACAGGACATTTTACAAGGGCCAGGGCTTTGTCCGTGATTTATAACTGTGTTTTCAACCTCTTTTGTGGAGTGTGAAACTTTACACAAAGAAGAAAATTAAAGCTCTCCACAGTGTGTCATGAAAAGCAGCTACAAGCAGGGGTCCTATTAGGACAGCTGGAAGGTTGTTGAACTCTGTCATGCTTTTAAGTTATTAGTGACTGGTTTTTGATTACTGCGGCAGTTGCAAGTTTTACTCTGGTCATAGGGAAGCAATTTAGTGGTGTTTTATTGCAGATAATGTAATCAGATTTTTGACAAGTGTGTATTTCTTGTGTGATTTTTAGTTTGTTCTTGGAGCTCCCAATCTTAAATAATATTTTGTGGCAGGTCTGGCACGTGCTGATTATTAACTACGACACACTGAAATTGAAAACCGTTCAGCAGTAGTGTGATGTATTCCGAGGAGTTTATGTTAAATTATTTTTAAATGGTTTTGATTGATCCAAAGTTTTATGGCACGTTGCAGGAAAAGTTCTGTTCAAACTGTGTGCCGAGACCTCGTTGAACATTCTGCACCTGGGGCCACACTGCTTACTCAATGATCACATATCATAAAAGAATAACAATAACGGAACTTTGAGCTCTGCCTTGATTTGCTTGTTCAATTTCCCAATGCGTTCTGGTGGATGCTTTAAATATGTTAAATTCCGTGAAAGAATACAGTGGCAAATTGTGATTTAAAAAATTGTGAATTTTGTTCCACCATCTGTCATTATTATGGAGTTTGTTCCTTCAACTAAATGAATTATTGATTTATATTTAAATATACAAAAATGCATTATATTGGATGAGACACTGCAGTGACTTAAATTGATGACTAAATATTGTTTACATGAAATTCATGGTGAACATTTTCATAATATAGTCAATTGGAATTTTTAAAGTTCATGTTACATCTAAAGAAAAGGCGAAAAAATTACGTTAGTAGGGTCCTTGACCAAAACCGTGGAAATTGGGCAAATGTTCTGCCTCTTGGCTATTAAAAAATTACAGGTGTTGGAACTGGCATTTTTATGTATCGCATAAGATTTTGTGTATTGTTCACCTCCACGTGTTTTTGGATTCTTCTTTAACCACTCGCCCAGTTATGAAGAAAGAGCTCAATATGTTGAAGCAATAGTTCAGCAACATAAAGAGATTATGCCATTTGAAGATTTTGCAGCCCAAGTCTTCGCTCCCTCCCCAAGCTACTCCCTCAGTAACATGGGTAAGTCAAAATTATTCTTTTGTTTCGTGAAACATTTCAGTGACAGATGTATAACCATTTTCTCTGGATAAATGCTTAAAAATGCAACGCCACCTTTCTTTTTTTATACAATAAGCTAATGAATATCAAAAGACATAAAATTGCTAATTTAATTTTTTTTTGTATCAAAGCTGTTCCTTCATGCATGTTCACGCCTTTTCCTCAGATAGCTGGTTAACCTTCAAACCCAGCAAGGTTAATGAACCAAATAATGTAACCACACTCAGTAAATGATGCAGATTGTTCGTTATGTGTTAAATATGTGAAGCAGAATCTTGTCTGAATTCATGCAGAATTGAGGGGAAAAAATCCTACAGGACAGAAGACATTGATGCTCTGTATTAATGTTGCAGTTTTTTTTGTAGGTTGAGGAACAATAGTCCAAATTCAAAGCAAATTACATAAGTTCTCCAGAGCCAAGATCAAAGAAAGGTCTTCGTTGTTTTTTACCCACATAAATATCATATTGTAATGTATAGGCATCTTCAGAAAGACTACAACCCTCTCTGGAATTCACATCCTCAAATGGAATGTCATAACAATTGTCTTCATAAACTCTTGTGTTATTGGAGGCAAAATCTTTTCCTTCGTTAAACAATTATATTGAAGAACTTTGATGTACTAAGAAATTTGTCAGTGAAGAAAAATACATAGCTGAAGAATTTCAAAAGTTTCAAAAGTTCAGGATTTGAAAGCAGTTTGCTGTTATTTTTTAATTATTTTGCCAGTTGTTAAAAATATTTGGCTGTTGATTATAACATTGGCCTTATTTTAATTTATGATACAATTCTCTACACATCATCTACATTACAGAGTGAAGTCTTAATTATAATATATCAACAGATTAGCTGGTTTATTTTATTGGCATTCTTATTTCGATCAGGAACAGAGGCATCCGTTTAACTTGTCAAACAATCTGTTTTGTTGATATCAAAAAATTTCCACTTGCTTTCTCTATCCTCTCTTTGTTCAGGAGCATATGCCTTATCTGTTTAAAATAATTTATATGACTTGTGTGTCATATAAAACATATTCTTAATAACATGCCATATGTTTATTTTTGGCATGAGATTATTCTGCTTATTTCTGCACACTATCCCAGGTTATAAATAAATTAATTTTGATATTCAAAGCATCAGATTGTATGCTATCTGCTTGAATAAACATCATCAGAAGAAGCTGTGGTAGAGAAAAAGTTTTTCCCCATAATTTCTTAACTTTTGTTGTCATCCTATCTTGCTCCATCTTCTCACAGACTTTCGAGCACACAATTCTGATTTGTATTTTATCTTGTAAATCAGCGCAATATTTTTCATGAGAGTAAAAAAAATAAATGTAGGTTTCAACTGTTTTTCTATAACACTTAAATTCTTGTATAACCTATTGTACTTTCCTATGTTTACCATACATTGGCCCAGCTTTCTAAAAAAAATATGGCCTTTAGACTTGCTTCTTTTGTTACTCAGTGTTTGCGCTGTTTACAGAGTGTGTTTGCGTTTAAGCTGAAGTGATTTATGTAATATTTAACTGCAGACCATTTATTATGACAATTTCAATTTAACTAAATGAAACTGGTCCTGTGTGCATTCAAAACTAGATGGTCCGTATTTTCTCATATGGAGGCGTATCTTTTTACTACTTTTCTGTGCAATGATATAGAAGTTTTATTTTATTTCTGTAACAAGCTTTTTTTAATGCAATATTTCTGACCTGAACCACAGAATAACATTGGATCCATCACATTATTGAATCATATACAGAAAATCAAACTCTAAAATTATCAATGGTAGGCAATAGAGACATTTTCACCATTGTGATGGACATCATAATGGTCTCAAGACACCTCAGACACTCTCCGTTGTCTCCGGACATTCCATTCTCTAGGCCCCCATTCCCTCATCGTCACCATGGACGTCCAGTCACTCTACACCTCCATCCCCCACCAGGATGGTCTCAAAGCCGTCCGGTTCTTCCTCGACTGGAGAACCAACCTATACACGTCCACTGATACTCACCTCTGCCTAGCGGAGTTGGTCCTTACCCTCAATAACTTCTTGTTTGACTCCTCCCATTTCCTCCAAAGACAAGGCGTAGCTATGGGCACGCGCATGGGCCCCAGCTATGCCTGCCTCTTTGTAGGGTACGTCGAACAATCCTTGTTCAAGGCATACCAGGGCCCCATCCCCGACCTCTACCTCCGTTACATTGACGATTGCTTTGGTATCACCTCCTGCACCTACACACAACTGACTGACTTCATCCGCTTCACCACGAACTTCCATCCGGCACTCAAATACACCTGGACCATTTCCGACACTTCCCTACCATTACTTGACCTCACTATCTCCATCGCAGGTGATAGACTTCTGACCGACATCCACTATAAACCCACTGACTCCCATGGCTATCTAGACTACACTTCTTCCCACCCTGCTTTCTGTAAGGACTCCATCCCCATCTCCCAATTTCTTCGTCTACGCCGCATCTGCTCCCAGGATGAGGTGTTCCACACCAGGGCATCGGAAATTCTTCAGGGACAATGGGTTCCCCTCCCCCACTATAGATGAGGCTCTCACCAGGGTCTCTTTCATACCCCGTAACACCGCTCTCTCTCCCCATCCCTACCACTTGTAACAAGGGCAGAGTCCTCCTAGTCCTCACCTTTCACCCCGTTAGCCGTCACATACAACAATTAGTCCTCCATCAGTTTCGCCACCTCCAACGTGACCCCACCACTCGCCACATCTTCCCATATCCCCCCCTGTCTGCTTTCCGTATAGACCGCTCCCTCCGTAACTCTCTGGTCAATTCTTCCCTTCCCTCCCGCACCACCCCCTCCCCGGGCACTTTCCCTTGCAACCGCAAGAGATGCTACACTTGTCCATTTACCTCCCCCCTTGACGCCATTCAAGGACCCAAGCAGTCGTTCCAGGTGCGACAGAGGTTCACCTGCATCTCCTCCAACCTCATCTATTGCATCCGCTGCTCTAGATGTCAGCTGATCTACATCGGTGAGACCAAGCGTAGGCTTGGTGATCGTTTCGCCGAACACCTCCGCTCGGTCTGCATTAACCAACCTGATCTCCCGGTGGCTCAGCACTTCAACTCCCCCTCCTATTCCGAATCCGACCTTTCTGTCCTGGGCCTCCTCAAGTATAGAAGTTGGGAGGTCATATTACAGTTGTACAAGATGTTGGTGAATCCACATTTAGAGTTTTGTATGGAGTTTTGGGCATCATGTTATAGAAAAGATGTTGACAAGCTGGAAAAAGCGCAGAGAAGATTTACGAGGATGTTGCCAGGACGGTGCCTTAGGGAGAGGTAGAGCAGGCTGGGACTCTATTCATTAGAGCACAGGATGATGTGCTATGATCTTATAGAGTTGTATAAGATCATGAGAGGAATAGATCGGGTAGACGACCAGAATAGGGGAATCGAGAACCAGAGGACATAGGATTGTGAGGGGGGACCTTTTTCACGCATAGGGTGGAAGGTGTATTGAACGAGCTGCCAGAGGAAGTAGTTGAGGCAGGTACTAATGTGATGTTTAAGAAACATTTAGACAGGTACTCGGATAGGACAGGTTTATAGGGATATGGGCCAAATGCAGGTAGGTGTGATTAATGTAGATGGGGCATGTTGGTCGGTGTGGGCAAGTTGGGCTGAAGGTCCTATTTTCACGCTGTATGGCTCTATAAGCTTTGCTTCATTATGGTCTATCATTTGTAAGTAAATTTTAATACACGCCCAGTTATGGTCACAAACAGAAAGTTTTATTTTTAGAGCAAAACACAAAGCTCTGGAGGAAATCAGTGGGCCAGGCAGCATCTGTGGTGGGAATGGGCAGGCAATGATTTGGGTTGGGACCCTTCAGAGTAATTGTAGTAGGGGGCAGAAAGCTGGAAAAGAGGGGTGGGGGCAGGATAAAGCCTGGTAAGTGATAGGTGGTTACAAGTGAGGGGGGTGGAGGAGTTGATTGGCAAAATAGTGAAGTAAGGCAGAGACGAAAAGGAGACACAAGTGTGTCAGATAAAGAGAGAAGAAGAGGATAATATGTAAAGCCAGAGGGAGGGACGGGAAGCAAGGAGGATGAATGGGAAATGAGGGACTTGGGAATAGGAGATGAGTGTACGAAGGATAGGAAAGGAACAGGGTGACTGGAGCGGAATATTGGGAGAAATAGATGTGCATCGGGGTGGATGCAGGAAAGGAGAAAGGGGGTATAACTTAAATTACTTTAATATTTGGATTGTCAGCTGCCCTAGCAGCATATGAGTTGCTGTTCCTCTATTTTGCACGTGGCCACACTCTGGCAATGGAAGGGGCCAAGGATTGAAAGGTTGGTATGGAAAGGGGAGTTAAAATGGTTGGCTCAAGTGTTCAGCAACATGGCTGCCTAGTCTATGCTTGTTCTTGCCGATGTAAAAGAAGCCTCATCGGGAGCACTGAATGGAGTACATGGGGCTCATTACTTAATCATTCATACTCAAAAGGTTATTTCTCTTTTTTTCCCCCAAGAATGACATCAGATTATAATAAACAGAAAATGAGCAAGAAAATAAATAAAACTCAAATATAATATATATCTGCTTGGAGATGTTGGGCAAAGCTATCTCATAAAAACTAGGAGAGCTATAAATGTCTCGAAATCTCAATGTAGGTGTATCCTATGGTGTTCTGTGGAACCAGACTGACCTTTACTTTAGACTTTCGACTTTAGAGAAACAGCACAGAAACAGACCCTCCGGCCCACCGAGCCCGCAGTGACAAGGGATCCCCCTGTACACTGGCACTATCCTGCACACTAGGGATAATTTACAATTTTACCAAAGCCAATCAACATACAAACCTGGAAGTCTTTGGAGTGTGGGAGGAAACTGGAGCACCCAGAGAAAATCTATGTTGTCACAGGGAGAACGTACAAACGCAATATAGACAGCACCCGTAGTCAGGATCAAACCCGTCGTCTGATGCTGTAAGGGAGCAATTCTACCGCTGTGTCACCGTGCCGCTCTAAACCTCCTACAACCAAACACTAACCACGTCAAGAGTGGAATGAAAACCTTTGCACTTGTCTGGATGAGTACATCCGCCGTAACATGGAAGAACCATGATCATCCAGGCAAAACAGCTTATGTGATTGCCCTAATCATATGTCATCCTGATTGCTCACTACAAAACCCTAGTTGTTCCCATTTTAACAGCATTTTGTAAATACCGTCAACAGATGCAATAGATCAAGAGATTTCTCGTCATACCGTTCCCTAGAACAGTTGGGGATGAACTGATAAAGGTGGCCTTGCTAGGGTCTCATCCCAAAGAACTATTGAAATAATTCTCCACTACCTTCCCATAGGCCTTTGCAGCCACAAACAACTGTCACCTAAAGTTGAATTAACGGACCTTTTTCCCCATACATGCATCCAGCGCAAAAGCAGGCGCTTTGGTTCACAGTGTCCATGCTGAACACAATGCCTCGTTAAACTAATCTGGTTTGCCTGCATGTGATTCATGTCCCTTTGTATCCTTGTTCCTTTCTAAAAGCCTCGTGGATGCCCCTCTCGTATCTGCCTCCACCACCACCCCAGGCAGAATGTTCCAGGCGTGTAAAAAACTTGCCCTGTGCTCCTTTGAACTTTTTCCCTCTCACCTTAAAGCTATGCTCGCTACTCTTTGATATTTCCACCCTGGGGAAAAGGTTCAGATTCTCTACCCTATCAATGTATCACTGAATAGTCCAGAGATTCTGTTATTTTTCTCAAGATTTATTTTTTTTCCCCCAACCTAATTGTAACTTATGTTTGCTGTGCCTGGTCTGATAATGTGCCTGTCATTTTATTGCTTTAACAAGGTACTTTTACATCACCACTTCATTAATTTCAAAATACTTTGTTCCCATTTCTGTGTGCCTTAGAGAGAGGTATAAATCATCATTATTAAAAACGAAATGATTAGGATACCATTCACATCATCTACTTGTTGAGAAACAACATACTAAGACATCTAATGCAAAGTCCTTAGGCTTAAATTAAGTCCTGTGAATTATGTAATTATGTGCTGTTGTTCAGCTTTACATGTTTTTTAATAAATGCCCTGCATTAAACCCATAAAATTAAGAACATAAATTAACCGCAGTACATCCCATTTAGAAATTTATTTTGAAGTGAAATGTTGACTAATAAGATGAACCATGCTTCATTGTACAGCACTGCTCTCTAATGTCAATGTGCATTTGTAGCTTTGTGCGCAGATAAGAGTTGCATGCTTGTTTGTATTGGTTGTCAGGAGCAGCAGGCTTGCAGATAAGCTTCCTGACACTGGCAGAACCAAAGGCAGACGGCATTATTGCACATAATCATTTCCTTATTGCCTGGTGCAGAGAAGACAAAGAACTAGAATGCCTCAATGCAGGCTTTACATGCTAAATAAATCACAGTTGAAGATTTTTAAAATATGGTATTTTGCTGCTGAACCATAACAGTAAATTGGTTCTATTTTCACCAATATCTTTTTCCAAAGCATAAATCTATAAATGACAAAATTGGGTAACGCATAATGCAAGACCTCCAGATTCTGTCAATGCTATGCCCGTTACCACCAAATATTTTTTGCCAATTTTAATTGAGCCACCATATGTTGCAACTTTTAATATAGAGTATTTCATCTGTTTTGGTGTAGGTTCAGAGCTAATGCACTTAGAGCACACTTATCCACTTTCCGTTCCAATGTATTAGATTTGTTTTAATATAAAGGCAAAATAACCTACTAAAAATAAATTCTTCACCATTATTCTGAAGTAATCTCTTTGATTTTGCCAGCACACAACCTCGGAAGGCATGAATTTTGACTGACTTTATTAAGTTGCTACGCCGATGCTGTTACCATGGTAGCATCTTAGGCTGTTGTGAATGGTTACCAATATCACACTTCATCCTCGCAACCGGATGACATAATGCCTTTAATTCCAGGACTGAACTATTGGTGCACATTAAAATGTGTTGATACTCTGTTGCTGGTGTGCTCTCAATCTGCTGCAGCAGAAGGATGATTTGGTTTATGAATCATTGTCAGGTTTATTCACACAGTTGGCTGAGGGACATGTTGCTTCGGTTTCTGGAAGCTTTGGCAATTATTAAAAAGAACTGAAAGCCGAGCGCTGAGGATATTAAAGAGGGAATCTTAACGGAGCAGCCTCTGAAAATCAGACAGTAATGAGGAAAATCTATAAATAGCATTGACATATTTGTTTCAGCCCATTTCATTGTATGTATGATTTTAATTTAAACATTAAGCACTGTGACATCTCTGACTAAGGATCCATTCAAACTGAGTTTTGAATGAATTATCATTGGCTCATTAAGTTATTGGATTGTTCGTAAAAACACAGCTGCTTTAATGATGTCTTTTAGATAAGGAAGCCTTTCTTCCTGGTAATGCTCATCTGTAACCCCTCTCATGCACCAACGTCATACACCATTATTTGTCCTCGGAAGTGGCTTAGCAAGTTATATCAAACATCTACTATGTATGACTCAAGAAGGCAGATTAATCTTAGTGTCTCAGGGCAAAATTGATTTTGATTCAGTGCATCTTCCTGGCACTGTCATCAGCATAGCTGCTTACCCACATCCCTGAACTTAACAGATTCAAAACCTGCTACGAGCATCTTTCTGTCTACCTCCCTCTGCCCAATGCCCCCACCCCAAAACACATCTGTGCAAAAGAATTACTCAAGGTTGCTCTACACAAAATGCTCAGTAAATCAGCGGGACAGACAGCATCTCTGGATAGAAGGAATGGGTGACGTTTCAGATCGAGGACATTTCTGAAGAAGGGTCTCGACCCAAATCGTCACCCATTCCTTCTATCGAGAGATGCTGTCTATCCCGCTGAGTTACTCCAACATTTGGTGCCTATCTTCGGTGTAAACTAGCGTCTATAGTTCTTTCCTACACAAATACTCAAGGTTAATGTGGCAGACTTAATTTGCCAGGGACGTCATACAGTTGTTGCTCATGAAAATAAACGTATAAAATGAGGTGACAAAGCTGTATCGCTGATGTAGAAGCAAAGATTACTCATTCATTCTGATCTACAAAGCTCTCTGATCAAGCTGCTGTTGAACACTGACATAATTTTCAAACACCACTTTAGCAGAATAATACATTATCTCTTACATGATACAAGTCATATATATATACTCTAGGACATAAAAAAGGACAGCACGGGAACAGACCTTTCTGCCCAAAATATCTGTGCCGAACATAATGCCAAGATAAACTAATCTCATCTGCCTACACATGATCCATACACATGGACGCCTCCTCAATGGTTCAATGCGTGTGACAATAAAGCACATTGTCACAAGTGCGAAGTGCAAATGCGCAGGGAATTTCATTCCTTATATAGAGTCCAATAGAGTCCCCCGTACAGCAATTGTACAGAAATAATCGACTGAGCCTGTATGCAAGCGGTGGTCGCTGGATCCGAGCATGGGACGGCTCGGCGGCTACCCCAGCAGGCCACGTGGTCAGCACTGGTTCTCCTGTTTGGCTGCGTTCCGAATTGAGTCTCCCGTTCGGCCATGGCCTGCACCAGCTTCCCCTGTAGGCCCTGAATGAACCTTCAGCCGAGTGTGGAACCCATCCTTCTAAACACCTCCTCCTTCTCAATATCAAACTGCCCTTGCATGTTAGTATCTGCACAACAAGGCTGTTAAGGGTCGTGTCATCGACCGTATACCATGCCCTTACATTCAACCTTCCAAGGTGCAACACCTCTTGGATTAACCTCCATCTGTCCTTTTTATGCCCGTTTTATTGGCTAATCTATATCCTACTCTCAACCTTGACAGTCTTCCACACAGTCGCAACCCTAGTAATCGTGGTGTCATCTGCAAACATATTAACCAACCTGTCCACGTTTACTTACAAGTTATTTATTTATGTCACAACCGCAGAGGTCCCAGCACAGATCCCTGCGGAACTCCTCTGGTCACAGACCTCCAGCCTGAATATTGGCCATCATAACCCTCTGTCTTCTGTCGTAAACCAGTTCTAAATCCATATGACCAGTCACTGTTAATCCCATGCATTTTAAACTTCTAGGACAGCCTACCTTGGGGGAGCTTATCAAATGGCTCGCTAAAATCCATGTAGACAACATCCACCACCTTACCCTCATCAATCACCTTTGTCACCTCCTCAAAAAACTCATCAAGTTAGTAAAACATGATCTGCCACGTGCAAAGCCAAAGATAGACACAAAATACTGGAGTAACGCAGCAGGACAGCAGCATCTCTGGATGGAAGGAATTCATGACATTTTGGGTCGAGACCCATCCACAGCCATGCTGACTGTCCCTATTCTCAACCTCTCATTCTCTGCTCACCATCTACAGCAAGGGGTAATTTGCGGTAGGAATAAGTCAGATTATTTCAGAGAAACCCACACAGTCGTAGGGAGAATGCACGTACACCACACAGACAACACCAGAAGTGAGGATTGAGCCGGATCACTGGAGATTTGCTTCATTGCCACTCCACTATGCAACCACATTGTGCTGCTCTTTGACTCTTAAAATATTTTTTCTTCAAAGGTTTTGGAGGCCGGTCTCCCCTCTTTACACTTCCATTGTGGAAGGCCCTGCTGGCATGTCTGGTTTGTCTCAATACATTTAATGGGAGGTACAGTGAATGTAATCTTTCCTTAATGGCGAAAAGGGCGGTGGGCAGCTCATTCCGACCACATCTTCTGGGCTATTACTTCTGGTTCATGATCTTTGAGCAAAGTAGAGTTAATCTTTCATGTTGGCAACATTTCAGCTTTGCAAGGCCAATATAATTACACTTCTTCCATAAATTTTTACAGACTTGCAAAGTATTTTAAGCTTCTGTTTTTATTTTCTAGCTTACAATGCTTTGCTATTTGGTTCTTTAAAAAGCCTTGAGGGCAAAAACTGCTTTTATTCTGCATGTGCACCATAGTTAGATTAATAACACATTCATTTTGTACTGTTCAATAGTAACTATATAAGTGTATCCCAGAACAGTGCAAAATTAATGGCTACTTGTGCTGCAGCAAATAATGAGCTAATTATTGCACCGAGACTTGTAGGGAACGTGGAGAGGGGCCAAATCTCTCAAGGATGATGTCTTGAGTCAATTTTGTTCATGAGTCAAGAGTGTTTAATTGCACATGTACCAGCAGCAGAGCAATGAAATTCATACTTGTTGCAGCTTTATAGGCTCACTAGTGCAAAAAGCGCACAACTAAATATATAATAATCAGTAATACAATGTTACCAGACCATAATAGTACACATTTGAAGTAAGTAGTGCAATCAAAACAATATCCATAGATCTGAAGAAGGGCCCTGACCCGAAATGTCACCTATCATCCAGAGATGTTGCCTGACCCACTGAGATCCTCCAGCACTTTGGGTCTATCTTCTGTAGACACAAAAAATTGGAGAAACTCAGCGGGACGGGCAGCATCTCCAGAGAGAAGGAATGGATAACGTTTCTCTCGACTGTGGATAGAAACATAGAAAGTGGCAGGAGTAGGCCATTCGGCCCTTCGAGCCTGCACCGCCATTCAATATGGTCATGGCTGATCATAATTGCTGAGGTTAAGTTGAAGTTCATGTTGTGCAATATTTAAGAGCCTGATAGTTGTTGGGAAGAAGTTGTTCTTGAATCTGGAGGTCATAGTTTTCAGGCTCCTGTACACTTTCCTGGTGCTAGTAGTGTGATGAGCGCGTGGCCAAGGTGATATGGGTCTTTGATGAGGTTATCTGCCTTTTTAAGGCAACACCTCCTGTAAATTCCTCATTGGTGTGAAAGTCAATATCCGTGATGTACCTGGCAAAGTGCACCACTTCCTGCAGCCTCCTTCATTATTGGACATTTGAGTTACCAAACCAGGTCATGATGCAACCAGTCAGTATGCTTTCCACAATACTCTGTAGAAATTCACTGGAGCATTTATTGACACAGAAAATCTCCTCACTGTTTTTAATCGATGCGTTGATAAGCTTAATATAAGCAGAGATATGTACAGCCTTGAACTTGAAGCTGTAGACTCGGCACAGCACCTTACCGGCGATTAAACCAGGTTGGATCCTCAGCTTTCCAACTTTGAACATAGAACATAGAAAATAGGTGCAGGAGGAGGCCATTCGGCCCTTCGAGCCAGCACCGCCATTCATTGTGATCATGGCTGATCGTCCGCTATCAATAACCCGTGCCTGCCTTCTCCCCATACCCCTTGACTCCACTAGCCCCTAGAGCTTTATCCAACTCTCTCTTAAATCCATCCGGTGATTTGGCCTCCACTGCCCTCTGTGGCAGGGAATTCCGTAAATTCACAACTCTCTGGGTAAAAAAGTTTTTTTGCAGCTCAGTCTTAAATGACTTCCCCTTTATTCTAAGACTGTGGCCCCTGGTTCTGGACTCACCCAACATTGGGAACATTTTTCCTGCATCTAGCTTGTCCAGTCCTTTTATAATTTTATATGTTTCTATAAGATCCGCCCTCATCCTTCTAAATTCCAGTGAATACAAGCCTAGTCTTTTCAATCTTTCCTCATATGACAGTCCCGCTATCCCAGGGATCAATCTCGTGAACCTACGCTGCACTGCCTCAATCACAAGGATGTCCTTCCTCAAATTAGGGGACCAAAACTGTACACAATACTCCAGATGTGGTCTCACCAGAGCCCTATACCACTGCTCCTTCAATCAGCAATCAGAAGTCAACAATCAGCTCCTTAATCTTGCTAACATTGAGACCAAGAATATTATTCTGGCACCATTCCATCAAATTATCCCTCTCCTGGTACTCTGAGTCATCGTTACCCTTTCATAGTGCCACAAAAGTAGTATCGTCGGTGAATTTAAAAATGGTATTGGAGCTGACACATGTTCTGGAGTGAAATGGCAGAGGCCTTGGATTGAGTCAAGTGCATGATCCTCTGAGTACAGAATAATTCATGTAATGGAAATAAGTAAAGCCAGAGCAATTTAATTAAAGTGAAAATAATATTTTGGCAGGTAATATTAGCTTCGCCAGAACGCTGTGTAGAACATATCAGTCTAAAAGAGTAAATAAATTACATTGATAGATCAACTCTAAAAAATCGATTGCATGAATAAAACTAACATATCCTGCTCACCCTGGCACCCTGGTTAACCTGAGGAGTACCTTCAGCAACAGACTGGTTCCTCCAAGATGCAGGACAGATCCTTCTTCCCTGTCAATCAAACTTTACAACTCCTCCCACCTGTCATGGGGTAGACTGAGACTGAGACCCCCCCCAAAAAACACCCTCAATCTTTGCACATCTTCAAAGCCTTACCACTTTATTTTCATGTTTCATGTATTTTGTGCT
Organism: Raja brachyura; assembly: GCA_963514005.1. Next base: position 12,021,918 of record OY740788.1, read on the forward strand.
TTTTTTATGACTGTTGGCAAATTAATTTTGTTCCTCGGGTAAATAAAGTTCTATCGTATCGTATAGTATATCTGCCAAATTTTATTGTGACTCTTTTATGGAACTTACGCCTAATAACGATTTAGCCATTTTCTTTTTACATCCATACCAAACATGTAAACATCTTATTTTATAAAACTGAAACAAAACGTCATCAAAAGTAGTTTTTTGAAAATATATATTTTGGCTCGGAGATGTCATTTTTCCCGATTGTTCTCATTGCCTTTGCCATGTCAGGTTGATGGTGTTATAATACTTACCTGTACATTCCCCTGACTAAGAAAACAACATTTAGAAGTGCAGTACACTACTAATGTATTATATTCAAATGGATTTTGCAGCATGACTGTTAACTTTAACATAGGGATGCTGATATAATTTGTTCCTCGTGTTCTGACATGTGTCAATATTACTGAACATAGTCCACGAATATAACTTTCAGTTTCAGATAACAGTTTATCTTGATATCTGTTTATCGCCTTCTAATATTCTAAAATGCTTTGAGGAATTCTGAACAGAGTGGTGTATATATAGGCAGGATGTGTAGGAAAGAACTGCAGATGCTGGTTTAAATCGAAAGTAGACGCAAAATGCTTGAGTAACTCAGCGGGACAGGCAGCTTCTCTGCAGAGAAGGAATGGGTGGATCAGAAGTAGGTTCGTGACCCGAAACATCACCCATTCCTTCTCTCCAGAGATGCTGCCTGTCCCGCTGAGTTACTCCAGCATTTTGTGTCTACCTTTGGCGTATATCTAGGCACATTTCCCCCCCCCCAAAAACTAATAAATGTCAAATAATCTCTTTTTGTTCCACAAGTTCAGGCAATAAGGACTGGCAGAAAGGGAGATACTGATTACCTCCCTTTGGCATCGAATGGCAATGTTACATGTATGCCAGCCCACACGAGTTTCTGCAATGGAGTGGTTGAGTGTTCAGCAACAATGGTTAACTGTGTGGATCCATCAGGCTTACATTTGCCTTGTTGGATGAGGTGGCTACAATCCAGGATTAACACTGCCCATGACAAAGACGTTGGCTGGATTGGCACTACATCCAACAGTTTCAACAAACACTTCTGTTATTCAAAATCTGCTGCACTCTCAAATTTGACAGCCTGAATAACGTGATCCTCGTCGTATCTTTCACTGTGAAGTAATGAATTGTTTGATGCTCCTAATTATTGTTAATGCCTCCATGTTTTTATCTTGAAGCCTATGCAACATATTTAAACAATTAAATATCTAAATATATATTGGCACGGTGGCGTAGCAGTAAAGCTACTATCCTTAAAGTGCGAGAGACCCGTGTTCGATCCTGACTCCGGGTACTATCTGTGCGGGGTTTGTACGTTCTCCCCGTAACCCGCATAGGTCATCTCCGAGATCTTCGGTTTCCTCCCAAACTCCAAAGACGTACAGGTCTGCAGGTTAATTAGCTTGGTGTAAATGTAAATTGTCCCTAGTGTGTGTAGGATAGTGAAAGTATGTGGCGTTCGCTGGTCAGCGCAAACTTGGTGGGCTGAAGGGCCCGTTTCCGTGCTGTATCTCTGAACTAAACTAAATCAGATAAAATTGGTGATCACATTTTGAATTATAACGCTGCATCGGAATTAAGTTGTGGATTTTTATTCCAAAGATTAGAGAGAAAACCAGAAATGTTGAGACATATGGAAGAGAAGGTTTCAATATTCCTTCACTTCACTTTCCCCTTGCTACTTCCCAAAACGTAACAACTTGATCACTCCTCTTCATAGCCATGACTTTTGACATTCAAAATGACAATAAAAATTGTCATTTCTCTCAGCCCTTTAGTTACTGAGGATGACTTGATTCTAAAACCCTTACAAATAGGACCTCAAATAAAAGATCATGTCAAATGTTTGATACAATATGCAACATGATGAGTGGCTGTTTTTAAATTATGTCGATCACACCAGCCAATTCTGGAGTCAGAGGGCTTTACTCCCACCTGAATCTGTGATCAGACTGCTGCACACTTCAATAGAGTTCCTATGCCTTGCCTGTCAAGCCCGGTTCAAGCCTTAGGCTCCTTTTTCATTTTGCCAAAAGTTTATTGTGATGAATACCTTGCTGACATTTTATCTATCATAATTAACTTTGAAACGAAGGCCATAGGTTTGCTACTAGCGAGGTGCCATTACAACCCCTGTTGTCAGTAGAATGATGAGCCACCCCCACTCCATTAACTTTCCTTACATGATTGTACCATGAATGATTTCTTCAACGGACCTATACATTTTTTGGTGTTTATTTTGAAAGTACAAAAATTTGTGATGTTTATAGTACGAAACAAGAGTTGACTGCAGCAATCTAATTTTTCCATATTAGCTTATGAAATAGTTATTTCTGACAGAATAACAGTTTCCTGTTGGGAAATGTTGAATGGTATACCACCTTGAAGTGCGGATTTTACATGATTGGATAATCTACTTGGAGTCTGTGAGGCAAGAAATTCTGCACTTTGCATTTTGCTTTATTTTATATTGTTTATCCTGGATAATAAACCCTAATGAAAGGTGGCAAACAAGCAGAATTGTATTTGAGTAAACACGACTCGAATAACAACTTTTTTTAAAATTACGATTTCCTATCCTACCATAAATGCATTTTGACAAATCACACCAATGATAATCAAGCAACATTTATTATTAATTATCAAAAACAATATCTCAAAATCAATTATTTTGATGAAATTTGTAGAGCATATCCGCATAGACCAAAGTCACCATTAATTTAAAGTCTTAAAGGTCTCAAATCCATTTGAAATAACCTATGAAATTTCAAGGATAACTGCACATATTATAGTTGATGAGGACAGGGGGAAAGGGAGTTCCAATGGAGGGATGATTGCACCTAAACAAAAATGCACTCTGTGACATTGTAGTTAATAGTTATTGAAAATCTTGTATTGAATATTTAATATGGTGGGGATTGGGGAAATTGAATGCTCATAAATTAGGAGGTGATTGCTTGATTGGAAAATAAACATACATTTAGAACCAAAGGCCAGGCCTGAAACGTCATCTATCCTTGTTCTCCAGAGATGGTGTCTGACCCGCTGAGTTGCTACAGCGCTTTGTATCATTTTGCTGGAATTCAGAAGTACACTTCCAGGGTATCAGGGGTTGGTGACTGTTGAAAAAGGAAATACATATGTAAAAGATTTGAGCAGTGTTACGCTGAACATTTGAACAGTATTCGAAATAAGATTCTGCAGATTCAAAAAATGCAACAATGAAAATGTATTTTCAATAGGGAAGTAGCCAAAGAATAAATGAAATCCATAGGGTAAAACTCTACGAAAACTGAAAATGAAAATGTAAATATTCACAATGAATAAAAGGAGAACAAAGATAGAATAACCCAAGTAGAGCTGAATATTTGGAGGTTAAACGACAAATTGGTCTCAACAAATTTATTTCTTTGGTATTTATCCTGAGCTGTATAAAAAGACATGGGTGGAGATTCATGAAGCATTGACAGTCATGCCATTTGATACAAAACTGGTAGTGCATTTTTCAAAAAAATGTGATGAAAAGATGTAGGAACCACATACAAGTAGAGGCACAAAAAATCTAACTATCAGAAGTTAGACACAAAGTTCCGGAATAACTCATCCCTGCATAATCCAGCATCTCTGGAGAAAAAGGATGGGTGGCGTTTCAGTCGGGACCCTTCTTCAGAACGGTCCCGAGACTGGAATCAGAGTTTGACTGCTTTGTCTGAAGAAGAATCCACCTGAAGAAGGGCCCAGATCTGAAACGCCACCCATCCTTTTTCTCCAGAGATGCCGTCTGCCTTGCTATGTTACTCCAGCACTTTGTCCATCTTTGATATACACCAACATCTGCAGTTCCTTTCATAACTATCATAAATATCAGGCATCTTGGATGGCATGGACTAGTTGGGTCAAATGGCCTGTTTCTTTGATGACCCTATGACGCTTAAGGAAGTGCAAATTATTTGTAAAATAAATGATGGTCGGCTAGGATTCAAAAGCAGTGAAAATGTTTAACTCATGTTTATAAGCCAAATAGTGTATAGCCGAATAGTATATAAGAAGCATCCAAACAAAAGGCAAATGGATCACTCGAAGTAGCATGGATTCAGGGTACACAGGGCACAAATAAGAATTTAAAGTTACATAGAAAACCAAACAAGTGGATGAATGATGAATCCAGTTGGACAAATATGTATTCAAGGTGGGATAGTCTGTATCATAGCCTCAGAAATGCAGAGTGATTGTTTGATTCCATATTAGTTATCCAGACCTGGAGAGAAGAGGAGTTAACATAATGTGTTAAATCGTTCTACACGTGATATGTTGTGAATTATCAGATGTACTGACCAATTAAGATCCCAAGTAAATTCCTACAGTATACAAGTGTAACAAGGCCTGGATAGAGAGGATGTGGAGAGGATGTTTCCACTGGTGGGAGAGTCTAGGACCTGAGGTTATAGCCTCTGAATTAAAGGTTGTTCCTTTAGGATGGAGATGAGGAGAGATTTATTTAGTCAGAGGGTGCTTCATTGCCACAGAAGACTGTGGAGGAGGTTAATTTTTACGTCAGAGATAGATTCTTGATTGGTACGGATGTCAGGGGTTATTGGAGAGAAGGCAGGAAATGGGGTTTAGAAGGAAAGATAGATCAGCCATGATTGAATGGCGGAATAGACTTGATGGGCCGAATAACCTAATTCTGCTCCTATCACTAATGAACTTACTTAAGAACTTAAAGCAGAAAAACAGGGTATTTGAATTAAGAAGCCTGGGCAATTTATATCGTTACATGAACCTGCTACCTAAAACGCAAAACTTGGCATATTTTACATGTTAAAGTAGGTGTTATATTATCTTCTCAACAACAGCTCCTCTGTAACTGTAGATCTTGTCACGCAGTATTTTAGTTATAAATAACTATTAGGGGCTTAGTTACCATGACAAGATACTCAATTAGTTTAGTTTAGGGATACAGCGCGGAAACAAACGCTTCGACCAGCATATTAACATTACCTTACACACACTAGGGACAATTTTTTACATTTATACCAAGCCAATTTACCCACAAACCTGTAGGTATTTGGAGTGTGGGAGGAAACTGAAGACTTTGGAGAAAACTCACACAGGTCACAGGGAGCACATACAATCTCTGTACAGACATCGCCTGTCGTCAGGATCGAACCCGGGTGTTTGGCGCTGTAAGGCAGTAGCTCTACCGCTACGCCACTATGCCACCCTAGGCAATTACTAGGGTGGAAGAATTATTGACAGTCATTTGAGTAAATTATTAGTTATTCTCCACAATGCTCTCATTTTAAAGTATAATTACATATTGATATATTCACTCTAATTGTGCATTTCATTATTCCTAATAACATGGTGGATATGCTGTCCAAATTTCACAGGAATCTATTTTTTTCAGACGAGGTATTTGAATTTGCAGAGTAATTCTCCAAGTCACTACTCAAGACCGTTATTACCTGTACCTTTTAGCAAGAGTCACATTGGGTGTGAATTTATAAATAGTCAAATTAAATTTGATTTTTAATTGACTGAAACTAGCAATGTTACAAAATTTTGAGATTTTAAAAATCAAGTCTGCAATTTATCCCATCAGATAAAGCATAAAAAGGTTAATTTGACACCTAATTCACTTTCATATCTTCAGTATTAAAAACGTTATGGCCATTTTCATACTCAGAAATCAGCATCTTGTTCCCCATTGCCTTTCCATTGACTTAACTCAAAAGCTGTGATCTAGAACAGTCAAAAGCCCATAACTTTCTTAAAAATTATGAGAACTCAATGAAATTTTCAGTTATTATAGATTGAAGCATTCTGAAACAAATATGAAACACTTACTTGGATGACCTGAAATTAAAGCATATAATTAGTTAGTTATCTAATTGTAGCTAATTACAAAATTCAATGAGTAGATCTAAACATCTATCCATTTCTTTAGAAAATATAAACTTTTAAAATTTGCTGTGTCCAAATAACGTTCACACAATAATCCACAATATAACATGATTTTTAAATCTCATTTTCATGAATTTATAGCCCAAATGGAAGGAATTTAGTGTTTAATGCCTGTAAATTAATGGCCATTTAAATCAACTAGCGAGTGGGTTTTAGTGGAATGCGGTGGATTGGAACGTTGCGGTTTGCGGTGAAGTCGGCATGAAAAATACAGCCGGTTCATACATTTTTTTTGTCCCCTTTTCGCAACATGAAAATGTGATTAAAGCCTTCCTAAAAACTAATGTAAAAATAAACTCTGCACTTTATTTTCTTCCCTACGTTAGGTCCGTTCTGCTGTCGGCGTTCAGAGCTTTAGAAGATGATTTTTAAACTACTCTAGTTAATAAATAATCTAGCGTAGTTTAAAAATAGCTTCATGAATGAAATGTCGGAGCGATTTCTCTTTAGCGACGAAATCGCCCGACATGGATCGATTTGGACTGGCTAGGGAAAAACGGCATTTTAAACACGCCCCCCTCTGAAAGGCGCCAAAGTCACACACACGGAGAGCGGCAGAACTGCAGCGCCGCTAAAGGTAGGTATTGTAACATACCTACTGAAACCATTATTTTTCCTAATCTTATGCTAAATTTGATTTATATGCGTTCTATCGAGAGGCAAAAGGCTGCAGATGCTGGAGTCTAGAGCAAAATACAAAGCATTGAAGGAACTCAATGGGTCAGGGAGCATCTATGGACGAATCTTTTCTCATCAGATTCCATCATCGTCGGCCCCACTTATTACATTCTGTTATCTACAAACACCCCTCTCTCCCTCTCTTTCCTCCTCCCCCTCCCCCCTCTCACTTACTTATATTGGCTATCTCCCCACTGTCTCAGTCCAGAGGAAGTGTCTTAACCTGAAATATCAATTGTCCATTTACCTCCAAAGATACTGCCTGACCTGCTGAGTTTCTGCAGCACTTTGTTTTTTATACAGATTCTACATTGTTGAACAGGAGTGGATTCGGTGTCTATGGTGATTTATTGAAATGTTCCTTTACCTCTGTGGTTTTGATTTTAACCCAAGATAGGATGTGAAAAGTCTTTCTACTTTAAAAGTACAATTGATGACTCTTTCCTCCTGATGACAATATTGTTATGACCATCAAACGTGTAATACACGTGATGATAGTAGACACATTAAAACTGAAGAAACTCAGTGGGTCAGGCAGCATCTCTGGAGAAAAGGAATAGGTGACGTTATGGGTCGAGACCCTTCTTCGGACTGAGAGTCAGGGGTAAGGAAAACGAGAGATATAGAAGGTAAATAAAACAATGAATGAAAGATATGCAAAAAGCAACGATGAACAAGGAAAGGTGGAGCCCACAATGGTCCTTTGTTGGCTGTCGGGTTGGTGATAATGAGTTGTAAAGGCAGTGAAACGCAACAGGCCGACAGTGAAACTAGTATGACGATTAGGGTGGAGGGGGGGGGGGGGACGGACAGAGAGGGGATGCAAGGGGTACTTGAAGTTAAATAAATCAATTTTCATACCTGTGGGTTGTAAGCATATCAAGCTCCACAATGCAATAACAAAGCAATAGTTGAAAGGAAGTAGTTGTATTTGCATGTCAACTTTATAATCCTCAGAGCCCTTAATGCACACGTGGACTTTCATTAGCTTTGATTGATTAGTACTGTTAAATTTAGGTTTGTGAGTGTGCATGCACGCATAAATTATGCTGCTGCTGTTTTGGTAAATTATACCAAAGTTTCAATAAGCACCTAGCCTATTTTGGGTCTTATTGGTTGTACAGTGCAACAAATATCGATGGTATTTTGTTTGATCCCTCAGCAATTGTGTGATTGTAAAAACAGCAAACATTCTGGTGCCATTTGGGGAAGGCAAACTGTGATATACTGGGAAATTAGCGCAGGTGCATCCAATTCAAATCGGGTTTGAATTACTTCATCAATGTGTTATTCAACGTTGACACAGCGGAGAAATTTAAGATTCTTGGCCGTTAAATTCCTGTTCAGAAGGTTATGTGGATTTTGTGAAAGCAAAGCGACTGAGGTCGAGCAAATAAAAATTAATTTGCAATTATCAAAATATAAAACGATGATCTCTGAAGTGCATAATGTGGAAAGAGTTGTGCTTTTTCAGTCCTATGATCGGAATACCTTTTTTTTTGTATCTGCTGATAAAAAGAAAGAAAATCGAAGCTCTGTTTTTCACTGCTGTTCTCTCCAAAATAGTGAGTAAACGGTACGAGACACGGCGGCCTTTTGCGGAGGACCTGAAGTCTTCAGTTTCAACATTGTCAACTTATGTACAACCTGTCTTGCCTTGTGGAGAAACTGATTTAATCTCTGCCATATTAGTGTGCATCTGTTCATTGTAAGGTGCCTCTGCTGCTTGTAAAGAGCTGACCTATTTAGCTGCCACGGTCAATTTAGAAACCCATTCATCCCAGGATCACTTTGTATTTTTATCATTGAACACAGAGCCATGTTTTAAGTCATCTTTTGAATGGTTTTGCTTCGTCGCAAGTCATACTGTGACATAAAAACATGTTTTTCTCTTCATTAATTTCTCCTCTATAGTTATTAAGATAGGCCACTGTTTCAGTGCGGGAGATATTTTTGTTTTTGCAAAAGCTACCAATTATCTCCACTGCCTCTTTCCTCACCCCTCATCAACCAACCATCTCCACTTAGACACAACAAGCTGGAGTAACTTAGCAGGTCGGGCAGCACTTCTGGAGAAAATGGATAGGAGACGTTTCGGGTCAGGACCCTTCTTCACACTGTTTGCAGGGGTAACGGGAAACAAAACTGGGAGTTAAGAGAGGGCCGGACAAATTACAGCCGTCAACAGACTATCTCAGGCAAGGGGGTTCCATGATAGGTAGATTATTGAATAGAAACGGGTGTGAGCCCTAAAGAAATACACAGTTGCGAACTGTAAAATACGTTGCAGGGTTTTTGGTGGGGGAGGGGGGGGGGGGGTGGAAACTGGTAAACTGGAGCAAGATCAGCCAGAGTTCAAGGGAAGAGAAGGGGGGGGGGCTAAGGTAAAAGGCGGGATTGTGGTGGGGGTGGGGGTAAGGGGAGTGTAAAAGGAAGTGTTTGTCCAAGTTACCTAAAATTGTATCATCCAGTGTTCCTCATAACCATGTTGTAATATAGAAAAATAATTTGCATCAATGGAGTACAGAATTTTTTTACATTCAATATCACCCCATAATCAAGAAAATATATAAATATTTACTCATTCTCATTTTCCTGCAAACCGGGAAACTAAACTGTATACAGCGATGGCCCCAAAACAGCAATGACATATGAGATTATTTAATACATTTTAAGGGTTTTTGTTGTGGAATAATCATGGGTTAGGAACACTCAATTTCCAATAATCCTAGGAAATGTTTATATCTGCTTGAACAAATATGACGTATCAGAAAGTCAACACATCTAAAGTGTTCTGCACTCCAACTGCAGTGAATCTTTTGGAAACTTTGATTACACTTGTAGCAAGTCTTGAATTGCGACACTCTGATCGAACAATACTGTTACGTTGGAATTATGCAAACACTTGGCATTTATTGCAAGTTGCTTTTTGTTATAATCGACAGCCTATCACTGCAGTGCTTGTGTTGTGGATTGTATAGTGCTGGCTGAACTAATACTGGATGAGTCTTGTCTGAACAGCCAAGTAAGTCAAACCAAACAACAAGATTACGGCAAAAAGCATAGTGCTGAAGGAACTCAGCAGGCCAGGGAACATCTATGAAGGGAAATGGACAGGCGACATTTTGTGTCGGGACCCTTCAGACTGAACAATGACCACAGTGCTGTGTGCACGGAGTTTATACGTTCACCCGAGACCGTGTTGGTTTTTTCTGGGTGTTCCAATTTCTTCCCACACCAAATACGTACAGATTTGTAGGTTATTGACTTCGGCAAGAATTGTAAATATTATGTAGGATAGTGCTAGTGTACCGTGATCACTGGTCGGTGCGGACTCAGTGGGCCGAAGGGCCTGTTACCACACTGTATCTCTAAACTACACTAAACTAAACAAATGTCTTAGATATGTCAAGTACTGCTACGAAAAAATGATCAGCAAATAATTTCTGATTTTAACAACTTAGTTTAAACATTTATCTTTTTACGCCTACAGTTAAATTGTGGGGTTTTTTTCCAGTTTACAAAACCCAAATTTGAAAGGGAAATTAGTTAAACTTGGTCCCTCATTCCCAGTTTTCGTCATGAATATTTTCTCTTCTCAGGACATACCTCCATATGGTGTAACAATTGAAGAACACATACAAGGCACTTTTAATCTTGTCCGTCAGCAGAAAGCTTATGGGAGAGGATTGCCTGCTCATTTTATAAGCTGTCAGATTTTGTTTTTATTCACTTGAATTTTCTGTCAGTCTTGCAGGTGAGATAGGTTCAATAACTTCACCATAAAGTGGGTCTTCATCCACTCCACAATTGACAACCTTAAGACATTTAAACAAAAGTTACTTCAACTGATTAATTAATTGATGACGTTTAAGCCAAATGCCATCACTATATAACTACTTAATGAATAGCAAACTTAAACTTGCCCTTTTTGTGATACGTTATATATATATTTCTGGATGTGTGGGTGGAAGAAGACATTTGCAGCTGATGTTGTTCACATTGCAAAAACTTAAAGATTACCATCTAAAATGATACTGTCATTACATACCACTTTAAAATACTCCACATTCCAAGGCATGAGATAAGAATTTTGTTAAAAAAACTTTTTGGTTTCTGCAGCTGGTAAAGCTGCTGCCTCAGTGTCAGAGACTAGGTTCAATCCTGACCTTGAGTGCTGTCTGTGTGGAGTTTGCACGCTCAAGATTATGTTGGCTGCTTTCCTGAACGAATGTAAAGTATAGATGAAGTCGATGGGGGATAGGCTGGATTGTGTGATGGACTGGGCTGCATCTACATCTCTGCAATTTCTTGCGATCTAAGGTAGAACCTTTGCCAAACTAAACTGATGCTTTCCATGGTACATCTGTATAAATTGGTTAGAGTCATTGAATACATGCTGATGGTTTTTGGCCTTCTGAGACAGTACAGGCGTTGGCGTGCATTATTGGCTTTGACTTTTGTGGTTGGCCCAGGACAAATTGGTAGTGATATTTATGCCTAGGAACTTGAAGTTCTCAACTATGTCGGACCATTTTGGCTGATTGGGGCGTGTACTTCCCCTCGTTTCCTGAACTCAATAACTAACTCCTTCATCTTGCTGACGTTGAGGGAGGGATGTTATCTTAACGACATGTTACTTAGCTCTCTATTTCCATCCTGTACTACATCTTGTAATTGTTTCCAATCCAGCCCACTGTCATCTGCCAACTTGTAAGTTGGGTAATGCCCCTGTCCCACTTAGGAAACCTGAACGGAAACCTCTGGAGACTTTGCGCCCCACCCAAGATTTCCGTGCAGATCACGGAGGTTTTTGTCAGTATCCCTAATGGTCGAAAGTGGTTTCCGTTTTAAAAATCGGTAATTTTTTATTCGAAGCCGGTTGCGATGCTAGTTGAAGGTGGTTGCCGGAGGACAAAAACCTCTGGGAACCGCACGGAAACCTTGGGTGGGGCGCAAAGTCTCCAGAGGTTTCCGTTCAGGTTTCCTAAGTGGGACAGGGGCATTAGAGTAGAATTTGGCGCACACGGATGTATGTGTATGGTGTCATAAAGTAAAGAGTTAAGAACACATCCTTGTGGGCCACGTGTTGAGAATTATTGAGGGAAATGTTTTGTTGCCTATCCTCACTGATGGGGTCTGTGGGTCAGGAGAACCAGTTGCAGAGAGAGGTATTGATCCTGAGATTCAGGAGTTTGGAGATGAGTTTGGTTGGAATTATGACGTGGAAGGCGAAGCTATAGACCATAGAGGTCTGACGTAGGTGTCCTTGTTATTCAGATGGTCCAGCAATGATTGTAGGGCCAGGTATATGGTGTCAGCTGAGGACCTGTTGCGATGGCAGGCAAATAATTTACAGTAAATAGATACAGTAACTGGATACAGTTTTAAAATAATCTTAAATCGTTATAAACTTGTAACCATACTGGGAAGAGTATTTTACTGAAAACATTAAACAAAACAATTCTAGTCCTCAGGCTTCTCATATAACTCTATTTCTTCCAACAGTCAGTACATTAGAGCAAACCAGGGCTCCATTACTTGTGCAGTTCAACACAAGGGAAAAATGCTATTGTCTATGTAAATTATGATACTTCCCTCAACATATATATTCCCCCACAGCAGTGTCTACAAGCTGCACAATTCTAAATCTCTGATGATTTAGCTGTGCTGATATCTAATATAGATATGAAATATTTGTTTGGGTTACCTTCTGGATATGATGACTCGCAATCATTCAAGTAATATTTCTTGCTATGTCAACCTGGAGATTTGGCCTTGTATTGATGAGCTGTTTCATGGCAACCCAGCTGAGTCAATTTCTGCCTTTTACTGACTTGTACATGGGTCCTTCTTTCAGAGAAGCTGGATACGGATCAGGAGTAGAACCCACACCCCCTCCCCAAGAAAGTTTTGCACAACTTCTATACAGAGGTCCGATCAAATAAGAGGCTCTTGTTTTCTGTGACCTTTTTCCCCTTATGATACATCTACAGTGCACTCCATAATGTTTGGGATAATGACCCATCATTTATTTATTTTCCTCTGTACTCCACAATTTGAGATTTGTAATAGAAAAAAATCACATGTGGTTAAAGTGTACATTGTCAGATTTTAATAAAGGCCATTTTTATACATTTTGGTTTTACCATGTTTATACATAGTCCCCCCCCCCCCCCCCCCCCCCCCCGTTTGTGTTTCAGTGAACATGTCACATGAAGGAGAGGTAGGGGCACAATGATTACTTGAGGGAACACAGGAACATAACCTCGAGACCATTTGCACAGGGTTCATAATTCTATGAGGTTTATGTTGTCATTTGTTCATTGCACTGCTCCTTTTTATGGAGCCACTCAAACTCCAAATCATAAGTGATAGGAAGTGGTAAGAATTAGGACATTCGGCCCATCAGTCATTCAATCATGGCTAATCTATCTCGCCTCGTAACCCCATTCTCCTGCCTTCTCCCCATAACCTATGTCCCATCTGCCTAAACTAGTCCCACCTGCCTGCGTGTGGCCCATATCCCTCTAAACCTATCCCATCCATGTACCTGTCTAAATGTTTCTTAAACGTTGCTATAGTACCTGCCTCAACAATCTCCTTTGGCATGTCATTGCATACACCCACCACCTTTTGTGAAGTTACCCTTCATATTCCTATTAAATCTTCTCTCCCCCCGCCCGCCCCCCCCCCCCCCCCTCACCTTAAGCGTTGTTTAACGAAGTGTTCTAATGATTCATATTGGTGTTTCATCAACCTGTGGGCTTACAGACCAGTGGTGCAAATTCTCATTCATCTACGCCTGACACAACACAACAATTCTCAATTCCCAGCAGATGGTGAAGTGATATTATAGGCTTTCCTATCACATTCATCACTGCAGCAGTATGAAGGGTGTCGTACCCACTGGCTCAGAGTGAATCAAAAAAGAACATTTGTCATGTCACACTTTTCACAATCTCAGAACATCCAAAGGCGTTTTACACTGACTGGAGTATTCTTGATGTCTAGGGGCTACAGTGTGCATGAAATCATTGCCAGCTAACTTGTGCCTATCTATTGCCCACACAAAGAAAGAAAGAAATGACGAGATTACCTTTACGTAGTGTTAATAATTCAGCAATAAATTTCAACGTGGACACTGCAAACAAGAACTCTGTTGCACTTCAAAACCCTGAAGGATAAAATAGAATCTCAGTTTAACATCTCACCTGAAACACTAGCTTCTCTTGCACATCCAGCATTATTTTTAATGTAAATTTAAAACATTTCAGTGTTTGATCAACGAGCAGTTTAAGATAAAAACATATCAGAGATTAAAACAAGTTGCTAAAATTTCAAAGAAAACAAAGTTTTATTTAAAGTGTGCAATTAAGCTAAATGTTTAGCAAATACTATTTCATTTTAATTTGTGATATTCTTTCAGTTAGGAAAATTTGAGGTTTGTATGGCTCATATATTATAAATGAAACGTTTTTAATTAATATTTTAATGAATGTGGGTCAGGTAAATAAAAAAAATAGTTCTGGAAATCTGCAAGAAATTTAGCAAAAGTGATGAGCAAAGGGCGCAGAGGTTATGTGTTGCTGAAGGCTTCATCTTATTGTGCGGCATGGTTCGTTACTTTTAATTACATCTTAACCAAGACAGCAGCTTAGATATTCAGGTTTTTGTTTACACAGTTATTTGTGGTTCATCCATAATGCATGTTTGAAAGCTGCAGCTCGGGTAAAAACAAAGCCAATCCAATTTCATACATTCTAGTGTTACCAGCATGTTCCTTCTAAAAGTGATGATTCAAAATTGTATTTAATACAGCACTGAGTAGAAAGAGCAAAAAAAAAGAACCCCAGCCCTCTGTTGCTGATTAAAATTCCTAATTACCGTTGTTGTTATGAAGTTTTAACAGTGCACAGTAGAAATCATTATTCTTTGGCATTACAAAAGACCTCTTCACAATTGCTCAGATTGGAGTGTGCTGAAATTACACAGCAGGGCACCATCGCTATTCCCAGGAGGGAAGATGGCTTACAACTGACAAGTATTATTAATTATCACTTTCTTTTCATAACACAGTACCCCTGTTTAATTGTTTACCTGGAAGTTGCATGTGTTATTTTCATATGCTTTCAATGTGATAGTTTTTATTGGAAAAACAACCATTAGAAATATTTCTCTGAAACATGGTACAAATGCAGCCCAGACCCCAAGATGTAGTCTAGTTTTTACTTTAAAAGTTAAGAAAATGCTTAAAAGCGGACAATCTTTTTGTGTTGCCTGTGTTTGGCGAGATGCGTGCTATTGTTGATATCCTTTCATGTTGCAATTTGACATGATATTTTTGGCTTCATAATATTTTTACAAGCTCTTTTTACATATTTAAACAGATTTTTCAGAACACTTCTAATAGGAAAGTAATATTATGTGGAAAGCAGTCAAGGGGCAAAGTCCACCCCATGTGTGAACTAGAATTGATTCTACCAGTCTCTGTATAAATGTGCATTAAAGTTGATGTATTTGTCTTGTTAATCTTGAATAAAGAATGCCATTTCCCCCATAATTGCTGAATTCAAATTGATTTGAATTATATAATGTTTGTATTTGGCAGTGACCAATAATTATTAAATTCTTGTTGAAAGTAATTACAAAACATTTCTAACTGAAAGCTTATTTTAATATTAAAATGCATCATTTATATTAAATTATGATTGTACAAATAATCTATATATCTTCCAAAATTATTTTATAGTGTTTTTGCACAAAACAACTGTATTTTTAACTACTTCATTTTATTTTTTGTATTTTTCTTCTTCTCCCTTCAGATTTAAATATTTAAAGGTCTGATTACAGTTATTGCTCAAGGTAAGCCTGTCACTACATTGTTTCTGCTGTGTCTCCACCAGTTTTTTCACTGCACTTTACTAATAAACATTCTTTATGCTGTTAGCATTGTTGGCCTTTGCTATTCCTTATTGCTCCTAATTAGTGGTGATGCGCTTTAGAACAAGTGGTGCTGGGAATTAACACCTGACTAGGTAGCTGCACTAACAATACTGCTGCACTAATGGTACTTCCCTGTTTCTGCATGTCTGAGCTTTAACTGAAAGCTAATACTTTAGTTGTGCGCCTGAGGCTGTATCTGAGACTAACACCTGCCATATTGGAGAATGTCTTTGTCACTCATGCTTTTGTTTGAATTGCTTCAGGGAAGCCAATGAGAGTTAAGTCCATTTATGTTTTGTTTTTTAAGCACCACGCAATTGGATTTTGAAACTGGATAGATTAGAAGTGGCACGTGCTGAGCCTGTCTTTTCAGCCAGCTTGGCTTAATAAGTAGTTTCAGGAGGGCAGATTGCTGAGCCTCGGTTTCTGAATGGAACAGCTGGGGGAGGAAGGAAACACAAAAGCGAAGTAGACAGAGTGGCGTAAACCTGGAGAATTGTGGGTGGGGCTTTGGACAGAGGGAGCAGGACCGACCACACGCCAGGAGTGACCTTTTCTAGCTCCTTCATTCTGCTTGTTTGTCTGGGCAATTTAAAACTCGCTGATAAAAATGAGGAATGTGACAGGCTGCTGTCTGCAGCCAGAGGTAGGAGGAGTCTGACTGAAGTTGCTGAACCTTCATTGATTAACCCTCTGAGGAGCGAATTAGCATATTAGCACCTTATCTAAGAGCATGACAGGTGTAGGAGTTTTCAAAGATGGTCATCTGTTTCTTGCCACTTAGCAATTTTTTTTTTAATATATTAATTCTTAATGTAGTAGCTGAGCCTATATAGCAGATGTTACCATGTCAAAAAGACGCCATAACACCACTGGCAGAATGTAGACAGTTTGCAGTGAATTCAAAGCAATATTTGGAATGAGAATTGATGACTACCTTGGGCATGTAATTGTAGCAATGGTTAATTCACTGACCAGTCCACAAAATTCCATATCATCGGATTGAACGAAAGGAGAGCAGCAGCTGTGAAGCACAGTTTGATTGCAGTAGCACTTATTTGACTAAATTAAGATAAAATATGTGGTCAAATTTATCTTTTGGTGTTCTGCCGTTTCATGCCCTTTGATATGATCACTTCCTTTGTTAAAATTGTTCTTTGAAAATTTATTTTGACTGCGAACATCCCAATTAATTTGGAAATGTTATGGAACAAACGGTACCTTTTACGGAAGCGTAGGTGTAGAATATGGGAAGAATCTATTTGAAACAGCAGATTAGATTCTCCTGGCTAAGACAGAAGCAACAATTGATTGCATTTCAAGCTCTGAGGTGATTAAAAATGTCCAACTATGGCCATCATAGTTACAGTTCATCAGCGTCAGTTGTTGGATCAGACCTATAGAGGGTAGAAAGTTCAGATCCCAGAGCAGGAAGTTGTCTGGTTATGCTCCTGTGAAGCGCTTTGAGATATTCTACTGCATTAAGGCCACTATATAAATGCACGTCAGAGTTGATTTTGAACTCTGGACATTATTACTGCTCAAGGCTCGTGCCAGGCAACCAGAAGATTACAGCTGGTGGGTCTTGTATGAAATCTGCTCTTCAGCTGCCCACCCATTGTAGCTAGTAAAGGGGCTAATGAGGAAGCATCCTGGCAACATCTAGGAAGCTCTCTCAGATAGGAAGCATAGATAGGTTTGGATTTGTTTAGTTTAAAGATACAGCGCTGAAACAGGTCCTTCGGCCCACTGAGCCTGCGCCGTCCAGCGATCCCCGCACATTAATACTATTGTAGACTCACTAGGAACAATTTATAATTATACCAAACCAATTAATCGACAAACCTGTACGTCTTTAAAGTGTGGGTGGAAACCGGAGATCAGGAGAAAACCCATACAGGTCGCGGAGAGAACGTACAAACTCTGTACAAACAAACGCCCATAGTGAGGATCGAACCCAGGTCTCTAGTGCTGTAAGGCAACAACTCTACCGCTGTGCCACTGTGGTCTGGCTAAGGAAAGTAATTTTCATATGCATTGCTGACATCCCGCGCAACAAATATTTAATTCAGAATCATGTTTCTGAGCTATTGAGCCTCCAATAGCTATTATAACTATTGTTATATGAGTCATGGGACCCCCAAGACAACATTATTAATAAGGTATCCGCTTGAGTCGGAAGGGAACATTAGCTGTAGTTGAAACAGGGGGAGACAACATATAATTAACCAAGATTGAATGGAAAATGAAGTTGGTTCAGTTTTACTGTAGCTATCATAATGGGTTAGTTTTAATGGGAAAAAATAACATGTAGTTAAAGTGCACATTGTCATTTTTATACATTTTGGTTTCACCATGTAGAAATTACAGCTGTGTTTATACATAGTCCCTCATTTCGGGGCAACTTGATGTTTGGGACACATGGTTTCACAGGCGTTCGTAATTGCTCAGGTATGTTTAATGGCTTCCTTAATGCAGGTATAAGAGCTCTCAGCACCTAGTCTTTCCTCCAGTTTTTCCATCACCTTTGGAAAATTTTATTGGTGTTTATCAACATGAGGATCAAAGTGGTGCCAATGAAAGTCAAATAAGCCATTATGAGACTGAGAAACAAGAATTAAACTGTTAGAGACATCAGCCAAACCTTAGACTTACCAAAATCAACTGTTTGGAACATCATTAAGAAGAAAGAGAGCACTGGTGAGCTTACTAATGGCAAAGGGACTAGCATTCCTAGGAAGATCTCCACAGCTGATGACAGAAGAATTCTCTCTATAATAAAGAAAAATCCCCAAACACCTGTCCGTCAGATCAGAAACACTCTTCAGGAGTCAGGTGTGGATTTGTTAATGACCACTGTCTGCGGAAGACGTCATGAACAGAAACACAGAGGCTACACTGCAAGATGAAAACCACTGGTTAGCTTCAAAAATAGGATGGCCAGGTTAGTTTGCCAAGAAGTACCATATTTCCCAGCAATGAAGACGCTATTTTTTACCCAAAAATAAGGCACAAGAATTTACCTACATCTTGAAGGCCTAAGGTTATGCTGTTAGCCATGAAAGGTAGGCTTGGCTATCCCTCAGTACAGCAACGTCAAGAACAATGTTGCTGCACTGGGGGGATAGCCAAGTCTATCCCTCATTGCTAGCAGCTGATGGGAAGCGGCTGTAAAAGGACAGCGCCACTTTGGGGGAGAGTTCCTTTCACAGCGTGTGGGGAGTCTGGCCTGCGTCAGCACGGGAAGGAGCATTGAGAAGGAAGGGGTCGGGGATCATGCCAGCAACTCACTCACCGCTGCCGCGGCGCTCCAGGCGCGGAGCCACCTTATTGTGGCCGGGGAGGGAAGTAGCTAGGGCGGCTGTGAGTGGCCGCCAGGACTGAACAGCGTAACCGGCCGCCAACTCAGCGCCTTCTGCCGGCCCGCTCACCTCTGGCAGTGCTCTCCGTCTGAACACCTTTCTCCTGCCGCTTGCCGGCCTCGCTCATGTCAGCCGCTTCCCACAAATCCTTAAGTTCCGACGCCCATCGGGAGCAGGACATGGCCTCACTTGCTGCGCTGGCTGGCATTCATTGACCGGTCCATGTCTTTCAAGAGCAAAGATCATAGAGCGTAGCGGGTCAGCAGGCGATGGATAACAGGATAGTGGGCGGTGGAGCTTACTCCTGTGTCAGCGTGAGTACTCTGATTTGGTCCCTTGAACTAGTATTGTCATTCAATAAGATCACAACTGATTCAACTTGTCCCTGTGTGCTCCTGTTTTTCCCACCATCTCTCCACCTGCCGTCACCCTCCACCCCCCATCCATTCAGTCATTCAGAATGGAGGAGATCTGGGGGGTGGAAGATTACAAGCTTCACGCGATCCGCCCTGTTTCGACTAATGCAATCAACTCGACATGCACAAACGAAAGATCAAATAGAACAAGTTGTCTTACAACTTTAGGCTGTGCACGCCACACAAAAGAAGAAGAGGAGATCTGGACCCCTTGGGCAAATTGAATTGTTACTTTCTTTATTTGTATTTATATATTTATTTATTTTGCAGCGTGGGCAATTCTATGTCGCGCCAGCCTTTTTTCAAAATTTAACAACTCAAAATGGGGGTGCGTCTTCATTGCCAGGAATTACGGAACTTAAAAGAGCAACCTCAGTTATGGAAAAAGGTCTTGTGGACAGGTGAAATTAACTTATATCAGGGTGATGACAAGAGCAAAGTATGGAGGCGAACCACCTCATCTGTGAAACACGGTGGTGGGGATGTTATGGCCTGGACATGTATATGATGTAGGTACTGACTCACTTATCTTCATTGATGATACAACTGCTGATGGTAGTAGCATGATGAATTCTGAAGTGTATAGACACATCCAATCTGCTCAAGTTCAAACAAATGCTTCAAAACTCATTGGCTGGCGGTTCATTCTACAGCAAGACAATGATCCCAAACATACTGCTAAAGCAACAAAGCAGTTTTTCAAAGCTAAAAAATAGTCAATTCTTCAGAGGCAAAGTCAATCACCCGATCTGAACCCAATTGAGCATGCTTTTTCTATGCTGAAGAGAAAACTGAAGGGGACTAGCCCCCAAAACAAGCATAAGCTAAAGATGGCTGCAATACAGGCCTGGCAGAGCATCAGCAGAGAAGACACCCAGCAACTGGTGATGTCCATGAAACGAAGACTTCAAGCAGTCATTGCATGCAAAGGATATGCAACAAAATACTAAACATGTCTACTTTGATTTACATGACATTGCTGTATCCTAAACATTATGGTGCCCTGAAATGGGGGGACTATGCATAAACACTGCTGTAATTTCTGCATGGTGAAACCAAAATGAATAAAAAATGGCCTTTATTAAAATCTGTTAATGTGCACTTTAACCGCATGTGATTTTTTTCTATTACAAATCTCAAATTGTGGAGTACAGAGGCAAATAAATAAATGATGGGTCTTTGTCCCAAACATTATGGAGGGCACTGTAACTGAAGAAAACATTGAGGTTGTTTTTTGGGTTATTTTTCTGGGCTATAGTTAATGTTTCTTTATCACAGCTACTAGAAGATGCATGAGTCCACTTTGTCTTTGATTGGGAAAACCTCTGGTGTCCATTCAGTTATGTCTTTAATTGTAGAGTTGATGTTATTGGGATGTTATTATTTGGGAAATATTTGTAAGGAACAGAAAATGACATAAGTGCAATTAGTCAAACAACACAGAATTCATTTAGCATCTTAGGTAGGTTTGGCAAAAGTATTTGAGTTGTGCATTTAGGAGAATACAAGAGAATTAGTCACATATCTCAAGAAAAGAATGACTGAATAAATGAACAAAAAATGAAGTCCATTTGCTATCCATTCAGCTATCGCTCCTTGGGTCCCATGTGATCTAACCTTCCAGAGCAGCGTACCATGCGATACTTTGTTGAACGTTTTACTGAAGTCCATGCACCATAGATGTTGGGTACATGGACTTCAGTCAGGCATTCAACAAGGTTCCGCATGGTTGGCTGCTCTGGAAGGTTAGATCGCATGGAATCCAAGGAGAGATGGCTGAATGGATAGAAATTTAGCTCCATCGAAGGAAGCAGAGAGTGGTGATGGAAGGTTGGCTTCTCAGACTGGAGGCCTGTGACTAGCGGTGTGCCTCAGGGTTCGCTGCTGGGCCCGTTACTGTTTGTCATAAACATCAATGATTTGGATGAGAACATGCAGGACAAGATTAGCAAGTTTGCTGATGATACAAAAGTCAGTGGTTTTACGGATAGTGAAGATGGTTGTGAAAGATTGCAGCAGGATCTGGATCGATTGGCCAGGTGGGCAGAGGAATGGTTGATGGAATTTAATACAGAAAAGTGTGAGGTGTTGCATTTTGGAACATGGGCAGGACCTACTCAGTAAATGGTAGGCCTCTGGGTAGCGTTGCAGAGCAGAGGGATCTAGGAGTACAGGTGCATGTTTCCTTGAGGACTAAGTCGCAGGTAGATAAGACGTTGGTGAGACGCATTTAGAATATTGTGTTCAGTTCTGTGCACCATGTTATAGGAAAGATATTGTCAAGCTTGAATGGGTTCAGAAAAGATTTACGAGGATGTTGCCAGGACTATAGGGTGTGAGCTACAGGGAGAGGTTGAGTAGGCTGGGTCTCTATTCCATGGAGTGCAGGAAGATGAGTGGAGATCTTATAGAGGTATACAAAATAATGAGAGGAATAGATCGGGCAAATGCACAGAGTCTTTTGCCCAGACTAAGGGAATCGAGGACCAGAGGACATAGGTTCAAGGTGAAGGGGAAAGATTTAATAGGAATCACAGGGGCAACTTTTTCATACAAAGGGTGGTGGGTGTATGGAACAAGCTGCCAGAGGAGGTAGTTGAGGTTGGGACCATCCCATAGTTTAAGAACCAATTAGAGAGGTACATGGATTGGACAGGTTTGGAGGTATATGGACGAAACGCAGACAAGTGGGACAAGTTTAGCTGGGACATTGTTGGCCAGTGTGGGCGAGTTGGGCCGAAGGGCCTGTTTTCACACTGTATCACTCTGTGACTCATAGCTCCTATTAATTATTAATTGAATTGTTTAAAAATTGTGAAGACAACTTAAACGTCTAAAGAATTTTATTGACACAAAGCTGGAGTAACTCAGCGGGAAAGACAGTATCTCTGGAGAAAAGGAATAGGTGACATTTCGATTTCGAGATCCTTCTTCAGTTCCTTCCTACACATAACATTTTTAATATTTTTGTTGGTAGTAACACTGATAATATTGTTATGCCACCAACAGTATGTCTTATTAAATTATATCCACTTCAAACTGGGTTTCCCTCTGCCAAAAGATGATAATTTGAACTTGAATGGGCTGAACAGACACACCCATATTTGGCACCCTGCTGTCAAACATTGTTTACGCTATCCATGGGGCATCAACAAGTGAGGGAAGCTCAATTTCATTGCACTTAGCTCTGCCCGAAAGTGGAATGAAAGACCAAGAGGATTAAAGCCCTAATTATTTAAACATTAGCAATACATAATGAGCTAATGAAATAATTTTATTTTTGGTTTAAACAGAAATACAGGTTTTTTTAAATAGCCAAGGGAACTGTAGAATGTATTTTTGAATACACAGCTCAAATATACCTAAGATGTTAAATGAATTCTGTGTTAAACATAGAAACGTAGAAAATAGGTGCAGTAGTAGGCCAATCAGCCCTTCGAGCCACCACAGCCATTCAATATGATCATTGCTGATGATCCAAAATTAGTACCCCATTCCTGCTTTTACCCCACATCACTTGATTCCGTTAGCTCTAAGAGTTGTTGTTTGACGAATTGCAATTATGCAATTTTCTGTTCCTTACCAATATTTCCCAAATAATATAAATCGCAACTGTACAATTAAAGACATAACTGAATAGACACCAGAGGTTTTCCCAATCAAAGACAAAGTGGACAAATAAAATAGTGGCAATACTCATGTATCTTCTAGTAACTGATGTGAAGCAACATTAACTTTTGCCCAGGAAAATAACCAATCTTACTAATTGAAGAATTCTATTTTAACAATAGATCAAGGTGAAAAAAATCTGGATGAAGGAAGTTTATCAGTTATTAGTTTTTATGCATATGGGCTGTTCTTTGGACCAAGCAGCCAACAGCTTCTCTGTATAAGATGAGCAGTGACACTTGCATATTTCACAATTTAGTGACTTTTAAGGCCACTGTATTTTGCCAATTAAAGAATTCCTGCTCTTTACCTCATTTTTATTTTAATTCTTATACTGGCTGTTCAGTATAGATGATCACTTAATGGAGCTTTATGTTAACATTTGTCTGCAGGAAAAAAAAGTGCCAAATTATCAAGTGAATGGAATAAGACAGTGATTGCATAATGTACTTAATTTTTTTGTATTTATGTTAAATATGTATGATTTAAGTTAAGATAGACACAAAAAGCTGGAGTAACTCAGCGGAACAGGCAGCATCTCTGGAGAGAAGGAATGGGTAACGCTTAGGGTCGAGACCTTTCTTTAGACGGTAGAAGTCTGAAGTCCAGTCTGAAGAAGGGTCACGACCCGAAACGTCACCAATTCTCTTTCTCCAGAGATGCTGCCTGTCCCGCTGAGTTACTCCAGCTTTTTGTGTCTTATCTTCGGTTTAAACCAGCATCTGCATTTCCTTCTACACACTATGATTTAAGTTAAATGTGTTAAAAAAAAAAAGATAAACATAAATACTTAGAATTAAGTTACTTTTATACATTAAGCTATAATTGCCAAACAGACAAATGGATAGGTGACGTTTCGGATTGGGACCCTTCTGCATAATTATGTGAAATTGGTTTGAATTTCCAGTTGTGTTATAAATTTTGAAAATGTACCTAAATATAATGTAAGTGACTAAGATAAGCCCATAAAATATTAAACGAGTCAAAATAAAATGTTCATGCTTAGTCACAATTGCCTGATTGAAAACCCTGTTAGGTGTTTTTTGAAAGTGGTCAAAAAAGCTGGAGAAACTCTGCGGGTGAGGCAGCATCAATGGAGCGAAGGAAATAGGCGATGTTTCGCGTCAAAACTCTTCTTCAGACTGATGAGAAGAAGTGTGGTTTATGCTGCGGCCTGCACTTTTCTTGCAATTGTTAAAATCATGGCCATTGTACTCTCTGATCAACATAATCCACACTGAGGTGTAGGGTGCAGATTTTCAGACCGGGAGATATTGGTTGTGGAGGACCTTTGCAATAATTTAATGCCACTCAACATGGAGACTACAATTGCTTAGGTTTCCACTTTGTTGGCATAGAAGTCCTCATAAGAGATTGATTCATTGAAATTAAGAGCGATATGCAGTGTGTGGTTGGAATCTGCATGCGTTGTCAGTAGATGTGGGTGGAGACCATCAAGAGGGAATTTGATAAATATGAAGGGAGGGGGATAAAATTGCAAGGTTTTTGAGAAAGGGCCATTGGGTGAAACTAGAATTGCCGTGGTAGAAAGCCACATATTTCCATGCACTACTGGATCTTAGGCCATACGTCTTGTGAGGAGCTTTTTTGATGACAGCGAAGTACAAGTTAAAAATTGACTTTCCAGCAAAGTACTCCGGCTCTTTCCTTACCCTGGTGGAAACAGAGTTCACCATCTGTGCTGCAACCATTTTATCATTCTGTAATTGTTAATCACCTGTGAATGTGTAGCTTAACCTTTCATTTCTGATATATCGTTCATCTGCTACCTATTTTGTGCACTCATTACCTTTCCCTTTCTCTTTGCGTCAATCCTTGCATCTCACTTTCACACCATATAACCATATAACAATAACAGCACGGAAACAGGCCATCTCGGGCCTTCTAGTCCGTGCCGAACACTTACTCTCACTCGTCCCATCTACCTGCACTCAGACCATAACCATCCATTCCTTTCCCGTCCATATACCTATCCAATTTATTTTTAAATGATAAAATCAAACCTGCTGCATTTGATCAGAAAACGTAGACAAACTGCACTTCCATAAAAGGCATGTATATTGATTGTGAAAAGAAAATCTAGGCCCAAGTTACAAATCCTTATGATCCCTGTAAGTAACAACCAAAGCTAGTCAGCTCTTCAGTCGGCACATTATCCATGCTGATGTATTAACCAATACCAAAAGTTTTTATTTTAATAAAGTGGCAATTTACATGGTACCTTTTGCAAGTACATATATAGTATATCCATTTCTTTCACTCTTATCATCCCTGCATAAAATATGGATTTATGAAATCTGGTTTTCCTTTACGAAAGTAATGTCAAACACATTCAATCATAATATACTTTTTTTTGTGCCCTTAACAAAGAATTCCAATATATTCCCAACAACTGATGACAGGCTAACTGGTTAGTGGTTTTCCATCTACCTAATTTCTTGAAATCCATTATTATATTTTCTACATTTAAATCCACGGGGACTATTCTAGAATCAAAGGAATTTTGAAAGGTCACTATTAATGATGTCCTTATCACTCTGGCTGTACGTTTTTATACACAAAGATGTTGGCTAAAAGATTTGTCAACATTTAATTCTATTAATTTCCCCAGATTTTCTATTTGCTTAATTGGATTACTTTTTGTTACTTACTCTCATTAGAAACATAGAAACATAGAAATTAGGTGCAGGAGTAGGCCATTCGGCCCTTCGAGCCTGCACTGCCATTCAATATGATCATGGCTGATCATCCAACTCAGTATCCCGTACCTGCCTTCTCTCCATACCCTCTGATCCCCTTAGCCACAAGGGCAACATCTAACTCCCTCTTGAGCCAATGAACTGGCCTCAACTACCCTCTGTGGCAGAGAGTTCCAGAGACTCACCACTCTCTGTGTGAAAAAAGTCTTTCTCATCTCGGTCTTAAAGGATTTCCCCCTTATTCTTAAGCTGTGACCCCTTGTCCTGGACTTCCCCAACATCGGGAACAATCCTCCTGCATCTAGCCTGTCCAACCCCTTAAGAATTTTGCACGTATCTATAAGATCCCCTCTCAATCTCCTAAATTCCAGAGAGTATAAACCGAGTCTATCCAGTCTTTCTTCATAAGACAGTCCTGACATCCCAGGAATCAGTCTGGTGAACCTTCTCTGCACTCCCTCTATGGCAATAATGTCCTTCCTCAGATTTGGAGACCAAAACTGGACGCAATACTCCAGGTGTGGTTTCACCAAGACCCTGTACAACTGAAGTAGAACCTCCCTGCTCCTATACTCAAATCCCTTTGCTATGAAAGCCAACATACCATTCGCTTTCTTCACTGCCTGCTGCACCTGCATGCCTACTTTCAATGACTGGTGTACCATAACACCCAGGTCTCGCTGCATCTCCCCTTTTCCTAATCGGCCACCATTTAGATAATAGTCTGCTTTCCTGTTTTTACCACCAAAGTGGATAACCTCACATTTATCCACATTATACTGCATCTGCCAAACATTTGCCCACTCACCCAGCCTATCCAAGTCACCTTGCAGTCTCCTAGCATCCTCCTCACAGCTAACACAGCCCCCCAGCTTAGTGTCATCCGCAAACTAGGAGATATTGCCTTCAATTCCCTCATCCAGATCATTAATATTAGACGTTTAATTCCTTATTATCTTCAATATACTCACTAAGAATTTTACTGTGGATAGGGCTAAAAAATATTTGTTATATATTTATTTCACAATGTAATTTTTGCTAAGGGACCCATGTATTCCTCTTTACCTTGTTATGCATTTGTAAAAAATTCTTACACGTATGTATTACAATTATATTTCTTGCTAGTCTAATTTTCCACCTACTTCTTTGCCGAGTTATTGGTCATGCTTTGGTATTTTCTCAAACACTCTGTTAGCAGGTTTGATACTCTTTCTAGAAACATTACAAGCCTTTTTTCTAATACCACTCTTAACCTCATTAGTATGTGGATCACTTAAAGAAAATGCATTTTAATTGAGAATTGTGGAATATTTATTTGCATGTTTGTCATTGTTTTTGCGATAGGAAATCATTTAATTTGGTTAACACATTTCTCCCTCTCCTCTTCCACCCACCCATCATCTCAAATATAGGTAATTAGAATTCTATTTGGCACTTCCACGTTGTATTTTTTCACAAAATAGAGATTAAACTATTCATAGTGGTCAGAATTTAATTTAGCTAAGGTTCCATATGAGTTTAACAAACTACCTTTATTGTTTTGTTTCACTAGACATATATCACAGTGTTTAGTCATGTTAATAACCATCAATACTACTTTCATTAATTTACATAACCATATTCCTGGACCTCTTTGTTCTGCCATCCCTTTTATTTACTTTCCAAAAAATGTGTGAATTTTGTTATTCTTACCAATATGAACCTAGCATTCAAAGTTCATTTTGCATTTATATAACCATTCTACTAATTTCCACTAAATTGTTGCATATTGGATTTTTAATGGTTATTATTAAGCAAGGTATATAATATTTTGTGCATGTGACGACTTACAGTAAACATGATAACCCTATTTAAGTATGAACTCTGTAAGACCGAGATGGGAAATACTTTTTTCACACAGTCTCTGGAACTCTCTGCCACAGAGGATAGTTGAGGCCAGTTCATTGGCTATATTTAAGAGGGAGTTAGATGTGGCCCTTGTGGCTAAGGGGGTCAGAGGGTATGGAGAGAAGGCAGGTACGGGATACTGAGTTGGATGATCAGCCATGATCATATTGAATGGCGGTGCAGGCTCGAAGGGCTGAATGGCCTACTACTGCACCTAATTTCTATGTTTCTATGTATTGCTAATATCCTTGGTCATTGTGCCTAATTTATAATAATATATATTTTGATACAATAAATCCACAGTAGCAGAAAATAATTTATTACACGTAAACACATTAAATCATCTACTCATGCAACATTTTTCTAAAATATTGGATTGGTCTGTGCCACTCATCAGCCAGTGGTGCTAAAAGCAAAGGAAAACATGAAATAGAAATCCATTCCCTCTAGAGATTCTACCTGACCAGCTGAGCTGCTCCAGCACATTGTGTTTTATCCCAGATTGCAGCATTAGCAGTTCCCTGTATCTCCCAGAATCTGGAGTCAGCCATTTAGCCACCCGCATCTCTTCCGTAAGTTGAATAGGCAGAGGAGTAGAATTAAGCCATTCGGCCCATTGCGTCTACTCCGCCATTCAATAATGGCTGATCTATATTTCCCTCTCAACCCCATTCCCTTGCCTTATGCCCATAACCCTTGACATTCTTACTAATCAACAATTTGTCAATCTGTGCTTTAAAAATACCCAATGATTTGGCCACCACATCCATCCGTGGCAATGAATTAGACAGATTCACCACCCTCTTACGAAAGAAATTCCTCCTCATCTTCTTTCTGAAGCTTCCATCCTTCATTAAGATCATGGTTGTGTTTAAACCTCGGCTCCACTCTGTTGTATTAAGCCCCATAATCCCTTGATTCCCTCTGTAGTCAGAAATCTATTGATCACAGTCTTGAACAAACTGAACAACTGAACCTGCACATCCCCCTGTAATAGAGAGGTTCGCTAACCCTGAGTAAAGAAGTTTTGTTTCCTCACGGTCCTTAATAACTGACTTCGGGTTTTGAACATCTCACCCAGGGGAATCTTTATCCTTGCATCTAACCTATTAACCCCTGTAAGAACTCTGCCTGTTCCAAAGGGATCACCTCTCATTCCTTCATACTCCAGTGAGTGTGGCACTTTTGTGCTTAATTTCTCCTTGTAAAACAAACTCACCGTTACTGAATCAAACTGGTATAACCTTGTTGTTTTCCATTGCGAATTCTTGCTCGAGTAAGGAAACCAGTCTTGTGTGTAACATTCAAGGCACAGTCTCACCAAAGCCTGATAAAATAAAATTAAGATTTGACTAGTCTTATATTCAAATTTCTTGCAATACAAGCTGACCTAAATATTCCCCTTCCTAACTATACCCGCGTGTGATCGGGTCCCGCTGAACACTTTTCCATCCATCACCATTTAAGATGTACTTTGAAAGTGGCAATGTCACATTTTTCCACATTATACTCCATCTGCCTGTCTTCATCTGTTCACTTAACCTTTATTCCCTTCAGTTCTTCTGCATTCTTCTGACAACTCTCACTGACACTCGACTCCGCAATAATCAATGAACTTGGATACGTCCCCTCAGCCACTGATATTGATTCTGAATAGCTGGGGCCCCAACATCGATTTGTATGGATAATACTCATGCTTTGGGAATATTTTCAAGTCCAGATGCAGCCTCTGAGGCTCTGACCATCAGCCACGAACTGTTCAAAACACAGCCTTTGTCTCAAGCAACAAAACAGTCTGAAGGACATAGCCTCCAGGCAATCCAGATATATGTCTAAATGTCTAAATGCTTCTATTCCACTCAGAATTTTGAATGCCTCTTGTCAGGTCTCTCTTTATCCTCCTCTGGTCTGGTATGGTCTGTTTATTTGTCACTTGTACCGAGGTACAGTGAAATTCATTTTTGTACACAGCTCCGTACAAGTATCACAATACATAAGCACTTGGATACATCTTAGATCATCATCTCATATACAGTACAAGTGTATAGCAATAATACACAATAATAAGACAATATACAGAGTCGCCAGTTAAGCACCATTTCCACTACTCCAAGAAAACCAAACCCAGTCTGTTCAGTCTCTTTATAAATGAAATGCTCCAATTCATGGTTCAATCTTGGAGATGAAGAATGCTGTGAGTTCTTCATTTTTTTTAAAATTTGAAATTAAGTTATAAGTAGACAGGGTTAATGAGAAATGAGAATGGTAACTGGTTAGTTTCTAGTCAAGTTGCTGATTGCACATTGAAAGTCTTTGCTTGTGACAAGCTCTTTCTCATCTGCCATATGAGAAAATGTAAAAAAAAAAGCAATGAATGCATACACAGTCATTCAGTTCAACCTAAAGGAAACAAGTAATGTTGATCTAACCCCTGCCGTCTGATTGTGGCGTAATAAAGAGCCTGAATAATTAGCGTTTGTACCAGTCAGATTGCAGGTGGAATTATGATATCTTATGAAAGGAAGCATTTATCAGTTTGTGGTTATCGTTAGTCTATACTGCAGCTGTTGCCCTAACAGTCCCTCGGTTTTTTTTTGGATCACAGAGTGTTTCAAGGTTGATTGCATGGCATGAGTAGCCAGAAGGGAAGTTTGACTGATGGAATGCGCAAGCATAAAAGGCTAAAGGAATGTTGTGGGTGGTTAAGCCTAACTAGGTGTGTCTGCAGCACATACAGTGCCCTCCATAATGTTTGGGACAAAGACCCATCGTATATTTATTTGCCTCTGTACTCCACAATTTGAGATTTGTAATAGAAAAAATCACATGTGGTTAAAGTGCACATTGTCAGATTTTAATAAAGGCCATTTTTATACATTGTGGTTTCACGCTGTAGAAATTACAGCAGTGTTTATACATAGTCCCCCCATTTCAGGGCACCATAATGTTTAGGACACACAATGTCATGTAAATGAAAATAGTCATGTTTAGTATTTTGTTGCATGTCCTTTGCATGCAATGACTGCGTGAAGTCTGTGATTCATGGACATCACCAGTTGCTGGGTGTCTTCTCTGGTGATGCTCTGCTTGGCCTGTATTGCAACCATCTTTAGCTTATGCTTGTTTTGGGGGCTAGTCCCCTTCAGGTTTCTCTTCAGCATATAAAAGGCATGCTCAATTGGGTTCAGATTGTGTGATTGTCTTGGCCTCTCAAGAAATGACAATTTTTTTAGCTTTGAAAAAGTCCTTTGTTGCTTTAGCAGTATGTTTGGGATCATTGTCTTGCAGTAGAATGAACCGCCAGCCAATGAGTTTTGAGGCATTTGTTTGAACTTGAACAGATAGGATGTGTCTATACACTTCAGAATTCATTATGCTACCATCATCAGCAGTTGTATCATCAATGAACATAAGTGAGCCAGTACCTTCAGCAGCCATACATGCCCAGGCCATAACACCCCCACCACTGTGTTTCACAGATGAGGTGGTATGCTTTGGATCTTGGACAGTTCCTTCCCTCCTCCATACTTTGCTCTTGCCATCACTCTGGTATGTTAATCTTCGTCTCAGCTGTCCACAAGACCTTTTTCCAGAACTGTGGTTGCTCTTTTAAGTACTTCTTGACAAACTGTAACCTGGCCATCCTGTTTTTGCGGCTAACCAATTGTTTGCATCTTACAGTGTAGCCTCTGTATTTCTGTTTGTGAAGTCTTCCGTGGACAGTGGTCATTTACAAATCCACACCTGACTCCTGAAGAGTGTTTCTGATCTGTCGGACAGGTGTTTGTGGATTTTTCTTTATTATAGAGAGAATTCGTCTGTCATCAGCTGTGGAGGTCTTCCTTGACCTGCCAGTCCCTTTGCGATTAGTAAGCTCACCAGTGCTCTCTTTCTTCTTAATGGTGTTCCAAACAGTTGATTTTGGTAAGCCTAAGGTTTGGCTGATGTCTCTAACAGTTTAATTCTTGTTTCTCAGTCTCATAATGGCATCTTTGACTTTCATTGGAACAACTTTGGTCCTCATGTTGATAAACACCAATAAAAGTTTCCAAAGGTGCTGGAAAGACTGGAGGAAAGACTAGGTGCTGAGAGCTCTCTTATACCAGCACTAAGGAGGCAATTAAACGCACCTGAGCAATTACAAACGCCTGTGAAGCCATGTGTCCCAAACATTATGGTGCCCTAAAATGGGGGGACTATGTATAAACACAGCTTTAATTTCTACATGGTGAAACCAAATGTATTAAATAGGATAATGTGCACTTTAATCACATGTGATTTTTTTTCTATTACAAATCTGAAATTGTGGAGTACAGAGGCAAATAAATAAATGATGGGTCTTTGTCCCAAACATTATGGAGGGCACTGTATGCTTGCCTCTGTGTGTGTCACATTACTTTTAAGTGCAATCAGTCTCTTTGTTGTGAAAGATTGTGCATGGAAGTTGCTCGTGCTTGCCTGGTGGGGGTGATTTTGTGTTGCTCGACCATCTGCCACTTCAGTAAATACAGGACCTAACAGGCCGAAAGTAGAAGTCTGTGGCCAGCTCATACTTCGGCACTTAAGATAACCAAATAAATGCCCAGCGTAACAGATCAAAACAAAACACCTTCGATCTTTGCATATGGGTGAATGTACTGGAGAGAGTATTCTCTTCTGTGTCTTTAAGTTTCACTTGGATAATGCACTCTGGAATATAGAAATTCAGTGTCAAAAAGTTTTATTCTCTGTGTGCCTTGAGAGCAGTTAAGGTGTACAGTACTGCAGCTGTTTTTTAATCTTTTCTCTGAATTAAATTGCATTGTCCATCGTTGCTATTATTCACTGAGCTGCTGCGGAAATGTCTTTCAACCAAATGAACAAATTTGCACAATAGTATGCAAACTTGATGAGCAAGTATCTGCGTGTTCCAATTAAAATGCTTCCTACAGGATGTCAAACAACAAGATAATAGAGGCATTTATATGTTGTTGCAGCACCTGCTAATCATCTGGTTCAGAACTTGCGTGCTACAATAGAGAAATACATGTTCCATGTTTTTACATCTGCAGATGGTAGTTAGCAAAAGTAACAACATTTTCCATTAAATTATTCTAATCACACAGCATATTTGAATGAAAATATAAATGCATTTACTTCGTATTGTCTCCTACAACACTTTTTTTTACTGTCTAACAATTATGCCGTGCGTTCAAGACAAAAAAAAAACAGTGAAGAATGAGTGTTGACTAATAAAGGGAGCAGATCGGGGCGCTCCAAAAGAAGGGAGAGGGCCAGCCAGGTGGAGTGCCTCAGGCAGCGATTTCTGATGTGTGGATGAAACAGGCTGAAGGCTCTGCAACAGCAGAAAGAGTGAAGTAAACTAACTTATGTGAACGAGCAGAAGAGGAGCACAGGGAGAGTGTAAGCATAAGCAAGAATGAGCAGTGGTTAGTGATCAAGAATAAAGACTTGGATACTTGTGGAAAAGAGAGGCAGTTACAAAAAGAGATGAGGCAGTATAATAGAATAGTGAATGGCCTGGACAGAGTGGATTTGGAGAGGATGTTTCCATTAGTGGGAGTCTAGGATCATAGGCATAGCCTCAGAATAAAAGGACATACCTTTAGAAATGAGATGAGGAGGAATTTCTTTGACTAAAGAGGGTGGTGAATCGTGAATTTGGAGACCAAGTCCATGGATATTTTTAAGGCAGTGATTGATAGATTCTTGTGTCAGAGGTTATGGGGAGAAGGCAGGAGAATGGGGTTATCGTTCTATATGGAGAATGAGGGAAAGATAGATCAGCCATGATTGCATGGCGGAGTAGACTTGATGGGTTGAATGGCCTAATTCTGCTCACATAACCTATGAACTTAAACCAAGAAAAGTGGAATGGGAAAATACTTCCAGGGGGACGACAAATATATGCAAATAATTTATCTGTAATCATGGCTGATCTATCGTTCCCTCTCAACACCATTGCAATCCAGGACATGTGATGGTTGAAGCAATCTGTGATGAAGAATTGGTGCTAATTAAATAGTATCCAAGTATGAAGGTGATTTTATTCAAGATACGTGTTAATTCAGCCAAGTCCTAAGGACAAAGGAAAGTGGAGATCCTTTGGCCTGCCGAACAATTGTTTAAAAATGAGGCAGGTTTGAGATGATTGAAGGTTGAGGAATGAAGGTTTGCATCTGAGAGAGAAGGTTTGCTTCCATAACCACGTTGATGGGAGAGCATGGCTGACCAGGCAGTTCTGACTCTTGAGATTAAATGTGCCTATCAAGCTGCCCGAGGGAAGAGCCTAACTTCCAGACTGGCTGACAATTCAGCTGGAAGTCTAAGAACAGAATGAGTTACAGTTTGTGGTTGAAGATTCCCGTGGCATTGTTGGCCTAATGGCTAGTACAAGGCTTGACCCAGGCTTTGGTTTTGGCTGCTTTGGCAGTGGCCCAAATGAAAATTCTCTTCTGCCAAGCTTTCCTTTAACTTAAAAGAGCATGAGAGAGAATGTGAAAATTGAACTGTTGAATCCACAGCCGATGCAATGGGCCTTTTTTATTTATAGCACCATAAGCGAACTGGCATCCGGGGTCAATGAATTAGCACTGCACAAAACCATTGCCCACCAACTTTTGCCACTGACCCTTGCGTTACCCCATCCATTACCCAAGTTTTAGATGAGACAGAAAATGTAAGAGATGCATGTTTACAGCAGAATCTGGTATCCGCTCTGATAAATTCACTCAAAGCACAGTGTAGCATGATACTGAACATGGAAGGGTCTTTTTATTTAATCATTCTTGGAAGCAGACAACAGTTGGGTCATATTTAAGGTAATCAAAAATGTACAGCCAGGCTAATAAAATGCGGCAATGACTATTATCTTATCGCAACCTACAACCCAGTGGGTAATTATGCATTTATTATATTGCAGACACGAGGGAAAGGCAGGTGCTGCCTTTCCTACCAGACTGACTACCTAGAATTTAGATAGGTTAAAAAGGATTGTCTTGTATAAATCTTTTGCGTGTAATTTTGCAGAAAGGCAGTTGTATGAAGGATTTGGATCATTAATTTCACTGATTAATGATCTTTCAGTTCTATTTTTCCAGCAGTGGTTTTTCCATGATGAATGTTATCTAGCGTATTGTGTCTGCACTGTGAATTCTCTTGTCGTTCCCACTGACTGGAGACTGCAGCACTGCATCACAGCTAAAGTATTTTTTTCCTAAGTTTCTATTTTGTGTCAAATAAAAAGAGTATTTGTTTCAAAAATTTAAATCTCATAATACTTATCCAATTGTCTTGTGTTATTTGATTTCCTTGATTGGTTCTCTGGTAGAAAATGTCTAAAGTATACACGTCAAGACACCCTATGTTCAAAGTTTGTGGAAGGTGAATTCGATTGATGTTTCATAAGACATTGCAAGATTTGTGTTGTAATTCACTCTTTTTATATAAATCTTTGGTGGCTTTCTGCTTTTTCACAGACAAGGCGAACCCTGATTGCAAACATTGAATTAGCAAATCATTGATTTATTTACTTTAGCGATACAGTACGGAAACAGGCCCTTCGACCCATCGTCCGCGGCAACCCACAAT
Source organism: Raja brachyura (assembly GCA_963514005.1). Next base: position 12,057,225 of record OY740788.1, read on the forward strand.
CAGCCTGTACACTAACACTACCCGACACCTTAGGGACAATTTTCAATTTTAACCTACAAACCTGTACACCTTTGAAGTGTGGGAGTAAACTGGAGCACCCAGAGGAAACCCTCTCCGTCTCAGGGAGAGCGTACAAGCTCCGCACAGACGGAATATAAGCCCATATACGAGTCAAACAAAGGTTGCCAATTTTTAAGCAATTAAAATTTGATATGTGCAAAATATAAAAATTAGAGGAACATAGTTTATTTGGCAGGTGAACTTTATTGAGATGACATCACATCATTGGTTATCAGATACCTTGTAAAATAAAAACTTACAACTCCTTTCTGACTTCCTTTAAAAAGTGAAAATGCTCAGCAAATCAGGCTGCATCAAAGAAGGAAAGGCAGCCTAAGTTTCAGATTAGGAACATAAAAACTGGGAAAAGTTTAAAATGTAGAGAGAGGATGAAAATAAATTTAATTAAACACCTTTGGGGTTGTTCTGCAATTGAGTAGAAAGTAGGCTAGGACTTTATTCCTTGGAGTGCAGAAGGATGAAAGGTGATCTTATAGAGGTGTACAAAATCATGAAAGGAATAGATCGGGTAGATACAGTCTTGAATAGAGGAGGAGAATCAAGAACCAGAAGGCATGGGTTTAAGGTGAGGGGGAGGGATTTAATAGGAATCTGATAGGACAGGTTTAGAGGCCCAAACACAGGTAGGCGGGACTAGTGTAGATAGGACATGTTGGCCGGTGAGGGCAAGTTGGGCCGAAGGGCCTCTTTCCATGCTGTAAGACTCTGACTCTAAAGAAGGATTAAATGACAAAGGAGATGATGGTGGAAGGCAAAGAGAAGGCAAGTAAAAACTCTTACATACCAAACATTAAAGATCGGTATGTATTAGAGCAGCAGAGGTTTAGTTTAGAGATACAGCGTGGTCCAACGGTCACCTGTATAGTAGTTCTATCCTACACACTAGGGACAATTTACAGAAGCCAATTAGCCTACACACTTGCATGTATTAGGAATGCGAGAGGAAACTGGAGCATCTGCAGGGCTCTCAGTTAACTTTTTTTCCCTGTTACCAGCCGGGCAACCTTGGCAGCTTTTTATGTTGCCAAATGACAGTTTAGATGGTCATTTAAGGCGGTTTGCATGACGCATACGATAATGTGCTCCGACAAAGTGCGTAGTTACCAGGCGGAATTATGCTCAATGAAGCATTCACATATTATTTCTGCTTCAAATAAAGTCACAAACTAAACATATTCACCAATCAAGACATGATATATACAATGACATGCAGCAAAATTATAATACAGTATCTCAACTCTTACACATTGCATTTAATGCAATTTCTATTAGTTCTTTCCACTTTCAAACAAAAATGTTGTTGGATTATTCAGTGTATGATCAACCTGTGTCAATAAATCCTGGACCATGGTCACATATATGCTTAACCATGCACACTACAGATTGATGCAAGCATGTTTTCTGGTAAGGACCGAAAATTACCATGACATGGCCATAGCATGGGTCGTTATTGATATTGGTACAGAAACACTCTCGCTTCCCACATAATTTATCCATAACAAAATATACAGGTTGCAAGGACGTTTCTAAAGACATTTTATGATAATAGCTGTTAAAACCGACTATACCCATCTGACAGGTTAAACATTACACTAACTTACAAGAGATGGCCAAAGGACATAACTGCAGCAAATGTTCTCTTGGTAATATGTTTAAAGGTGTCAAAACGCCACATTACCGGCCATTCAGATTAGATGTACGTGTTGTGAACAGCAATGAAGATACCCAGTTTGTACGCAACAGATTTTAAAAAAAATTATTGATAAATGCTATTTCCATCATTCCCACTTCAGAATTAACGTTAACATTTCAACTGAAATATCTCCTGACCAAATTTGTGATGTATATGATGGACTGTAGAAGTAAAACCTGGATAAATCCAACGTATAGTTGTGAATGTTGCTCATTAAATAACTACAGTACTGATACTCCATATTAAGAGCATTGATTTGCCTTTAAAATGAATTCTGTAATAACGTATCAACGGTAGCAGTGACAATTGAATGCTTTAATGTTTCACGTGTTCACAATTTAATTAATCCATCTTTATGGACTTAAAACAAATAATAACATTGGGAATTAAAACACATTTGATTGCATTCCTTTATCAAACATAGTCAATGTTCGCTCTGAAGACATTTCCAGCACAATAGGGTCAGGGCGGGGGGGGTGAATCAGTGCGGGGTGGATAGATGGCGGGAGGAGGAGGGGGGGGTTGAGAAGGCAATCGGTGTGGGATGGATGAATTGAGGCAGGTGAATTAGTACGTGTTGGTTGGAGCATGTACAATTGTGAGGGGAGAGCACGGGGGATGTCAGTGGTGTTGAATGGGGGGGATCAGTATGGGATGGATGGGGGGGGGATCAGTACAGAATGAATGGGAGTAGACAAAAATGCTGGAGAAACTTAGCGGGTGAGGCAGCATCTATGGCGCGAAGGAAATAGGCAACGTTTCGGGTCGAGACCCTTCTTCAGACTGGTCCCCCCATTCTTCTCGAATGGGGGGATTAGTACAGGTTGGATGGGGGGGGGGGGGATCAGCACAGGATGAATGGGTGGTTCAGTACCGGATGAATGGGGGGATCAGTACAGTGTGGATCGGAGGGTCTGTGCAGGATGAATGGGAGATTACTACAGGATGAATGAGGGGATCAGTACAGGATGAATTGGGGGGGGGGGTTCAGTACAGGATGAATGGGGGTAAACAAAAGTGCTGGAGAAACTCAGTGGGTGAGGCAGCATCTATGGAGCGAAGGAAATAGGCAAAGTTTTGGGTCGAGACCCTTCTTCAGTCTGGTTGCCCCCCATTCTTCTTGAATGGGAGGATCAGTACAGCATGGATAGGGGGGAATCAGCGCAGGATGAATTGGGGGGGGGGGGGGGATTAGTACAGGATGAATGGGGGGGGTCAGTACAGTGTGGATCGGAGGCTCTGTGCAGGATGAATGGAGGGGATCAGTACAGGATGAATGAGGGGATCAGTATAGGATGAATTGGGGATCAGTAAAAGAGAAATGGGGGATCTGTACAGGATGAATGGGGGGGTCAGTAAAAAATGAATGGGGATCAGTACAGGATGAATTAGGGGTAGAGTACAGGATGAATGAGGGGGATCAGTACAAGATGAATGGGGAGATCACTACAGGATGGATGGGGGGGGATCAGTGCAGAGTAAATGGAGGGTGGGTCAGTACGGGATGAATGGGGGGCATCAGTGCAGGATGAATGGAAGAAAAGTGGAGGATGGATGGGAAGGGGGGTAAGTACAGGATGAATTGGGGGACCAGTGTAGGATGATTGGGGGGGGGGGGGGGGTGGCAGGAGAATCATTGTGAGGTGGATAGGGTGATCAGCACAGGATGAATAGATGGGGGGGGGGGGGTAGATGGGGAAGGGAGCACAGGGGATGTCAGTGAGCACTGAATAGAGGCGGGAATGGGGATCAGTGCGAGATGGAGAGGAGGGGTCTCAGGGTGGAGGGGGGCGTGAGAGAGAGAGAGAGGGCATCCAGAGGCAGAGGAGGTGGGGAGGAAGGAAGGTCAGCGTTCCTCGGACTATAGCGCCGCGCTGCCTTCACCGTCCCTGTCCACCGCCAAATGGGGAAGCGATTGGGATCTCCTAGCCACCGCTTCCCCCCCTCCACCGACCAAGCGCAAGGTGCGGAGCCGAGCGGTGCAGCTGAAAGATCCTATAGCTATAGGATCTTTGGTGCAGCTGGTTAAGACGGCTGAAGGAGGCCTCCCCCTCCCACCCTCTTCCCGGCCTCGGTGTGCAAGGGTTTTTTTTTTTTAAAGCGGTTATCGCCGTTAGCAGATTTGCAAGCAGCGGCCGCTATCAGGGCAGGTGGGGTGCGGGAGGAGGAGGCGGTGGAGCTGCTGGTGTGCGGGGCCCGTCATTCGCTCCTATCCTTCGTCACCACAAACCTAATATCTTTGCCCCCCCACTACAGCTGTCGCCGACACGAAATGTCACGTTCCTTTTCTCCCGAGATGCTGCCTGACCCACTGAGTTACTCCAGTTTTTTGTCTCTATCTTCGGTATAAACCAGTATCTGCAGTGCCAAGCCGGGCAAAATGACTCGCCGTTTAGGTTGCCCGGTGGCACTTTGGGTGGTCATTGGCACCCGGGCAACCGCTTATTTTGAGCCCTGGCCTGGAGAAAAACCACACGGTCACAGGAAAACGCCCAAACTCTGTACAGACAGTACCCATAGTCGGGATGAAACAGGTGTAGAGGGATCTGGGCCAAGTGCAGGCAGGCGGGACTAATGTAGATGCGATATGTTGGCTGATGTGAGCAAGTTGGGCTGAAAAGCCAGCTTCTATGACTCTGTGACACCTATGTTTGTTCCATTCCAAAGATTTTTCCTACACATCTCCATTCTATGGTCTGAAGAAGGGTCTCGATCCTAAACTCACCCATTCCTTCTCTCCGGAAATGCTGCCAGTCCTGCTGAGTTATTCCAGGATTTTGTGTCCATCTACGATGTAAGCCAGCATCTGCAGTTCCTTCCTACTCCCCATTCTACATTTTCCTACTCCATCCCCAATCATCAGCCATCTCTGGAGTCAATCACGAATCTACCAAGTTTACTTTGCCATATAATACAACAGTTGATATAAAAATATAGTATTTATGTGTTCTTTTTAAATTACAGAACTAATCCAGCAAGCGATTTATGTGAAATTATACATTCAAGAACTTGAATAGTTTATTGTGATTTATTTTGACAATATTCTGGACAAGAACTTGTTTAAAATATTTCTTTAGAAACAGGCCCTTTGGCCAACTTGCCCATGCCAACCAAGATGCCCCATATACACTAGTCACACCTGCCTGCTTTAGGCTTATATCCCTTTAAACCTTTCAAACTCATGTATCTGTCTCAATGCCTTTTAAAGATTGTTATAGTACCTGCCTCAATTATATACACATTTATCACAACAAAATAATTTTGAATGTAAAAACACACATGTCCAGATTCAGGGACAGTTTCTTCTCAGTTGTTATCAGGCAACTGAACCATCCTACCAACAAATAGAAAGCAGTCCTGAGCTACTATCCACATTGGAGATCCTCGGACTATCTTTGATTGGACTTTACTGGACTTTATCTTGCACTAAACGTTATTCACGTTATTCCCTTTATCGTGTATTTGTACGCTGTGGACAGCTCGATTGTAATCATGTATTGTCTTTCCACTGACTGGTAAGCACGCAACAAATTTTTTCTGCTGTACCTCGGTACACGTGACAATGATTTACACTCGGACTCAACATGAACCACAAATGTTGAATTCACGATAGTTGAAAGATTCGATTGATTACACAATGATCTGAAATAATTTATTCAAATGGAGGCAGCTGACTGGCAGTATTGAATGAAGCAGATATGCTTCAAATGACTGTTAAATACAATACAACATTGGGGTGTGATTATTATCTGTAAACTGCTTCATTACACCACTGAAGATAGACACAAAATGCTGGAGTAACTCAATGGGGACAGGCAGCATCTCTGGAGTGAAGGATTGGGTGACGTTTTGGGCCAAGATGCTTCATCAGATGAGTTCCTTCCTACTCATTTCACCACAGTGTCTCTTGGTGTTTCTGCAAACTATTGACCTACCAAAAGGCTTGTTTAGCTTGTGAACCTTTTTGCTGTTTGTGTGTAGTAACCTATGATGCATGACATCTTCAAGTTTGCCGAAGACACAGAGCTAGGTGGCAGTGTGAGCTGCGATGAGGATGCTATAAGGCTGCAAGGTGACTTGAATAGGTTGGGTGAGTGGGCAGATGCATGGCAGATGCAATATAATGTGGATAAATGTGAGGTTGGCCACTTTGGTGGCAAGAACAGGAAGGCAGATTATTATCTGAATGGTGTCAGATTAGGAAAAGGGGAGGTGCAACGAGACCTGGGTGTGCTTGTACATCAGTCACTGAAAGTAAGCATGCAGGTACAGCAAGCAGTGAAGAAAGCTAATGGCTTATTGACCTATATTGCGAGAGGATTTGAGTTTAGGCGCAAGGAGGACCTACTGCAGTTGTATGGGGCCCTGGTGAGACTGCACATGGAGTATTATGTGCAATGTTGGTCTCCTAATTTGAGGAAGGACATTATTGCTATTGAGGGAGTGCAGTGTAGGTTCACTAGGTTAATTCCCTGGATGGCGGGACGGACATATGATGAAAGAATGGGTCGACTGGGCTTGTATTCACCGGAATTTAGAAGGATGAGAGGGAATCTTATAGAAACATTTAAAATTCTTAAAGGATTGGACAGGCTAGATGCAGGAAAAATGGTCCTGATGTTGGGGGAGTCCAGAGCTGTAAATACGCTCTTCTCAAGCTTACCCCCCACCCCCTCCCCCCAGTCTAGTTCAGTCAAAAACCACTGAGTCATGTACTGATCTTTATTTTTGGATTGAACAACAAATTCCCCTATACCATACCTAAACCGCCATCCACAGCCTGTAAATTTCCACTGATGAAGGTTAAGCAATTCTGACAAATGCAGGGATCCTCCATTTTATTGTGTCTTTAATTTGGTCATTATTAACAGAGCCAGGGGTCACAGTTTAAGTATACGGGGTAGGCCATTTAGGACTGAGATGAAGAAAAACATCTTCACACAGAGAGTTGTGAATCTGTGGAATTCTCCGTCACGGAAGGCAGTAGAGGCCAATTCACTGGGTGCTTTCAAGAGAGAGGTAGATTTAACTCTTAGGGTTAAAGGAATCAAGGGTTATGGGGAAAAAGCAGGAATGGAGTACTGATTTTAGATGCTGGCTCGAATGGCCGAATAGCCTACTCCTGCACCTATTTTTCTGTGTTTCTATGATATCATTTATTTAATCTTACAGCAGATGCATTCAACGACACAGATATTGTGCTCAAATTATAGGGGCCAGTTTGATCTCTAGATTCTAGTACTTAAAATACAATGTTAGTCCATACTAATTTAGAATCTTTTTTTGGAAATATTTGAAATAATTATTTTAATCTAAATAGCGACACCCTAAAAGCATTTGGAACCTCCAAAATATTTGTTTATTTTGTTTATTACAAATATATTGATGTGGAATATCCCAATAAATACAATGGATTTCATCCCTCATTTAATAATCTGTGAAATCCTTGGTACCATTAAGATGTATAGCTTATTTGGCCCAAAATCTACCACATTATTCAGATTAGAGTTAATACTGATATTCTTTAACTGCCATGAACAAAATGTTCATCAAAGTTTTATATTACCTGAACAAAAATGGTATAAAATCCATTTGATCCAATCTATTGGGTACAGCCCTTTTTAAGCCACAAAGACATACAACACAGAAATAGGCCCAAGATACCACATTTTTGCTGATCCCGCCAGTCTGCGTTTAGCCATTTAGCAGTTCACAAAAAAACTGATCAAAATAGAAAAATTTCGCCGGTACTTCACATAAACCTAGATATTTGTGTTTGGTAATATTAATCTCACTGCACCTTCATTTCTAAGAGTAACAGTCTCAAAGACACAGATGTCTGTGTTAGTTTTGCTCCTGCTTTTCGTTATGCGATTATCCAGGAGTCAAGTTTCTACTTGGAATACCAGCACAATCCAGTTGAACTGGAGCGAACAGATCAGAGGATTTTAAACGAAACAGAGTTTTCCAAAACCACTCGGTTTCACAGATTTACGCTGTTTCAAGATACAGTTCACCAAAATAAAGTCCATTCATAAGCTGGCAAAGCATTTAGGGCATAATTAGACCACTCCACTCTTTACCCAAGTTCTGCAAATTGTTCTTTTTTTTTAAATGCATCAAAATGTGGCACAGAGTTTTTAGATCTAAAAATATTTAATTTATTAAGCAACTGACGTGCAACTATTCATTGAGAGTATACTTTTTGCTCATTTTCAATCATTTGTAAACTGCATTAATCCCAAAGGCGGGACAGGGCATTATTACTGAAAATGTTTGGCTTTAGTGATAATTATTTTTCATTTGTATTAACGAAGTTGCTCCAGGTTACACTGTTAAATCTATCAAGGGGTACGTATGCACAGAAACTATTCTTTATAGGAGCAGGAGAAGATTTGATATGTGTAGATTAGTTTTACTGACTCTAATCCATCCAGTGCAATTCCAGATAGACAAAAATGCTGGAGTAACTCAGCAGGTCAGGCAGCATCTCTAGAAAAAAGGAATAGGTGACGTTTTGGGTCAGAACCTTTCTTCCGCTGAGAGGGAAACTGGAGGTATGAGGAAGAACAAAGAACAAGAAAGAAAGGTATAAAAAGAGCAAGTCAAGGACAATTCCAAGTACATTTTAGATGAACATATCTGAGTTTGCCCTAGAATAGAAATTCTAGACTCGTCACATTCTTTAAAATTGAACCAACAAACTAATTCCTGATTTCTGTGCCATTTTCCAGGTTCTTTCTGATGGAAGTCAAAGCACTGATGTGGGAACTGGACCAGCAGATCACCTGCTCCCAACACTGCCACACGCCACACAAAACTGAGTATCTGGGGAATCTTGCTGTTCTGCCAGTTCACCTAATAACCATTCAAACTGAGGAATTTTGCAGTGACAAGTTGCAAGCTGAGGCTTGCTTTCCCACCTCTTCATTTTTCTACCATTTTACAGTGCTTAGAATGACATTCATTTTAGATATGATTTGAACCTACTTTCTTTCTTTGATATCAAATTGAACCAGAGAAACTGGTACAGTTTCTGCAACCTCGGTTGTCATTGGATTCCCAGATAAGATGCCAATAATATTAAGTTGTTGTGTTAAAAGAGTGACATGTCAGTCCCTCTGCCTCTCATGGGATAAATGTCATGCCCAAGCTATAATAATATTAACAATGGCACATGGTATCACTTGCCGTGTAGAGTGGCTACATGAAAGGACTATGTGATAACAAGCATACCCATAGAGTCCAACACAATCTGGTATTATAGTTAGGGCAACTCAAAGAGACTGAAAGTAGATTCAGCATATCTGTATGGTTGTGGCACTCGGATATCTCAATACCAAACACTCCAAAATATATTAAAATATTTCTAGTTGATATTATACCACCTTTGGGAAAGGGAGTTCATTCCTCAATGGTAGACTTGTACGTAATTGTTACTAGGAAGCTTAACAGGATATTAAAAGACAGATGTAATTTCCTGGTATTAAATTTGTGCTGTGCAATATGTGCATATAAGATGTTTACCATAGCACCTCTTTTGGCTAAGTATTACCTACCTGCCCTCTATCCATTATCTGCCTCCTTTCTTGCATTCCTTTTTATTCATTTCCTAAAATGTGACTACTGCAATAACCAAGTACAGGAAAGTGAATTGGAAGTTAAGAGAAGCTCTGCTGCTGAGGACTGGAACATTAAGTGAAGCAGTGGACTGGTCACTTGCATGCGCACATCACTTGGTCTCACTGTATTTGACTATTTGCATTGAATTTAAGTGTCCGTGTACAAAGGAAGCCAAAAGCCTTTCTCAATTCATTTTATCTTGTTTCTTGTAACACCAACATCAAAGAAAGAATAAAGTTCAGATTTATACCTAAGTTTATATGTTCACTTTACAAATTATAAGCACAAAATACACCAGGAGGATGATACAAAACAAGAACCTGAGCTAATTTGGAGATTAAATCATACCATCGGTAGCTGATTTAGAGTATGGTGCATTACTGGACAAAGGTTTATTTGCAATTCTAACAAACCTTTAACCGGAAACTCTTAACTGAGTGCCTCCTGTCAATCAAATCCAAGCAAAAACTATATATAAATATTTTTATTTTTTTTAAAGTGCAACAAAAGAGTTACATTTACTTGTTCCAATCTTTCTGTGCAGTTTTTGCCTTGTTTGCTTGCCTGATATTTAGTTGCCTTTTCAGAAAGTAATATGGCTGCAGATAATATAATACTTCCAAAGGTGCTGCATTATGGAAATCATTGTTTAATGGCCTAATTCTGAAATTTTTGAATAAACATCCATCAGGCTGTTAAGGGCCTTCGCCGCCCAAATAACCTTCACTACGCAGTTCTGCAGCACTGAATTGTAGGACCTAATAACTGATGTTTGTTTTCATTTAGACGCTTTATGCCGCTAAACAGCAAGAGAACACAGGCAAATCACTGTATGTTTAGATACCTAATTTGGTAGCTTTTTGAATAAGGATTACCTGTCACTTCTTGTATCTTAAAAATGATGACAAATAGAATAGTAACTCCATTAAAATTATGTGTATATGTGCGTGTGCAGCTCATTTCATTTTATATCATACTCCTGAAAATCTTTGTCTTCCTGTATGCTTCAATCAGCAATTGACATATAGGTTACCTGGACTATTTATTACTCAGATTATGTTTTGTTTGAATACTCTAAACAGAAGATATGTAAGGATTTAATTTGATTTTCCAAATTCAGTCGATGTCTACTAATGTTTTGTTTTGCAATGACAACGTTAATGTTCTGAAGGGATGTTCCTTTGACGTTCATCTTTAATTATATGGCAGTACTGTTTCCTATTGCACTTATACTTTGTGTACCGCTCAAGTGAATGTGTGCTCTTTGGTTGTCAGATGCTTTTTACGATGCTTTATTTTTATTATATATGTAAATATGGAGAAATATTTGATAAGCGGAATATAAGAAAAGCAGCGTTTGTAAGTTATGATTCAAATGTTTCATCTTGCTGTTGGCTTTTGTCAATTATTGTGCTTATTTTAAAGAAACCAGCGGGAGCCTCCGATGATCATTACTTGGCATTTGGTGCATGAATTTGAGATGCAGTCTTGCAGTGTTATAGTAATTCATGCTTCACGTGACACCCTTACTTACCAGTTACAGCTAAGATTGTACCTTCTATCACACATCATTTGTAAATAATTAGTCGTAAGTCCAACCCTGTTTTACCTGTTTACTTGGTCAACAACTTTTTTTAATGAATATTTCTCAATAGGAACCTACTTTGCAGCGTTTTTACAAATGTTTCTTTAAAATTCTGTAACTTTATAATGTAAAGCAAAATTAAAGACGTGCACCCAGTTTTGAAGACATTTCCTAGTTTGCATGTTCTCCATCTGAATGTGAAGATTCTCACAAGTTTCCTCCTTGATTTGCTAATTGAAATCCTCCATTTCTAATGTTAAATGGTGTCAAGTTAAAGATTCACTCTTTCAATGTGAACGTCTTCCTGTCTAAATTATGACTTGGTTCCTTGATTTATGCCCAGGTATTTTTGACCTCACAAATAACTTAATTTATGGAATTAGAGAAATTCTAATCCTGATATATTAACAATCAATCTGAAGAGGCACTTTCATTCAATGTAAACTGCTCAGTTTCTTTCTGGTCGTTTTTGAAGTTTTTGTGGAATTATTTTGAAGCAGAAAATGTCTTCTGTTCAGTGAACAAACCTGCCCTCTCCTGCCCTTTCCTTCCTAGCGTGTCACTGACTAAAGTGTAGATGCATGAATCCCTTTGATGAAGATACCACTCTGATAATGCAATATTATTCAGCAATACTTGAACTTTGTTTAATTAATGGTTTAACTTGGTGACCTTCAAAAGCAATAAAAACCTAAAGTATTTTTGTTGTCACAATTACGTTACTTCAACGTGCTTAGCTACTCAATGGATTATTTCTAGTTTTTATTAATGTATCAGCAAATAATGACAATAGTTTCATGTAACACCGGGGCTGTTTATGTTTTAAAAATCAAAGATTTGGACAAAAATAACTGAGGAATACTCAGTATATTAATTTTGTACTGATGTATGGTGCTGTTATCCTGCTCAAAAGCCATTTCATATTTATGCTTAATCAAAAAGTTGTTTGACATCACCCAGGAAAGGTTAGGAACACAAAACATTTAATCCTCATGTTAACTTTTAATGTAAACTTAATATGCTCAAATTTTGTAGGAATGGGTTACCTCAGAATTTCTCGTGTCACATAAAAGCTGCACTATTTCATTGAAAGCACTGGTCTTGTGGTATTTCACTTCTGAGTTTCCCCCAAAAAATCAAAAAATGATTTTCCTTCTGGGCATAGGAAGGAGATTAGTGAAGAATCACAGCTGAAATTTAAAATCATTAATCATGAACATCCATACTTAATCTTACTACTAGATAGAACAAAATATGAGTTTCTTAATCAAAGGGCACCATTGACGAAAATGGTTCTGCATCATAAACTATAATCCAGGAAACCACTTCTACCAGAGAAAATCAGACAAAATGTTATAATGTGATGCCATGTTTAACTTGAATTACTTTCTGCATACATTTAAAATAATGCTCAGATCTTGTATGTATATTGTTCAAATGTCTGAACTTTATCATTTTTTTTCTGTTCCAATTAAGAAAGAATTACTAGTTTTACATATTTTGTCACTCATTGGGTGAAGTAAGTCGTACTGTATTTGTGTGTGCTTTCTGATATATTAGGCAGTTGAACTTAGATTTTTAGATGTTGCAGTATTGTGTTTTCATATCTATATATTTCCCAGAAAATATCCCAATATATCCTTGATAAGGCCATAATACCTGTAGGGATATCAGTACAGTGTGGATTTTGAAACCAATCACTTGGTTATGTTTTCTGGCACCGATTTAAATTATTTACAAACAGAGATATTTCAATGTATAATGCACCTCTGTTTGACTTTTTTTTTGCATTTCTTTCCCTCTCGCCTCCGTCCCTAATCTGTTTTCACTGCTGCCTACAGTGTAGAAGCTGGAGAAAATAATGATGTTGGAAAGTTTAGTTTGCAAGTTCAGTGGATTTTCCAAAACAGATGAAAAGATGCTTTTAAAAATTCAAAGTTCAAAATTCTGGCTCCAGCAATTCATCCAGCACCATCTTTGAAATAGTCTGGAGGTGGGAACTATTTTTGGTTTCCCCAGGACCATGCTGTCCTAGGCGGTAGGTAAGCCTAATTCTGATAATCAATTAAATCCTCAGTCTCTTCATCGCATATAAAAAACACAGCTTCTACTGTGCAATTATTTGCATCTATTTTTGATGGACTAGTTTGTTGCTTTCCCAACTCACTGATATTGTGTTCTTCCAGTTGTTCAAATCATTCTTGTTTTTTAAAAGGATAAATAAATGAAATAGTATGCAGTGCCGACTGCATGAACCATCTCTCCCGGGTGATGATGTTGTTAATCATGCAGTGAATTTTAAGCTTAGTTCACTGTAGTATAATAGTTATTGGTAGTTGCCTGTGAAGATTGTAATGAGACTTGGTCATTCATCAGAAGGTGTGAGGAAGCTTCCTGAGGATGGTGCAAACACCTCTCTTGAATGGTTCTGCTCAATGGGTTGGCTCAACATCTGGTGCTGCTTGAACAGAAGAAAGACTTTAATGTGCACTTTGTTTCTTTTACTCATATCACATCCAAACACTGTCACAGTTTGTTCTCTACGTGACAGTGTGTTATAGAATGAATTGTATGATTTTACTGGCATGTTGGACAGAAAGGGCAAGTTTATCTTTATTCACTTTCCATTTAAAGATGTCTACTGGTGTACATAATACAACATCAATGCTGCTTAATTAATTTGAAGATTCAGAATCTCTATTTTTCCTATGTAGTATTTAAAGGTGATTTTTTTAAAAACACATTCCACCAGTAAGAACCACTAATAATTATCCAAACAAATAAAGGCAGAGCGTTTATAATTATTATTTTTTAAAATGGTTGTGATATCATGCATCCAACCACAAAAGCAGAATCTAGATTATATCCTTTTCAGCAGAAGTTTCATGGAAACATCCCGCTGAACCCATCTCCTTGACCTTGGATAAAGGTGTAGCTCCAAGGTATAAAAAAATAACCTTCTATAATTTCCGAAAACAAGATTTGTGTTTTTGATTGATGGGCACAATCTTTTAATTTTTAAAAGTTCATAGAATCTATTTTAAAACAGGTCATTGAAGTATGAAGCTGACTGTTTGGACTTTATGCACTAAATTTACTATTGCCGTCTCTGTGCAATCATGAGAAAATGTGAATAGCCATGTAAGCATTAAGAAATTGCATCTTTTATTTCTGGTGTGACACATCACCACAAACTGATTTAAGAAAAGATGAATAACTGGAAGGAAAAATGCTGTGGACACTTGCACTCAAACACTTACACATATTTGTTCAGAGTGTCATGACACATTTACAAAGACTTTGATTTTGCAAATTTGCATTTTTTTCAAATAACTCATTTTAGAGTCATTTTCTGTCTGTGAAAGCATATATTTTAAAAGGAGGTTTAAGAATGCTTGCTTGCATTTAAAAATATCAAATGTTTTTAAAGTGAAAGTTCAACATACCTTTGTTATGTGAATTGTCATGGAAAGGGAATTCATTAAAAATTTTGATTTCAATCCAATCGGTTATGTTTTGGTTTTATTATTACTAATACACTAATTTGAGATTCACTCAAAAATATATAAACTTCTTATGCTGAATTTCTACTACAATGTCTAAGATTTAAAGGTGCACACCGTTTACTTTTCTTTAAACATATTCTTCCAGTAAGAATCACTTGATAATTATCCAAATACAAGTAGATTTTGTCTACTAAAAAGTAGTCACTTTGTCCATTTGTCTAATTTTATTATTGATTAATATGATCGTGTCAAAAAAAGCTGAGGAATTATTGAAATTCTAGTGACTGTGTATAATCTTTTAATGAATAATAGGGAAAAATTAGTTAAGGCCAAAGTTGGACCCTTAGACCGAAGAAGGTGAATTTATTATGGGGAACAAGGAAATGGCAGATGAGTTGAATAGGTACTTTGGATCTGTCTTCACTAAGGAGAGGACAAACAATCTTCCTGATATAGTAGTGGCCAGAAGATCTGGGGTGACGGAGGAACTGAAGGAAATCCACATTAGGCAGGAAATGGTGTTGGATAAACTGATGGGACTGAAGGCTGATAAATCCCCAGGGCCTGATGGTCTGCATCCCAGAGTACTTAAGGAAGTGGCTCTAGAAATCGTGGATGCATTGGTGATAATTTTCCAATATTCTATGGACTCGGGATCAGTTCCTGTGGATTGGAGGGTAGCTAATGTTATCCCACTTTTTAAGAAAGGCAGGAGAGAGTACACAGGGAATTATAGACCAGTTAGCCTATCATCGGTAGTGGGGAAGATGCTGGAGTCAATTATAAAAGATGAGATAGCCAAACATTTGGATAGCAGTAACAGGATCGGTCCGAGTCAGCATGGATTTACGAAGGGGAAATCATGCTTGACTAATCTTCAGGAATTTTTTGAAGATGTAACTAGGAAAATGGACACGGGAGAGCCAGTGGATGTACTGTACATGAACTTTCAGAAGGCAGTGACTAGTGGGGTACCGCAAGGCTCGGTGCTGGGAACGCAGCTATTTACAATATCAATACAATACCAATTGAATAACTACTTTGGTTCTGTCTTCGCTAAGGAAGACATAAATAATCTGCCGGAAATAGCAGGGGACCAGGGGTCAAATGAGTGAAATCCAGATTAGCCGAGAAGTGGTGTTAGGTAAATTGAATGGATTAAAGGCCGATAAATCCCCAGGGCCAGATAGGCTGCATCCCAGAGTACTTAAGGAAGTAGCCCGAGAAATAGTGGATGCATTAGTGATAATTTTTGAAAACTCTTTAGATTCTGGAGTAGTTCCTGAGGATTGGACGGTAGCTAATGTAACCCCACTTTTTAAAAAGGGAGGGAGAGAGAAAACGGGGAATTACAGACCAGTTAGTCTAACATCGGTAGTGGGGAAAATGCTAGAGTCAGTTATTAAAGATGGGATAGCAGCACATATGGAAAGTAGTGAAATCATTGGACAAAGTCAGCATGGATTTATGAAAGATAAATCATGTCTGACAAATCTTATAGAATTTTTCGAGGATGTAACTAGTAGAGTGGATAAGGGAGAGCCTGTGGATGTGTTATATCTGGACTTTCAGAAGGCTTTCGACAAGGTCCCACATAAGAGATTAGTATACAAACTTAAAGCACACGGTATTGGGGGTTCAGTATTGATGTGGATAGAGAACTGGCTGGCAGACAGGAAGCAAAGAGTAGGAGTAAACGGGTCATTTTCAGAATGGCAGGCAGTGACTAGTGGGGTACCACAAGGCTCAGTGCAGGGACCCCAGCTATTTACAATATATATTAATTATCTGGATGAGGGAATTGAATGCAACATCTCCAAGTTTACGGATGACACGAAGCTGGGGGGCAGTGTTAGCTGTGAGGAGGATGCTTGGAGGCTGCAAGGTGACTTGGATAGGTTGGGTGAGTGGGCAGATGCGTGGCAGATGCAGTATAATATAGATAAATGTGAGGTTATCCACTTTGGTGGCAAAAACAAGGGGGCAGATTATTATCTCAATGGGGTTAGGTTAGGTAAGGGGGAGGTACAGCGAGACCTGGGTGTCCTTGTACACCGGTCACTGAAAGTTGGCGTGCAGGTACAGCAGGCAGTGAAGAAAGCTAATGAAATGTTGGCCTTCATAACAAGAGGATTTCAGTATACGAGTAAAGAGGTTCTTCTGCAGTTGTATAGGGCTCTGGTGAGACCACATCTGGAGTATTGTGTACAGTTTTGGTCTCCTAATTTGAGGAAGGACATCCTTGTGATTGAGGCAGTGCAGCGTAGGTTCACGAGATTGATCCCTGGGATGGCGGGACTGTCATATGAGCAAAGATTGAAAAGACTAGTCTTGTATTCACTGGAGTTTAGAAGGATGAGGGGGGATCTTATAGAAACATATAAAATTATAAAAAGGACTGGACAAGCTAGATGCAGAAAAATGTTCCCAATGTTGGGTGAGTCCGGAACCAGGGACCACAGTCTTAGAATAAAGGGGAGGTCATTTAAGACCTCAGTGAGAAAAAACTTTTTTACCCAGAGAGTTGTGAATTTATATATGGCCTCCACTGCTGCAGAGGGCAGTGGAGGCCAAATCACTGGATGGATTTAAGAGAGAGTTGGATAGAGCTCTAGGGGCTAGTGGTCGAGGGATATGGGAAGAAGGCAGGCATGGGTTATTGATAGCGGAAGATCAGCCATGATCACAATGAATGGCGGTGCTGGCTCGAAGGGCCGAATGGCCTCCTCATGCACCTATTTTCTATGTTTCTATGTTACATGGATAGGAATGGTTTAGAGGGATGTGGGTCAAATGTGTGCAGGTGGGACCAATATAGATAGAGCATCTTGGTCGGCAAGGACAAGTTGGGCTGAATGGCCTGTTTCCATCCTGTATGATTCTATGGCTCTAAGGCACATAGCAATCCTTTGTCGCCAAGGTCAAGATCTCAAACTCCCTTATCAATTATCAGTATTGTGGATGTACCTTCACTCGGTGGAAAAGGTTTTCACTGTTGCTTGAAAAGGTCTCATTGCCACCACATGAAGAGCACTTGAAAATGATGACTATAAATTAGTCTTGGCAGCATCACGAATATTAATCTAAGTTTTTCAATGCCATAAGTAAACTGGTTCCAAATCATTATCACTGTGACTATTAGCACTTATGGATTTTTCTTCATCAGAAAGTGGACTGATATTATGTCCCATTCAAGCAGAGATCTCAAGTGCAACTGAGCTTGCTGTGAAGGATTCAGTTTCCCAGTGGAATATACAGCCATTGTCTCGACAACCTTCCAATCAGGGGAATGTCTGGGCCACTATCTGTGCACTTCTGTCATTTTGTAAGTAAACCGAAGCATAGGAATAGGAAATTTCTAATTTTAGAGAAAAGGTTATCTTTAGACATGGTCACAATAAGGATCGGAGTATTAAAAAATAATTTGATAGTAGAATTAGGCCATTCGGCCCATCAAGTCTACTCCGCCATTCAATAATGGCTGAACTATCTCCCCCCATCCCCCCATATTCCCTTGTCTTCTCCCATAACCTCTGACACCCATACTAATCAAGGATCTATCTATCACTACCTTAAATATATCCACCGACTGCCTCCACACCCTTCTGTGGCAAAGAATTCCACAAATTCACCACCCTCTGACTAAAGAAATTCCTCCTCATCTCCTTCCTAAAAGAACATCCTTATATTCTGAGGCTATGACCTCAGCCCTAGACTCTCCCACGAGAGGAAACATCCTCTCCACATCCACTCTATCCAAGCCTTTCACTATTCTGTACGTTTCAATGAGGTCCCTCCTCATTCTTCTAAACTCCAGCAAATATAGGCCCAGTACCGTCAAACGCCCATCATAAGTTAACCTACTCATTCCTCGGATCATTCTTGTAAATAGAGAGTATTTAAAGTAACTTTTTTAGAAGAAAAATACTTTTTAAATCAACAAATCATTTTGGGGGGGAATGATAGTACATGCTTTAGTCAAAGAGAATTATATGTTCCCTTTTGGACAGCATAGAGATCTCTGATGGTGCATAATCGAGTGACCAGATGATTGGGGAAAATGACAAAGGAATTAAAAGCGTGAAAATTCTAGTGTTGCCTGCAATGAGGAGAACAACTCAAATGCGGGTTGGAAGCCAATGGCCTTAATTGAACCTTGATAGAAAGCTGCCATTCATTATTTCATTTAAAAAAATTGATGTACAGCTATCACCAAATGGAAAAATAAATATGAACATTTTAAATTGCTTCAGTAGTACAGTAAATATTTTAGTTTTTATTTAATTTAGAATTTAATTTCTTTCCTCTGAAGTTATAGTCAAAGTCATCACTGCATGGTATAGGTTACAGCATGTCAACATCCTGTATTATTCAATTGCAATCGAGATTTGCCCATCTTTTAAATCGTGAAGGGCAAGCATTAAATGGCTACATTTGTAGTAGCGTATTAATTATTTCGATTTTGTTTCTATAAACAGTGAACATTGAGCTCACTGCACATTATATGGAAATCTGCACATCAATATTAAGGGGCCCCGTGAATGCCACTTGTCCAAATGGTTAATACTGTAACGACAGTAGGGGGAGTCCAGAACAAGGGGTCACAGTCTAAGGGGGAATTCCTTTAGGACCGAAATGAGGAAAACATTCTTTACACAGAGAGTGTGAGTCTCTGGAATTCTCTGCCACAGAAGGTAGTTGAGGCCAGTTCATTGGCTATATTTAAGAGGGCGTTAGATGTGGCACTTGTGGCTAAAGGGATCAGGGGGTATGGAGAGAAGGCAGGTACGGGATACTGAGTTGGATGATCAGCCATTTATCACATTGAATGGCGGTGCAGGCTCGAAGGGCCGAATGGCCTACTCCTGCACCTATTTTCTATGTTTCTATGTTTCTATGACAGCATCTCAAAAGTAGAAGCCACACCTTTCAGTGAAGTCTCCAACAGTAATTGTACCAAATGCATTCGCTAGCCTGATCCAGACTGAGGTTAAAAGCAACAGTGTGCTGAACATAGAGTTCACCCTCCAGCCATTCCAAAGAAATGTGAGAAACAATTCTTTCTCCTCGCATTAGATGTTGGTGTAATGATGCAGTTTACCACATGAGAAACTGTCATCAGTCACACTCCATCCCCATGGCAAAAGGCAATTTAATGGACATCATCAATTTTGATTGTGTTTCCACATCACGATCACATTTTTCCAATGTAAGTGTCTCGTTTTCCTGCTCTTCCAAAGCCAAACCTTATATATAGACAAGTGACAATTCTGAAGATAACTATGAAAATAACTAAATTTAAAATGTTATGGCCACAAACATAATCTTGAACGTCCTATTGAAAGTTTCATGGTAAATAAAGACTACTCTCTTTGTCTTCATTTTTGATCCTGTTTTACGCTTTTCACTTTCTGTTTGACTCCAGGCCCCCCTTTATTTAAACCATATTTACCCCCCTCCCCCTACAAATAAATTGTATTTTGTTTTTACCGAAGATAGAAACAAAATGCTGGAGTAACTCAGTAGGTCAGGTGGGATCTCTGGAGAAAAGGAATAGGTGACATTCTGGGTTGAGACCCTATTCTTCCCCCATCCAACAACCCTCTATCAGTCTTTGTACCCTCTCTCTATGCACGTAAATGGGATGCATCTGATATGTCTAATGTCTGGATTATCTAATGATTCCAGATTCACTGATGTGCCAGATTGAGGGAACTACCAAAGTTCTCAGGCAATTTTTGGGTATTTATAATGCTGCAAATTAAAAAGCTATAGCAAAAACCTTGAGGGAGGTTGTGAACAACTTGGTGGGCTTATGCTGTTATCCATTTTTGGATTTTGCAAAACTGTCCCAAATTGAAATAACACATATGACATTGATTTTTTTTCCTCTAGGTCTTGAATAAATGTAAGGATGCATTTGTTGCCCAGCTCCTGGTTTCAGAGGTGTACCTGCTGCTCGGGATTTCAGTCATATACTGACTCCTGAATGTCACACGAGTCCCCATCATTCTGAACTTCGAAGCTAGCGAGAGTGGAAACTGGAGAATTTCTGCTGTCCAAACATTTACTTCAAGGTGAGGTACGAGATTTCTATAGAAGAAAAAGTGTCAATCCACGGTGTATAATGTCATAAGTGATAGGAGCTGAATTAGACCATTTGGCCCATCAAGTCTACTGCGCCATTCAGTCATAGCATCCCATCAGAACTGCCCCCTCCATCGACTCCTTTATGTTGAGACTGAAAACTCATCTTTACACTCAAGCCTTTCTTGACGTCCTCTGAGGGAGGGCTATATGTATGTATTTATGTATGTACTTAATCTATGAACCACTGTTGTATAACGTTAGTACCACCACCAATGTAAAGCACTTTGGTCAACGAGAGTTGTTTTTTAAATGTGCTATAGAAATAAAAGTGACTTGACTTGATGGCTGATCTATCTCTCTTTCCTAACTCCATCTCCTGCCTTCTCCCTACCACCTCTGACACCTGTACTAATCTAGAATCTATCTACTTCTGCCTTAGAAATATCCACTGACTTTGCCTCCACAGCCTTCTGTGGCAAAGAATTCCATAGATTTACCACCCTCTGACTAAAGAAAGTTCTCCTCATCTACCTAAATTAACGGCCTTTAATTCTGAGGCTATGACCTCCAGTCCTAGACTCTCCCACTGGTGGAAACATCCTCTCCACATCCACTCTATCCGAGCCTTCGCTATTCTGTATGTTTCAATGAGGTCCCCCCCTAGTGTATAAACTGGTTCTAACCATACACTGGTGCTGTGCTGAGGTACAGTATAATTGTATAAATCAAACTAGTGATTGTGATGCCACCTTGTATCTCGAGCAATCCGGACTCGATCCTGGCCCCTGGTGTGCTGTGCATGTGGAGTTTGCAGGCAGCATGTCTGAAGTCAGGTCTCGACCCGAAATGTCACCTATATATTTTTTTCTCCAGAGATGCAGCCTAACCTGCTGTCTTGCACCTTGTCCAGCACCTTGTGTCTATCTTGAAGATTAGTCCAGGATTAGTGTAAACGGGTGCTTGATGGTGAGTCTCTCAATGAGCTTCTCCGGAAAGCCGTCTTCCCTCGGCGATGCCCTGGGCCCTGCCTCTATTTACCAACTGCCCTGTGAAGCTGATCTCAACTGATACAAAAGTTTCTGGACCAGAACAGCATAAGGCTTCTACTTTTATCGCTCTACCTGCAACACCTTTCTTATGTTTGATCCTTGGTGCTTAAGATTTTTATTCCAACATCCATGTAACATTATGTCTCCGTTCATCTTATTTAAAAAAATAATGGTCAGAATTCAAACTAAATTTCGCGTATTATTAGTTAATTTGTGCCACTTTATAAATGTTTGATAGCAAGGACCACGGTCTGTCTTTGTGACCTACCTCTTGAATCCACTCCTCCGTCTGATTTATCAAACTGGAGTTCAAAAAATTGGGTGCAGTCAAACGAGATAACCGCTCGTTATTTTAACTGTGTTTTTTAAAATATGATTCGCAAGCTGTTCAAATATTAGTTTTGCGGAACAAGAATGGGAAACGTTTAGTCATCCTTATGTAAACCAGGTTGCGAACTCACTATTTTTTTTTAACGCATTAAGTGCGCGGGGGTGTTTAGGCAGGTCGTCGTTTCCAAGATGTTGTTAGCTGTAAATCTCAGATTAACCAACCGCTGTTCCCACTAGAAGGAGAAAATATTCCTTTGAATTGTGTCGATCGGGGTCGGCGGAAAAGGCGCAAAAAGGATTTGAACAGGGTTTTATACTCGTCTGCCTTTGACCCGTGGCAACAGTCTAGAAATCCACTTTAAACCCGCGTTAATCCCCCGATTATCTCACAGCAGAGTCCAGAGGAGCGACGCATAAAGGGGTTCAGGACATAAAAAGGCACATGCGGTATATTTTGAAGTTAAAGTGTCTCATTAAATAGAATGGGAGAGGGGAACTGTTTTATTCCAGCGCAGTAACCTTTAGCTGTCCGTTGACTGTCCTGTTAAAAAGTAATAGCAACAAATATATTAAGGATGTATTTTTGTCCAACGATAGACTGAAAGTAAAGTGAATCCTACAGGTGTGGACCTGATTATACAATACCGCAGCATCTAGAACTGTTTATTCTCCGCCGTTTGACTGCTGTTCGTTTTGAAACTAATCATTCAAATCAAACGAGGCCTTGATATTAACGAGGTTAATTCAACTGATGATCGGGGAAGGGACAGATCAGCTCCTGAGAGATAAACCGTAAAATCAGCAGAGATCGATTTTTCAAAAAAAATGAATAGATATTTAGTGATTTCAATCTTGTGTTTCAAATTTAGTTTTAACTTGATTTCTGCTAATAAAACGTCAAGAAGTTGGGGGGGGGGGGGGGGTCGGCTGGGTTTAGTCATGCGCTGTCATGTCTATGTTGGAAATCATTTTGCCAGGAAAACTAAAAAGTAACGATTATTAAATCAGATCGGGCAAATTAATAACAAGCAGGTACATTAACCTAATAAATAGTAGAAACGCTGCAGCGGTCGTCAGCCAGGGAGATTACAGAGCGTCTGTGCGCAGCCATCTCGCTCTTCCTTCCTCCTGTGTCATAGCATTTACAAAGGTCACACATTGGGTCTCTCATCCTTTGCTCCAGCTGGGCCCTCGCTCCTCCTCTCCGCTTTGGTTTCAGCGGACACGGAGACACTCGCCTTTCCACCGAGTTTTGACCCCGCGTAAATCGCAGACGATATGCGGAGTGACTCGATTGTAGGAAGGGACTGCGGGTGCTGGTTTAAACCGAAGCCCGACGCACACAAACAAATCTGGAGTAACACAGCAGGACAGGCAGCAGCAGCATCTCTGGAGAAAAGGAATAGGTGACGGGTCCCTTCGTCAGACTCGACCCGAAACGTCACCCATTCCTTCTCTCCAGAGATGCTGCCTGACCCGCTGAGTTACTCCAGCATTTTGTGGCTATCTTCGGAGTGACTCGGGTCGGCGGCAGCAGGCAGCTTGATGCGCGCCTCCTTACATTCAAGGGTCTGATTTAAAGGCAGCAGTGAGCGCCTCATCATTGAAGCGCAAACGCGGTCGAGCGACCCATGATGTCAGTATTACATAATTCATAGGGCCTTGAGCATGTTCGCCTGTTGAACCAAGATAATATATTTGCTGCAGAATCTCCAGCTCTGCCGTATTCATCAATTGTGTGCAGTCTGGAGTAGCTTAGAGACTAATGTTGTTGGCTGTTATTTTCCGTATGCCTGCCCCAGACAGCAGGAACCCACAGGCCATTGGCGTTGTGCGGTTCAAACCTCCAGTGTTCCCGGGAGAGAGGGGATGGTGGCGGCTCACCAGGCAGCGATCTGCTTCAGCTATTTTCTTAAATTCCACTCGCCCTTTGTAATGGACATATCTGGGAAGTCTCGACCCGAAACGTCACCTATTCCATCTCTGACCCGCTGAGTTGCTCCAGCTTTTTGTGTCTGTCTACGGGCTTTAAATTAAGTGATGTAGACACAAAGTGCTGGAGTAATTCAGCGAGTCGGGCAGCATCTCTGGGGAAAAAAAAAGCATATGTGACGTTTCGGGTCGAAACCCTTCTTTAGACTGAAAGACAGAGAAGGCTAGAACAATGGAACCGAGATCTTTCAGCCTGAAGAAGGGGTTCCGATTCGAAACATTACCTATTATGTTTCTCCAGATACGCTGCTATCATGAATGCTCCACAACTCTGCCTGACCTGCTGTGTTACCCCAGCAGTTTGTGTCAGTATAAACCAGCATCTGCAGTTCCTTCCTACAAATTAAATGATGTGCTTGTATTAACTTGTAGGAATGGACCCCATTAACGTTGACGAAGGCGAACGGGAATTCTTTCTTATTTAAAATGTGCACCTATCTCAGCTCCAAACCCTGAAAGTTGGGAGTGCAGCAGTCAGAGATGGTCCTGCCCTTCACAGATAGAGGGGAGGTTTCATCTGGTCAGAGGCGCCGAGGTCGCCTGCGCTTGTTACCTTGCGCGAAACGTTATCCCCTAATCATGTATCTGTGCACTGTAAATTGCAATCACGGATTGTCTTTCTGCTGACTGGGTAGCACGCAACAAAAGCTTGTCATTGTACCTCGGTACACGTGATAATAAACTAAACGGATAGAAAGTCTATGTGTTTGGATTCGGAATGTTTTTCCTCTGACTACCTTGAAAACCTGAATTTCTAAACACTTGTACACCACTTGCGATGGCGCCCGCGTATAAACTCCCAAGGAAATTGGCCTCTAATATTCTTCGACTGGAGTCGTGGGAAGGAATCCTTTGTTTCCGCCTTTACATGCTGCAACAAATATACACTGTAATCCTCAAGTAATATTATGTAGTCCTAAAACAGCGCAATTACCTGTGTTTAGGTAACTGATGGCCCGGGAGGAATTTATTGACTCTAAAATCAAATGAATTCAAATTCTGATTTACCATCACCACCTTCTCTTCCATCTTCAATTATGCAGTGGGTCCGTATGATGGAAAATAATTAATCGCAGCGCATTCTCTGAGATTTAGGAGTACATAAAAATTAATCAAATTGTACTTTAATTCTATTATATTCACACATGTTAAACTGTGGTTCTACTCTCAAGTCTCCGACGCGACTGCTGTCACCTTTAGTGAAAAACTGCTTCCCAATTTATGGAATTTAATATTTACCTATCCCCCCCCCCCAAACAAAAAAAATTCAGTCGTGTGCACAGAATAGCCACGCAGTATTATCGTTAAATCTGGCTTTCTCGGCCAGCTGTATTTAGGTATCTTCAATATTTGGAACTCGTGTTTTAATTTCCCAAAACAGCTTGTTTAATCTAAATTACCAGCGTTGGAAGCTGATTGACCTATTTGTTATATTTATCAGCACCCACAACCCCAAAGGAGTAGTGTATAGAATGAACTGCAGATGCTGGTTTAAACCGAAGATAGACACAAAAAAGCTGGAGTAACTCAGCGGGACAGGCAGCATCTCTGGAGAGGAGGAAAGGGTGACGGGTCGAGACCCTTCTTGAATTGTAAAGACCCGAAACTTCACCCATTCCTTCTCTCCAGAGACGCTGCCCGTCCCGCTGTGTTACTCCAGCTTTGTGTTTACCTGCAATAAGGATACAACCAGCGCAAAAAGTCAACAATCAATTGCGATTGAAAATAAATTAATGATTCCTCGGTCACTTATTTTTGTTATAGCCACTCCACGGGCGTATTTAAACGCGTTCATTGCACATTTTTTACATAAAATGACGGAAATCTCAATGGCTATAATGAGGGAAATCTCAACAAGGGAATTGTAAAGGCCCAACATTGCTTTCTAAAAAATCACAAACATTGCAGGGGTTGGTCTGTACTAACGGCACGTGTTTACCCCGTCCCAGGAGAACACTTTCACTGTCGACCTTTTACCTCTCCGGAGAGGTCAAACACGTTAGAAATTTTAAACGCACAACTGAAATGTAAACATAATTGAAATTACAGGAGTTTAATCACATCAACTAGAATGCTAATAAATCAATTATTTCCCTCGTCTGGGGTTGTTGTAAACATGGCAGTTGACTTCCCTGTAACATTTTATTTGTTCTTTATAGCTATTTGGGCTATCGACAACATTGCAGAGCAAAATCTGCGCTGTTTTACAAGGTATATATAATCTGGTTTGACGCGCTTTTGGGAAGAAAGGTTATTTAAAGAAAACGTAACAGGTATAGTCCCACAACTGACACAGCCCCATCATCCATTGCTTTCACCCCAGTTGGGGATTTATAAAATAATTCCTGGGCATTAGGTTGATGGTTATGTTTAGGGCACGAGTACTTCTGGGAAAAGTCACCCCAACCCAAATATACCCAAGGAACACGTGTAATCTGTGGGCCCCACCTTCAACCGTAGAATCCAATAGATAAATCGTTGTCACAAGACACCTGACGCCATTACTATTCTTCTGACAGAATTATTTCCATCAGAAAACGCGTGAATTTGGAAATTGTAGCTCTTAAGAATGATCCGGTTTCGGTTAGAAGTCCATTCTTAAATAGTAACTTTGTCCAAATTGTTGGACGCGACTTGTCGTAAGAAAATAACAGGTAAAAAAAGACGGTGGATGCCACCACAACCCAAAGACGGCAACAGTTACATTACTGAATAAAGTGTAGGAAGGAACTGCAGGTAGACACAAAATGCTGGAGTAACTCAGTGGGACAGGCAGCATCTCTGGATAGAAACATATAAAAATAAGTGCAGGATTAAGCCATTCGCGCCAGCACCGCCATTCAATATGATCATGGCTGATAATCTAAATCAGTACCCCGTTCCTGCTTGTTCCCCCATATCCCCTGATCCCTTGAGCCGCAAGAGCTAAATCCAACTCCAAAAACAGGAACACGATACGATAGAACGTTATTTATCCCAGGAAGGAAATTGGTCTGCCAACAGAATCGGTGACGTTTCGGGTCGAGGCTCTTCTTCAGAGTAAATTGAATAAAGTTGCGTCTATCATTTCGCCCGCAGTGCATAGAAATTGAGGCTTATGGAATCAAATATGACAATACTGACTTCGTACGAAAGTTTAAAGAACGCTCGTTTACTTAAAGCACTTGGTGCTTTGGGAACAGCTGTAAGATTATGTGGCGATAACAATGAACACGAGAGCACGAACAATTATACGTATTTAATATATTTAAATATTCAGTAACAAACACAGTTGAGAACGTACATTTCGAACCACTCTATAAAAGCTAACAGTTAAGAAAATACGTTGTGTAAAAAAAGGGATTGCATTTAAATTTAACAGTAGTCAGCTGTGTGGGTGCAGATTCGATTGATCAAACTACATTCAAGATCGTATAAGAACGAAAACATACTACATTCGAGTTTAAAACTGAAAGTGGGTCTGAAACATACTCAAAATGGAACATGTAGCCTACTGAAACTAACACGCAACGTCAAAATAGATAACCAAAGTATACAATATCACGATAGGTTTCTTTTAATAAATAAATAAAACGAATAAATTATAAAATGTATTCATTTAGCAATCAATACATATATCCAAACAGTAAAATTATATGCAACAAAACTCATCGTTTACGAATGAGGGGGAAAGACGTGGAAAAATTAAGGCATTTACATCGTCTTACTGAAATATCCGGGTCCGCAATCCAAGGCATTTGTGGCTAATCTAGAGGTATGTTCTAATACCGACTTTGTTCAGACAATTGACGCTCTCAAATGTCCAGCAAGTCACAAAGCTACATTAAAGCTGTTTGTTGTTTTGGACCCGAAGGCGCGGTCGGAGGAGAGAGTCTGGTTCACCAGGCATGAAGCAGGAGGCGGAGAAACGATAGAATCTGTTCATTTCAGTGCGGTGCCGCTTCAGCAGTGGTCTGATGATTATGATAATAATAACAACAACAATAATAATAAAGGCACGGGGTTTTTGACGGCCCTCTCCTTGTCCTCCCCCATTTTCCTCCTTAGCAGGCGGGTCGCACTGGTACTTGGAGAAGGATGACTTGCCTGTTCTCGGACGGATGACATTTGTTAATGTGCCTGGTGAGGCCGGGCGAGCTGTAGAAAGTGGCCGCGCAGTATTTGCAGGGGAAAACCTCCGCGGCGTGCAGTCGGAGGTGGCGCTCCTGCCCACCTTTGCCGGCCAGACTCTCCCCGCACAAGTGGCACTCGGGGCCGGGCGGCAGCTTGTCGGCGGGGGGCTCGGCGCGGTGAGCCAGCAAGTGCTTCCTCAGGTAAGCTTGCCGCTTGAACCTCTTGCCGCAGCGGCAGCATTCGCAGTGCCCGCCGTCCTCCGAGACGCAGTCGGGCAGCGCCGTGCCGGGGTCGGGGCTGTCCCGCTCGGGCACGGTTCCCGTTCCCGTTCCTTGGCCCGGACCGACTTTCGGCTCCCCGCTGCCGTCTGCTTTGGGCTGGTGCGGGGGTCGGGGCTTGTGCCAGCGCCGGTGAGACGCCAGGTTAGCCGGGCAGCTGAACACCTTGTCGCACTCGGGGCAGCGGTAGTCGACACGCACGATGCGGGAGCACTTGTGCTGGGCCAGGGCGAAGGGGTCGGCGTATTCCTCCTTGCACAGTTGGCAGATGAACTCGCCCAGAGGGCGGCCAGGACCCAGTCCATGTGCCGAGCCCACACCCGCCCGGCTCGGCTTCCCCTCGCTCTCCGGTAGCGCCTCTTTGATCCGCAGCCCCAGCACCGGCGAGGTGGTCACCTCGTCCTCAAACGCCAGTTTCCTCGCCGCTTTAGCCCGGCGAGCCGCCGCTCCCGCTGCAGCCGGCGGCTTGTTCCTGCGCTCGCCCCCCTTGGCGGCGCCTCCTGCCCGGGGAGACGGCGAGGACGAGCCGCCGCCGCCCAGCTCGGCGCCGCCCGGTGCCGTCAGCAGCAACATGCGGTCCAGGGCGCTGAAGGCGGCGACCGCCGGCCCCGGGAATGACTCCGCCGTGACCGGGGAGCCCAGGCTCACTGTCCGCTGCCCGTACAACCGTTCGCGGCTGACGGGCCGGGCTGGGCTGGACATCGGCGGCCCCGGACAGCCCAGCTCCGGCCGGCCGAACACCTGCCCTCCTCCGCCCGGCTCCGGGGCCGCTCCTCCCGCGGGCAGGGACGGCTCGGCCGGCGGCGGCTGCACCGGGGGCTCGGCCGCATCGTGGCAGCGGATTCGGTAAGAGACGGGCGTGGATCTGCGGCTTCTCTTCACCAGGAATCCCCGCGGCATCTTTGGAGAGAGTGCGGGCGGGCGGGCGAAGGTAAATAAATAATAATAATAATAATAAAGCTAGTAGGAAGGCACTTTGCGTTAAATAAATAAAGCGATGCAGAGTGAAAGCCGGCTGGGAGCCCCCCGCCTTCCTGCACTAGGTGCCCGGTGAAGCCCGCTGAGTTTGCGGCATGGCGCCGGCCCACCGCCCGCACTCAGCTCCTCTCCCTCCCTCCCTCCCTCCCTCCGGGCCCCTCTCACTCTCCCTCTCCCTGTCAGCGCCAATCCCTTCCCGCCCACCCGCCCGCCCTTAGCGCCTCTCCCCCGGCCCCTCTCCCTCTCCCTGCCCGCACTCAGCTCCTCTCCCCCGGCCCCGCACTCAGCGTGTCTCTCCCCCCAACCCGCTGCCCGCATCAGCGACTCTCCCCCGGCCCCGCTGCCCTCTCCCTGCCCGCACTCAGCGCCTCTCCCCCGGCCCCGCTGCCCGCACTCAGCGCCTCTCCCCCGGCCCCGCTGCCCGCACTCAGCGCCTCTCCGCCGGCCCCGCCGCCGCTTTAAAGGCCGCCCTGCTCCCATTGTCCTCGCCCGCCTGGCCGAGCGGCCGCGCAGCCAATCGCGGGCGCCGCTGAGTGGAGCCCGGCCTATGAGGAGCCGAGCCTCTGCTATCCCGGGAGGGGCGGGCAGGTCGGGCTGTGTGATCCCCGGTGAGGGGGAGCAGAGCAGGTTTAATGTCCATCCCTTTATCCTCTCCCCTCAGCTGACAGGAACCCCCAAACTTTCAATAGAACCAATGTCTTTTGACTGATGAGGGCTCCCGATCATCAACATCACCTATCCATGTCCTCCAGAGACGCTGCCTGACCCGCCGAGATACTCCAGCACTTTGTACTCCGTATAATGTGTAGGAAGGAACTGCACCGAAGGTAGACACAAAATACTGGAGTAACTCAGCGGGACAGGCAGCATCTCTGGAGAAAGGTCTGGACCCGAAATGTCACCCTTTCCTTCCCTCCAGAGATGCTGTCTGTCCCGCTGAGTTACTTCAGCGCGTTGTATTACAAACAATGTCTTATTTAGCTCCCCACCAGCCCTCCTATAAATCGCAGCGAAGAGACAATCTCCCGTCCGCGACTAGTTGACCCCGTTTTCTAAAGCCAATCTCACCGCCCAGGTGTGAACGGGGCAAGTGTGTGTGTGTGTGTGTGTGTGTATTCCCAACGACCACTAATCACAACCGGGCGAATCCCTTCCAAAGACTTCGAACCGAATCTTCCCCCCACTCCCCCCCCCCCCCCCCCCCCCACTCCGTTGACTGGTTGCTGATGCTGATTCTAAGTTAGGGAGGGAGAATCTGGATACATGAGGGCGGGAGGGGAGTAGAGAGAAGTGAGGTGGTTCAAGAAGCAGGTGGGACTGAGAGGATCCGATCTGTGGAGGACTTCTGGAAGTTTAGATGCTCACAGAAAGACTGCCGTTATACCAGCCGAGACCGCGTTAAGACACTAACAAGAACCTCGGTGAAATTCCCGTTCATCAGTGCTACTTATCATTGATTTTTTCTCCACTATAATCGAGGCTCCAGTCTACGCACCCTCCACCCACCTATGTATCTTAGTCACCAGGTAATTGTTTGTCGGGGTGCTACCGGTGACGAGGCGCAGCAGATGTGGCTGGGAGGTTTTGCTGTCTTTGCCTGTGTGTGTGTGTGTGTGTGTTTGTGTGTTCGGCCCGTGGCTGTTGCCACACGCCCGGCTCCTCCTCCCTTTCAGCCTGACACGCGTCGGCCCTTTGTCGGTCTCTGTAGGGGGGGCTGGAAGTCTGCCAGCGGAAGCCCATCCTTCTCCACCAGCCCCGCACGGCAACCACACACTCTCTCGGCAGAGAGAAAGAAAGGAGGCCGACGTCTCGGGCAGCACAAAAGCTCCTGCCGCAGCCGTGGCCCGGGCTTTGTGAATGAAATTAACCTCTGCCCATTGAAACACGAGCCCAAACAATAAAGCCGGGGGCCGCGCCGCGATCGCTTTGCATCGTAAAGGGCAGGCGCTGCGCTTGAAGGAAAGCAGCACATTTCCATCATCTGTTACACTGGCAGGCTCGGTTCTTCAACACTGGGGAAAGGGCATCATCGCCAACTTTCCGCGCTTTCCGACAACGTGAGAGGGTGCGAGGATTAACTCCATCCACTTAACAGTGCACTTTGGCAAGGTGTACCCCTCGCGGTTATTTAACGTCCTTCGATGCACTCTTGACTTTTAGCTCAACTAGTGTATTTTAGACTGGCGATTGAGGGATGGGCACGGCGGTCAGGAGTAAAAGTTAGCGCTTCTTTCACATTTTCACCTTGATCGCTTCGACCCCCCTCACTTCCTCAATCACTTGCTCGAAGTTCCCACAGCATGGAGATTGTGTTTTAAATCTGCCCCCTCTTCAATGAAGTATTTACTAAATATATATATATATATACTCATGCAAATATATATATGTATATATACTCATGCAAACCGCCCCGAATTCGTGTATGTTTTATTTCCATCCGATTTGTGAAAAGGTCTCATTTGCACTTCATAACAAAAATATGCCCAAAATTAAAAAAAATCAACATCGTTAACCTCTAATACAACGGCGCTTAAATTTGGCAAATTAAACACATATAATAAATAAGCCCCTCTCAGCTGAACGCTCTTTGCAAAGAGAGAAAATAGAAGGGAGGGGGAAACTATGCATAAAATATGCGGAGATGTGTGGCTTTTGTTGTGCTAAATAATTGAGTGTGCAGTGTGTGCGAGTCTCCGGGTTGTTTTGGCTGGATGCGCTCTGTTGACACTCTGTTGCTTTTATCTCGCTTTTGACCAGGAGACTGAAGGGCACGCGAAAGGCACGCGGAGGACTCGGTTATTGTGCGGGAACATTAGCATAAAGCTGCTGGACAAATTAAGATAATTACACAGCAAATCCGAATCTTGCAGGGATTTACGCTATCGGGGGAGGGGTGGGGGGGGGGGGGGGGGGTGCACGGGACACACATTACTTGGCGAGGGCGAAAGCCTGCATTGTCAACTTTATGTTCACTAACCAGCGAGTCTGGAGCGGACTGATGGTCGTAGGCTCAAAAAACAATCGCTACATTCACATTCATTGAGATGCCCCCACACTTTTCAACCCCAAACGGCGAATTTCATTTGGCGGAGGGGTGCAGTACACGTACAGAAATATGCGTGCACGAACAGTAGTGTTTAGAATGGGACAGGGTTTTTCGTTAATTTAAGGTAACCTTTTGACCTTTCAAATTTACTCAAAAATGTCAACTCGGACTAACTCCCAACTGTAACCCCCCCCCCCCCCCCCCCCCCCCCCCCACACACACACACACACACACACACTGTCCCCAATCCACCCGCGAAATGTCCTTAACACATTCTCACTTGAACAGGGTTTTTTTTATTAGGGTTCAGATAGGTCTTGACCCTGCACGTCGCCAAACCATCTCCTCCAGAGATGCTGCCTGACCCACTGAGTTACTCCTGCATTTTATGTTTTACTCAACATTCATAAAATCGCATTTCCTCGTGTCCGCGGGCTTATTTTAAACGCTGTGCTTAGAAATCGAACAAATTGTATCTAATAACCAAACACCTGCCGATAGTTCCACGCGGAAGATTTGTGTGGGGCTGTTTCACGGAATGTTTGCAGGGCAGTTGTTTGTCGTTTTATTTCTAAGTGTGGGTGCTGTGTTCAACTTTAAAAGCCGCTTGATGCTAAAAAAAACCCCTTCACATTTGTACATTACAGTGTCCCCTTTATCATGCCCATTCTATCTCACGCTGAGCGAATGTCATCGCTATGTTACTGTGGCATATCAAGAAGTTACCTGTATTCTGCCATGCGCACACTCTGTACTTTGGCAATGTTGCCTGCATTCTGTTGTTCGTTGGTGGTAGCACTGGCCCTGTGTTGTTATGGGCAAATGTCAACGTTAATTGTGTTTGAGTGAGTGCGCATTACAATGCTGTCATACAGAATCCGCCATAAAGGGTCTCGACCCGAAACGTCACCCATTCCTTCTCTCCAGAGATGCTGCCTGTCCCGCTGAGATACTCCAGCTTTTTGTGTCTATCTTGCATCATAAACGAAAGTGCGACACAAAATTGCATGGAGTGACTCAGCGGGCCCGACAGCATCTCTGGAGAAAAGGTATGGGTTTGAATGAAGTGTGAAGGTTAGAAATCAGGTAAACGCGCGGAACCAAGGAAGAGGAAAGATGAGGTGCTGCCTGTTTAGTTTAGTTCAGAGATACAGTGTGGAAACGGGCTCGACAGTTATGAGAATAACTACATTTAAAAAGGGACAAAATGAACTAATAATAAGCGAAATTTAGTTTGAATCCTAGCCATTATTTTTTACACGATGAACTGAGGCATAACGTGATATAATGTGACAATACTAATAGGATTAAATTAAGAACAAAATAACAATGATTTAATTAATAAACAAATAAAATTGCCAGACGTTATGTGTTGAGCTGGAAGATTGTTTGGTTTTTGCTCCTATAAATAGAGGCAGGCGGGTCTCATTTCTACTGAATGTCCTCCCTGCACCACGAAGGAAATTCAAGCCGCTCCCCACGTCCTGGACAACCACACAACCCAGCGGTATGAATATTGATTTCTCCAAATTCAGTAACCCTAGCTTTCCCTCTCTCTCCGTCCCTCCCCCATCGTCACTGTCCTGATTAATTTTATTGTTTGTATGCCTCGTTGTCACCTTCCCCTCAGCCAACAATGAACTATTTTACATTTCCTTGATCACCATCCGCTTTGATCTGTCGTCTTCACATCTTACCCTTCCATATCTCCAGTTTCCCTCTCCCTTGAATCTGTCTGCAGAAGGGTCACGACCCAAAGCGTCACCCGTTCCTTCTCCCCAGAGATGCTGCCCGTCCCGCTCGGTTACTCTAGCATTTTGTGTCTATCATACATGAGTTACTGCAGCACTTTTCATATTTTTTGTAAAGCAGCATTTGCAGTTCCTTTTTTCCACATTCCCAGTTAGAAGGTCGGCAAAGGCAATGGAGAGAGAGAGCTGAGCAGCCAGGGGTTGTAGCAATACTGCTCAAAGAAACAATTGCAAATGTGAGGGGGCACAAGTGCTGGGAAGTTCAACAAATGGGTCACAAAGGCTGATCTGAAAAATATAAAAGGGCAACCATGTTGCTGCGAACATATTATAGGCCCCTGAATAGGTGGAGGGGGGTGGAGAAAATATGAAGGCAAGTTTCAGAGAAAGTAACAAGATAGTTGAAGTAGGTTTCAACTGCCCAGGAAAGCGGAACCCTTGAAATGCACAGAAGTAAATTATTTCATCTGTATTTAACCAGTCCAACACGAGATATAATGTCAAGTAAAGAACCTTAGACAAGGAGAAAAAGTGGTTGTGGTGGTTATTATAAGGCAGAGTTGGCTAGGTTTTGCATAGTTGTGGAGAAGTACAAACATAGTGCAGGAATAAGAAATAAATCAAAGATTTATGTTGAGATCTTTCTTCAGACAGACTTCAGTCTGAAGAAGGGTCTCGACGCTAAACATCACCCATTCCTATTCAGAGATGCTGCCTGTCCCGCTGAGCTACGTCAGCATTTTGTGTCTATCTTCGGTGTAAACCAGCATCTGCAGTTCCTTCCTACACAAGGAAGAAATCAATTGAAGAAGGGTCTAGACCCGAAACAACACCCATTCCTTCTCCCCAGAGATGCTGCCTGTCCCGCTGAGTTACTCCAGCTTTTTGTGTCTATCTTCATGATCTTGATTTATGGTAGAGCATAATTGAATCCTTGGGTAGCATTCTCCTGTTCCTATTTGGATCAGATATATGCTAGTCTTACCAAGCTGGAATATGCTTTAATATAAGTAAACGAGAAACCATATGAAGGCAATTTCAAGAAGGAGACGGTGATGGTTCAGATCCCAGTAAAAGGAAGAGGAAAAACTACCCAAAGAAAGGACCAACACATCTCTGGATATTCAGGTGCATATGATGAAGCTTAAGACAAAGAAGAGACATTTATGAAAAGTGACGCAAAGCCCAAAATAACTAAAAGCCTAAAGAAGCTGATTGTGATATCAATGGAAAAATTAGCAAGTTCAAGAGAACACATGAAAAAAGGCAAATAGAATTGACAATAAGTCACATTTAAAAAAAATATATGTAATGAAAGAGTAGGCCCTATTAAAGATAAAGAATAGATTTGTATAAATAAATGCTGAATAAATATTTTGAACCTGTCCTCACACCAAAATGGTGTGCATGTTACTGCATGCTCTAAGTTTTATAATTGACGATTTATTTCATCATTCATTATATAATGCTGAATGTCTTTCAAGTGTGCATATTAGAGTCCTGTATATACATTATAATACTATCTGCCCTTTATTCCGTGTCCAATTTTGGAACGCATTGTGTGCTCATTACAATGCTGTCAGGACATTACTCACTCACATTATAATGCTTAATTTGCTTTACAGTGGCACATTGCAATCTTCACTCTTCATTCCCATTGCTCATTGTAATCCTGAAAGGAGTTTACTGTGAGATTTCAATACTGACCAAAGTATAATATGTGTTCATTAGTATGTACTTGTGGGCACATTACAATGTTGGCTGAGCTTTTTGTGCACACTACAGAGTGCGTATTCTTAATTCTGGATTTATTTAATCTGCCTCTGCCTTATTGTGTGTGCAATGTTGAAAGTTAACCATCTAACCCTAACCATTTCCGTGCATTTTGACATGTTAAAAAGATGACTATTCTTACAATGGCACATCGCAATACTGATTGTAAATGTCACAATGGCCATACAACATAGAAAATGCCTGAAATACTTCACACATCAGGCAGCAAGAAATAAAGTTAACATTTCAAGTCAATAGCCTTCGATTAGAATTGTACTTTGGGTCCAGATGGAGGTATTGGCAGGTTTTTTGGGAAGGTTGGGGTCAGTAGGGCAATCACAGACCTGTTATCCCCTAATCCAGTTGAGTGAATGTTTGTTGCATATCCTCCGTAGCAAGTGTATGTTTTTTTGTGTGAGCTAAAATTGTATAGTACTCCAGGTGTGGTCTCGTCAAAGCCCTATAATAATAGTAAGGCATCTTTACTCCTGCATTTCAGTTCTATAACAATAAAGATTCCTGGTGAGCAATGTGCTGCATATTGGATGGATGAAGGTCAGAGTGGGCAACTGGAGTGGACCAGTTGAGAGAAGGAATGTTGATTGGACTTGCATACTGTAATATGTTTTCACTGTGAACCTCGCCATTCTGCCCGCATGTTGCCTTCTAACTACAATGCTGACTGTGTTTTACCGCACACAGCAAAAAAACGATTATTATTTCTCTGCATGCACATTGCAATGCAGTCTAAACTCTAAGCAGTTAATTCGCCTTGTCCAATGGGGAATAGCTACGTTTCATACATTTTCTATTAACTAAAGGTAACTTTGAACCAACTTTGTAAACCCTTTAGGTTTATGTAAATCATGGTGCTGAATTGACTGGAAACGACTATTTGCTAGGACAACCGTCCTATGCAAGCAGTCGAATTTGCCTTGTCCAGTGAAGAATATCCACGTTTCGTACATTTACCATTAACTAAAGGGAACTTTGAAACAACCTGTTGTAAACCACTTTAGTTCATGTAAGTCATGGTGCTGAATTTTCTGTATGCACATCGTAATGCAGTGCAAACGTAACTGTTGATAGTGTTGTGCGGGTATTATAATGGTCAGTGTTCTTGAAAGGGGTGCATAACCACACTGAAAGCCCGACGGCAGGCATGTTGCTGTTGAATATACCATATACATATTATAATACTATTTTCCGTCTGCCCTCCCTTACCATGGGCTCATTTAAAAAAAAGTTTAATATATAACGACACTTGCGGTGGACGAACGCCTTTGTCTATTTTTTTAATGTTATGTGTAATTTCCTGCGCGCTTGTAACGGCGACCACTGACATTTATTGTGTGCATGGTGTTTTGCTCTGTGTGCATCAGCGTGTACCCATTGGCAGCCCATCCAAACCTGACTGGTCTTTACTGTGAAGACACATATGAAATGCTGGAGTAACGAGGTAGGCAGCATCTCTGGAGAGAAGGAATGGGCGACACACAATAACGCTGGTAACTATCACAGTGTGCACGTCACCGTGTTAACATTGCAAGACTGTTGTTATTCTGACGCACCGCTTCTTAGTCACGGCTGGCTAATTTTAACGTTTTATTTTATCTGTTCTCACAATCCCGAATGTTCCTGTGCCGCATTACATGGATGTGCAGAGGAAAGAGGGATACGAATTAGGTGCAGGCGGGGGAGATTAGTTTAAATGGGCACCAAGTTCGGCGCGCCCATTATTGTGGGCTATACTGTTGTAATGCATATTATAATGCGGTATTTTATTGTTATTATGACATTGGGAACTGAACTTTAAGCACCCTATATTGGTGCACGGTGTATAGTGCTGGATGTATTATATTACAACATTACATTATTATTATTACAACTATACATTACAACGCTGAATCCACATTACAATGGCACATTACGATGTTAACTGCACAGTACTCTTTACGAGGTATAGTAATGACTGCATTTTATCCTCTGTGTATTACAATTCCTGCTGAGTGCGTGTTCTGCCCTCAGTGCTCGACTCTACTCTTTCGTGGCACTTCGGAACGCTAAATGGACAATTTTCGCGAAATGGACAAATAATTTGGAGCTTAAACTGTCAAAAAATGTCCAAGCTGGAAATATAAAATTGATAAACAATGCTGAATGCGCGGTTATAATATATCGCATTTTGATAGTGTGGATTATATTTTGTTTCCTATAAAGTTTGTCTTCTTGTTTTCTGGGATTTTATTCTGAACACTTGTTTCACTTTATGCATTCGATTTGACCCAAAGTCTACTCCCTTTGGCTAAACCCTCCACGGACCACTGGGTTTATTCTGCCTTGGAAGGGATTTTGATTTATCCTGGGGTGTTATTGGCCAGAGATTGTGCTAATGTCCTGGTTGGTTTGCGAGGCGGTCCCGTGGCTCATTAACATACAGCTGTAGGTTGCTATGTGTGGCTTAAGGCTCCTTCGAAAAGTACACACCAGGAGTTATCAGCACAAGCCGAGTGCGTGCAGCCGGCCCAAGCAGACAGCGGAACAGTCTGCAAGACTTCAAGAGGGCCACACAGCGATTCCAGCAGGAACATCTACAGCTGATCTACAGCTGTCCCGTGCATCACGACGTATCCCCCTCGCAGTCGAGCGTTTAGACAACGGTACAAGATGCAGCAGTACAAATCTTTCTCTCCCTCGAAGATAGACACGAAAGTTTGGAGTAACTCAGCGGGTCAGACAGTATCTCTGGAGAAATGTTACGAGGATGTTGCCAGGACTAGAGGCTACAGGGAGAAGTTGAGTGGGCTGGGGCTCTTATTCCCTGGAGCGCAAGAGGATGAGGGGTCGTCTTGTAGAGGTGTATAAAATCATGAGAGGAATAGATCGGATAGATGCACCGAGTCTCTTGCTCAGAGTAGGCGAATCGAGGACCAGATGACATAGGCTTAAGGTGAAGTGGAAAAGATTTAATAGGAATCCGAGGGGTGGCTTTTTCATACAAAGGGTGGTGGGTAGGTCGGTTCTTGGCCCTCCAAAATATTCCAAATGGGATTTAAACTGGAGGTGTTTGGAACAAGCTGCCAGTGGAGGTAGTTGAGGCTGGGATTACCCCAACGTTTAAGAAGCAGTTAGACTGGCACATGGATAGGACAGGTTTGGAGGGATATGGGCCAATCGCGGGCAGGTGGGACTAGTGTAGCTGGGACATGTTGGCCGGTGTGGGCAAGTTGGGCCAATGGGCCCGTTTCAACACTATCACCTTAAAAGGAATAAGTGACATTTCTTCAGTCAAGGGACATAGACATGATAGAGACAGATATGGAACAAATGAATGAAAGATATGCAAAAAAGTAACGTTGATAAAGGAAACGCCATTATTAGCTGTGGGCTGGTGAAAACCAGTTACAAGCAAAGATTCAGCAAGACGACTTTGAAGCTAGTACGACGTGGGTAGGGGGGGGGGGGTGATGGAGAGAGAGAGGGGATGCAAGGGTTACTTGAAGTTAGAGAAATCAATATTCATTGACCGGTCTCGACCCGAAACGTCACCCATTCCTTCTCTCCAGAGATGCTGCCTGTCCCGCTGAGTTACTCCAGCTTTTTGTGTTTATCTTCAATATTCATACCGCTGGGTTGTAAGCTGCCCGAGCGACATTTGAGGCGCTGTTCCTCCAATTGACTGACTCTGACAGTGGGGGAGGCCCAGGACAGAGTGGTCAGGGCGGGAACGGGAAGGGGAGTTCACGTATACACAGCGCACAGTGCCAGGAACACTATTTTCCCGACGCGAAATCCCCATTGAGTCAAACATTGAGCAGGTCTGTGGCCGCAGGGCGTATAATGGGGATGTGAGGGAACCAAGTCAAGGACCAGCGAGCAAAACCCCGGCAGAGAAGTAATTGAAATGACAGGAAAAAAATAGAATAATTACTCTCGGGAATTAGAAACTTGTGGGATTCTTTCCGTCCCATCAGTAAAACCCCCCGCGCCTTTTACTTGTCGCTTTAGGTCAATATGTTTGTGGGGTAACTGGAAAGGAACGTGGTTGATTGGAAAGATTAGGATACATTCGTGTCACGGGCAGCCTGGGTGAAGTACAGAGGTCAACATGGCACTGCTCAAGTATCTATGTGAAGTCTAATAACAAGGAACAACAGATGTTGGTTTACCAAAGAAAGACACAAAGTGCTGGAGTAACTCAGCGGGTCAGGTAGCATCACTGAAACGCAACGTCCCGAAACGTCACCTGTCCACGTCTAGAATGAAACTGCAGATGCTGGTACATACCGAAAACACAACGCGCTGGAGTAGCTCAGCAGCATATCTGGAGAAAAAGGATGGGTGACGTTTCGGGTCTGAAAAAGGGTCCCGACTCCCGAGATGAAACGACACACACCGCTTTTCTCCAGAGATGCTGCCTTGCCCGCTGAGTTACTCCAGCATTGTGTGTCTACCTATGAAACACATATTGGTATTGGTTTATTATTGTCATTGAAGTAATTGAAAAGCCTTTGATTGCGCGCAGCCCAATTAAACCAGACCACGGGGTAGAGCCTTGCTCTAAGCAGGTACAACTAGTGAAGCCTACATTTTTCGATATGCATCGTTTAAGAGTTAATTGGAGGGGAATAATGGCTCCGAGTTCCTATATTCCTGAAAATGATTCCAAAATGCCACCCTGGGGACCAATTCTCTTTCACATTGACCTCTCGCAGTCAGCTGGAACTACAGCGGACGACTACGATACCTTATCGACAGATGGTACAGTAAGTGACTGGAGGCAACAAAGTAACATTTGCCATTGTTGTTTTTTCAATCGCATTACACAGGCGCTCGTTTTCAGTGGATGGTGTAACATGGAAACATAGAAAATATGTGCAGGAGTAGGCCATTCGGCCCTTCGAGCCAGCACCGTCATTCAATATGATCATGGCTGATCATCCAAAATTAGTACCCCGTTCCTGCTTTCTCCCCATATCCGTTGATTCCTTTAGCCCTAAGAGCTAAATCTAGCTCTCTCTTGAAACCATCCAATGAATTGGCCTCCACTGCTCTCTGTGGCAGATAATTCCACAGATTTATAACTCTCTGGCTGAAAAAGTCTTTCCTCATCTCAGTCCTAAATGGCCTACCCCTTATTCTTAAACTGTAACCCCTCGTTCTGGACTCCCCCAACATCTGGGACAATTTTCCTGCATCTACCCTGTCCAATCCTCTAAGAATGTTAGATGTTTCTATGAGATTCCCTCTCATCCTTCCAAATTCCAGCGAATACAAGCCCAGTCGACCTATTCTTTCATCATATGTCAGTCCCGCCACCCCGGGAATTAACCTGCTGAACCTACACAGCACTCCCTCAATAGCAATAATGTCCTTCCCCAAATTAGGAGACAAAATTGCGCACAATACTCCAGGTATGGTCTCACCAGGGCCCTGTACAACTCCAGTAGGACCTCCTTTCTCCTAAACACGAATCCTCTCACAATGAAGGCCAACATGTCAATAGCTTTCTTCATTGCCTGCTGTACCTGCATGCTTACTTTCAGTGATTGATGTACAAACACACCCAGGTCTCTTTGCACCACCCCTTCTCCTAATCTGACAACATTTAGATAATAATCTGTCTTCCTGTTCTTGCCACCAAAGTGGATAACCTCTACATTATACTGCATCTGCCATGTTTCTGGCCACTCACCCAAAATATACAAGTCACCCTGCACCTCATATTAGGCAGTGAAGACAGTGAAGAAAGCAAATGGTATGTTAGCATTCATAGCTAAATTATTTGAGTATAGGCGCAGGGAGGTTCTACTGCAGTTTACAGGGTTTTGGTGAGACCACACCTGGAGTATTGCTTACAGTTTTGATCTCCAAATCTGAGGAAAGACATTCTTGCCATAGAGGGGGTATAGAGAAGGTTCACCAGAAGATGCCTGGGATGTCAGGACTTTCATATGAGGAAAAACTGGATAAACTCAGCTTGTTCTTGCTAGAATT
This sequence comes from Raja brachyura, assembly GCA_963514005.1. The sequence continues at coordinate 12,099,110 of OY740788.1, forward strand.
TAGAAGATTGAGGGGGGATCTTATAGAAACATACAAAATTCTTAAAGAGTTGGACAGGCTAGATGCAGGAAGATTGTTCCCAATGTTGGAGAGGTCCAGAACAAGGGGTCACAGTCTAAGGATAAGGGGGAATTCCTTTACGACCGAGATGAGGAAAACATTTTTCACACAGAGTGGTGAGTCTCTGGAATTCTCTGCCACGGAAGGTAGTTGAGACCAGTTCATTGGCTATATTTAAGAAGGAGTTAGATGTGGGCCTTGTGGATGAAGGGATCAAGGGGTATGGAGAGAAGGCAGGTACAGGATACTGAGTTGGATGATCTGCCATGATCATATTGAATGGTGGTGCAGGCTCAAAGGGCCGAATGGCCTACTCCACCTATTTTCTATGTTTCCATGTTTCTATAGTATCCTCCTCGCAGCTCACTGCCACCCAGCTTTATTTTATTATTTTTATTATTTTTACAATAGGTGCAGGAGTAGGCCATTCAGCCCTTCGAGCCAACACCACCATTCAACGGGATCATGGCTAATCATCCACAATCAGTATCCTGTTCCTGCCTTCTCTCCATGTCCCTTAACTCCGCTATCCCTAAGCGCCCTATCTAACTCTCTCTTGAACCAGAGAACCAGCCTCCACCATCCTCTGAGGCAGAGAATTCCACAGACTCACCACTCTCTGTGTGAAAAAGTTTTTCCTCCTCTCCGTTCTAAATGGCTTACCAGTTATTCTTAAACTATGATTCTTGGTTCTGGACTCCCCCAATATTGGGAACATATATTTCCTGCCTCTAGCGTGTCCAAACCCTTAATAATCTTATATGTTTCAATAAGATCCCCTCTCATCCTTCCAAATTCCAAAGTGTACAAGCCCAGCTGCTCCAATCAATCGACATATGACAGTCCCGCCATCCCGGGAATTAACCTCGTGATCCTACACTGCATTTCCTCAATAGCAAGAATGTCCTTCCTCAAGTTTGGAGACCAAAATTGCACACAATACTCCAGGTGTGGTCTCACTAGGTCCTTGAACAACTGCAGGAGGACCTCTTTGCTCCTATACTCAAAGGTGCTAACTATGAAACGGGGACTTCCACGCAGTTTATCCCAGAGATTCACTTAACGAGAGAAAATTGATTCAGGGCTACACTTCAGTGTAGCTAATTTTAAGAGGGATGGGGGGTTAGCGTTGTTTTGGGTGAAGTACAGGGCGTGTTCAATAACATCAAGGGTTTATGTTTAATGCAAGGTGTGGATTACTGGAGGATCAACGGCCCAAAATCCCCTGATGTCACCGCACAGGGATGGCAAATGGACACATGATTAATAGAGCGAGATAAAACGCAGACATTCCTTTATTTATTTCTGGGTTGGAAAAGACGCTCTCAGGTAAATAAACAAAACAAAATGTTGAAGGCAATTTTAACTTCACCGGCGGCCGATTGCAGTGCGCCATCTTCCGGACTGTGTCTGCGGAATGTCTCCACATTAAACCAACATAATCAATGAATATATTTTTTTTCTCTCTCTCTATTCTATCAGGTATAAACCGGGGTACAAAGAGACACCGACCTTGTGCGGATGTCTAAACGATCCCGGGCCATGCAAACATGGGCAGGTGGTAATTGTTGTAGCGCAGGTAGTTCAGGAGGCTTCTTTCGATCAGATTCTTATAACCGTCCTGGTCGAATTTCCTTTCCAAAAATGTCTTCGTTTTCCCCGGCACCAACAGCTCACTCTCTGCTATCTGATGAATCAGGTCTTCGATCGGCGCGCTCACGTTTATCTTTGGGATAGAAGGGGGAAATAAAGAATATTTGATAATCTCACTCAAGATGAGGTCGAGCAGACAGACAATTTTGATGGAAACTACCAGCCTCACTGCTGTTGACCAATATTGAAGGAAACTGGTATTGGAATGGAAAGCAACTGCAGATGCTGGTTTACACCAAAGATAGACGCAAAGTGCTGGAGTAACTCAGTGGGTCAGGCAGCATCTCTGGAGATCATGGATAGGTGACGTTTTGGGACGGGACATTTCAATGACCCGAAAAGTCGCCAAACCATTTTCTCCAGAAATATGCTGCCAGACCCACTGAGTTACTCCAGCATTTTTGTGTCTATGAAACAAATATTAGTGTTGGGTTATTATTGTCACGAGGCACACTAAAAGTCTTTTGTTTGCGTGCTGACCAATCAAATCAGATCATCCTATACCTATAAGCAGCTGCAAGTAGTGAACGCCACATTTTTCGACATGCATCGTTTTAGAGTTCATTGGAGCGAAATAATAGCTAAAAATGCCTATATTCCTCAAACTGATTCAAAAATTACACCTAAGGGACTAATTTGTTTTTAAATTGGCCTCTTGCCTTCATGGAAAGGCGAATTAGAGGGATGCCAAAAGGAGTTGGATGGGAGGAGGATAATGGCCCGGACATATTCCCCTTTTTGGAAGTAATACCACAGCAATAGTTGAAGCCACTTTTAATACGGTGTGGGGTCCTTGGTTTAGAAGGTAAGGGTTTGTGAGGGAGAAATTTTGTTGAACAACTTCAGCGACAGATTCTGAAGAAGGGTCCCCACCCAAAACATCACCTATCCATTTTATCCAGAGATACCGCTTGACCCACTGAGTTACTCCAACAGATTGTGTCTATCTACAGTATCAGAATACAAGACACATGTTCAACTGTGTCATATATTTAGTAAAATTCCAGAAACAAAACGCATCCTGTCTTTAAAGCCCTCAAGGTACTTGAAAACTTTTAATAGACTGTAAATTGTTTTACAGTATGATCATATTGCTTAGTAATTTTTTGAGCCATTATTTACAGAGGATCTACCAAAAGTAGACAGTTAACTAACCATTTAATCTGTGTTTGGTGTTGCTTATTAGATAAGTGTCAGTCACTATACCAAAGTGCTCCACTTTATTTAATCTGATGGTTTATAAGAATTTAGATTAAATTGAAGGCAGATGGAACTGTTAATATCACATTTACAGATCCAACTCCAAAATTGCCATACTTCCATTTATTACACAAGATTATGGCCTGACGTTTGTGGTCATAAATCTATGATATCTCTTGACACTACTGTTGTGGGACGTATCACTGATAAGGATGAGTCAGAGTATAGAAGAGAGATCGACCGACTGACCAAATGGTGCCAGCAAAACCAAGGAACTGATTGTGAACTTTGGAAGGGGTAGGATGGGAACCCACAGTCCCGTTTAAATCAACGGGTCGATGGTGGAAAGGGTCAAGAGCTTCAAACTCCTGGGCGTGCACATCTCTGAAGATCTCTCCTGGTCCGTGAACACTGATGCAATTATAAAGAAAGCACATCAGCGCCTCTACTTCCTGAGAAGATTACGGAGAGTCGGTATGTCAAGGAGGACTCCTACAGGTGCACAGTAGAGCATGCTGACTGGTTGCATCGTGGCTTGGTTTGGCAACTTGAGTGCCCAGGAGCAGAAAAGACTACAAAGAGTAGTAAACACTGCCCAGTCCATCACTGGCTCTGACCTCCCTACCATCGAGGGGATCTATCGCAGTCGCTTCCTCAAAAAGGCTGGCAGCATCATCAAGGACCCACACCATCCTGGCCACATACTAATCTCCCCGCTACCTTCAGGTAGAAGGTACAGGAGCCTGAAGACTGCAACGCCCAGGTTCAGGAATAGCCACTTTCCCACAGCCATCAGGCTATTAAACTCAACTCAAACAAAACTCTGAACATTCATAGCCCATTATCTGTTTATTTGCACTTTATCTGTTTATTTATTCATATGTGTATATATTTATAGAATGGTATATGGACACACTGATCTGTTCTGTATTCGTGCCTACCATATTCTGTTGTGCTGAAGCAAAGCATGAATTTCATTGTCCTATCTGGGACACATGACAATAAACTACCTTGAATCTTGAATCTTGAATCCACAACCTGCTGACTCACAAGTCAATGCATTTTCTTTTGTCCACTAATGCTTCAGTGAAGCACCCTGAGAGATTTTACCACCAAGTGGGTGCTTTGTAAAGATATGCTGCTGTTTGGTTTGATCAACTGAGTGAAACTGTTGGGCTCCATACCAAACAGCATAAGCTAACTGGGTACTGAATAATGCTAATCAAGAGTCTTCTTCTTCTTCTTCTTCTTCTGTCATGTGGCGTGCACAGCCTAAAGTTGCAGGACAACTTGTTCTAACTGATCTTCTGTTTGTGCACGTCGAGTTGATTGCATTAGTCAAAACAGGGCGGACCACCTGAAGGTTGCAATCTTTTATCCAGAGTCAAGAGAGTGTTATTAAAATGTGTCCCAGATAAGACAATGAAATTCTTGCTTGCTGCAGCACAACAGAATAAGTAAACATAATACAGAACGGGAGATAAAAGTTCAGTGTGTCTATAGACCACATAGACCTTTTTGAGGCAGTGACTGCGATAGATCCCATCGATAGTGGGGAGGCCAGAGCTGGTGATGGACTGAGCAGTGGTCACAACTTTCTGCATTCTTTTCTGCTCCTGGACATTCAAGTTGCCGTAACAGGCCATGATGCAGCCAGTCAATATGCTCTCTACTGTGCACCTGTAGAAGTTCGAGAGCCCACCTTGACACACCCACTCTCCATAATCTTCTCAGGAAGTAGAGGCATGCTGTGCCTTCTTTAAAATTGCATCAGGATGCTGGGACCAGGAAAGATCTTTGGAAACATGCACACCCAGGAATTTGAAGTTTTTTACCCTTTCCACCATCATCCCGTTGATATAAACAGGATTGTGGGTCCCTATCCTACTCCTTCCAAAGTCCACAATCAGTTCCTTGGCTTTGCTGGTGTTGAGAGCCAGGTTATTGTGCTGGCACCATTTGGACGATCTGTCGATCTCACTTCTATATTCTGACTCATCACCATCTGTGATTCGTCCCACAACAGTGGTGTCGTTGGCGAACTTGATGATGGCGTTTGCACTATGTCCGGTTACACAGTCATGAGTGTAGAGTGAGTACAGCAGGGGGCTGAACACGCAGCCTTGAGGTGCTCCCGTGCTGATTGTTATCGAGGATGACATATTTCCACCAATACGGACAGACTGTGGTCTGTGGATGAGGAAATCGAGGATCCAATCTAATTTCCCTCTCATCACAAGTATGTGGCATGCCCTTTTACTTTTGGGAAAATAGATTCTCATTTATTATTATGAAAGATGAATTAGTCGGATTGCTACATATAATAGTATCATCAAAATCCAACGGCCCTATAGCAGAAGCGTCCACGTCGCGGGGCTGGAAACTGGAAGTATCCCGAGCTAATTCTGCTACCACCATCATCTATTGCCACAAGTGATGGCCACACTGATTGTCGCCGGAAGCTTGCGTCCTTTTCATGACGGACGATGACAGCGAGGTCAACATTTGTCACAAGATGGACATGAAAAGAAGAAGATGATCAAAATCCAACAACTTGCTTTTAGATATCAATGGATCAAGTTGATGGGACTATGGTTTAGAAGGCAAGAGTTTAGGAATTTGGTTGAATTACTTCAGAAACAAAAACAGCAGGGCAACATCCAAGTGGAGCAGTGTGGAAGAAAAATGGTTTGATAACCACGTCAATAGGCTGGAGATGGTTGAGAAGGCTGAAGCTCAACATCATTAATGATGTGGAATTTAATGACTTTGAGAAATGCCCGTTGTGCTGTGGAGGAGGTGATCGGATTGGAAAGGTTTACATTTGCTGGAAAGAAGAAGAGCTCATATTTTGGATGACGTAGTATGAGCAAGGATGAGAAAGAAAGAAGTTGCAATTGGAGTATGAGATTTCAAGGAGAGAGCATTTATCTTGTAAAATGCTTTTTAAATGCCACTGCATGTTGTGGTTTCAAATTATATTCAATGCGTTATGTGTAAATGGACGAGAACATTTGAACATTACAGAAAACAAAATAGGAAATAAAAACACATTGACAATCTGTATTTTTATAATTTTCTATGCTTAAAGAATAGAAGCATGCTTATATTATTAAATCCCTATTACACAAGGATTCATACCACAGCCTGGTGTAGTGATTATGGAAATGAATTATTACAGTAAAACTAGGTATCCAATATTAAAAATTCAAATATCATGGGATGTGTGCTTCTTATGTATTTTAATAATTGGGTCAAGTCCTCTGAGAGTCCAAAGAGAAATCATTTAACAAGGAGAAATTCTCTAGAGTCGAGATCAAAGGGGGGGGGGGGGGGGGAAATCTGGCTAAGGGCCGCAGAGATCGAAGGGCCTGGTTTGCTGCTGCGAGAGAAGATAAGACTGCTCGATGAACATTTTGTAAGTTTGTCAGCGCCAGAAATGCGGTGCCTGGGTGAGGTATGCTGTGTGATTTTACCGGGTTGTATGCAAAACAAAGAATTTCACTGTTTCACCCAGATACATGTGACAATAAAGCATCATTAAATCATTACATGTGGACCATCTTTCTAGTTTGTAGTCAAATATATTTTGGCATGGTCCACCCCCCCCCCCCCCCCCCCCATGTTTTATTCATCCCCTGCTCTGATGTAACTCCACTGTCTGTATCATTCAGAGGAGAAAATAACACTTCCTGATGGTCATGGTAGAAATATTAAGGATTTTTCCATGAGGATGTGAAAGATAAATGTGAAATGCTGCAAATTTGAAAAAAAATCAGAAAATCCTGAAAATGCACATTAGCTCGGACATCATCTGTGGAAAGAGACAAGGGTTACTGTCTTCAATCAAAGGCACTTTCGTCGGAACTGGGAAGGAGGAAAAGCTTGTTAATATCCAACTGCAGGAAAGGTGAAGATGGGAGGGAAGGGTGGAAAGGACAAATAGATTGATTATGATAGGGTGTGGCTTGGGGTTAAATTATAAATGAGGTCAGATGTTCAATGGGTTAACTGGGACAGATAGGGAGAGAGAAGATGGCTCTTTGTTCATGGAAGCTGAGAAATAAGAACAACCAGCGAGTAGGAACACAGACAAATTAGCACATTAGAGTTGTGAAGTCGAGGGCTGCAGGATATGCTCAAGAGTTCAGATGGGCTGATGGAGAGTAGAAACGGAGCCGATAATCACAGATGGTTGACCTGCCTTGGTCTGGAAACTAAGTATGGTAATTAAGTATCTAGGAAGGAAATGCAGATGCTGGTTTAAACTGAAGATAGATATAAAAAGCTGGAGTAACTTAGCGGGTCAAACAGCATTTGGACAAAAGGAATAGGTGATATTTTGGGTCAAGAAGAACCTCAACTGTGTTATTCTAGCTTTTTTTGTGAAAATGAAGTAACCTGCAGTTGTAGAAGTTGAGAATGAAACTGGAAGGCTGCAATGTTCCCAGATGGAAGATACGAGCTGTTCATCAAGCTTATATTTGGCTACTCTATAAACCCGCAGGAGACCATAGAAAGGAGGGTCAGTCTGGGAGTGGAATGGGTAATTAAAGCGGCAAGCAACAGGAACTCTGGATCACCCTGGCATACTCAGCACAGGTCTTTTCAAAGTGATCGCCCACATTTGGTACTTGGTTTCTCCAAATATAGAGGAGACCACATTTTAAATGCCAAATGCAGTACATTAAATTGGAAGAAGTACATTAAACACAAATTGGTGTCTCACCTGGAAGGCTATTTTGGGTTTTTGGATGGTGGGAAGGGAAGTGGTGAAAGGGCAGATGTCTTGCAGATTCATGGGAAATGGCCATAAGAAAGGGAGTGGTTGGTGGAGCAACCACTTGATCCAAAATAGTGGATCAAGGAGTCACAAAGAGAGTGATCACTTCAAAATGCTGAAACCTGTGTCTGGAAATTGCAAAGAGCGATCCAGTGAACACCAGCTGGTGGGGTGGAAGGTGAGGAATTATATCCTCACTCAGTCCAAGAGTAAATGGGCTGAGAGCAGAGGTGCAGGAAGTAGATGAGGTGCAGTCAAAGGCTCCAGTAACTATGTTGACGGGGAAGCCATGATGCCATAAGAAGAGACAACTATGAGGAAAGGCTCATCACCTAAGCATGTACGATAGTGATGAAGTGATGGGGAGAATGGAACCTTGGGCAGGATGAGACAAAAAGCAGTCAGGATAGCTGTGGGATTCTATAAGCTTACAATGGACGTTTCTCATAAACCTATTATCAGAGAGATTTGGAGAGGGAAGAGTTAGAAATAGACTATGTGGAAATTGGCAGCAAAGTCAATCAAATCTTTGAGTTCTGTATGGATGCAGGAAGCAGTATTAATACAGTCATCTGGATATACTGGGAAAAGAAAAAGATGTCCCAAGAAGGAATGAACAGAACTGCTCCAAATAACCTGTAATCCAGAGAAATTGAGTTGAATAATTAGTTCCTCAGTGTGAGGACAGATACTGTCAGGCAAATCAATGTGTAGATGGATAGAAAATTATTGGTTTCTGCTCTTGGCCAAAGTGGAAAGCCCTTTAGATCATCTGATGTAGGATGGAGGTATAAAAGGATTACAAATCCATGGTAAAGATGAGTCGGTTGGGAGCAGGGAATTGGAATTGGAAACCAGGGGAGAAGGGATGTTGTCAAGTTTGGTGGGCTGAGGGGAAGCTCAAACAGTGAGATGGTCAGGACAATCCTGCTTGTGGATCTTGGGTAGGAGGTGGACTCGGTCTGTGCAGAGCTGGAAAACTATAACATCAGATGCAGTAGGCATTAGACAATAGGTGCACGAGTATGGTCATTCAGCCCTTCGAGCCAGCACCGCCATTCAATGTGATCATGGCTGATCACCCCCAATCAGTACCCTGTTCCTGCCTTCTCCCCATATCCCCTGACTCCGCTATCTTTAAGAGCCCTATCTTGCTCTCTCTTGAAAGTATCCAGAGAACCGGCTTCCACCGCCCTCTGAGGCAGAGAAATCCATAGACTCACAACTCTCTGTGAGAAAAAGTGTTTCCTAGTCTCCGTTGTAAATGGCTTACCCCTTATTCTTAAACCGTGACCCCTTGTTCTGGACTCCCCCAACATCGGGAACATGTTTCATGCCTCTAGCGTGTCCAAACCCTTAACAATCTTATTTGTTTCAATAAGATCCCCTCTCATTCTTCTAAACTCCAGAGTGTACAAGCCCAGCCACTCCATTCTATCAGCATATGAAAATCCCACCATCCCGGGAATTAACCTTGTAAACCTTCGCTGCACTCCCTCAATAGCAAGAATGTCCTTCCTCAAATTAGTGGACCAAAACTGCACACAATAATCCAGGTGTGGTCTCATTAGGGCTATGTACAACTGCAGAAGGACCACTTTGCTCCTATACTCAACTACTCTTGTTATAAAGGCCAACATGCCATTCGCTTTCTTCACTGCCTGCTGTACCTGCATGCTTACTTTAATAGATTGATGAACAAGGACTGTCAGATCCTGTTGTACTTCCCCTTTTCCCAACTTGACTCCATTTAGATAGTAATCTGCCTTCCTGTTTTTTATACCAAAGTGTATAACATCACATTTATCCACATTAAACTTATTCTGCCATGCATCTGCCCACTCCCCCAACCTGCCCAAGTCACCCTGCATTCTCATAGCAGTAGATGGAGATCTCCCAAGGAAATGAGGCCCATTACAGTCTGGGAGACAATGGATTGGTGTTGAGTGGTAGGGTCATAGAGCAGAGGGAGGAAATGTCTAAGAGCTGACATTTGATCTTTGCGATATAGTGGTCAGTTCGCCAGGCAAACAGTACCCATCATTGTCAAGTTAATTGTGATTTTAAGATGCTGTTAAAATATAATGGACTGCAGCAACTTAAGAAGATGATTTGCTGCCATTTTGCATGCTATTAGGGATGAGAAATGAATTGTGGTTTTGCTAGGGATGTTCATCTCCTGATTAAATGAAAAACATTAACCATTAAATTGGTGTGGTCTAATAGAAAATGCTATACTTTTTAAGCTTTATGTAATTTAAAATTATCACCATATTTCCTGCCCTGCCCTGCCCTTTCTCTTTCCAATTCCACCAGTTGTCAAAGCCTCAAATTTCTGCCTCTCTCCAATGCCAGTTTTTTCCTTCACTCCAGTATTGGGGACCTTGTAGTCTATTATCAGAAATGTGATTACACTCACCTCTAAGTCTACCAACAAAGATTTGTCACTTTGAATTCTCTCAAAATAAAAATATGCGTGGAACCACATACTGACAACTGAATGAGGGCCAAAACACTTCAAATACAAAGTACACACATACTATGAAATACATACCTAGATTTGACGTGTAAGTTAGGCTGGGCCATAACGATTTGAGGTTATGTGATAAAGCTTTCGAGCACTGGTGATGGGCATTTAAAATGAAAACCTCAGAGCCCGAGTGCAACTTCACAGATTATTGTTGGACATTATGAACAGTGGAAGGAGGAAGTGTGACTGGGACTGGGTGAGGTGACATTGCAATAGGAGCAGTGAAGTGGCCAACTGGAGAGCATGCAGAAATCAACAGCAGCAAAGAAAGCTGCCAAGTCTAAATGGGATTCTCTGGTACAACGAATAGTGAAAGACCTGGATAGAGTGAATGTGGAGAAGATGTTTCCACTGGTGAGAGAGTCTAGGACCAGAGGCCATAGCTTCAGAACTAAAGGACATACCTTTAGAGAGGCGATGAGGAGGTATTTCTTTAGTCAGAGGGAGGTGAAGCTGTGGGATTCACTGCCACTCATGGCCGTGGAGGTCGTCGATGGATATTTTAAAGGTGGAGATTGACAGATTCATGATTAGTAAGGGTGTCAGGGGTTATGGGGAGACGGCAGGAGAATGGGGTTGAGAGGGCAAGATAGATCAGCCATAATTGAACTTGATGGGCCGAATGGCCTAATTCTGCTCCTAGTACTATTGATCACGAATGTATGAACCTGTCACATTTATCTGAACTACTTGACCATTGGGCATCATCCATTCAAGTAGTCTGAACATGTAGTTGGATATGCTCATCCTTCTGTAGCTTTCAGCCCCACACCTTGTTGCCACGCTGTGACTTTTGCCTTGCCTTCACCTCCATCTTCATTCGTTATCTAACCTGGAGTGGAGGAGTGATGTCTAGCTCAGCACCCATGATGCAGGGTTGGCTGCAAGGTTCGGGTTCTGTGCAAACTATCATCAGGCTCCATGCCACAATGGATCTTTCAGCAAACAACTCAATGACATGTTCAATGCTCCATGTAAACCTATTGCTTGCTGCTTGTGAATAGTTAGGTCGGGAACCCAACATGTAAACAATATGTGAAGCATTTTGTTCACATTTTAAAGTTTTTCTTGTTTTTTGCTGTGGTGTGTAATTAATTTTGTTTCCATTTTTTTAAATTTGCATGAGCATTGATAATGCACATGAACGTTAATTACTTGGCGGCTCTTTCTTTGTTCCACTGTATTGTGACAATATGGATTCTTAAATGGCAAAATATTGTCTTAATATTTCTAAATGAAGACCTTTAAATAAGAGCTTTAAATATTACTGCAAGCCAAAATTCCACAAAAATGTATTTTCATATTCAAAACAAAAATGAAACAAAATAATTAGATACCCTTTCAGATTCCACTATCTGTCGCACTTCTTGTTTGAAGTCCGAGAAACGATCGTGATATATACAGAGGGACCAAGGCTCCTTAAAATAACTAAAAATAGAAAAAAAACATTGTTACTTTCTAGATCCGAGCACATATTACACGCTTTTTGCTGTTTTATCAGTGAATGTCCTGACATTGGCACTATTGTTTTGTTTTTGCAAATGTCTCCGAGAACAGTCTGCTTAATTACTTCCTGCTAAAATCATTAATTAATGATCACAAAAGAGTCAGAACGACAGGTAATTTTGTAGAATAACAGGAATAACATTTTTGGAATCTTTATTTTTGTTTGAAAATGTGGATTCATCCATTCAATGAGTGTCATGCATAGGACATAGACCAGCACAGGATAGGCCCTTCAGCCCACAATGCTTCTGCGGAACATGATGCCAGATTAAACTGATCTCACCTGCCTGTACGTGATCCATATCCCTCTATTCCTTGCACTTCCATGTGCCTCAAAACCTCTTAAATGCCACTATCCCGTCTATCTCCACCTCCACCCCTGGGAATGCGTTCCAGGCACCCACCACTCTCTGTGCAAATAAAGCCTTGCCCTGTACATCTCTGTTAAACCTTTCTCCTCTTACCTTGTACTGTAGCTATGTCCTCCAATGTTTGACATTTACATCCTTGGAAAAAGGTTATGACTGTCTACCCTATCCATGCCTCTCATAATTTTACATTATTCTATTAAGTCTACCCTCAACCAATTTCTCCAATATTGTTTTGTTAATAATGTAGGGGCATGTAGAGAATTGATGGGGTTAGTCTAGAATTCATGGGATTAGTTTATTTAAAAACATTTTAACTGTTTGAGAACAGGTCTGCTGAACACAGTAACAAAGAACAGTTTGTGAACTCTACAACTGATAAGAACGGAGACAATAATCCCTTCAATGGTGTGAAGGTGCTAGATACATCCTTTTCACCCTATGTAGATAACGAAGCTGCGTTCTGTATGAAAGTTGTTAGTTGAATGTCCAGAGTCTTTGCATACTAGTTATGTTCAGTCTTTAGTCTTTTAGTTGTAATGCCATAGTTTTTTTGATTTGTTAGTTATGATATGTTCGGTTTTAGTTACGGTCTGCACATACTTTAATGCTTATGATGCAGTATAACCGTTGTGCTTAAATAAAACGTTTTAAATTCTATTACTGGGTCTGATCATTCTCACATTGCTGTTTCTGGATGTTTTCTATGCATTCCCAACATTACAAATGTGGTTACACCGTGTCATAAGGTCATAAATGATAGGAGTAGAATTAGGCCATTCGGCGCATCTTATCTACTCTGCCATTCACTCATGGCTGATCTATCTCTTCCTCCTAATCCCATTCTACTGCCTTCTCCCCATAACCCGTGACACCCTTACTAATCAAAAATCTATCTATCTCTGACTTAAAAATATCCATTGACATGGCCTCCACAGTCTTCTGTAGCAAAGAATTCCACAGATTCACCACCCCTTGACTAAAGAAATTCCTCCTCATCTCCTTCCTAAAGGACTCTCCCACTAGTGGAAGCTTCCTCACCATATCCACTCTATCCAAGCATTTCACTATTTGTCTACTTGGCTGTAAGCACATTGAGACACCCAGTGGTTAGGAAAGGTGATACGTAAATGAATGCCTTTTTTATTGTGCTCATCTTTTTGGTTATGCAAATTTTCATTTAAATGCAATGTTATGGTGTACCCAAGGGTAGTTTCTTCCATTAAAGATGCTATGTAAATGCAAGCTGATTTTTAAAAAGTGCTAATGTCTTTCTGTGGTTAATGAATTTCATAAATGATTACTATTCATATCCTCACTGTTAACATCAGTAATTGGTTGAGCACTGCTGAGAGAAAAAGAAGCAATGTGTTCTATTCCCGAGGAATAAAGGTACAGGACCCAGAGTTTTACTAAAATGTGACATTTATGTAAAGGTCACCGACTCGGTGTGTCATCAGAGCTGTGCTAATATCACTGCAAAGACAGCAGAATATCACTGCACTGCAATTAAACAGAACAGACTGTGTTAAAATCACAGGAGTTAAACACGAGAAAGCTGTGCTTACATTACTGCAGTATAAAACAGCAGTTACTCTGCTATTAAATATGCATGGTGTAAATTAGTTGTGGTGTCGAATGAAAATTTGTGGCCATTCCAGCAAACTCCTACCATAAATTGGATGGAAGTCGTTAATTAGGCTGGGATTTGGTGCAGCCTTTCTTGGGCTAACATTGGAGGTTTCTGGATGACATTCTGTGATATACAGATGATACTATTTCCAAATAAGATTAATGAGTAATAGCCAATAGTAAGACGTCTCAATAAGCTTCTCTTCTCGATTGAAGAATGTAAAACCAATAACGGTTTTGGTGTTATCCTAGCTGAAATCAGCAAGTATTGCACCAAATGCAGACGGAACCAGCCTAACTGATTTAATCATTTGGAACTGAGCTGTACTAAATGGCACAGTGGCGCAGCAGTAGAGTTGCTGCCCTGCAGCGCCAGAGACCCGGGTTCAATCCTGACTGCATGTGCTGTCTGTACGGAATTTATACGTTCTCCTTGCGACCCAATGGGTTTTCACCGGGTGCTCCAGTTTCCGCCCACATTCCAAAGAGGCGCAGGTTTGTAGGTTAACAAGCTCTTGAAAATTGTCCCTAGTGTGTAGGTTAGAACTAGTGTGAATGGGTGATTGCTAATTGGCGCGGACTTGACGGCCCAAAGGGCCTGTTTCCACACTGTATCTCTAAACTAAACTCAACTAAAATCAAATGTTCCTAAAACTAGGTAGTTTGGAACATGGAACTTCTGTTTTCCTTCTTGTAATGCCACTGAAAATTGATGCCGAGAAACAAAACGGGTTTGCTTCACAAGAATTGTTCTCATGCAATAATGAATACGCACGAACAAACTCCTTCAAAGCCATATTCACCATTACTAATTGTTCAGTCACATGACAATAGTTTTTCTAATAACTACAGATGATCAAAACAAGACACAAAGTTCTGGAGTAACTCAGTGTTTAAGAAAGAACTGCAGATGCTGGAAAAATCTAGGTAGACAAAAATGCTGGAGAAACTCAGCAGGTGAGGCAGCATCTATGAAGCAAAAGAATAGGTGATGTATCGGGTCGAGACCCTTCTTCAGACTGATGTGGAGGCGGGGGGGGGGGTGGGGAAGAAAGAAAGAGGCGGAGACAGTGGGCTGTGGGAGAGCTGGGGAGGGGAAGGAGGGCGAAATCTGAATCAGGTAGGGACTACCTGAAATTGGAGTAGTCAATGTTCATACCGCTGTGGTGTAAACTGCCCAAGCGAAATAAGAGATGCTGCTCCTCCAATTTGCGGTGGGACTCACTCTGGCCATGGAGGAGAGCCAGGACAGAAAGGTTGGATATGGAATGGAAGGGGGAGTTGAAGTGCTGAGCCACCAGGAAATCAGGTTTGTTAATGCGAACTGTGCGGAGGTGTTGGGTGATGCGATCGGCAAGTCTGCGCTTGGGCTCAGTTGACACCGAGAGCAGCGGATGCAATAGATGAGGTTTGAGGAGGTGCAGGTGAACCTCTGCCTCACCTGGAAAGACTGCTTGGGTCCTTGGATGGTCCAGGGGGAGGTAAAGCGACAAGTGCAGTATTTCCTGCGGTTGCAAGGGAAAGTGCCAGGAGAAGGGGTGGTTTGGGTGGGAAGGGACGAATTGACCAGGGAGTTGCAGAGGGAGTGGTCTTTGCGGAAAGCCGAAAGGGAAGGAGATGGGAAGATGTGGCCAGTGGTGGGATCCTGTTGGAGGTAGGAAAAATGTCTGAGGATTATCTGTTGTAATCAATGGTACTTTTACCTCCTTCAGGTTCCAGTAGTAATCAACCCATTATGTTTACGATTAACTTCATTGCCTTTAATGTGGAGATCTAACATCATCCAAAGATGAAGGCAAACTAACATTTTTGATGACACCAAGTGCTGGATTAACTTAGCGAGTCAGGCAGCATCTATGGAGAACATGGATAGGTGACGCTTCAAGTGGGGTCTCTTCTTCGTAAGAGTTCCACCTGGCATCCAATATTAGTTTCTCAGTCAAAGCCACAATAAAAATGATTATCCGGTCTTTCTTACATTACTGCTTCTGGAATTCTTACATTTCTGCCGATTCCCGATCCAAAATGTCATGTTCTCTAGAAGTGCTGCCTGACTTGCTAAGTTACTCCAGCATCTTGTGTCATCAAAAATAGTAAGATTAAACGAGAACTTACCAGTTCGAAGGTTGATCTTTATTTTATGAGGAGTTGCGATGAGGGATTTCGTGAAGAACCCGCCAGCATGCATGCGCGACATTCTTCAAAGTAGCGGTGTAGAATCACAGAAACAACAACAGAGAAATGACTTGTTATAGTAAGATTGAAGAGACTCTAATTACCAGTTGATTTATGATCGAGGGTTGGGAGCGGAGGGCACGAAATCCCTTATCGCAACTCCTCATAAAATAAAGATCAACCTTCGAACGGGTAAGTTCTCGTTTAATCTTACTATTTCATTTCGGAGTCACGTGAGTGACTTCGTGAAGACTTCAAAGCTCTGTGATTCCATGCCCTGGACCACGTCCATGCTGTCACACACCACTTATTAAGGATGGATGGGAGTAAACAACTTTCCAGACTGCTAGTACTGAAAAATAAGAACAATATTTATTAACAACAAAGAAAAACCCCTCACTCGGGGACATCTCCACGTTCTTGACCTGCATTCAGCACGGCCTCCGCGAACTGTAGAGGAGCGGCAACAGGTTTGTTGTAGAACCGCTGGAAGATGGCTTCATTCGCCCATCCTGCTGTGGCAAGAATATGGTCCATGGGCACCTCCATGACCCTTGCCGCCGACGTTGATGCAGCCCTGGTGGAATCGGATTTGAAGACATTAGTGTCAATACCTGACTTACCCAAGACGATCCTGATCCACCTGGATATTGTCTGGACCGTCGCTCTATGGTGAGGTTTCTTGTGGGTGATAAGCAAGTATTTCTCCATTCCCCTCAGCTTTCTCGTCACTTTCACATAGTGACGGATATGGGCGGCTAAACATAGCCTTGCATCAGCTGGGTATGCCGGGAACTTCAGCTGCAGCCCTGTGAACCCAGGTCTATGCTGCTTGAGTAATTCATCTATGAAGAAGATTACTTCCGCAGGGGTAGAGATCATCCTGTCGATCCGGACCTTGTGGAGTGTCTGTACCCTCTGCGCTGAAGTCAGTGCCAGTAACATCACCAGCTTCAGGGTGAGTTTGTCCAGCTCAAGCCCCTCCATGGGCGACCACGTCCTGAGCAGGGTTAACACCTTCCCGATATCCCAGGTGATGTTATAACGCGGTCTGGGCGGATTGGAATTGAATATTCCCCGCATGCTGGACACCAGCCTGTTGGATCCTACCTCAATATTGAGGTAGAATGACAGCGCACTCCTGGCGCTGTTGATGGCACTGTAGCTGAGGTGTTCGTCATGGTGCAACCCCGCCAGGAATTCCAATACGTCGGTGATGGTTACAGCGTCGTATGCAATGTGAGAGCGGCCGCAGTAGGTTTCCCATTTCCGGATGTGTGAGAGATATTGCTGTCTGGTGGACTCCCGGCATGACGCTCCGATGGTATCCATGGTTCTAGATGATAGGCCATACCGCAGTAATGGCCTGTTCAGAACCTGCAAGCCAACAAGTTTAGATAACTGTGGCAGGGATGTGGTTCCCCTGACACAGGGTTTGTTACCAATTGTGGGCAACCCTCTAAGAGGACCCAAGGTAGACTGATCATATCAAGGACCACCGGATACCATGGCTGCGTAGGCCAGTCGGGTATGATAAGAATGCCCTTAGCAGCATCTGTATGGATTTTCCGCAATACCCGACTGATGAGGCAAAATGGAGGAAATGCATAGAAAAACCATTTCCCCCAGTCCAGCGAGAACGCATCCATCGCCATTGCCCCAGGATCTGGTTCCCACGAAACGTATGTTGGTACCTGATGGTTCAACCGTGACGCAAAGAGGTCGATATCCGGTTAACCAAATTTGGCTGTAATTTTAGCGAATATTTGGGGATTCAACATCCACTCGATGTTGTCATTGAATTTGCGTGACGTGGTG
The DNA here is from genome assembly GCA_963514005.1 of Raja brachyura. The sequence continues at coordinate 12,116,835 of OY740788.1, forward strand.
TCCGCCACTGTATTGAGCTCACCTGGTAAATAGGTAGCTGAAATCCAAATATTCCGTCGAATACACCAGAGCCAAATTGTATTTGCCAATTCATCACATGAAACTGACCTGGTACCGCCCATATGGTTTAGATATGCCACTGCAGTGGTATTATCTATTTGGAGACGGACATAAGCGTCAGTAAGGTTAGAACAATAAGCTCGAAGTCCGTGAAATGCTCCTAGCATCTCCAAATAGTTTATCCCTTGTGACAACAACAGGGTAGATTCAAGGGTGTCCCATCTGCCCCCACAACTAGAGTAGTTGTCCGTAGCTCCCCAGCCATGGGAGCTTGTGTCTGTTTGTAAGTATACCATCGGATTGGGCAAAATGATGGGTTTAAATGAGTCACAAATATTGTCAATCCACCATTGTAACTCAATCTTTGCCTTGAGAGGCAGCTGCATTGGTCTATCGAAATGTCCAGCGTTCAGTTTTAACGCTGAGATCTTGGCTCTCTGCAAATTTTGATAATGCAAAGATCCGTATTGGGCAGCTGGAAAAAGTGCTACAAACTTGCCAATCACCTTAGCAGTTTGTCTAATTGATGGTATACTGGCCCAGACTAGATCCTTGCATACTTGGGTGACACCCCAACTTTGTTAGTTGGTATGGTGGCCCTCATGTGATTGGAATCCACCGTGAACCCCAGGTAATCCATGACCTGTGAAGGGCAGAACTTTGATTTATCTGGATGGATAATGAACCCCATTTTCTGAAAAAGTTCCACGGTGGCTGAAACTGCCAGTTCCGCTGATTCCAGGGTGTTTCCAATGATTAGAATATCATCCAGATAGGCCATCACTATATGACTTTGTCTCCTTAGCGTAGCCAGTATTGGTTTGAGCAATTTAGTAAATACTCTAGGGGCTGTGGTAAGCCCATTTGGCAAAGCCCTGTATTGCCAGAGCTAATCCATCCAGGTAAATTTCAAGAACGTCCTGTGGTGTTCCCGAATGGATACTGAATAGTATGCATCTTTTAAATCAATGCATGCCATAAAGCAGCCCTCAGAAATCAATAACTTGGCTGTCTCGAACGTGTCCATTTTGAAATGGGTATATTTTACAAAGGTATTCAAATGGGTCAGATCAATAATAACCCGACATCCTCCATCCTTCTTGGTTTTTGTGAATACGTTGGATACAAATTCAATTGGTTCGTGTATAGTTCTTTCTATCACGCCTTTTTCTTGTAGCCTTAAGATTTCAGCATAGCCTACTGCCGCTTCATTGCTGGACAGTGTACATTTCTGATCTGGCATATGCTGGGATGGAGGGATGTTACCATTGATGAACTCAATCTCATGGCCTTGAATACTTTGTAAGATAAACTCATCAGAAGTGATGGTTCCCCATGCCTCCGTGAAGAACCGTAGTCGCCCACCAACATGTGAAGTTAAGCACGCAGGTGCATGAAATCCAGACCGCCTTACCTCCATGGTTACCGGCGGTCCTTGATATGTTTGGCGGGACGTGGAGGTGCTGGGTTGGGCTGATGATGCGGCGTCCGCATCTTCCATGGTGGTCACTGGGGGCCTAGCCCTAAAAAAGGCCTAGGTTGTTGAGGCTGCTGAAATTGAGGCGGAGCTGGAGCATAGGTCCTTGCCGGTCTAACGGCAGGGCCTCGTGGCCTGAAAAATGGCACTTTCCTGGCCGCCTGCCTGGTCGAGATTTGTGACCGCATGAGTCCCACCGTCTTGGCATGGTCATCCAGCTCCTTGACCCTCTTCGGGAGGTCTTCCCCGAACAACTGTCTGGGTGGCGGCGTAGGAGGTGCTTTACACAACCCCGCAAATTTTGGGTTCAGCGTGGGTTTGATGACGCTCTTCCTGAAGGCGTTTATCTCATACTGTGTGGTGCACAGTAGAGCCAGAGCATCCTCCTGCTCGGTGCTCAGATCCTCCACCGACTGCGCAAACGCGGTAATCCCAGCAGTGAGCAGCTTCAGGATCCGCTGGAGCTTCATCTCCTGGGTCCTGATCCCTGTGCTGATGTTGCCCCAGATTGGCGTATTGACGATGGGCACGTTGAAGGAGTTGCAGTTTGATGGGGCTTTGTGCCTGTTTATGGCCTCCGACAGGACCTCCTCCTGGAGCTGATGGTTGGTCAGGAAGTCCACGGTGGCAGCCAGTTTGGGGTTGAGGGGTAGACCTGATGTCTCCGATAATGCAAATGTTGTTGCTACATCGAGGAGCTCTTCCTGAGGGGCCTCCGATGTAGCTGGTGCATGGCCCAAAATGTCCTCATCCTCCGGCTGTCTCAGGCTGCCTGCTGATGATGGTGTTACCTCCCTGTGCCCTCTGGAGCTAGATGCTTCCTGCCTCTGATTTTGTTGCAGGAGGAGTTCCAACATCCGCTCCATCCTGTCAATACGCCCTTCGCCCTTAGAACCCGGGCGGTCGGAGTCCTCATGTTCTACGGAACTGCTGAGGCTCCGGTCATCGGCCCGTACCTCGTCGAGGTAATCTCGGTGCCGGAAGCTATCGCTACCAGCCACCGCAGCGAAGCTGATCGATTCCCGCGCGGATCCGCTCAAACGCCTCCTTTTGGCGGAGCTCGATCCCGCTGCCTCGGAGGGCAAACGCGGTGAGGCGTCGGCACCCGACGCCTCGGCGTGGTGACCCGACATCCGCGCGGGCTTGCCGACTGCCCTAATCCTGGGCCTAGCCGGCGTACGGTCCCATCCTCCCATCCACGGGGGACTCGGTGACCGTGGCGGGACTCCACCCGAATGACTCTTCCTAGTCTTGGTGGTTGGGGAGTCGACACTGGTCCTTACAGGTCTCCCAGTGGACTTGAGTTCCGCCAATTCACCAGTCCGCAATCTAGCGGCAGGTGATACCTTTGCCCGTGAAGGGCTAGGTTTACGGGCTCCATCCCTCCCTCTCCTCCGAGGGCTCAGGGAGAAGGGCCGTGCAGCAGCACGCGAGCCCTTGCCCAGGTCGACCAACGAGCCCGTTGGCGACAGCGATACGGAGTCAGGGTCAACCTGCTCCGGTGGCACACCGAAATCCTGCTCCGCGGGATCCTCGCTGGAGCTCCGGTGTATCGGCGGGTCGGGTCCTGTAGCGACAGGGGTCCCCGACTTCCTCGCCTTTTTCCCGGCCTGACTCGCAGGTGTAGCCGTTGATGAGGGCTCCGGGATGGGTGGCCGGCGACTCCGTGCGGACGTCCTACGGCCCTTGTTTTTCCCGTCCATGTTCCTGCTGAAAGAAAACACTCTCCCAACAGAAACCAACCAACTCAAGGTTAGTTTCACTTACCTGAGCGGCTCCTTATGAAGGGCTGGTGGTGAGCCGCGCTCCACCTCCAGCCGTCGATTGCATGCGTGCTGGCGGGTTCTTCATGAAGTCACTCACGTGACTCCGAAATGAAATGTTAGTTTGCCTTCATCTTTGGATGATGTTTGATCTCCACATTGAAGGCAATGAAGTTAATTGTAAACATAATGGGTTGATAACTACTGGAACCTGAAGGAGGTAAAAGTACCATTGATTTTTGTCTCAATAATATTTGTGAGCTTTTTATGTCGAGATCAAGCAAAGAGAACCAACATTTTTGTCTGCAGATAAACACATAGTTTAGGCCATACTGATTTGCATATTTTCAGGGAGGTTTTGCCACTCAGGTCATTTTTTAACAATGTCTAATTGTAGTCTTGGTATTTTTTCCCTTATCGGTTATAGCGGACAATCAGCAATAATGAACACCATTCTCCATCCCTGTGGTTTGTTATAACGAGGATTTACTGTAATGTAAGTGACATTACTCTTAACTCAGAGCGCAAGTACAATTGCAGCCCATCTAAACATTCAGTAAGATGAAAGTGGAACCAAATTTTATAAAAGAACACAAATTACTATAAAACACCCCAAAGTGTGTGACTTTGGTGATTTATAGGCTGCCCATCTAATTTAACTTTAGATTCTCTGGAAAAAGTTGTTCTTAATTCTTGAACCCACGCACCAGCCTAATCTAATTAAACAATCTAATTTTCCCTTAGTGACTTAAGAAAGAAAGTGTACTGTACAACTGTGCAACAGCTGCTTCTAACTTACCTGTGCAAATCTGAGATCAGTCCCTCGTCAAAGCGAGAACACAAATTATTAAGGAGACGTTCATGTTGCCCGTACAAGCAGATATAGTTGGAGACTGGTAAATGTGTCAATGATAGACATGTGATGGAATCCACTATGCTATATTGGTTCAAATGGATTTCAAAGTAGTTCCCAGTACTTGGACTTCCTGTGACTATTAATCGTCCCTGAAAATAGAATGTAGAAACTCATCAATGTAGTCCATTCTTGTTCGCTGAATGACACACTTGAAATTAATTTTCGGGATGTAGTACAAGGTTTTGAGTGATGCGTAAAGGGTCAGGGTATAATTTATTTGTGGACGTGGACCTATTCAATTGATGTATGGATGGCAAGCTCAAGGATTGTAAAGAATATAAAAGACCAGGCTTTTACCATTCAACAGAAAATGGTAGAAACACTCAGCAGGTTAGGAGTTTGAAAAGGAAGGTAAAAGGTATTTTGTGTTGGAAAGAACTGCAGATGCTGGTTTAAACCGAAGATAGACACAAAAAGCTGGAATAAAGGGGACAGGCAGCATCTCTGAAGAGAAGGAATGGGTGATGTTTCGGGTCGAGACCCTTCTTCAGACTTTTAAAACTAGTCTTTCAGACTAATACAAAGTCTTTTGTTGATATTGAAGAAGGGCAAAGTGGAACTGTGGTCAAGAACAGCTTTGAGATAGGGCAAACTGGTTCTGTTGCAGAGAGATCAAGGTATGTGTCAATGCCTGGCATTAAGCAAAGAACTCAGAATGTGCAGTGAAAAGTGAGTTTTTTTTTCTGCATTTTGTCTTCATTTAAAATTTCCAGTAACAAAAAAATATTTTTGCTTCTTTTTCCTACGCGATTTAAACATATTTTGGACATTTACAGCAGTGCCTAATTGTTGATCTGTTAATGATGACGTCTTATTACACTGATTATTAATTAACCAACTAATTAGTGCAGGACTATAATCACTCTGAATATGTGAGAAATCATAAAATGAAACTCCCAGTCACCGAAGGTGAGTATTTGAGAATATTAGTGCAAAGTTGAATACAAAAACAGTGCTGAGACCTGAACACCAAATCCAGAAACATCTACTATAAATGAACATAAATGGTCTTTCAATTGTTTTTAATTGTCCTACAGTCAGTGGTATTAAAAAGTCTGTGATCCCATTCAAATGAGTGGAGCTGTACTACTGATACCAGTCATGGCTGTTGTAAAGCTGAGATACCATACTTAGTGCAGCAGGTTCCCTGGATCAGGATGTTTGTACTCGGTCACTAGACTCAATCCTGAGTTGAGTGATGGTCTTTGGCTGCTGACCTTAGTGTTTGAATTCTGTGTTGTGATGCATTCATGCAAGTGAAATTTTATAAATTGCAAAGACTGGTAAAAAATGTATTGTGAGTGTTTCGGTGCAGTGCATTCCCATTTCTGAGGAGGAAAAAAATAGCATCATAAATTGAAAGCACATACCCCAAAGGGTCAGTGATGTGAAAATCCAGAAATCACATATTTGTAAATTGAGAAATTACTATATATTGCTCTCAAAGACTGCAACATTTACACTCAAGGGTCTTCAACAACATGACATATGTAAGATGTGAGTCTATTTCTAATAGTTTACCGCTTACTGGGATCATTTCTAGACACTGAAAGGAGCTTAAAGTATTGCCCATCCTAAAATAAAGTGAATAACTCGGATCTACATAGCTGCAGGTCTATTAAATTGCCATCAGTGATATGGATGATGCTTGGAATCAGTGAAGGCCACAAAATATGATTCCTTAGCTACAGAGGGATTATTTGAAAGATGCGCTTGTGCGCTGTGAAAAGTTGCACCCTGATCATTGAAACTCTATTAAGATGATGGTTGAGAGAAACTCAAATTCTACTTCCAAAAATTACCACAAGATTGAAGCTTTTGCTCTTGTAGGTAATACACTGAACTGGAATTAAATCTTCCAGGAAGACTATAGATATAAAATAGTCGTAGATATACTTATTACTGTGTGGAGACCGGTCACTAGAGGAATGTGGCTGGGAAAGGTCTCAACTATGTATATTTATTACCTGGTGTGGGTGTTGAGCATGATCAGCAAATTAACGTTAGATTTGTCCAACTGATTTCTTTAGGTCTCTTGACTTTCTTGCATAGATTCTAGTGTTATGAACAATTGAGGTTGAGACTGGATAATGGTGTGTTACTTTGAGAAGTTATGTTTTATGTTTGTAAGGTATTAAAGCATTAAGAGAGACAACATGGATAGGACAGGTTTGGAGGGATATGGACTGAACGCAGGCAGGTGGGACTAGTGTAGCTGGGACATGTTGACCAGTGTGGGAAAGATGGGCCGAAGGGCCTGTTTGGCCACTGTATCACTCTATGACTATAACTCAGACAGTATGCTTGTTCTCTTGTCTTGCAAATGGTACCAGACTTAAGATATATCTTTTTAATAATGGAAATATAGAAAAAAATACTACATTAATGTCCTATTTGGATTAATTTGTTCTGTAATAATATTACTATATTGTATATTTGAACATGATTGTCGTAGTGCTTTGTTAAAATATGCATGGCTTCTAAGGACAACAAAATATATAGCAGTTGTATCATTGTTATATCATTGTAAAATTAAGTCATTATAATATAATTGCACATTATATTAAAGCAACAGAGCCTTGATGGCATTAATTTAATTATAATTGTGTGCATGACAAAACGAGGATTTACTTTACAATACAATTTTCAGATAAATACAACTTTATCTTTGGAATTCAGTGCAATTAGTTTTTTTGACACTGAAAATACAAATTCATTTTCTTCCTATCCCGAACTGTATGAAGATATTCATTTATCAAACCATGACAAAAGTGGAACTGGCTATTGCAAAATAACAGATGCTCATCTTTATGGGAATGGAGCTCCAATGTGAACTGCCTCTGAGTGTTAAAGGTGATGAACCTTATGGCTGGGAGAGATCAGTTTCACATGAGCAAGTCAATTAACATCATTAAAAAAATGTTAGTCCCCTCTGCACCAGCAAAATATGTTTGCTACAAAATGGTGTTAGGAGCCGTTTGGTTCGGCATCAGAGGCTGCTTTCTTAATAAACCTCCCAATATAATAGCAATCCATCATTAGACTCAACAAAATGTGATTAGAATTTCTGGATGACATTTCATGCTGTTTTTGGCTAAGCCAACTTCCTTACTGGATAATTTTAACCACCAATGTGCCACAAAATATGTTGGCTAGTTAGTGCCAGCAACTGAGGACGTGACCTCGGTAGGATTTCTGTAACCTACGGGGAGGATCATGACAATGTCACACAAAACTCTTTGTCAATGTGTAGTTTAAGTTAGCTTTCTTTCATTTATAAAATAATATTAGCATTGTCCAGCTAAACCTCCAGGCTGATTAGAATATTGAAACAAATCTCGCTTGTATTCTCACGCATTTATAGAAATAGTCTTCAGAGTGCCTGGTGAGATTATTACCACAGTGGCAATAATTTAATTGCATTTTTTGAGTTGGCTCTCTGAAAAAAAATCTAAAGAAATATTACTGTTGTAAACTGTTAAATACATAAAATGTGAAACATTAAAAGCTTCACATACTTGGTAATCTACTGATATGCAATTTATTGGATCATTTACAGTTTCTTTTCACATTGAGTCAGGACATATGCTCCTTTATTTTGTGACACAATATTAATGGGGCTGTAAAATAAAAATGTAAGGATGCAGGCAGATGGGTTTTCGCCCAGGTAAGTGAGAAGTCATCAATTTGGACGAAAACACATCTGAATATCATTAAAACAAAGCTGGCAATGTAATATTTAGGGACCCTTTTGTGCATTACTAATATATAGTGGTCTGGTACAAAGAAATCATCACAAAGTCCAAAGGTTTGTTAACTTTTATAACTATAAGTTTACAATATACAGGAGAATGATTAAACTATAAAGTTATAATCAAATCCTGGCTAAATCACATCTGGAATATTCAGATCTAAACAAAGCACCTTAGATGAAAGTATTGACATTTAAAGGAAGGTTTCAAGGTTTAAATTATGAGGGAGGTAATAAAAGCTGGGCTTATGTCGCCTGGTAAATAAAAAGTAAAAGAGTAATTTTACCAAGGTTTATACAATTTCAACAAGAATTAATAGAGTTGTTGGAAAATAAGATAGTTAAAAAAAAAGACAAGGGCAAATAAATGTTAAAATTAGAGTCAGGCCATTCAGAAGAGAAATGAAGGACTTCGAACAAAGGGTAGTAAAAGTGAATAACTATCAATTACCTGAAACAGCAAATGCTGGGTAATTTAATAATAAAAACACTGAGATCAATAGACATTTCCGAGATAAGGTGAGTGGATGGAGTAGGAATGCAGATTGGCCACAAATGTGGCTGGTCAGGCAAGATCAAGAAGCTCTAAGGTTTAGTACTATTCATGTTCCTATGCTATGGAAAAACAACAGTATGTTGGAATTATGTATATAATTATTTCAGAAACCTGACACAGCTGGTGGGTGTATGGAATGAGCCGCCAGATGAGGTAGTTGAGGCTGGGACTATCACAACGTTTAAGAAAGTTAGTCATGTGCATGGATGGAGTAGGTTTGGAGGGATAGGGACCAAATGCAAGCAGGTGGGACTAGTGTAGCTGGGACATGTTGGCCGGTGTGGGCAAGTTGGGTCGATGGGCCAATTAGCACACTGTATCACTCCAGGTGCAAATGTATTGAACGGTTGATTTTTATATGTCTATAGTTCTATGATTGTTCTCTGCATGGCATTACATTCATTTGGATCAAAAATAAAAAAATGGCAGGTTGAAACACTTTTAACATAAATTGTACATAATTCTCAGATTTGGTGAAGTGTTTGTTTCTAATGTTTTGTTGTCCACGAGCTTATAAAAATTATGTTCCATTCTTGTAGTTAATACTTACATATTCAGGTGTTCCCTTATGTTGATCTTGACAAGTCATTAACCCTGGTTTAGAAATAAGTAGGTAATGGTATCCACCAGGCAGAACACACTCTATGTTAAAATGAGGACAAACACATATTATTCATTTAAAAATCATGGGAATGAAAATAAAAGGCAATATTGACAACATAATGAGTACATTTCTATTAAAATCGTAGCATTTGTGATTCAGACAAATGTGGAATGGTAATGTTTGGATTTGATCTTGGTTTCCTGTTTGCAATAAGATCATTGTAGCAACTCAGGCAAGGTGCTGGGTGGCGGGTTCATATTAGATGAACTGTTCCAGGCAATTCCCCAAAGAATGAGGAAAAATTGGAGAGAAACCTAACCCAAGATAACATTCAGGCACTTCCCAGCTGCTGTTTGAGCCTAAATCTGCAGAAGCCTGGAGCAAGTCACCCACCTGTCCTCCTGACTGCAGTTGGCATATGACCCACCGTGACTATGAGATAAAGGGAGAATCTCACCTTTGAATGAAAAAAAAGATGGCAAAAGGTAAAATATCACAGAAAAATAATGTTTTTTTTTTTTAGGCTTGCGTTATGTAGCTGAGAATTAGAAATTATTCTTGGAGGGAATTATTTTAACAAAATCTCGTGTTTCTTCCCTGCTGAGTGCAACCAGCAGGATCACAGCTGTCATGATGCTTCTGTGAATATGCTCCATACTGGAACTTGATTTAGTAACAAAGATTGCACTTTTGTTTAATTTGTATTGGAAATGTATTCAGTATGCCGTACTGAATTATAATACAAAATTATCATGAAGAATATATTTTAAAGTGCTGCATTCAACACAAAAAATATTGTGTTATCTAATTAGCAATCCCTTCTGTGGGGATATCGCATTCTGTGTGAGGTCCCTTTGGAAAAATGTAGTGGTGGGGTTCCTTTGGAAAGGTGTGTTATCAGCAAAGTATAAGATTTGAGCAGGATTACAGGAAAAAATAGTTACAGAAATATAAGCTTAAACCGCAATTGAGTTTTGAAGAATTTAATTAAGGCTAGCAACCTTCATTTAGATGTCCTTATTTGTTGCTTTATAATTAATTTAAATTTAATACTTCAATGAAACCTAATCATTTCCTGCATTGCAAAGTTCTAAATATATGGAAAACTGCTCTGACCGCTTGCCCAGATTTTGCCCTTGTGACTGAGGCAATTTGCTTTCATTGCACTAAGAAAATTACAGCAACGTCTGTAGGTGAGGAAATCCGCAAACTGCAAGTAGTAATTTTCTGCTCCTCCAAAATCGGAATTAGTCATCTACCTTTTGAACATAATATTTGAAATTAAGTGAATTGTCAAGAATTTCAAGTGTTTATGAACTCAAAAAATCCAGAAAATATTCTGCTTTGTAGAATTAGTTAAAATTGAGGTTGTTAAAATCAAAATCAAAATGACCCCTGAACAGCTGTTCAAAAACAACCAACTTTACAGGTGCACTGCTATTTTCCTTGGATGTTTATTTCACAATTTTGTGTGTTTTGTTAAAGCCTTTGATACTCGAACTTCTGTCTTAATCTTATTGAACGTTACAATCCTTATTCTGTGTACTGGAAAATACTTAAAACAATTAAAGTTGTGTTTTTCTTTTTTTACAGGCACATTGTCCTCAATGCAATTGCTTGTTCAATCTGCTGGAAGCTATTATTGTTGCTGGGCATCAAACCTCTTTACAGCCTGTACCATGCAAAAACGGACATCAAGCAAGGTGGAATTTATGCCACAAAGGCTATGTCACAATTGTGGGCAGCTTCCTTCAAGACCAGCAGTCAGTATCATCACTTCATTGCTGGTTGTTGAGGCCAATATAAATCTGAGTTAGCAAATTAATCATCAGCTTGTACCAGATTTAGTTATTTGTGCAGGCTATTTAGTCTTCAAAATTGATATGCAAAGCAACATTTGGATAAAGAAACTAGTTTATGTCGCATGAGGTTAGTCTTAAAAACATTTAAAGAACCAAAATACCAGAGAGATTGTATAAACCTCTCTCTGTAATTTAAACCTTGAAAATTAAATTGTAATTATTAATTATTGCTCCACAAGATATTAAAGAATGATATTAACTTAAACTATTTTCTTCCTAGCCCAAGAATAAAAATCTAAAATAGTTATATTAAACTTTTCTTGAACTTACAAAACATAAATATTAAATTCTTTTTAATAGCACTAATTGCGATAACTTCATTTCAAAACCTTACTTCCATCCAATAAGATGGTAGAGATAGAGCATCAAATACAACAATTAGGTTGGAAATTATTACAATAGGGCCTGATTATGCCCAAATTCTCAATGGAGACAGATGCCACTTTCTGCATTGCGCAACACAACAGATCTCTGTGATTTCAACATTTAACTTGCTTGCCTCTGAATGCCAGATACATTTTTAATGCTAGGAGAACGAAGACTACAAAGGGCTTAAAGCAAAACATTGAGGCTTGATTCCAATGAAATGTGTGTAGCCTGTGTGGCACAATCATTTAATTTGCAATAGTATTACCACATACTGTTTTCTTTTTAACTAGGATTCATCTGTACCACATTTAAATGTTACCAGGCTCAGCAAATGAATGTTCTGAAAACTGTAATATGATCCTGTTCAAAGATGTCAAGCATTTACTGGAAAAAAAGGGTATAGGAATGAAGCAAGATTATTGCTGTTTAGGTGCTGGAGAAAAGCCTGTGTGACTGGAATAGGATGTTAATGAGGTGTTATATTGAGTGAGATGACCAGATGTAGCATGTTAACTACAGAACTGACATAAATAATTGCATTTTCAGCAAGCAGCTTTATGTGTTAACCAATGCCATAATTAGAGATTACTATGAAGTAAGAAACTTTAATTATTACAATCCAAGTCACTTTGCAATACATTTGTGAAATTTTCTAACTGAAAATAACTATTTAACCGTGAACAATTTGTTTAAGAAAGAACTGCAGATGCTGGAAAAATGGAAGGTAGACAAAAGTGCTGAAGAAACTCAGCGGGTGAGGCAGCATCTGTGAAGCGAAGGAATAGGTGACGTTTCGGCTCGAGACCCTTCTTCAGACTGATGTGGGGGTGGGGGGGGGGGGGAAGAAGAACAGAAGAAGAAGCGGAGACAGTGGGCTGTGGGAGAGCTGGGAAGGGGAAGGGTAGGAGCGAGAAAGCAAGGACTACCTGAAATTGGAGAAGTCAATGTTAATGCCGCTGGGGTGTAAACTACGAAAACAAAATATGAGGTGCTGCTCCTCCAATTTGTGGTGGGACACATTCTGGCCATGGAGAAGGCCCAGGAGAGAAAGGTCAGATTTGGAATGGTAGGGGGAGCTGAAGTGCTGAGCCACCGGGAGATCAGGTTGGTTAATGCGAACTGTGCGGAGGTGTTGGGCAAAGCGATCGCCAACCTGCGCTTGGTCTCACCAATGTAGAGCAGTTGACACCTAGAGCAGTGGATGCAATAGATGAGGTTGGAGGAGGTACAGGTGAACCTCTGCCTCACCTGGAAAGCTGCTTGGGTCCTCGGATGGAGTCAAGGGGGGAGATAAAGCGATAAGTAGAGCATTTCCTGTGGTTGCAAGGGAAAGTACCAGTGGGGGATGGGGAGTGAGAGTGGAGCTACGGGATATAGAAGAGACCCTGGTAAGAGCCTCATCTATAATCGAAGAGGGGAACACCCATTCCCTAAAGAATGAGGACACTTCTGATGCCCTGGTTTGGAACACCTCATCCTGGGTGCAGATGCGGCATAGACGGAGGAATTGGGAGTAGGGCATAGAGTCCTTACAGGAAGCAGGATGGGAAGACGTGTAGTCCAGATAGCCGTTGGAGTCAGTGGGTTTGTAGTAGATGTTGGTCAGTAGTCTGTGACTTGCGATGGAGATAGTGAGGTCTAGAAACGGTAGGGAGATGTCGGAAATGGTCCAGGTGAATTTGAGTGCCTGATGGAAGTTAGTGGTGAAATAGATGAAGTCAATGAGTTCTGCATGGGTGCATGAGGTAGCACCAATGCAGTTGTCAATGTAGCGGAGGTAGACTTCGGGGATAGGGCCACGGTACGCCTTGAACAAGGATTGTTCGACGTACCCTACAAAGAGGCAGGCATAGCTGGGGCCCATGTGCGTGCCCATAGCTACGCCTTGGATTTGGAGGAAATGGGAACAGTCAAAGGAAAAGTTGTTGAGGGGAAATGGAAGGAGTCAAGGGAAAATGAATCAACAACTTTGACTTCTCCAATTTCAGGTAGTCCTTGCATTCTCCCTTCTTCCCCTCCCCAGCTCTCCCACAGCCCACTGTCTCTGCCGCTTCTTTTCTTCTTCCCCCCTCCCTCACATTAGTCTGAAGAAGGGTCTCGACCCAAAACGTCACCTATTCCTTCGCTCCATAGATGCTGCCTCTCCCGCTGAGTTTCTCCAGCATTTTTGTCTAACCATGAACAATGCTCTTTTTCTTCACCTGGTAGCAGCTATAAAAATCACCAGTTTTGTAATATTCAAGTATAAGTAACAAGACAAGCCATAGAGAAAAAATATATAGAAAGGCACTAATAAAACAAAACCCTGACACTTTATTTACTCCACAAACTGCTTGTTAATTAGTCAAGGTCAGAAAGGTTGTCTCTATTCCTGTTATATCTCCCCAGTAACATTTCTGATGCCATGACACTGGGTTCTAGCTCTGAAATGTATTTAAATTAATAAAACGTGAAAACTCAATAACAGCACAGAATAACTCAACAGCAGCATAAATCACTGAATAGTTTAAGTGTGGATAAAATGTAGGTGATTTATGATTTGAATCTCAGTTGTTCCTTCCAGATGGATCCTCAGACCATAATGTATATCTTAGCTTTTAGAAAAGAAAGGTAGCAGGCCCACAATTAGCATAAGAGTTTTTGTGACAGTTCTCGGAACAATGATTTACACAATGTACTATGGGCAGTACATGTCTTATTGCATTCAATTCAACTTTAGCTAAATGTAGAACCATTGCAACTATAGAAACATAGAAACTTAGAAAATAGGTGCAGGAGTAGGCCATTCGATAATTCGAGCCAGCACTACCATTCAATATGATCATGGCTGATCATCCAAAATCAGAACCCCGTTCCGTGCTTTTTCCCACATATCCCTTGATTCCCTTAGCACTAAGAGCTAAATCTAACTCTCTCTATTTTGTCTCCTTCCCTTATAAAATACCACACTGAACTCTATCATATAATGACTGTCATCAGATAAATCATTACCAAATTTGGCTCATCATTCACTAGTAATTTGAATGCATCCTGCTTTGTTACTCCTTACAGGAAAGATGATTGCAAAAATAACCCTGAATAAAATCAAGAAGATTTTCATCTTTTACCAGTTCCTTCATGTTGTTACTTATGGGTGGAGCACCAAGGCAAATTCCTTGTATGTGAACACTTGGCCAATAAACTTACTTACTTACCAACTTACTTATTCTATCCATATACCTGATCATATATTTCTTAAACATTGGAATACTATCTGCCTCAACTACCTCCTCTGGCAGCTCGTTCCATACATCCACCACCCTTTGTGGACATTATTTGGTGGATACTGTGCAGGTTACACTTAAACAAAACTGTTCTCATTGAGATCTGTGACCTCTTGCAGCCTATATACATGCTCATACTTGTACCAGGATATCTTGCTGAGTCCAAGTGGAAGTAACTGTTGATTTCAACTTCATTCCCTCAAAATCATTACAGACCACTCTGAGGCCAAATGTAAATTGCAGGAACAGCACCTCATATTCACTTGTGCGGCATACAACCCAGCAGTATGGATATCGATTTCTCTAACTTCAAGTAACCCTTGCAACCTTTTCTCTCCGTCCCTCCACCACCCAAGTCATTGTATTAGCTTCAAAGTCATCTTATTGTAAGAAGTCTCATTGTAACTCATTTTCACCGAGACCTCAGCTAAGAATGGCCTGTCTCCTTTATCATAGTTATTTTTTTGTATATCTTTCATTCGTTTGTTCTCTATCTCTCTATATCGCCGTCTATATCTCGTTTCCCTTTCCCCTGACTCGCAGTCTGAAGAAGTGTCTCAGCCCAAAACATCCCTATTCCTTTTTTCCAGAGATTCTGTCTGACCCGCTGAGTTACTCCAGCTTTTTGTATCTATCTTTGGTTTAAACCATCATCTGCAGTTCCTTCCTACACAACTTAAGAATGCTATTTAATTAGGATCATGTTTGAAGATTGAAATGCTGAAGACACTTTAGAAAATGTACCTTAACTGCTGGATTAGTGTATGTAAAAGTGGAAAAATAATTTCTAAGCTCACATAGTTATAGACAGAGAATAATTATGTGCGGTACATACCTCAACTTATTCTTTTCCATCATTTTAACAACACATTTCTTATTTCCCTTATTTTGTTTACCTTTTAATTTTCTATTTATCGACTGTATTCAAAGCACAATTTGTACTGTTACCGTTGTGTTCAGTTTTGGTCATCGTGTTATAGGAAAGATTTTGGCAAAGGTAGACACAAAATGCTGGAGTAACTCAGCGGGTGAGGCAGCATCTCTGGAGAAAAGGAATGGGCGACGTTTTGGGTTGAGACACTTCTTCAGACTGGAAAGGTTCATAAGGATGTTGCGGGGCCTGAACTAGAGGAAGAGGTTGAGTGGGGTAGGACTTTATTCCATAGAGCACAAGAGGTTGAGGGGTGACCTTATGTATAAAATCATGAGAGGAATTGATTGGGTGAATCCACGGAGTCTTTTGGCCAGAGCAGGGGAATTGAGAACCAAAGGACATAGGTTTAAGATGAGGAAATAAAGATTTAATAGGAACCCGAGGGGTAACTTTTTTATACAATGGGTGGTGGGTATATGGAACAAGCTGCCGAAGGAGGTAGTTGAGGCAGAGACTATAGCAACGTTTAAGAGACATTTAGACAGGTACATGGATTGGGTAGGTTTAGAGGGATATGGGTGAAACGCAGGCAGGTGAGACATGTTGGTCGGTGTGGGCAAGTTGGGCCAAAGGGCCTGTTTCCATGCTGTATGGCTCAATGTTACCATGCTCTGTATATTTTATATTCACTTTCGTTTGATTTCATTGAGCACCATTATTTTGAACCTTGCACCATGCCCACCAACGATTTATAAAATCTGAGAAGGCAAAGACAGAGACAATGTTGTACATATTTCAATCACATACCTTTGACTTTAGCACCAATGTAAGCAGGAACAAGTAGATCGAGTTCTAGTGGTGGCTCAGTCATTTGTTCCAGAGTCGGATCAAAAAGGTGTAGCATGAGTGCAGCTAGCTGAAATCCAATTTCCTTTGAATTAAAGTTTTCATGAGACCACTGGTCAGCATAATAACGGCGGGAGTATTTGGTAAGTGGTCCTGCAGCTCTGATCGTAATGTCATTAGTATGAAAAGTAGAGTCAATTACTAGTTTTCCATCAAAGACAAGGCATGCCTTATTTATAGCCTTGAAGGCATCAATATCCACTTTCTTCTTGTCGACGTTAAAGAAAGCCTGAAAAAGCAAAAACAAGTAAGGATCAGCACCAATCCAAAGTCCCAACTTTAACCTACTACACCGAGCAAGACTGCTGTGTGTTCAGATTTTATTTCCAATTTTTAGCTAGCCTGAAATTTGCAATATTTACAATCACAATCCAGGATGAATATCAGCAGACCATCAAGAAGACAGTTTAAAGAAGGGTCTTGACCTGAAACGTCACCTATTCCTTTTCTCCTGAGATGCTGCCTGACCCGCTGAGTACTCCAGCATTTTGCGTCTATCTTTGGTGTAAACCAGCATCTGTAGTTCCGTACTACATAAGAAAACTGCTGTACTCCCTTCAAGGCCAATATGTGTTCCTGAATGTTTAGTGTCCTTGATCTAAAGAATTAAAACATAGTTCATCCACTTTTGTATTCCTACCTTTCAAGATCAACGTTAACATTGCATTAGACCTTTTGTTTATGTTTAAACTGTAGTAATCATGACCCTTTGCAGAAGATTGGGACTGTCTCTGACAGATCAGAACTCATTCGAGATCATATGTTTTTAATGGGTGTAGATTCCCATTTACTATTTTTTTCTCTTAATATATCCAGAAAATATTTTGTTGTCACTTTCATATTCCGAGCAAGCTTTTTTTCCCTCAAATTCCATGATTGTAACTCTTTTTAAATCTTTCATTTTGTTTTTTAATTGTACCGCCCATATGTGAAAATTAAGATCTGTCATTTTCCCAGGGGGGCAATGTCCAACATTAGAGGGCATAACTATAAGGTGACAAGAACAAAAGGTTAATAGAGATGTGCAGGGCAAGTTTTTTTTTTACACAGAGTAGTCATCTTCTTCTGTCGTATGTCTTTTAGACCTGCTGCTCCTTTGAGGCAAGCCAGGCCAACGTGCCATCATCCAGGTCAATCAGACCTTGTTCACCATTCAGTGGCCGGTGTTTGGGGCAACTGATGACTATGTACTGTGACTATGCGACTATGAGACAAAGACAGCCTCTATGCGGCCTCCTCCATGAGTAGCTTATAGGCTCATAAGCCCACAAAGCGAAACCAATGTCTTTACCGGGTCTGCTGACCGCTAAAAGACAGAGAGTACTGGGGACCTGGAACACATTGTCAGGGGCGCTGGTGTAGGCGTTTAAGAGTCTTTTCGATAGACATATGGAAGTACAGGGATTTGAGGGATATGGATCATGTACAGGCAGATGAGATCAATTTGTTCTATCCATCACCTGAACAACCATGCTAAATTCTCTTCATTTTGGTGTTGTAATAATGTTGGTTGTTAATGTTATAACTTTGATATATTCCTAGACCTTTTTGAAAACTTCACAATCTGGGATATTTGCTTGACAACTATTCCTAGCCTGTACTCGAGTTGCTATTAAAGGGCGGCACTGCGGCGCAGGTGCCTTATACCTCCAGAGAGCCATGTGTGATCCTGACTATGGATGCTGTCTGTAGGGAGTTTGTACAATCTCTCTGTGACCACGTGGAATTTCTCCGATTGCTTTGGCTTCCTCCCACATTCCCAGAAGTGCAGGTTCATTGGTTATTTTGCTTCTGTAAATTGCCCCTAATGTGTAGGATACAAAACTGGAATAACACAGAACTAGTGTATAGGTGATCAATGGTCGGCGCGAACTCAGTGGGCCAAAGGGCCTGTTATCACTCTGTATCTCTAAACTAAACTAAACCTACTGCATCCTACTATTCAATCTAACTTTATCTTTCTAATTCATATTAGTTTTTAAGTCATGTGCATTTGTTTTACCTGAACTTTTATCTGTATCATTGTCCTCGCCCTAAGGTGCTATACCATAATAGGTTGTGGTTCGCTCAGCTGTAATAGGAATTATTGTAACTTACCGCACAGTTAAGGATCAGTGGGTCAGAATCAGTGGTGAAAGAAGAAATGGTGATGCGACCATGGACCTTCCCTTCATTCCATTGAGAAAGAAGACAGTTAGAATACAAAGAAATATTAGCCTTCTCCAGTGCCTCCATTACTGCAGTTTCTATTACAGAATTGTTAAAACAACTGGTGTCGAGTTCTGAAGGAGGTTTCACCAGATGTACGAGAGAGCCATCAATTCCATAAGACAGGATAGTATTCACAGTGATGTAAGCTTCAATTGTGTTCCCATAAACTATGATATTTCCTGGAAAAGAACAATAATTATAAGTATTTTGAAATACAAACTTAAACAGCAAAACTATGATCTTATTTTGAGGTTTTATGAAATATAGGCACCTAGAATTGCGAGTTGGTTGTACATTGTATTCAACCATTAATTTTTCTGCGTGTGCTTCATGAGAATGCTGAAGAACTGCCAGTATAACATGTGTGCTCCATTATTAGTTCATGGGTGGAGAGGTAGAAAAATTACTGTTTTGAACATTTCTCTTGGCATTCATTTTTTAATGAAGAATTGATTAAGTAGATACATGTTTTGGGTGCAGTCCCTTGGTTCTCTGATACAACGATGAGTTTGTTCATAGAGCTGCTCAAAATCTAGATGGTGCTTTTTTCTTCCAGTTTCATTGACTTTTACAAACAAGATGACACCAGAGTGTAAGGAGAAATTTAACCTGGTGAGATTCTCCCTCATTTAAAATTACAGAACTATCAAAATGTACTTAACAGAAGGCAACCACTCCCATTCCAGGAGAGAAAGCTGCAGAGATCAGTCGCATTTTCCACCTCTTGGTCTATATCTCATGTAGCCTGCAACACTTCAAATGACACTGTGGTGCTTTTTCCAATATGCTGACGGTTACTGCACCAAATCTGCATCAATTCGGATGAAAAAAGGTGTTTCCTGAATTCACCTTTAACCATTTCCTACTTATAAGGCAGTCCCCTGGGATCCAGAGACTCTTCCACAAGTGGGACAAAATATGCTTGTGGGTTGATTTTATGGGAGATGTTGTGGTCACTGGACCCGACAAACAGACTTGGTTCTTAGCAGCAACTCAATCTTGAATGATCACGGGAGAGAGATTCCCATAGGTTGTTGACAATGTGACATTTTTGCAAGACATCTTTAAAAACATGCTTGATTCATTTCCTCTGCCTTCATGATTATTTCTTGTTGTCATTGAACTGAACATTGGGGCCTATTTCAGAAGTCTGGTTTTGTGCTGCATAAACAATGTGGCCCACCCTTTAGAGTGTTGAGAGCCTTTAGGAAAGAGATTCTACTACCTTCCATCTATGGCCCCTAGTTACTGGCATATTGCAAAAGGGAAAATGTATTTATAATTGATCCTATCCAATCTTATCATTAATTTATATATCATCATTAAAGCTCTTCCCTGATTATTCTGCAATAAACAGATTCATTGTAGCTAAATTTTCCACTTAACCAAACTCTTTCATCTGTGACAATATTCACCTAAATCTCCTCTGATCCCTCTCTAGTTATTTCTACAATATGATGACCAGCCATGTTTTATGTAAATGTCTACAAATATGGAACATTATTTCTGCCACTTAGAGCTTTGCCTTAAAACACATCCTAACCTCTGTCTCTCAATGTTCCTCTCTGGGTCAATCTACACTTACCCAATGAAATCTATGCCTTAGCCCACTAAGGAAAATATTATTTCATTAAACATCTTGCTTGCCTGTTCTGCTAACTTTGAGGGTTTATGATTTCTCAGTTTCTATATTCCTGAGTTTCCTTTACACTTCTCAGTATCCCGTTTATTTTATATTTAATTTATTTATCTGCCATACCATCCAAATGAATAAATAATACTTCTCTTGATGGAATTCCATTTGTAATTTTTTTCTTTACCCTACTGAAATTTCCCATGTATTTCAGCTCTCATCCCCAGTGCCAACATCTTTGAGCTTAGAGCTTGTTGATATGTTTACCATTGTCCCAGGATCATATAATCCATTCCTCACTTTGCGTGGTTCTACATAAGGCTTCATGGAGAGCATTATTGCATTGCTTTTCAGCTTGCCTACACCCAAGTAGCTTCTACCATCACCACAACTTGGTGTTCTTTTCTTCTTGTCATTATACACACTGGAGAAACTCCCTCACAAATGTAGAAACGTACTCAGAAAACATGATGGGGCAGGTCTTGTTGGCTCGGTGTCCAAATCCAGACCCCCAACCTCCTCAATCCAAATGTGGAATCAATGTCCAAGGTGACTTCATGCCTACAATTACCCTGGTCCCAATGTGGAGCTGCAGTTCAGCAAGGACTGCCTGCCCTGAATTGCTCTTGGCAGACTTTGGCAGCCAGCAAAGCAGAGGGTTGGGCTTCATAATGTATAACAGCTGTAATTGATCTTTAAACTTTTTATACACTGTTAACCATTCTGAGACATTTAAAGGTTATGAAAACTAAAGCAAATTATTTAAGTTAAAATTTAACAGATAAATAATACATTTAGTCATAAAGTCTTACAGCGTGAAAACAGGCCCTTCAGCCCAACTTGCCCACATCGGCCAACATGTCCCATGTGCACTAGTCCAACCTGCCTGCATTTGGCCCATATCCCTCTAAACCCATCTCAACGTACCTGTCTAAATGTTTCTTAAACGTTGTGATAGTACCTACCTCAACTACCTCCTCCAGCAGCTCGTTCCATAAACCTACCACCCCTTGTGTGAAAAAGTTACTCCTCATGTTCATATTAAATCTTTCCCCCCTCACCTTAAACCTATGTCCTCTGGTCATCGATTCCCCCAATTTAAATCTAATTTAAATCAAATAATTAAAACCCTAAATAAAACATTAAAAAAAAAGTAATTTACTATCTCCTATACCCTTACACATTGAAATCAATGGAATCTTGGATCTCGAATGAGTTCCAAACTGTCAGAGCCAGTCCCAGTCTTCTGCAGAGGGTCATGATTACTACAGTTTAAAGCAGTTCCATTCAGCATAGCCAGCAATGTCCAACCCATTTACTTTCTCTTTCCTTCCTGGAATCGGTACTCAACAGCAGTGAAATAACCAGCTTGGGAGTAGGTTGCAAATCTATACACTGTCACAGATAAGAAAAGCTTCCATCCACATGATTGGTTAAAGCATAATTGTTGTGTCAAAGCTGGAGGCCACACACAGTAGGGAGTATATGGGCATGGCTCATTCCTTTTCTCCCTCTAATTAGTTCTCCCAATTACACACTCGCACACTAAGCTCGTCAACCTGGTGGTGGAATACTCCCTTCACTTCAGATTTGGCCTTGAAATAACAGCGCTAATCACTAACCCGGAGTCCAGTTAAGGGGGGAATGGAGGAGCGATCTAATAATTCAATTCCACCAGTTAGATAAATCTCCAAACGAAGACTGTTTCTACCATACTAAGCAGTGGCAAAACTGGCAATTTATGACAGTGATTTTGTAGGATGCGAACTGAAGAATTTACTGCACAAAAATAAGTAGACGTGACAACAGTGACCCAGTAGAGGTCACTGAAGGGCCAGCTCACATTTTAACTCAAAGATGAAAGAATCACTGACAGTTTACAACATGCAAGGAAGACATATGGCACTGAGCCAGTGCCAGTTGAAAGAAAGATAAGCAGTCTAATATGACCTTCCACCCGTGGGTCTTTAGCCCTGCAAGCCAGGGCTCTACAGCATTCAGTGGAGTCCGGTTTAAAATGATGGAGTTTGTCCTCTACCACAATCTGAGGCAGAGATTCCAGATCCCTACCAATCTCTCAGGTGAAAAGGAAAACACCTCATGTATCTTCTAATTCTTCCACAAATTACCTTCAACCTATGCCCCCTGGTTTTTGATCACTCTTTTAAATGAAATAAGAACTTGCTATTTACTCCAACTCAGTTCCTAATTTTATATCCTTCAACTAGAACTCCTCCTCTGTCCCAAAGACAACATGCTCAACCTATTCAATCTTGTCTTCTGGACTAATGGAATGCAATTGCATTTTCCTATAATGAGATGACCAGAATTATAAGCAGTTTGAAGCCTTACTCTAACTAAGGTTCCATTCAGTCTTATCACTGCCTTCCCTTGCACTTACATTCTATGGCGCGGCTAATAAGGGAAGACATCCTGTAAGAGATTTTAACCAACCTTGTCAATCTGAACTATTACCTAAATGAACTGCGAACATCTTTCTGTTCCACTATACCTCTTGTATGGATTCCTTTGATCTGCTGCATCTCAAAAAATGCATTACGTCATGCATCGAAAGATTGATATCCATTTGTTGGCCGCACATGACCTGATACTAACTTTATATAGGGCCTTTCTGTCATTTGCGTAAAATGATGATGCTTTCTGGAGTTTGCTAGATAAAGTTTGTGTTGTATTTTTCCATGGGCCATGCATAATTCTGCTGAATGAAATTCCTACGAGAACGTATGAGCCAAGAGTGCAAACAAAAGTCTAGTTTTCTAGCTGCCAGATTCTTGTTTGGAATTCAGGGAAATCAATTTAGGGTGGATAATTGTTGTAATGTTAAAATTTCACGGCAGCTCTCAGATAAGCATGCACAGACTTGCATGATTAATTGCTGGTCATCATACATTAGGTGGATACTAATCAAGCAAAAGCACTGGATTAATGAAGGTTAGAATGTAATATGGATGACTACTTGAGACAATAATTGTGCAGTCACTAATGCGTGTGCCTGGAAGAATGTTGGAGAACTCTTGAGTCCTAGAGAACAGCAGGTGGAAAATAATGAACATGTCTACTCTCGTGCGTGATCAATGGAAGTATGGACTATAGATCACTGATGTTCCTGATTTATCTCATGGAGGTTGAGGGTATATGCTTATTCCCCAATGACCCACTCTTCATCAACATTCCCTTGAGACCCACCATTTGATGTCCTATTCTTCCTTGACTTTCCAAAATGCATCAAATCACACTATTCTGATTTAAATTCCATCCACCATTGCTGTGTCCATATTTTCAGCTGGCCTATATTTTGATGTTGCCTAAGGGTATGCTCCTCACTATTTACAAACTATTAATGTCATGTCATCGGCAAAATGTTCATGTAATCTGCAAGATCCTAAAATGTTGCTCCAAGATAATTTTGTATTGTCATCTTGAGTCTTTCCCAAAAGATGCGGTGGCCACACATCAATTGTACTCTCTATCCTCCAGAACACTGCCCAATTAAACATATTTTCAGAGCCTCAGGCTGTGTTTTTGTGCCTCCTCTTACGCACAGTGAATACTTCTGATCTAATTCTCGCCATTATCTGTCTATAATTTGCCATCTGTTGTCTGTTGCCAGGCCATGGCACCTTTGTTGAACTCTTTAGCTGCTTCACTGCTGTATTCTACAAATCTAACTACCCCAATGCTAATTGTCTAATTATGATCTGCATCAATACACAAAAAATCACCATTTATTTTATTTGCTTCCATGGCCGATTAATCCCCATCCTCCACCCATATATTGTTTCCTATCCAGTATAATTCCCTATTCTCATAACCCAAAATCCTTTGTTTACAATTATCTTGGTAAGTGCATACTCCTGCCAACATCACTTAATTTTGAAGATGATCTCAGAATTCAGCTTCTCCTACTCAGCAACCCAGGTCCTTGTCAGCTTCCAAAAGATCCAACTGGGTCGTTCCAACATTCTGATTATCCTCCAAGTGTTCCATTCTTATTCCTGGAAATGTAATAGGCATCGTTGTCCTGTCCTACATTGTATCATTTGCCGAATAGCAAACCTCTCACTTTCCTCCTATCCTCCAGACTCTCAAAGGCCACCAAATGTCTACACTCAATTTCACAGCCTACGACATGTGCATTCCCATGCCATGGCACTTCTATGCCTTCCTGACCAGTAGACCTCAGTCGGTTAGAATTGGTCATAACATTTCCTCCACCCTGCCCCTCAATACTGCTGCTCACCGGTGTTGTGTGCTTAGACCTTTGATCTACTCCCTGTACACCCACAAGTGCGTAGACAAGTACAATGATCAAAGATCAATACAACTCAAAGATCGCCAGTGAGATCGCTGTGTGGGACAGATCAACAAAATCAATGAGACAAGAACAAAAATCAAGTACAAGATCAAAATCAAGAACCGTGTGTCATGATGTCTGGAAAACAGTCTAGCCCTCGACATGAGCAAGCCAATATAATTTGGTTATTGTTGTAAAGAAGCAAGTGGGTGAACACGACCCTGTCCTCATCAATAGTGCTAGTTCAAGATGGTTGACCGATTCAACTTTCTAAACATCTGTATCACCAGCAACCAAACTTGGTCTCTTCACACTGTGATCAAGTGATCAAGATAGCACATCAGCATATTGGGGTGGAAGATTGCAACCTTCACGTGGTCCGTTCTATTTCAACAAATGCAATCAACCCGGCGTGCACAATCAAATAAGATCAACTAGAACAAGTTGTCCTACAACGTTAGGCTGTGCACGCCATACGCAAGAAGAAGATCAGCATATTTACTTCCTCATGCGTGTGAGATTCAGTGTGACCGCTAGTGACCTTGAACTTCCACAAATTAGCTGCAAGTAGTATTCTGGTGGGATGCATCTTAGCCTGGTTGGCAACTGCTCTGCTCATGACTGCCTTAACGTGCAGATAGTGGTGAATAAAGCCCTAGTCCATCAGAAGCTCTTTACTTCTTTCATCCAGTCCATCTTCATGGTGCATTGCATCAGGAAGGCAGGAAATATCATCAATAATTCCTGCCCACTTGCCCATTTCCTTTTCTTTCTTCAGGGAGAAGATAGAGGAACATGAAAGCCTGGACATCCAAACTAAAGAACAGCTTTTCCCCCACCACCATCAATGAACTAATCACTTCTTGAATCAATCACCTTTCACACACCTTTCCCGAATGTACCAGTAAGTTACATTTCCAGTAGAATGGAACTATAGGTCCACCACCGATTTTCCGGCACCCTTGGTTCCAGAGCCTTTCTGGATTACCCATTTTGCTGAACCAACAGAAGTCGGAACGGTCCAATTTAGCCGCAGAGGGAACGGGATACCGACCCGCAAAGTCGGCCTTGGAAGTGAACTATGGGAACAGATCTGCTGGCTAGGGCCAGGACGGCATTCCAAAGCCCTATCCAGAGGGGGCCAATTCAACCCTCAGCTGTGGAAGTCGGCTATGGGAACAAATCTGCTTGCTTTGGCCGGGTCGGAGTTCCAGAGCCCTGGCCGCAGACCCATGAGGCTGCCTTACCCGGCCTAGGCACAACATTTTGGGGGGGATTTCCAGGGTGTGGGGGATTTCAAGTGCGCTCTGCTGATTTTGTCCAAATTAAAGGAGGTGCCAAACCATCAGTTGCTGGTAAATCAGTTCCTCATTCGGCTGCTCCATTATTCTACTTTAATTTGTTTTGCACTATAATCTTGCATCATTCTGCTGTCTTCACTCATAGTTGGCTTTGTTATTAGTGTATGTATACTATTTACTCTGTGGGCTTCATGTGAGCAAGGAATTTCATTGCACCCTGGTGTATAAGACAGTAAACTAATCTAATCTGAATAATTGCTAAGGCTCAATGATCCACAAAGTACTCCCAGGTGTAAACTACAATCTCAAATGTTCCAGTACTGTAACCTTATATTCTGCACGCCTCTTACTAGTATCAGCCTCTCCAAATCCATCCTTCTTGTGGTGAACGTCCAGGGTGGGAATAAAAAGGATGACAGCTAGTAAGTTAGCAAAAAGGAATGAGATGGGAAAGCTGCTTATGAAAGAAAATAATGATTCTTGTTTGTCTGCAATCCTCAAATATATCATCAATTAGCTTAGATGAAGGGTCTTGATCCAAAACATCACCCATTCCTTCTCTCCAGAGAAGCTGCCTGTCTCACTGAGTTACTTCAGTTTTTTGTGTCAATCTTAGGTTAGATGAACAAATGTTCTTGTTATAAAAGAGTGTATCCTGTGATTCACTAACAATGCATCTGGAGACCTATGAGGATCTGTATGGTTAATAATACAAGATAACGTAAGGATCAGGAAGTCAATCGGTAGATTTCAATTCAATAATCTAATATTGATAAAGTGATATATTAACAGACACCAGAGCTCTATACTGCAAAATACCAATCAATGTACTCCATGCGTTTAATTCTGTAAATTAATATGTCATCTCCCTAAAATATCCTGTGAACATTAACAGGTTTGCTCAAAATGTTTTCTTGATCAAGTTTGGAGGCACGTTACATGAATCTTAAAAAGAACTTGGCAGATTGCAGTTAAGTTATTCATATGTGGGTAATATGAGGACCAATTATAAGAATTAAATTACATTCATTATCAAACTAGGATTTATGCTAGCACTGAAAATGTCTCTCCCTGCTTTGTTTCCTAATTAAGGAGAATCATTTGAATGTTTCAAATAAATGTAAGGTAATTACAGTAAATTGTCCTTAATTAAATTAGCAGTTAATTGCACAATTAAAAGGGCTTACATGTGCATTCTTCAGTATATCCACTCTAAACAATACTGCAAATTAAAATTAATTAAAATATATGAAGTATTTGTAAAACAACGGACTATGCCTCGATGGCAATTCAATTCTGGAAATTGAATTGAAAACAAAGCTGGATGAAGTAAAGATGTCTCCAAACTAATAATACAATATTGGCTAAGGCATATCTTAAAGATTCTATGCATCTGTCCCTTGAATATTAAATGCACATATTTTAGTTATAGAAACATAGAAAATAGGTGCAGGAGTAGGCCATTCGGCCCTTCGAGCCTGCACCGCCATTCAATGTGATCATGGCTGATCATCCAACTCAGTATCCCGTACCTGCCTTCTCTCCATACCCCCTGATCCCTTTAGCCACAAGTGCCACATCTAACGCCCTCTTAAATATAGCCAATGAACTGGCCTCAACTACCTTCTGTGGCAGAGAATTCCAGAGACTCACCACTCTCTGTGTAAAGAATGTTTTCCTCATTTCGGTCCTAAAGGAATTCCCCCTTATCCTTAGACTGTGACCCCTTGTTCTGGACTCCCCCAACATCGGGAACAATCTTCCAGCATCTAGCTTGTCCAACCCCTTAAGAATTCTGTAGGTTTCTATAAGATCCCCCTTCAATCTTCTAAATTCCATCGAGTACAAACCGAGTCTATCCAATCTTTTCTCATATGAAAGTCCTGACATCCCAGGAATCAGTCTGGTGAATCTTTTCTGTACCCCCTCTATGGCAAGGATGTCTTTCCTCAGATTTGGAGACCAAAACTGTACGCAGTACTCCAGGTGTGGCCTCACCAAAACCCTGTATAACTGCAGTAGAACCTCCCTGCTCCTATACTCAAATCCTTTCGCTATGAATGCTAACATACCATTTGCTTTCTTCACTGCCTGCTGCACCTGCATGCCTACTTTCAATGACTGGTGTACCATGACACCCAGGTCTCGTTGCATCTCCCCCTTACCTAATCTGCCACCATTCAGATAATAATTATATTCAGATAAGATTATATTAGAGATGCAGCGTGGAAACGGGCCTATTGGCCCACCAACTCCACGCCGCCCAGCGTCCACCAGTACACTAGCATTATCCCACAAACTAGGGACAATCTACAATTTACAGAAGCCAATTAACCTACAAACCTCTACGTCTGGAGTGTGGGAGGAAAACAGAACACCCAGACAAATCCCATACAGTCACAGGGAGAACGTACATACTCTGTAAAGACAGCACCCATAGGCAGGATCGAACCTGGGTCTCTGGCGCTGTAACGCAGCAACTCTACCACTGCGTAACCCCGTTATATTGAACTCATTGGTTATTCTCCATATCACTGCAACAGAGTGCTCCTTACGTTGTTGTGCTTTTCCTATTTACAATTATGTTACATAAATTCCAATATTTCTTTCCCAACATTGCACCAAAGGATGTTGTTTAAAGTATCACTTCCATGAACTTGTACAAGTCTTAGCACCTCTGTGCATCAGTATATCATACATGTGGAAGTCCCGGATCCAAAAGAAAATCATAAATACAGGTATAATTAAAGGGCTCTCTAGAATTTATCATTTAGTTGTATAATTTTTAGTCTATTACTTTTAACACGAGTGTAGCATAGATTTATCAAAAGATATGACAACATAGCAGTTAATTCACAGGTCCAGCAGCTCAAAGTCCAACATGACTTTGAATCCCACAATGAAAGCTAGGGAAATTATATTGTATATTAAATATTGTATACTAAATTAATTTTCAATCAATAACAAGCTAGTATGAACAATAGCAACCATGATTATCATAAGACCCTATCTGGATCATAGATGTCTTACAGGGAAGAAGTATACTATCCTTATTTAGTCTAATTTATATGCCACCCCAGACCAGCTCAGGAATGGACAACAAATGCTGGAAAGGCCAAATTAAAAAATATGTGGAACTCAAGGCTTAAATTACAACAATAAATTATGTTGCAGTCTTTAATTCTAGGCTTTAATTCTACTGAATTGAGAAGTTTAAGGGATGACTCCATTGAAGTTTTCAGGACATCGACTAAATTGACAGGGCGTTAAAATGAAAACTGTTTCCACTCGTTGAGAAATTTTAGACTGGGAGCAATGGAATAGAAAAATAAAGGCAAGTCTTTGCGGGTCTTTTCGGAGTGAATGTGAGAAACGCAGTAAAGCACAATGGATGATGGTTGTTTGAAGTTTGGTAAACAATTTGTAAATAGTAATTAATGCGAGTCAACACGTGAGGAAATTAGGGTAATGGAGGAAGATAAAATTGAGCTACAAAATGACATTGAGTTGAATCCAATGTTTAAGAAATCGTACCAAAAATTCTGGTTGGGAATGGGCCCAGGAATGATTGGGTTAACATATGATGAGCGGTTGACAGCACTGGGCCTGTAATTGCTGGAGTTTAGAAGGATGAGGGGGAAACCTCATTGAAATTTACCGAATAGTGAAAGGCCTGGATAGGGTGGATGTGGAGAGGATGTTTTCACTAGTGGGAGAGTCCATTACCTCAGAATAAAAAGACGTACTTTAGAAAGGAGATAAGGAGAAATGTATTTAGTCAGAAGGTGGCGAATCTGCGGAATTCATTGCCACAGAAGATTGTGGAGGCCGTCAATGGATATTTTTAAGGCAGAAAGGATTCTTAATTAGTACGGGTGTAAGGGATTATGGTGAAAAAGCAGGAGAATGGGGTTGAGAGGGAAAGATAGGTCAGCCATGATTGAATGGCAGAGTAGGCTTGGTAGGTCAAATCGCCTAATTCTGATCCTATAATTTATGAACGTACAGAATGAAATTTCCAATCACTATCCTGCACTATGAATAGTGGTTAAGAAACACCTTGTTGCATTTCCAACATCATATTTAGTAAGGTGGTTTTAGTGTGGGCACCCAACTTCTCTCCATGTAAAGAAATCAACTCCAGATTACTGAATGTGGTAATATACGAGTCCTGCTAAGTAACTTTAAACCAGACATTGGGAAAACGGTATCAGGCCCATCCATCGCATTGAGAATTTATTGAACAGTGAAGTAGTACTAAATGAGGTATCTAGGACTCTTGCTAAATGACATTCAAGCTTTGAAAAGTTGGTAACATTGGATCAAGTTCATCAATTTTGTTAAATTAAAAAGCTGTAACTGGATTTTGAATAAATGTGCAATTAATTGTTACTGTTTTGAATTGTATCGCATTATTTTCTTCTTTAGTCAGTCGTGCAAACTGCTATTCTGAATAATGCCTTTTATAGGGGGGCACTGGGGTTGAGTTTATGGAGCCAAGGGGGCAGTTTGGCAACCACTGAGCTACAGCAACCTTTCTGAGTGTGTGTTAAGATGTTCTTCCATTTCTTCTGGCCAATAAACTACATCTGCCTGCTCCATCTTTGCTACCAAGATGCAATGCAGCATCTAAAAACTGATGCCCAAAGTCTTGTCATCGCAACATTGTTGAGTTTAGTGTATCGTCATGTGTACTGAGGTACAGTGAAAAGCTTTTGTTGCATGCTAACCAGTCAGCGGAAAGACAATACATGATTACAATCGAGCTATATACAGTGTACAGATACATAATAACGGAAATAACGTGTTTTACGTTTACTGCAAGATAGAGCCAGTAAAGTCCAATCAGAGATGGTCCAAGGGTAGCCATAGCTCATAAGTGCCTCAGAGGGCGGTGAGGTCGGTTCTCTGGATAATTTCAAGAGAGAGCTAGAAAGGGCTATTAAAGATAGCGGAGTCTTGGTATACAGATGTAGTATATGAGATTAGTACACAAACTTAAAGCACACGGTATTGGGGGTTCAGTATTGATGTGGATAGAGAACTGGCTGGCAGACAGGAAGAAAAGAGTAGGAGTAAACGGGTCATTTTCAGAATGGCAGGCAGTGACTAGCGGGGTACCGTAAGGCTCAGTGCTGGGACCCCAGCTATTTACAATATACATTAATGATCTGGAGGAGGGAATTGAATGCCACATCTCCAAGTTTGCGGATGACATGAAGCTGGGGGGCAGTGTTAGCTGTGAGGAGGATGCTAGGAGGCTGAAAGGTGGCTTGGATAGGTTGGGTGTGGGCAAATGCATGGCAGATGCAGCATAATGTGGATAAATGTGAGGTTATCCACTTTGGTGGCAAAAACAGGAGGGTAGACTATTATCTGAATGGTGGCCGATTAGGAAAAGGGGAGATGCAACGAGACCTGGGTGACATGGTACACCAGTCATTGAAAGTAGGCATGCAGGTGCAGCAGGCTGTGAAGAAAGCGAATGGTATGTTGGCATTCATAGCAAAAGGATTTGAGTACAAGAGCAGGGAGGTTCTACTGCAGTTGTACAGGGTCTTGGTGAGGCCACACCTGGAGTTTTGCATACAGTTTTGGTCTCCTAATCTGAGGAAAGACATTCTTGCAATAGAGGGAGTACAGAGAAGGTTCACCAGACTGATTCCTGGGATGGCAGGACTTCCATATGAAGAAAGACTGGATAGACTCGGCTTGTACTGGCTGGAATTTAGAAGATTGAGGGGGGATCTTATAGAGACTTACAAAATTGTTAAGGGCTAGATGCAGGAAGATTGTTCCCGATGTTGGGGAACTCCAGAACAAGGGGTCACAGTTTAAGGATAAGGAGGAAGTCTTTTAGGACCGAGGTGAGAAAACCATTTTGCACACAGAGAGTGGTGAATCTATGGAATTTCATTTCGGAGTCACGTGAGTGACTTCGTGAAGAGCCCGCCGGCGCGCATGCTCGACATATCGTCGTAACGCGTTGCTGCGACGGCTGGCGGTGGAGCGCGCTCCTCGCCAGCCCTTCATAAGGGGCCACGGAGGTGAGTATTCCACCTTTAGTTGGTGGTCCTTGTTGTCTGATTATGTCTTGCAGCAAGGACATGGATGGGAGTTCGAAGGGCCGGAGGACGTCAGGACGAGTTCGCCGGTCAACAGTTCCGGGGCCTTTACCATCGGCAGTACCTGCAGCGTAGGCCGGGACTCAGGCGGAGATGTGGGTAAGCCCTGTGTTCACAGGTCCAGATCCGCCAGCACACCACAGCTCGGAGGAGTTCGACGAGGAGGAGTGTGGTGTGCCGCCAGAGCAGGGGGACCCTGCCATGGCAGTCAGGTTGTCAGCGGGCTCGCTGGCGACCTCGAGCAGGGCGCGTGCCGTTGCACGGCCTGTTCCACTCAGCCCTCCGAGAAGGGGGAGGGGAGGAGCCCAGAAGTCTAACCCTGTTAGGGCTAAGGCATTGCCTGTCGCGGAGGAGCGGTCAGGTTCCAGGGCGAGACCCGGGGCGGCTGTGAGGTCCAGCCGGCACACCCCGACTCTCGACGCCGGGACGGGTCGGTTGAGTCGGGTCTCGTCGCGGTCGCCGAGCCCCCCATGGATGGGTGGGCGGCACCATGCGTCGGCAACGTCCACGATGTGGGCAGCCGGCAAGACTGCGCGGGCCCCAGGCAGCCATGCTTCGGCTGGTGCCGACACCTCGCCGCATGTGCCCTTAGTGGCAGCGGCTTCAGCTCTTGCTAAACGGAGGCGATTGAACACGCCCGCGCAGGAATCGCGCAGTTTCGCCTCGGCGGCTGTTAGCGACAACTACCGGCACCGGCAGGGCCTCGACGAGGTGCGGGCCGATGACAGGAGCCCGGTTTTCTTTTCAGAGCCGGAGGACTCCGACCACCTGAGTGTTCAGGGTGAAGGGCGTATTGACCGTATGGAGCGGCTGCTGGAGCTCCTGCTTCAACGTCAACAACAGCAGGGCAGCAACAGGCACAGGGCGTCTTCACCAACATCTACTATCAGCCTGGAGCAGCACGAGGAGGAGGTTCTGGTGGATCCCGTACCACCTCCGGTGGAGGTGCCAGCGGAGGAACTTTTGGATGTGGCGACCAAATTCGCGGCCCCACATACGGCTGGTCTTCCTCTCAATTCAAAGCTGGCAGCCACAGTGGACTTTCTTAATAATCAGGTGCTGCAGGAAGAAGTCCTCATCCAGGCTATGAGCCGTCACAAGGCTCCATCAAACTGCAACTCCCTCAACGTGCCTGTGGTCAATACGCCAATATGGGGCAACATCAGTGCGGCTATCCGTCAACAAGAGCTACAATTGCAGCGGATCCTGAAACTCCTCACGGCCGGTATTACCGCCTTTGCGCGGTCGGTGGACGAGGACGAGCTGAATTTGGACCAGGAAGATGCTCTGGCCTTATTGTGCGCGACCCAGCACGAAATCAACGGGTTTCGCAAAAACAGCATCCGCCCAGCACTCAACCCGAAGTTTGCAGGATTGTGCAAACCACCGCCGCCGCCGCCGCCCCGTCAGCTCTTTGGTGAGGACCTCTCGAAGAGAGTCAAAGAGCTTGACGAACAAGCCAAAACGGTGGGGATCATGCGCTCTAAGAGTGCCCCCACACCGTCCGGCTCAAAAGCTCCATACATTCGCTCACGAGGGTCGGCCAGTGCCGCGACGAGGACTCACCCTCTAGCTCCACAACGACAACAACACCAGAACCAGCACCAAGGGTCTTTTTTAGGACAGGGTCGGCAGAGACCTTTTTGGAAATCAAAGACGCCGCGCCCTCAAGCCAACCCAGCACCTCCACGGCCACCCACACGTGTCAAGGACCGCCGGTAACCACGGAGGTGAGGGGGTCTGGTTCTCTCTTTTCTCTCTGTTTAACTTCCCATGTTGGTGGTCGTTTACGGTTGTTTTTGGATGCATGGGGTAATTTTACTGGTGATGAGTATGTGTTGCGGAATATTCAGGGGCATAAAATTGAGTTTATTAATGGCGACATTCCTCCATCCCAGCACATGCCTGGTCGTACGTTCAAATTGTCTGCTACAGAACAGGCAGCAGGTTACAAGGAAATTTTAAGTTTGGAACAGAAGGGTGTGATTGAGAAAACAGTGCATGAGCCAATTGAATTTGTTTCGAACATATTTACTAGACCTAAGAAGGATGGAGGCTGTCGTGTCATTATTGATCTAACCCGTTTGAATACGTTTGTAACATATACTCATTTTAAAATGGATACGTTTGAAACAGCCAAATCATTGATTTCTCATGGCTGCTTTATGGCATGCATTGATTTGAGGGATGCATATTATTCAGTATCCATCCAGAAAGATGATAGAAGGTTTTTGAAATTTATCTGGATGGGGCAACTTTGGCAGTATAAGGCTTTGCCTAATGGGCTTACTACAGCCCCTAGATTGTTCACTAAATTGGTGAAGCCAATCATGGCTTATTTGAGACAACGACATCATATAGTTATGGCCTATTTAGATGATGTCTTTATTGTGGGCCACACCCTGCAATTGGCTGAACAGGGTGTTGCAGCTGCTGTCAATATATTTCAACAATTAGGATTCATTGTCCATCCAGAGAAATCAAAGTTCTGCCCTGCCCAGGTAATTAATTACCTAGGGTTCACGGTGAACTCAATGAGCATGAGGATAACTATACCAATTAACAAAATTGAGGAAGTCACTAAGGTGTGCAGAGATTTAATTGGCACCAATATACCATCGATTCGGCATACAGCCACAGTAATTGGCAAGTTAGTGGCTTTGTTTCCGGCAGCACGATATGGACCTTTGCATTATCAGAATTTGCAAAGAGCTAAAATTACTGCGTTAAAATGGAACGCTGGTCATTACGATCGATCTATGCAGCTGCCGTCCGAAGCGATAACTGAGTTGCAATGGTGGGTGTGTCACATTAGCAACTCATTTAAGCCTGTCAGGGAGGCTAATCCGGTGGTATATTTACAGATGCAAGCTCCAATGGCTGGGGAGCTACTGATAATTGCTCTAGTTGTGGGGGTAGATGGGACACCCTTGAGGCATCGATGTTGTTGACTCAAGGGATTAACTATTTGGAGTTGCTGGCAGCATTCCACGGACTTCGTGCATATTGTTCCAAGCTTGTTGGAGCACACGTCCGTCTCCAAATAGACAACACCACAGCTGTGGCATATTTAAACCATATGGGTGGTACCAGGTCAGTTTCGTGTGACAAATTGGCTAACTCAATTTGGCTCTGGTGTATTCAAAGAGACATTTGGATTTCAGCTACCTATTTGCCAGGTGAGCTTAATACTGTGGCGGACACCAGGTCACGCAAATTTAATGACAACATTGAATGGATGTTGCATCCTGAGATTTTTGCTAAAGTCACAGCCAAATTTGGTAAACCGGACATTGACCTTTTTGCATCACGGTTGAACCATCAGGTACCAGCCTACGTTTCATGGGAACCAGATCCTGGGGCAATAGCGCTAGATGCATTCTCGCTGGACTGGGGGAATTGGGTTTTCTATGCCTTCCCTCCGTTTTGCCTCATCAGTCGGGTATTGCGAAAGATTCAGGCAGATGCTGCCAAGGGCATCCTTATTATACCCGACTGGCCCACACAGCCTTGGTATCCGGTGGTCTTTGACATGCTTAACGAACCTTGGGTCCTTTTGAAGGGTTGCCCACAATTGGTTACTCACCCTGTGTCAGGGGAGCCACATCCCTGCCATGGCTATTTAAATTTGTTGGCTTGCAGGTTCTGAACAGGCCGTTAGTCCAATACGGCCTCTCGGCTCGGACCATGGATACCATCGGGGCGTCGTGTCGAGAGTCCACAAGGCGAAGATACCGCTCGCATATTAAGAAGTGGGAAGCCTACTGCAGCCGCTCTCGCATCACGTACGATGACGTGACAATAACCGACGTCCTGGAATTCCTCGCGGGGTTGCACCATGATGAACACTTAAGTTACAGTGCCATCAACAGCGCCAGAAGTGCGCTATCATTCTACCTCAAGATTGGGGTAGGATCCAACAGGCTAGTGTCCAGACTCATGCGGGGTATATTCAATATGAATCCGCCTACACCACGTTATAATATCACCTGGGATGTCAGGGACGTATTAACCCTGCTCAGGACGTGGTCTCCCATGGAAGGGCTCCAACTGGACCAACTCACCATGAAGCTGGTGATGTTACTAGCGCTGACTTCAGCTCAGAGGGTACAGACACTACACAAACTGCGTGTCGACAGAATGACATCTACCCCTACAGAAGTAGTCTTTTTCGTTGACGAGCTACTAAAGCAGCATAGACCTGGGTGCACAGGGCTGCAGCTGAAGTTCCCGGCATACCCCGCAGATGCTAGGCTATGTTTAGCCTCACATATCCGCCACTATGTCAAGGTGACGGCACGCATCAGAGGAATGGAGAGATACCTGCTTGTCACTCTTAAGAGACCTCATCATCGAGTGACAGTCCAGACGATATCCAGGTGGCTTCGAGTCGTCTTGGGTAAGTCAGGTATCGACACTAATGTGTTCAAGTCTCATTCCACCAGGGCTGCATCGACGTCAGCGGCGAGGGTCATGGAGGTGCCCATGGACCAAATTCTCGCCACAGCAGGATGGGCGAATGAAGCTGTGTTCCAGCGTTTTTATAACAAGCCTGTTGCTGCTCCTCTACAGTTCGCAGAAGCCGTGCTGAATGCAGGTCAAGAACGTGGAGATGTCCCCGCATGAGGGGTTTTTGATTTGTTATTAATAAATATGCTTTTGTTTTGCAGTATGAGCTATTGAGCCAGTTTGTTCCTCCCATCCATCCCTGGTAGTGGTGTGTCAGCATGGACGTGGTCCAGGGCGTGTAATCACAGAAGCTTTGAAGTCTTCACGAAGTCACTCACGTGACTCCGAAATGAAATAGTAAGATTGAACGA
Source organism: Raja brachyura (assembly GCA_963514005.1). Next base: position 12,153,641 of record OY740788.1, read on the forward strand.
GAACTTACCAGTTCGAAGGTTGATCTTTATTTCATGAGGAGTCGAAGTGAGGGATTTCGTGCCCTCCTCGCCCAACCCTCAATCACCTTCATCTGGTAATCTTAGTCAATTCAATCATACTATGCGAAGTCATTTCTATTGTTGGTTCTGTGATTCCACGCCGCTACTTTGAAGTATGTCGAGCATGCGCGCCGGCGGGCTCTTCACGAAATCCCTCACTTCGACTCCTCATGAAATAAAGATCAACCTTCGAACTGGTAAGTTCTCGTTCAATCTTACTATTCTCTGCCACAGAAGGTAGTTGAGGCCAGTTCATTGGCTATATTTAAGAGGAAGTTAGATGTGGCCCTTGTGGCTAAAGGGATCAGGGGGTATGGAGAGAAGGCAGGTGCAGGATACTGAGTTGGATGATCAGCCATGATCATATTGAATGGCGGTGCAGGCGCGAAGGGCTGAATGGCCTACTCTTGCACCTATTTTCTATGTTTCTATGAGTCAGGGGATATGGGGAGAAGGCAGGAACGAGGTACTGATTGTGGATGATCAGCCATGATCACATTGAATGGCGGGTAGACAAAAATGCTGGAGAAACTCAGCGGGTGAGGCAGCATCTATGGAGTGACGGGATAGGTGACGTTTCTGGTCAAGACCCTTCTTCGGTCTCGACCCGAAGCGTCACCTATCCCTTCGCTCCATAGATGCTGCCTCACCCGCTGCGTTTCTCCAGCATTTTTGCCTTCCTTCGATTTTTCGAGCATCTGTAGTTCTTTCTTAAACATTGAATGGCGGTGCTGGCTCGATGGGCTGAATGGCCTACTCCTGCACCTATTGTCTATTGTCTATGTTGTAGGAGCAGATTCAAGCCATCAAGCTCTACGAATAACCTACCAACGAGGTAGGTTATTCTCAGCTAAGTCTCAGTCTCAGCTAGAATAACTGATGAGTCCTGCACCAACCTCAAAGCTTCCAATGACCCTTGCCATTTAGCCTATAAACTGCAGCTAGGAGTATTTGCATGTGGTTTGACAACAGAGATGGAAAGATAACAAATATATTAGTTTATCCCTTAAAATGTAGTGGGAGTTTTATGCTATTTGTGAGATGTTTCCACACACTGAGATTTCAACTGTAACATTTCAAGTTTGAGAGAGCCGACACTTCATGGCCTGTGTGCTGATATCATGACCACATGAATGATTCGGCAGTGCAAGAAATTTTACTTGAAATTGAGAGTGGTAGCAAAGAGCCTTTAATTTTTGTAAGCATTTTTTGTGTGGCAAACACTGCAAGGAAAATGCCAGCACGTACTGCGAGAAAAGTTAGCCCTTGTCAGCCCTGGCTTTCCCACTTTGTCTCACCATTACCAATGCTTTGGAGACCCCCTCTATGCGCTAATTTAACACTAGTGACCATTCCACCTGGTATTTCTGTATTTCAGTTTCCAAACTAATTTCCATCTCCACCTAATTTCCTGTTCTCACCCACAGCACAGAACACTAAGTATCAAATGAGTGAATAACCCAAAAAACATTTTAAAAAACTGGATGACCCAGTGGCGCAATGGTAGAGTTACAGCCTCACAGCACCAGAGACCTGGGTATGATCCTGACTACAAGTGCTGTCTGTACGGAGTTTGTACGTTCTCGCTGTGCTGCGTGAGTTTTATCCGGTGGCTCTGGTTTCCTTCCATATTCTAAAGACGTGAAGGTTTGTAGGTTGTGTAGGAAAGAACTGAAGAAGGGTCTCGACATGAAACGTCACCCATTCCTTCTCTCCAGAGATGCTGCCTGTCCCGCTGAGTTACTCCAGCATTTTGCGTCTATCCCAGGTTTGTAGGTTAATTGGCTTCTGTAAAAATTGTCTTCGGTGTGTAGGATAGAACTAATATGTGGGTGATCGCTGGTTGGCATGGTCTCAGTGAGCCAAAGGGACTGTTTCCACACTGTATCTCTAAGATTAAAACTAAAACTACTGCTTTGACATTATTCCTTCTGACTTTTCATCGGCAACATTTACCACAATTAATAAGGTTGGGGGTAATTCATTAGTATTCATAAAAGACCTTAAGTAAGATTAAACCCAGACCTTTCGGCTTTGCTGCATGTTTTTTGAGCCAGTGCAGTGTATTTTCACACTCATAATGATCATTCAGTATGAAAAGGTTGGAAGGCACTTGCTCAGTAAATTGTCTGTCAGGATCCACAGTCACATCCTTGGTACTTGATCGTACGTCCGCTCCTGTGGGACACGGAACCTACATAATAGAAAATATGTTTTAATCAGTCTTAGTTTTCTAAAATTCACTTCAACTATACTTTTATTGATTTAGTTAACACTGATGCCAGCTGTCCTTTTTTTGCCTCTTGTCACCAGGAAAAATGATCTCCCTATATGCCCTTATTGCCTTCGGCATGACATCCAGCACTGTGCCAGTGAATCTGGAGGAGCAATGATGCATCGGCAATCAACTTCCCCCACCTTGTTAACCTTACAGGTAATTACATAAAAACAGCAAACCTCATGCTTTCAAAGACCTTTTAATTACATGCACTGAAATTGCTTAACTTGTGTTATCATTGACCTCTTTATTCTCAATCATTTGATTAACTGTTAACAATTATGGAGCCAAATTAACACAACAGCAAAAGCTGTAAATGGAACGAAGTCAGAACAGTCATGACGCATGGTTAAATCGATATGTGCAAAGTAGCAGGCATGAATTTTGTTTCCATTTACAATTTTTCCTCCTAAACTGATGATAAGGCCTAAGCAATTGTCACAAGAAATTCTCTATCTTAGTACAGATGGTGTACAAAGGAGGGGAGTTTTAATATGAGTCTTTGGGACTTCTCCTTGGACCAGCACCTAAGTTCTCCAGATCAGCCTTCACCAGCTGGAGTCCTCAAAGGGACAGCGAGCCTTGAAACTTGTTGCTCCCAGCCACTGCTTGTATCAATGGAGACAGGAATGGCAGAGGGTGTGAGATTTGTTGCTTTATTATATAATATATATATGCTCATATAAATATTTATTTATATTTTAATATGTTTATAATCTTGAATTGTTCTTTCTCAAATTATTGATGCGAATCTTTGAAAACCACCTTACATTGTATCATTATAATCGGCCTAATAGCAAACCCCTCACTTACCTCCTCCCAGGAAGATAGAAAGTTAAATCTATGCTGCACTCTACACCAGGAGAAATAATTTCATGTAAATGAAGGTTGTGATTTGAAATGCATAAACTGTAAGACAATTAAATCAGATTCCACAATAATGTTCAAAAGTTAATTAGACAAATATTTGAAGAACACCTATTTGAATGGTTTAGGGGAAAAAAGTTAAGGATATGGGGCTAACACATCAACTCTTAGAAACAGTTGGCACGGACTCCTGCATGATAATATTCCACAAAGTTAGTAGTGAACTTTATTACAAAGCTTCTGCAGTTATTGGCAAATGGATCAGTGTTAAAATTTTGTAAATATGAGAAACACTGTTAATTTGGTCCACAGGAAATAACACATTTTACATGATAAGAATTAATATGATATGCATGTTAAGGTGATAAGGTTCATTAAAAGAAGATCCATTGGATACTAGAATATATCCATACATATCATCTGTTTTACATATATGTATAAAACAGATGATTATATTAATTATAAGATATAATTTTGTCATTTTAACATAATTCTGTTATGTCTGAAAGTGATTTATTTTATTTCCTTCCATGCTAACATTTGCATAGTGAAGGTTTGGATAAATCTTTGCTGAGGGAATTTATTAACTTGCATTTTAACAATATTCTGCATTTCTACTGAAAGTTTTCATTTTAATCCTTGCATCCTGAAAGTTTTGACTTCAGATACAAACCTCTTGTTGATGATTAGTTCCTTAGCTTATGTTTTTTTTCTGGAGGGAGTACTAACTGTTCCAGAGAACAGAGAACAAGAGCTGTCCTAGAGCCGATGCATGAAAAAAAGCACTGAGCATTGCAAAGGACAGACTGCACCCCTTCCACACACATCTGGATCTCCTGCTAAACAGCTTCCTTCCACAGTCTGTGAGGCTGCGAAACAATCACTCCACCTGATTCTGCTGCTTTTTTGAACTGACAATTTAAATCAGCTGCCCTGGATAATTTATGACTGTTTTTACTTGTATTTTAATGTTGCTGGGTTTTTGTACCTGCACTTTTAACTATTCGTTTTGTTTTTATCAGGGACCGGATTGTTTTTTATTGTTTTTATTTATGTGTGAAATGTTTAAGTTTTATGTGCGATGCTCTGGTATTTCCTGCGAAACGTCTTCTCTTATCGCAATGTACAACTGTTGCTTTGCAAGATGACAATAAACGTTGATTGATTGATTGAACATAGAAACATAGAAATTAGGTGCAGGAGGAGGCCATTCGGCCCTTCGAGCCAGCACCGCCATTCATTGTGATCATGACTGATCGTCCCCTATCAATAACCCGTGCCTGCCTTCTCCCCATATCCCTTGACTCCACTAGCCCCCAGAGCTCTATCCAACTCTCTCTTAAATCCATCCAGTGACTTGGCCTCCACTGCCCTCTGTGGCAGGGAATTCCATAAATTCAAATCTCTCTGGGTGAAAAAATATTTTCTCACCTCAGTCTTAAATGACCTCTCCTTTATTCTAAGACTGTGGCCCCTGGTTCTGGACTCACCCAACATTGGGAACATTTTTCCTGCATCTAGCTTGTCCAGTCCTTTTATAATTTTATATGTTTCTATAAGAAAACCCCTCATCCTTCTAAACTCCAGTGAATACAAGCCTAGTCTTTTCATTCTTTCCTCATGTGACAGTCCCGCCATCCCAGGGACCAATCTCGTGAACCTACGCTGCACTGCCTCAATCACAAGGACATCCATCCTCAAATTAGGAGACCAAAACTGTACACAATACTCCAGATGTGGTCTCACCAGAGCCCTATACAACTGCAGAAGAACCTCTTTACTCCTATACTGAAATCCTCTTGTTATGAAGGCCAACATTCCATTAACTTTCTTCACTGACTGCTGTACCTGTAAGCCAACTTTCAGTGACTAGTGTACAAGGATGCCCAGGTCTTGCTGCACCTCCCCTTTACCTAACCCAATTGAGATAATAATCTGGCCCCTTGTTTTTGCCACCAAAGTGGATAACCGCACCTTTATCAATATTATACTGCATCTGCCATGCATCTGCCCACTCACTCAACCTGTCCAGGTCACCCTGCAACCTCCTAACATCCTCTTCACAGTTCACACTGCCACCCAGCTTTGTGTCATCCGCAAACTTGCCAGTGTTCCTCCTAATTCCCTCTTCCAAATCATTAATATATATGGTAAACAGTTGCGGCCCCAACACCGAGCCTTGCGGCACTCCACTCACCACTGCCTGCCATTCTGAAAAGGACCCGTTCACTCCTACTCTTTGCTTCCGGTCAGCCAACCAATTTTCTATCCATGTCAACACCCTACCCCCAATACCATGTGGTCTAATTTTAGTCACCAGTCTTCCGGGTGGGACCTTATCAAAGGCTTTCTGAAAGTCTAGATATACTACATCCACTGGTTCCCCTTCATCCATTTTACTTGTCACATCCTCAAAAAACTCCAATAGATTAGACAAGCATGAATCCATGTTGACCTGGACTAATCATTTTACTGCTATCTAAATGCCCCATTATTACCTCTTTAATAATTGACTCCAGCATCTTTCCCACCACCGAAGTCAGGCTAACTGGTCTGTAATTCCTCGTTTTCTCTCTCGCTCTTTTCTTGAAAAGTGGGATAACATTAGCTATCCTCCAATCCACAGGAACTGATCCTGAATCTATTGAACATTGGAAAATAATCACCAATGCGTCCACTATTTCTAGAGCCACCTCCCTGAGGACCCTGGAATGCAGACCATCAGGCCCAGGGGATTTATCATCCTTCAGTCCCATTAGCCTACCCCATACTATTTCTCGCCTAATGAAAATTTATTTCAGTTCCTCTACCCCCTTAGATCCTCTGTCCTCCAGTACATCTGGGAGATTGTTTGTGTCTTCCTTAGTGAAGACAGATCCGAAGTACCTATTCAACTCTTCTGCCATTTCCTTGTTGTCCATCATAATTTCACCCGTGTCTGCCTTCAAGGGACCCACATTTGACTTTGCTACTCTTTTCCCCTTAACATATCTAAAGAACCTTTTACTGTCCTTCTTCATATTCCTGGCCAGCTTCCCTTCGTAATTCATCTTTTCAGCCCGTATTGCCTGTTTTGTTTCCTTCTGTTGTCCTATGAAAGTTTCCCAATCCTCTGCCTCCTCTTTGCTGTGTTATACATTTTTTCTTTTCGTTTTATTCTACCACTAACTTCTCTTGTCAGCCACGGTTGCCTCCTACTCCCCTTAGAATCTTTCTTACTTTTTGGAATTAAATGATCCTGCGTCTTCCCTATTATGCCCTGTTCATGTGTGTATGTATTTATATAATGATATATGGACACACTGATCTGTTTTGTAGTAAATGCCTACTATGTTCTATGTGCCGAAGCAAAGCAAGAATTTAATTGTCCAATCAGGGACACATGACAATAAACTCACTTGAACATGAACACTTGAACTTGAAATTCCTGCCATTGCTGTTCCACCGTCATATCTGCTAGGTTCCCTTTCCAGTCTACCTTGGCCAGCTCCCCTCTCATGCCTTCATAGTCCCCTTTGTTCAACTGCATCACTGACACTTCCGATTTAACTTTCTCCTTCTCAAATTGCAGATTAAAACTAATCATATTATGATCAGAATATGTATATTGAATATGAATATAATCAAAGTAGTCGCAGAAAGAAATTTAGCAAAAAATGGAATTAAATGAGAATGAATAAAAGTCAGTAATCAATCGTACCTCTACATATTTTGCTTTGTGGGTACTTAGACTTACCTGGAACTGTTGTCCCGTGCAAAGGATTAGATGTTCATATGGTACTTTTGTACCGCCAGTTACAATCACATGTTTGGCAGCTCTGTCAATGCCAATCATCTTGACGACCACTATATTAACCCAAGACTGCAATGACATCAGTGCATAATCGTCATGTTCATAACTGTGACTGCAGAAGGAAAGGAACATTTTTTTTTAATTGACAATTTCAGCCTTTCTAAAATTAACAAATCGTATTGTAGGCGATGAGTCCACAGTTTATACTATTGGCTAAGCTTACAGACAAAGCTTACAGACAAAGATCACGGGTAGGAACTCAACATGTGGAATTATGAAACAGAACTCAGAGTGCTGGAGCAACTCAGAGGGTCAAGCAACATCTGTGGAGGACATGGATTGGTGACGTTCCAGGTCAGAACTCTTCTTCAGACTGATTGCTGTGGAGAAGAGGATGGGATTGGACAAAGCCTGGCAAGTGATAAGTGGATAAAGTGCTGTAGTAACTCAGTGGGTCAGGCAACATCCAACTCTTATCTTCTTGCAGATGAAACGTGTTAATGTGCGACGATCGCTGGTCTGCACGGACTCGGTGGGCCAAAGGGCCTGTTTCCGTGCTGTATCATGAAAACTAAAAAAAAGTGTGGAGACAGGACTTTTGACCCAACTTCCTCAACTTGACCCAGTAATGTTAAAATTGTACAAGGCATTGGTGAGACCAATTCTGGAGTATGGTGTACAATTTTGGTTGCCTAATTATAGGAAGGATGTCAACAAAATAGAGAGAGTACAAAGGAGATTTACTAGAATGTTGCCTGGGTTCCAGCAACTAAGTTACAGAGAAAGGTTGAACAAGTTAGGTCTTTATTCTTTGGAGCGCAGAAGGTTAAGGGGGGACTTGATTGATGTCTTTAAAATTATGAAAGGGATAGACAGAGTTGACGTAGATAAGCTTTTCCCATTGAAGGTAGGGAAGATTCAAACAAGAGGGCATGATATGAGAATTAAGGGACAGAAGTTTAGGGGTAACATGAGGGGGAACTTCTTTACTCAGAGAGTGGTGGCTGTGTGGAATGATCTTCCAGCAGAAGTGGTGGAGGCAGGATCGATTTTAACATTTAAAAGTAAAGTGGATAGGTATATGGATGGGAAGGGAATGGAGGGGTATGGTCTGAGTGCAGGTAGATGGGACTAGGAGAAAATAAATGGTCGGCACGGACTGGAAGGGCCGAGAAGGCCTGATTCTGTGCTGTAATTGTTATATGGTTGTTATATGGTATACAATGGTGCCGGAGCTAGAAAACAATGCTTCTTCTGCCGTAGTGAATAACAATCCTGTGGGTAGCTCAGAGTAATCTAAATGAAATCTCAAAGGATACGAGATCATGACTTCTTCAGCATTGCACTGAGGCAGCAGGCCAGATTCTGACTCGTGACCATCTGATAAGGAGATGACAGTGCAAATATTGAGCTGTTTATGATCATCAAATTTATCTGGCACAAATGGATAACAGGGAAGGGGCAAATAATTTGTTCAGTAAGGATATGACATTAAGTTTAAGATACTTCCATATTTTCCATGTGATCAGTTTGTGTCAGTTTTATTAGTTAAGATTTCTATGCAATGTAATTCCATGTGATACTATCAACAGTAAAACAAGAAGTTCTTAATGCCTGGATCTATTTAAATTGCTTGTACCCTTTTGCTATTTTGTGTACCTTGTTGCCATCCTCCTCCCTCAGGAGGGATAGAGAGAAAGGAAAAGGAGGTGGGGTAGCGTTGCTGGTTAGAGAAGAGATTAACGCAATGGAAAGGAAGGACATTAGCTTGGAGCATGTGGAATCGGTATGGGTAGAGCTGCGAAACACTAAGGGGCAGAAAACTCTGGTGGGTGTTGTGTACAGGCCACCTAACAGTAGTAGTGAAGTTGGGGATGATATCAAATGGGAAATTAGAAATGCGTGCGACAAAGGCAAAACAGTTATAATGGGTGACTTCAATCTACATATAGATTGGGTGAATCAAATTGGCAGGGGCACTGAGGAAGAGGATTTTATGGAATGTATGCGGGATAGTTATCTAAATCAACATGTAAAGGAACCAACGAGAGAGCAGGCTATTTTAGACTGGCTATTGACTAATGAGGAAGGGTTAGTTAGCAGTCTTGTTGTGTGTGCCCCCTTTGGCAAGAGTGACCATAATATGGTTGAGTTCTTCATTAGGATGGAGAGTGACATTGTTAATTCAGAAACAATGGTTCTGAACTTAAAGAAAGGTAACTGAGGGTATGAGACGTGAATTGGCCAAGATTGACTGGCAATCAATTTTAAAAGGGTTGACGGTGGATATGTAATGGAAGACATTTAAAGACTGCATGGATGAAAAGCAAAAATTGTTCATCACAGTTTGGCAAAAGAATAAATCAGGGAAGGTAGTGCATCCGTGGATAACAAGGGAAATCAGGGATAGTATCAAAGCAAAGGATGATGCGTACTAAGCAGCATACCAGAGGACTGGGAGAAATTCAGAGACCAGCAGAGGAAGGGAATGGAGGAAAAAGGGCTAAATTTGGAAAGGAAAAATAGATTATGAAAGAAAACTGGCAGGGAACATAAAAACCGACTGCAAAAGTTTTTATAGATATGTGAAGAGAAAGAGATTAGTTAAAACAAATGTAGGTCCCTTGCAGTCAGAAACAGGTGAGTTGATCATGGGGAACAAGGATATAGCGGACCAATTGAATAACTACTTTGGTTCCGTCTTAACTAAGGAAGACATTAATAATCTGCCGGAAATAGCAGGGGACCGCGGGTCAAAGGAGGAATTGAGTGAAATCCAGGTTAGTCGGGAAGTGGTGTTGGGTAAATTGAATGGATTAAAGGCCAATAAATCCCCAGGGTGAGATAGGCTGCATCCCAGAGTACTTAAGGAAGTAGCTCCGGAAATAGTGGATGCATTAGTGATAATCTTTCAAAACTCTTTAGATGCTGGAGTAGTTCCTGAGGATTGGCGGGTAGCAAATGTAACCCCTCTTTTTAAGAAGGGAGGGAGAGAGAAAACGGAGAATTACAGACAAGTTACTCTAACATCGGTAGTGGGGAAACTGCTAGAGTCAGTTATTAAAGATGGGATAACAACACATTTGGAAAGTGGTGAAGTCATTGGACAATGTCAGCATGGATTTACGAAATCATGTCTGACGAATCTTGTGGAATATTTCGAGGATGTAACTAGTAGCGTGGATAGGGGAGAACCGGTGGAGGTGGTGTATCTGGACTTCCAGAAGGCTTTCGACAAGGTCCCACATTAGAGATAAGTATACAAACTTAAAGCAAATGGTATTGGGGGTTCAGTATTGATGTGGATAGAGAACTGGCTGGCAAACAGGAAGCAAAGAGTAGGAGTAAACGGGTCCTTTTCACAATGGCAGGCAGTGACTGTGGGGTACCGCAAGGCTCAGTGTTGGGACCCCAGCTATTTACAATATACATTAATATATGATGAGGGAATTGAAGGCAATATCTCCAAGTTTGTGGATGACACTAAGCTGGGGGTCAGTGTTAGCTATGAGGAGGATGCTAGGAGACTGCAAGGTGACTTGGATAGGTTGGGTGAGTGGGAAAATGTTTGGCAGATGCAGTATATTATGGATAAATGTGAGGTTATCCACTTTGGTGGCAAAACTAGGAAAGCAGACTGTTGTCTAAATGGGGAGATGCAGCACGACCTGGGTGTCATGGTGCACCAGTCACTGAAAGTAGGCATGCAGATGCAGCAGGCAGTGAAGAAAGCGAATGGTATGTTAGCTTTCATAGCAAAAGAATTTGAGTATAGGAGCAGGGAGGTACTATTTCAGTTGTATAGGGTCTTGGTGAGACCATACCTGGAGTATTGCGTACAGTTCTGGTCTCCAAATCTGAGGAAGGACATTATTGCCATAGAGGGAGTGCAGAGAAAGTTCACCAGACAGATTCCTGGGATGTCAGGACTGTCTTATGAAGAAAGACTTGATAGACTCAGTTTGTACTCTCTAGAATTTAGGAGATTGAGAGGGGATCTTATAGAAATGTACAAAATCCTTAATGGGTTGGACAGGCTAGATGCAGGAAGATTGTTCCTGATGTTGGGGAGGTCCAGGACAACGGGTCACAGCTTAAGGATAAGGGGGAAATCCTTTAGGACTGAGATGAGAAGGACTTTTTTCACACAGAGAGTGGTGGGTCTCTGGAACTCTCTGCCACAGAAGGTAGTTGAGGCCAGTTCATTGACTATATTTAAGAGGGAGTTAGATGTGGCCCTTGTGGCTAAGGGGATCAGAGGGTATGGAGAGAAGGCAGGTACGGGATACTGAGTTGGATGATCAGCCATGATCATATTGAATGGCGGTGCAGGCTCGAAAGGCCGAATGGCCTACTCCTGCACCTAATTTCTATGTTTCTATGTTTCCACATTATTGTTTGAAATAAAACACAATCAAACATTTTCAGTTATTTATATCAGTTAGTGCACATACCTTCTGGTTTGGAATCTTCTACATGAGAGATGTGAGTGAGATGTAGGAACTGCACATGCTGTAATCAATGTTATGTTATTGAAGCGGAGGTGTGGGCTGCAAAAATTAAACCAGATAAATAAAATACAAATGAATTAAATCAGCAGTAATCAACATTAAACCAAATACTGTATGGATAGAACCAGAGCAGCAGGTTTGTTGATTTGTATGTGTTCACATGAACATGAAATCAAGCAAAACACAACCTCGTATAAGGCTGTCACTACCGCAGGGCATTAGCGGCAAAATAAACCTCTTCTACTTATAAATGCAGAAGTCTTGATAAAACAATGGGCCATATAATCATATTTCATATATGAACATATATAATTCAGTTTAGTTTATTGTCACGTGTACTGAGGTACAGTGAAAAGCTTTTGTTGCATGCTAATCAGTCAGCATAAACACAAGGCATGATCACAACGGATATAATAGATCCCGGCCTTCAATACAATTTTGATGGTGATATCTTTGAGGTAAGCACCCTCTCTGGTAGAGCATATTGTGGCCTGTGAATCTAGTATCAATTTATGCATGTTGGCCCAATAAATATGCAAGATGAAAAATTGCTGTCAAGTCCCCCGTAAACTTAAGGAGGAATGTGGTAAAATAGATTCAAAATATTGTTAATGCTCTCAAGCAGATTAGTATTATGATATAAACATTGGAAGAGAGGGTGGAAGGATGTAGAAATTAAATCTGTCAGGAGCTGGTTGGAGGTCATTGAGTGCCAGTATGTTTAACTAACATGCTGGTTGTGATCTTCTAAAATTCACTAGATTGGAAAACGGCAACAGTAATTCATGATAAGAGGGAGACAGAAAGCAGGAAGCTAGAAGTCAGTTAGTCTGTCATTATGAAAATGCTTGAATGCATTATTACAAAAATAATAGCAGGACATTTAAAACTTAATAATACAATTAAGCAGAGTCAACAGGCTTTATGAAAGGGAAATTACATTTGAAAGTCTTATTAGATTCTATTTAAGATAACATACAGGGGGAATAGAATAAAATTTGTGGATATTTTGTATCTGAATTTCCAGAAGGTATTTACCAAAGGATTACTGCAGTGGCAAGAATATATGAGCATGGATTGTGGATAGGCTGACTATCAAACAAGGGGAGACACAATAGATCATTGGAGACACAAGAGACTGCAGAAGTTGAAATCTAGTACAACAAACAATCTGCTGGAGAAACTCAATGGGTTGAGTAACATTTGTTGGGAGAAAAGTCCCGATGCAACATTACGATCCAAAATGTTGGCAATTGCTTTCGCACTACAGCTTCTGCTTAACCTGCTGTGTTCCTCCAGCAATTGTAGCTTGAGATAAATCATCATAAGGTTGCCAAGCTACAAGATAGGTTTCAAGGTCATTTTATTGTTACATACCAATTAAGATACAGTGAAATTCGAATTACCATTCAGCCATACTAAAAAAATGCAACAAGACACACAACTACATAAAAGTTAACATAAAATCCACCACAGCAGATTCCGCACGTTGCTCACTGTGATGGAAGGCAATAAAGTCCAAATCTTCTTCCTCTTTTATTCTCCCGTAGTCGGGGCGGTCGATCCATCTGCTGTCGGAGCAATTGAAGCTCCCGCAGCCGGTGGTCGAAGCCCTCGTGTCGGGGCGATCGAAGCTCCCACGTCCATTGGCATGCCAATGGAACCTGTGCGGGAACCTGTACTATACATATATAAATAACTGAGATAAAAGGACCAAGTGTATCAGTTAAATTCAAATTTGATATAATTAGGCAAGCAAGTTGTGAGGTTATGTAAAGTTTGACAGTATAGTACAATGTGGGTAAATGAAAGGTTATCTATTGTAGCAGAAACCGTGTGACCATATATCTAAAGTCTAAAGTTATGGAAAACAGAGCGAACTAGGCCATTCAGCTCAATAAGTCTACTCTGCCATTCAATCATGGCTGATCTGTTTTTCCTTCTCAACCCCATTCTCCTTCCCATTCCCCATATCTTTAGACTTTTGATATATGGTCAAAGAGCCCTATATGGTCACAGTGAGAACTTATAACCTTTATCACCCTTCCTAATCACAAATTAATTAATCCCTGCTTTAAAAGTACCCAGTCTTGGTTTTCACAGCCATCTGTGGCAATGAATTCCATAGATTTACCACCCTCTGTCTAAAGAAATTCCTACTCAACTCCTTTCTAAAGGTACGTCCTTTTATTCTAAGGCTTCTAGTATACAAAATTATGAGGGGAATAGATAGAGCCGATATTAAGAAACTTTTCCCTATAACGGAGATGTCTAAAACAAGAGGAAATAGGTTTAAGGTGAGGAGTGAAAAAGCTAGGTGACTCGATGAGTAATTCAATTGTCAGGGTATAGATGGAAAAGAACTGAATCATTGTAAGTGGGATTAGTGTTGATGTTTACTTGATTATCAGTATGGACAAGGCGAGCTGAAGAGCCCGCTTCTGTACTATATGACTGTTGTGCAAACGGAGTGAGACAAATTCAATTGTGACATTTGTAAAGGCATAATTGGTGTTGGTGTATGGCGATATGCAGAGATCAAATAATCTAGTGTGATTTTCTCATAACTGACATGTGAACATGCATACAGCACAGAAACAGCCCCTTCGGCCCATCAAGTCCACCCTGACCATCAAATGCTCATTTAAACTAATCCTACATGAATCCCATTCTCCCTACATTTTATCAACTCCCCACAAATTCTACTGTTCACCCTCACAGCAGGGGCAATTTGCAGAAGCCAATTAACCTGCTGCCCCACACAATTTTGAGATGTGGAAGGAAGTGGAGCAGCGCGAGGAAACCTATACGGTCACAATGAGAACTTGAAAAGTCCACACAGACAGCTCAAAGTCAAAATTGAATCCCGATCTCTGGAACTTTAAATAGGATACACAAATGCTAAATAATGACAGTATAGTGCACGTTTTTATCAATGTCACGAATGAAATGAGGTCACTTTGTGATTGTGTCTGGAGAGGAATAGCATAATTGCTGGTGGTATTTTCAAGGTTGAATATCTTTCTAAAGTGCCAAAATCTAAGGATGAAATTAATTAAAATTGTTTTTCCAATATTCAGATGGTACTCAAGCCATATTCTTGCAGGATAGGACTTGATCGCAATAGTTTATTTCCACCACTAATTAAAGTGTGTAAAATCACACAGTCATTTAAAATGAAGAAATATATTACCAGAAGACCAATGTTTCTAGGAAGGAAATCCCAACTTCAGATGCACCAACCACCACTATTCGTGAATTTATGATTACTTTTGGCTCCAGTGTCAACTTTCTGTTTATGTGATTTAGGGCATATTTTGGCTGAAAGAAAATGCACAAAGATTGTAAAAAGAACATAATTTTATGAAAGGCACATAATTTTATTTTTAATGTTTTTCTTGTTTTCGTCTGAAACTATTGAATCTGCTGGAATATGGTTAATTCTGGTCCATTTAATGGATAAGGACTCCTGAGTCTGGCCAATAAATGATGGAGAATTCACAATATCAGAATCCAACACACTCTTAACCCTACATGATGTTTCACACCCAATCCTGCCTTCCTGCAGATGGCACAGTTAATTTTTCACCTTTCAGGTCCAGAAACACTGGGACTAATCAAGTAATTAGTACCCCCACTGACATCCAGTAATTGAGCAGACTGGAGTTGCAGTCAGGAAACGCATTGCTTCATACAAACCACCTAGTGTGATTGCCTGCTTGGAGAGATGTTGACTTAATATAAATACAGCAATATTAGAAATGCTCCTCCTGTGGTATTGCTTAATCAAGATTAATTACATTTTGGTTTATAACTGCAGGAATATTCTAACATGTACTCTGCAATCCATTATCCTTTTCATTTATTAAGAACTGAGAACATTTATTAAGAACATAGCAATTCAACTATAGACTATAAAATCTAATCACAGAGGTTATTTACTATTGATAAAGAATATGAAGATGCTTGAAAACTTGCAAATTGTGGACTGATAAATGTTTCACCATTGATCAGCAAGAAATGACATTAGTCATAGAGAAATACCACACAGAAACAGGCTCTTCAACCTTTTGAGTTTGGTTGACCATCAACCACCAATTTACACCAATCTTACATTAATACCATTTTTTAAAATATTAATTCTTTTTTTTAATGATATTTTTGAAGTTTCACAGATATGCACAAATAAAAAGAACATGTTCTGCTGTTCATATATTTACATCTAAATACAAATTATTAATGAATCAGAGCATCACCATTTATATATGAGTGGCGATAGATATCAGTTACCTCTGCAACCCTCTCCCATTATTTAATTGTGGTGACTTCACAGGAGACAGTACAGAATATTAATTAATTTGATTGAATACAATTAATTCTATTCAAAATTTCAGAATTTGAAAATATCTTATTATGATTCTTTGACAATGACACATTTTACCCTTTCCATCTCATGCACCTATTAAATAATGTATGTTTTTTTTAAATTCAAAATGTGCAAATACTAAAAATCCTCCAACATTCAAATGGAACACGTGTGTAGGAAAGAATTGTGTAGGAAAGATGCTGGTTTAAATCGAAGGTAGACACAAAATACTGCAGTAACTCAGTGAGACAGATAGTATCTCCGGAGAGAAGGAATGGGTCTGTATGAATCAATCTGAAGAAGGGTCTCGACCCGAAACGTCACCCATTTCTTCTCTACAGTCTGTCCTGTCCTGCTGAGTTACTCTAGCATTTGTGTCTACCTTTGAATGGAACACTTGTGATAAAATTTAAATAGTTTGATTTGTCACCTAAATAATATGGCAAAGCTGCTAATGTGATCTAGCAATGTTCAGCAGTGAGATAATGCAACAATAATATACAAATATTCATCACAACTGGGCTTTTTGCTAGATGACAAATCCAGCCCAATGCATTTTCAATACAGTTACTATTTCAATGTTCAAGATAAGAACATGAATAGTCTGAAAACCTTTGGAAATCACACTCAGATGTTGTGATAACATATTTTGCTTTATGTTTTATTTTCTGATATTGGGTCCATTACTTGATCCCAGTTACTCTTGGGGAAATCAAATATTGTTGATGGCATAGTTATATTTACATCTCAGTAACTGAAATATTATCTTACTAACGTTCTATAAATTTTATATCAACCATATTACATGTGCACTCTTTGCACATGGACTTTTAACAGGATTCAAAAAATGTAAACAATGATTGATATAATTTGAAATGTCATGCTGTTGCTCTGAAAGAGAAATGGAAAGTAACATTTCAGCATCTCTTCCCCCATGGATGACAATACAATAGATTGAGAAACAGAACATGAGATTCCAAACACATTACACAATTCCCTGAAGATTACAGCTGTTAGGCTTTAGTAATCAGTGCTCCTTCCAGTTAGGCAACGCATAGACTAATTGGCATCAAAGAGTTTAAGATTAGGTGCATTGGTCCCAGAACACACCTTATTTCAAAAACCCATTAGCAGAATGAGCTGAATATGGCACTCAAAGGAGTGATCAAAGCTGATTGCTGCTGAGATCAATGTAGTGTTATTTTTCTTTGGTTTTAAAAAATTGTGTTGCTTTTTTATCTCCTTTTAGTTGTGTTGTTGGATTTATCTATTTGTTATTCTCCATTTAAAAAAAAAAATCTGTTCTTTCTTTCTTTGGTGGATTTCAAATGACTATTACATATTCCCAATAAAATTGCATTAAAAATAATTATAAGCGCTTCATAAGATTTGTCTTGTTATATATCACCGTATTTTAGTACAACAAGGATACAACTGGCAATTAGGCTGTAAAGCAACATTTTTTTTGAGGTTTCCCTTTCATATATCAGAACTGCAACATTTGCCACAAAGGGCAAGACCAAACAATTATTTTCCCATGCTTGAAGTAGGTTGTAAGCCTCTTGCAGTTGAAAGGTTCGTCTGAATTGCAATTCATTCACTTAATTTCCAAAGTATCACAACCCATTTATCAATCACAATGACTGCAACTGTCATATCTTTATACGTTAAAAGAGATTAAAATAATAGGCATGCCCAATCAACCTACAGATGCTCAATGGAGTGTAGGTGCACACAAACTTTATGCAGCCATTCATCAGGATGTTTTTAGCTTCCAGCAAAATTCGGCCGCTTGAGGGGGTTGCACTTTGACTAGTGCAGGTCGTGCAATTGAAGCTGACCTGAAAAGCTGTGAGGGGTGATGCAAAACTGGAAAATGGGGACACAGATTTTTGTGGAGTCCTTAGTGGAAAGAAGATGGGCTAGTCTTCATTTGTTGGGGACTTAGATGACTCTCAGATACGCAATCAGAAGAGGGAGATACCCATACGGTCAATGCCACAAGTCAGGCAGCAAAGGTCAGCATTCAGTGCCACAAGAAATAACCTTGCAGTGTTAACTGTCAATGTATCATTATATTGTCAAATTATCAAATGTATCATTAAATTAATACATAATTCTACCAAATGCATCATTAGTATGAATATTGCTCAGTTTGCCACACCATCACTCCTTACCAACCAACAATGTTGTCAGAGCAATGCTTAGACAATCATTAGCACAATTGGCAGTTTCCTGCAGGGTGAAGTTGCACAAACAGGATGTGTTGCAGAGGAATTTGAAGTGTAACACCATTCACTTGTAACATCATTGACTCCATTTTGGACCTCCAAGGTGTCTTAGGGAACTTAAAACCAGGTGCCATTGAGTCCAGTTTTATCCTGGAATCTATTTCTCCATGAAAATTATTGCAAGAGATAACACAATATCCATGTTTATTAATATTCATTGTTCAAAATTAATGTTACTGTAATAGCAGTTTAATGTTCCCTTGCCACTTCAGCGAATACTGCCCACATTTTCTTTTTGGTAGTTTGGAAGAAAGATTCTTTCTTTCAATCACTTTGCTCCTGCTAACATTCATTTTGATATATAACATACAGAAATATATTTTCTGAATTCTGTGAATGGCCTCCTTGCTGCATCCCCACCCCGAACCCTAGCCGCCTATTCAAAGTCTCTACACACATCAATTATTGTATTGAATTTTAAATAAACACCTGTAAAACATTTATACTCAGATTGGGTCACATACTGGTACTGACTTTCAAATGAGTATGCAATTTGCCATCATGCCAAATCCTTTATGTAACAATATAATTTCCTAAAGCTCAATTTAAAGCTTCAGTAGCCCATTGCAACTTTAATAGCAGTGGGCTACGAAAGTTCAGGTATCCCACTCCAGGTATTGCATACAGTTGAATTTTTGATATGTAACAGGGATAATTCATAGCATCCCTTTCAACTGTTCCCTTTTCTGTCCCATGAATGATCAAAATAATTCTTTTTTAAAAACAAGTTAATCATTTGGACAGTAATTCAATAAGGCAATGCAATTTATTGACCAAGTTAATTAGAGAAGCCTTTCTTATGAATGGAGACTACTGTCTCAGAATTATAGTTATGTGCGTGATTACATTTGTCATTTGGAAAACAGTATATATTTTAATAACGGTGATGCCTGAAAAAGGAAATGAAAATCAAGCAAATGATACCGAATTTCTAAGAGTGCTGTCTATTAATGTAATAATGCTATGTATTTTGCTTAGAAAAGAAAACATTCCAGGAATAAAATGGGAATACAAAATTGCATTGAAACTTCCATGAAAAATTATTTGCAAAAACGACAGATATGGTAATACTGTAATAGATTTACTGATGTTATTTCAACATATTAAAACTACGCCAAAGCTGATCATCACTGAGACTTCTGTAATTGTTCACAAAATGGGAGCTAAAAGCATCAGGAGGTTTACTGCACTTACATCTAGATTATTCATCTATCAATGCTCTAATCATCATTACGTGATAGATAGGATGTACGAGTTACACAGAAATAGGGAAAATTAAATTAATTACTTCTCAGTATGTGGTGAAGATATCAAATTGCACAGTAATAGAAGTTTGAAAACATTTCACCTATTTACGTTAGTATCACCAGTCAGACTGGTCAGTACTGCAACATTCTAAACAAAATATATAAATGTTTTTAGACGTTAAAAGGATAAACATTGATTGTGCAATTTGGTTGTATTGCTGCGTACGTATATGCATAGATTCCACCAGGCATCTGAATTTTAATTGTTTTTGCTAAACTGTAGTTAGAAACCATATTCTCATGAACATGGACAACATAACCGCTTCTTCTAGTCCTTAATAGTGGTCGTCAAGTGCCACACCTTGCCTACATTGCCTATCACTCACCTTCTGCTTTGTGATTCTTTTTGATGGAGCGTTAATGCCAAGTTCTTCCAATGGATAGATAATTTGTCGTCTTCCGCGCACAGGAACAAGGCAGTGAAGGGCAGACGTCAGGGAATGAACGTGTGGACTCCGCAGCTGAAAGTAAAAGTTTTTATAGTTACTTCATTATAAAGCATTAGATTCAGAAAGATTCAGAATTAGTTTCACAGGAAATAAATCTGAAATATGCCAATCAGAAACTGGAGTAGGCCCTCTGCCCCTCAAGACTACTCCACCATTCAATAAAAGGATGGCCAATCTAACAGCAGCCTCAACTCTACATTCCAGCCTGATCCTGATAACTTAGCTAATGGAGGCTAAAGTGCCCCATCATTCGACAATTGCGGACTAGGATTTGGAAGAAATAAAGGCATTCATTATTCAATCAACTGTTCAAGAATATCATAGAACTTTGATGCGGGAAGAAGAAATGTTTTTAAACTGGTTGAATTCTATTGAAATCCCAATTTCCAAAAAAGTAACAAAGACTTGCACCAAGTCAGCTTGCTAAGCAAAAGTCAGGAGATCCCTCTGATGAAAAGGATGTGAACCCAACATAGTCAAGATCCATCAGGGGCATTGCACGATTGGCAGCTCCGCCAACAGTATATTTTTTCGTCATTTTATTTTTTAATTTTAGTGTGTGTTAAAAGTTTGTGTAAATGTTCACCGGTTTGTTTTATGTGGGGGGGAGGAGGGGGAGAGGGTCGGGGGAAACTTTTTTTTTCCAGTTGTTTTCCGGATTGCATCTCCGGTTGCTCTGTGACCTACCAGCGATGGAGCTGGAGGCCTCCTCGGACTGACTTTGTGCCCCACTGCGGGGTGTGGACTTACCATCGGAGGCGATCCCTTGCATTGGATCGCTTCAACCGCGTTCTGCGGACTTTACCATCGAGAGCTCGCAGTCTCGGGGGAGGCTGAGTTGGGAAGCTCCAACGACGCAGAGGCTCGACCAGCCCCAACGCCAGGTCTGATCGCAGGCGTGGGGGAGCTGACGTACCCCCGATGCGGGGGCTGATCGCCCGATGCGGAGGGCCCAAACGCCGCCGGCTATGGGAGTCAAGATCGTCCCGTCAACGGAGGGCTCAAGGCCCCCGAACTGCGGGAGAGCAAAGAAGGGAAGAGATTTGAACCCTTTTTTCACCTTCCATCACAGTGAGGAATGTGGAGAAGTCACTGTGGTGGATGTTTATGTTAAATTGTATTTTGTGTGTTCCGTTGCTTTTTATTTGTATGACTGACTTGGCAAATGAAATTCCTCCTATGTTGCAAAACACACTTGGCTAATAAAGTATTATTGTGATTGGTTGTGATCTACTTCTTCCTTAACATTATTCTAAGCTCTGGTGTCACCATTGTTTAATGGAGTTCCAAAAACTCACAAACCTATGAGAGAAAAATAATTCACCTCGTCCTGGTCATAATTGGGTGATCCATTATGGTTAAACATTCTACTTCCGCCCAATGAGAGGAAATATACTTTTCACATATTTTAATACCTCTCACGGTGCCCTTGTTAAACTTTATTGTTAAAGTTTGCTAAGGGTTTGGACAGGCTAGAGGCAGGAAAAATGTTCCCGATGTTTGGGGAGTCCAGAACCAGGGGCCACAGTTTAAGAATAAGGGGTAAGCCATTTAGAACGGAGACGAGGAAACACTTTTTCTCATACAGAGTTGTGAGTCTGTGAAATTCTCTGCCTCAGAGGGCGGTAGAGGCCGGTTCTCTGGATACTTTCAAGAGAGAACTAGATAGGGCTCTTAAAGATAGCAGAGTCAGGGGATATGGGGAGAAGGCAGGAACGGGGTACTGATTTGGGATGATCAGCCATGATCACATTGAATGGCGGTGCTGGCTCGAAGGGCCGAATGGCCTACTCCTGCACCTATTGTCTAATATTATTATCTCTATTAAATCTAAACAAAAACGTTAAGGTCTGTGGCACCAGTAATGCAAGGCAGTTTCTACATTGAAAGTAACATGTTCATGCCAATTATAGATCAGTTATTTGAAGCCCAAAGAAAAATTAGAGGCATCTATAAGGAAGTTTAACATTGTATTAAGACAGTATTTTAGATAATTATTGTTTATACTTGTGTCTAAAGTTCTACATCAAACTATTTATAAAAGTATATGACTACTATTTTTACAGATAAAATTTTCTAAGGAGTGGAATATTTTAAAACAAGTATCTTTTTAAATAAGAAATAAATAAGATATATATATTATGCCACTACTTTTTTTTACCTTATGCTTTGAAGATTTGGGATAAATAGGATAGTAAAGACATGACTTTAAAGTTATCCGGAGTATCTCTTTGAGAAAATATCTCGTATGGTGGTAGAAAATTGGGTTTAAAGCAAAGTGATAGAGATGCCCATGTTCTTCACGCTGATGATGATTGAAGTAGATGAAATTTTCGATGTTGTAATGTGAACGGATATATTCAATATCCTGCAAATAAGAAAATATAAGAATGAAAAGAAAGGAAAATAAACAAAAACTGCCCCGCCTGGGCCACATACACGAAATAAAGTGAGGACTTACAATGCAAGAGGGAAGAATTTGTTAAATGCATTCAAGAAGTTTTCTTGAAACAGATCAACTAGGGGAGGGCCCATATTGGACCTTGTATTAGGAAATGAGCATGGCCAGGTGACTGGTGTTTCAATGACAGATTTGGGAACCGTGAGCACACCCCCTTGACTTTTAAGATAGTTATGAATATGGATAAGTCCGGACTTCGTTGGAGAGTTCTAAACTGGGAGAAAGCAAATTGCAACAATATCACATAGACACAGGGAACTGCAGATGCTGGTTCGGGTCAGGACTCTTCTTCAGATGAATTGAAGTACGGGGGAGAAAGTTGCAAAAGAGCTGGGTGTAGGACAAAGCCTAGCAAATGATAGGTGGGTACAGGTGAGTAGGGGTTTTGATCTCTGCCCTACTGTAATTATTCTGAAGATGGGTACTGATCTGAGAACATCACCTATCATGTCCTCCAGAGATGCTGTCTGACCTGATGAGTTATTCCAACACTTTGTTTTTAATTTACAACATTATTAGACAGGAGAGAGTAAATGAGTAACATTGTAATTTTGAATAGAAACATAGAAACATAGAAACATAGAAAATAGGTGCAGGAGTAGGCCATTCGGCCCTTCGAGCCTGCACCGCCATTCAATGTGATCATGGCTGATCATCCAACTCAGTATCCCGTACCTGCCTTCTCTCCATACCCCCTGATCCCTTTAGCCACAAGTGCCACATCTAACGCCCTCTTAAATATAGCCAATGAACTGGCCTCAACTACCTTCTGTGGCAGAGAATTCCAGAGACTCACCACTCTCTGTGTAAAGAATGTTTTCCTCATTTCGGTCCTAAAGGAATTCCCCCTTATCCTTAGACTGTGACCCCTTGTTCTGGACTCCCCCAACATCGGGAACAATCTTCCAGCATCTAGCTTGTCCAACCCCTTAAGAATTTTGTAGGTTTCTATAAGATCCCCCCTCAATCTTCTAAATTCCATCGAGTACAAACCGAGTCTATCCAATCTTTCCTCATATGAAAGTCCTGACATCCCAGGAATCAGTCTGGTGAATCTTCTCTGTACCCCCTCTATGGCAAGGATGTCTTTCCTCAGATTTGGAGACCAAAACTGTACGCAGTACTCCAGGTGTGGCCTCACCAAAACCCTGTATAACTGCAGTAGAACCTCCCTGCTCCTATACTCAAATCCTTTCACTATGAATGCTAACATACCATTTGCTTTCTTCACTGCCTGCTGCACCTGCATGCCTACTTTCAATGACTGGTGTACCATGACACCCAGGTCTCGTTGCATCTCCCCCTTACCTAATCTGCCACCATTCAGATAATAGTCTACCCTCATGTTTTTGCCACCAAAGTGGATAACCTCACATTTATCCACATTGTACTGCATCTGCCATGCATCTGCCCATTCACTCAGCCTATCCAAATCACCCTGCAGCCTCCAAGCATCCTCCTCACACCTAACTATACCCCCCAGCTTGGTATCATCTGCAAATTTGGAGATGTTGCATTGAATTCCCTCGTCCAAATCATTAATATATATTGTAAATAGCTGGGGTCCCAGCACTGAGCCTTGCGGCACCCCACTAGTCACTGCCTGCCATTCTGAAAAGGACCCGTTTACTCCTACCCTTTGCCTCCTGTCTGCTAGCCAGTTCTCTATCCACATCAATACTGAACCCCCAATACCGTGTGCTTTAAGTTTGTATGCTAATCTCTTATGCGGGACCTTGTCGAAAGCCTTCTGAAAGTCTAGATATAACACATCCACTGGTTCTCCCTTATCCACTCTACTAGTTACATCCTCGAAAAATTCTATCAGATTTGTCAGACATGATTTACCTTTCGTAAATCCATGCTGACTTTGTCCAATGATTTCACCACTTTCCAAATGCGCTGCTATCCCATCTTTAATAACTGACTCTAGCAGTTTCCCCACTACCGATGTTAGACTAACTGGTCTGTAATTCCCCGCTTTCTCTCTCCCTCCTTTTTTAAAAAGTGGGGTTACATTAGCTACCCTCCAATCCTCAGGAACTACTCCAGAATCTAAGGAATTTTGAAAAATTATCACTAATGCATCCACTATTTCTGTGGCTACCTCCTTGAGTACTCTGGGATGCAGACTATCTGGCCCTGGGGATTTATCGGCCTTCAATCCGTTCAATTTACCCAACACCACCTCCCGGCTAACCTGGATTTCACTCAGAATAGCACAATTTAATCCTTGGGTGGAAATTTGAAACTTAACTATTGTTTCTTTTGCTATATTTAATTCAGTTTTTTTGTTGTTTATTTTCAGGATCTAGACATTCCTGGCAAGGCAGCATTTATTGCTAATCTGGCCCCAGAGAAAGTGGTGTTGAGCCACTTTCTTGAATTGCTGTATTTCATCTGAGGAAGGTATTCACAGTGCTTCTATTGGAGACTTCTGGGATTCAGACCTATTGTCAATGAATGTCATGGAGTCATACACCACGAAAACAGCTCTTTGGTCCAACTTGCCCATGCCAACCAAGATGTCCCATCCACACTGGTCCCATATGCCAGGGTTTGGCTCATATTACTCTAACCTTTCCTATCGATGTCTGGTTATTTAGAAATGTATGAATCTACATTGAATTTATGGTGATTATTGTTTCTTTATTTCAATGTCCCTCAACTCTTTTAGGCGCTGTTCTTTCTCCCATACTATTACAATTCATATCTTCCTATCTTGACATTTATCTTCCAATTACAGGTTCATCTGACAAATTTATAGATTACATCTTAGGTCGCTCGGATACATTTATTGAAAATCTTAATGTATGTAACTTTCAGTCTGAAGAAGGATCTCGACCCGAAACGTCACCCATTCCTTCATCCCGCGACGCCTGTTTGGTGGTGAGTAGCTACCCAAAGAGTGGTACCTTTTTCTGGTCGCTGCTGGATTTTCAACATGTTGAACATTTTCGGCAACCTGCTGTGACTATGACGGGTGCCGGCAAGTCGCCAAAAAAATTCGCGGAGGCAGGACTGGCCCTTTAAGTAAATTAATGTATAACTGGTCGCCAATCATTTACTGCAGTTAGGAACTGCCATGGAAAATTTAAATGGCCTGTCGATGTATATTTAAGCATTCATTATGTAAATAATTGGAAAATGTAAAAAAATAATGGAAGGAGGTGTTAAATTGTTGGCCTTTCACCTCTGTGAGCCCAAATCAATTAATTGAAATAAATTTAAGCAGTTTCAATCTATTTTCTTATGTTTCTTCTCCATGTCATTAATATTTAACTAATGTTGGCCTGCCATTAACCTACATGCTACATTATGCAAGAGTGTTTATTCCCCATGGATTTTCTGATTTTAGGATAATGTGCCAGTTTCAATAGCCAGGAGATTAAAGTGAAATTGGGAGTAGATGTTGCTTGCTCGTTCATCTGTGATACTGGATCTATCTAATCAGATACAATTTATAAAAACTCCATCTATCTGCTCAGTTTGATCAAGATATCAAAATACCACATTAAATTACTGAATAACATTATTAAACCTAAAATGGTTTTTAACTTCATCATTGTAAGATCTATCAGATGAGAAGTGACACATTTAACAGCAGGAGAAGCACAGGCAAGCAAATATGCAGAACACAGCAAATAAATTCTGGAGTTCTCTGCAATAAATGACTTTAGTATTTATGACAAGAAGTTAGGATAGGAAATGCTCAGGGTAATAATCTTTCTGTCAATAGCTGAACCTTTTCTCCAGAGCCAAAATCCTCCCTAGGTTACAAACACTTGATTAAAGTACATGCCGAACACATAACTGAGCAATTGGGAGACCGATAGGATGGTTTTGCTGGCTTCTGCGGGGCTCCAAGTTCCGCCACCTGGGAACATCCGACTTGCAAACTGTCCAGGTTATCAACAGTTCACAGGAAAATAATTCAGTTGTGTGCTGAGGAGGTTCTGTATATAATAATAGATATTCCAGATACCAGTTCACTTATTTTCATCAGTGGGCATATAGTTAGCATGTCTTTACTGACATTTCTAATAGTTGTCAATACCTCTTCATTCCTGATAATGGCAATCCCCACAATTTCCGATAAAACGTCAGCGACAATGACCTGCATTGGAGTTCCATCCTGACAAAAATAAATAGCAGAAGTTAACATGACACGACTAGTTAAACAATGTAAGTAAACAGAAGTAAAACCAAACTTTTGGATATTGATAAACATTTTGAGTAGATGAAAATGACAAATTAATAGGGATTTTAACCTAATAAATCTGAAAAAATATCAATTGGTTCAGAAGAAATAAAAGGTTCTCTAGTTCTAGTGCACTAATTAATATTTGATTTTACTGTATTTTAATTTTTGACAATGTGGAATTGTTGAAACATAAATTCCGTCACACTTAATATACAGGACAAGAAGATTACAGAATCCTAGTTCCACATAGGGGTTTGGACGTCTTTGGACCAGGAACAGGGAAAGTTAGCATGGAGGTAGAAGCAAGTAATTATGATGGAAACTGGAATGATAACAATAATTGAAAGAAAAATAGATTATAAAAGTAGTATAGTCTTCCCATTATTGCATTAGGCATTAAGGAGTGCAGACTTGGAATAGTGAGTACATTATTGATCTCCTTGTTTAAAGAGGAATGTACTTAAAGTTGAGGCAGGTCAGAGAAGGTTGACTCGAGTAAATCCCAGCATGAAAAGATTGTCTTATGAAGAAAGATTAAATTGGGGTTATATCATTAGTTTAGAAGAAAGAGAGGTGATCTTATGGAAACATATGAGATTCTAAAGGGCTTGACAGGAGAAAATGTTTCCCCATTGTGGGAGCATTGGAATTCGTGCATATTGCGTTAGAATATTATGCTGCCAATTCAATACAGAGATGAGATAAAATATCCTCTCTCAATGTTTTGTGAATCTTTAGAGTTTATTCTGAAGTTAGGCTAAATCATTGAATATCTTCAAAGTTTTGATCAATATTTTGGTCAAGAGTTATCAGGAAAAGTAAAAGATTGGAGCCGAAACTAAGGTCAGGACAGCCATGATCATGTTGAATGCTGGAGCAGACCTGAGAGATAATGTTATCAAATTCACCTTTTATGTCTCACATTCTAGTTGTTATAGAGCGATCGGTATGTGGTGAATTAAATAGAGTCTAAAGCAATGAGTTTTATGGTTGGGATATGTAATCTGAGGATGCATTTGACTACTTAAGTCTTAAGCCTGGATAGATTGGATGTGGAGAGGATGTTTCCACTGGAAACATAGAAAAATAGGTGCAGCAGTAGGCCATTTGGCCCTTCGGGCCTGCACCGCCATTCAATATGATCATGGCTGATCATCTAAAATCAGTACCCCATCCCTGTTTTTCCCCCATATCCCTTGTGGAAGAGTCTAGAACTAGAAGCCATACACTCAGAATAAAAGGACCTTTAGAAAGGAGATGAGGAGGAACTGCTTTAGAAAAATGGTGGTGAAACTTGGAATTCATTGCCACAGATGGCTATGGTGGCCAAGTGAATTGCAATTTTTATGGCGTAGATTGACAGATTCTTGATTAGTATTGGGTTATGAGAAGGTAGGAGAATGGGGTTATACGGTCATAAGTCATAAGGCCATAAGTGGTAGGAGTAGAATTAGGCCATTCAGCCCATCAAGTCTACTCCGTCATTCAATCATGGCTGATCTATCTTTCCCTCTCAACCCTGTTTATTGATTAGTACGGGTAAAAGCTGATCTATCTCTGCCTCTTAACCCCATTCTCCTGCCTAGTCCCCATAACCTCGCACACCCGTACTAATCAATAAACAGGGTTGAGAGGGAAAGATAGATCAGCCATGATTGAATGGCCGAGTAGACTTGATGACTGAATGGCCTAATTACTTCATGGCCAAATAGCCTGATTCTGCTCCAATAACTTATGAACTTAAGTGTGGTCAATTAGTTCCCTGTGACATTGCATCCAACTCATTGGGTCTTCACCAAGTGACTACCATCACTAATACTCTCACTGTTTGCATAGAGTTTGTCTAAAGGCTTTTGGCATTCTGGTCCTTTGCATTTATCCTTCTCTGCACCCTTCTCCCATTGCTTCCAACACAGTAAATCTGCAAAGTTCATGTAATGAGATTACTTGTTAAATGTTACTCCAATTAACTTTTTGGGGGAAAAAAATCCTCCTTGGAACCACAGTGCATCTCATTATTAAGAGATGTGGATGGCCTATATGTTGTGAGGGCTGCCTAAGTGGATCTAGCCATGTGTGATATTGAGTGAATTACAGCACCACTCTGAGATATAGAACCAAAGAACCTCACTGTTTAGGGCATGATGGAACTGTAGATGCTGGTTTGTACTGAAAAAGGACACAACATGCTAGAGTAACTCAGCTGGTCAGGCAGCATCTGTGGAGAAAAGGAGTAGGTGACATTTCAGCTTGGAACCCTTCTCTTCAGTTTCTGACCTGAAACATCGCCTATTCCTTTTCTCCAGAGATGCTGCCTGACCTGTCAAGAACCTCACACTTAATACTGGCTGCCTGCATAATTAGACAATGAACAGGTAACATAAAGTCAGCAAACTGCCTTAATCAGGAGCAATTTGGGAGAATTAACTGAGCCCTCAATTTTTCTCAAGCCTTTGTATAGTACCTCTGCAATTTATCATTATGTCCAAATAAATGTCCATGGATACAAATGTTTGCAAGAAAATCCACGAGGATTAACTTTATTACTAACTGCTGTAACATAATTAATTGAGCTACGGGACCTGGTCTCTTTTGCTAAAATGTTCACGAAGTGCAAACAGAATTATTACTAGCAGCACTAATACAACTTTTACTTAGCATAAGGAATGGGTGTACAAGCAAACTATGATCCTGGATGCACAAAGTGCTGGATTAACAGCAGGTCAGGCAGCATCTCTGGAGGACATGGAGAGGTGACGTTTTGGGTCAATACCCTTCTTTAGACCATGATCCAGGAAGTTACTTCTTTTCTGCTACAGCCTTCTCTGGAATGTAGGTAAGTTCAAGTGCTGGAAGTATCAGATCTGAAACTAGTTATTTATTTGTAAAAGGCAGCAGACACA
Organism: Raja brachyura; assembly: GCA_963514005.1. The sequence continues at coordinate 12,183,131 of OY740788.1, forward strand.
ATGATATTTCAGACATAGGTTGCTCCCTTTAAAAAAAAAAATTAGATAACAGTATTAAATGCTAATAATTTACAGATTAAACAACATATTGTGCTTTCAACAGCAAAATCCAAATTGATCAAATACTCACTTCATCTCTTCGGCTCTGGTTATATGTAAATAAATCATCCAAAATACTGCTTTGCAGTTCAAGACTTTGGACAAGAAGTTGAATTTCTTCTGTGTCATTGCTTGTTGCAAGTCGTACCGTAATGGATCTGAGTAATACACAAAAGGACACAAAGTGCTAGAGTAACTCAGCAGATCAGGCATCATATCTGGAGAACATGGATAGGCGACGTTTCGGATCGAGACCCTGACTGGTGACTGACTAAATTCCCCCCAAAAAAATTCAAAAGAGGAATAAAACGGTCATAGAACTGATCTGTGAAAACTGACAATCTCCGCCTTAAAAATCACTATTGATGGTCTCCACAGCCGTCTGTGGCAATGAATTCCACAGATTCATTATCCTCTGACTAAAGAAATTCTTTTTAAAGGTACAACCTTTTATTCTGAGGCTATGGCCTCTAATCCTAGACTCTCACACTAGTGGAAACATCCTCTCCACATTCACTGTATCTAGGCCTTTCACTATTCGGTAAGTTTCAATGAGCATGTTCTTGGAAGGTCCATTGTCACAGAATTCAACATTAAATAAATGAAAGTTTAAGTGAAGTGTAGTTTACTGGACAGCTCAGTGGCACAACAAGTAGAACTACTGCTTCACACCAAGCCAGGTTAAATCCTGGGGCTCCAATGCTGTCTCAGTTGGGTTAGCAGGTTCTCTGTGTGACCGTGTGTGCTTACTCCAGGTCCTTTTAACTCCATCCCAGAGCCATGTGGGTTGGTGTGTTAATTGGCCACTGTAAAAAGTGTAAGGGAATGATAACATTTGGGAGGAGGTGATGGGAATGTGAAGAGAATGAAGTATAATTATTATGGGATTAGTGCAAATTAGTTCTTGATGGTCAGCATGGACGATAGGGCTCAATACACTTGGGTACGAGAAAAGCATCATTGCTGTCTTCTCTGCATTGAGAAAACATGAAAGAAAAAAATTGATAGCTAATCTGTTGATATAATTTTAAATGTGACTGAGTTAATCGCCCCTTGTGTAATAGATGAAGTTTAGTTGAGTTTAGAGATAGTGTTTCCTCTCCTACTAAAAATATACTATATATTTAGCATTAGATCATCTATAGTTTACATTAGTGCATAGGATTAGCACTTCTCCCATCAAGACCTATCGATTATTTGTTAAATAATGGATGAATCACATCACTATTTGAGAAAAACCTTTGATCTCTTCTTAATCGGTGGTTTTATTTAATTGCTTGGAATAACATTTAATCTTCCTTTTGTTTCAAGATCAGATCAAAGGAAAAGATGTAACTCAAGGCGTTACCATTTTGTTTTCATTCTTTTCTCATTATATCAGTGTACTGGCCAATTTAATAAAATATCGCAGTTAAAAGCATTTCTTTGAGTATGCGAGATTTTTAAGCACGACTGTGAAGAGCACAAGCCCCATGACATTTATTAATACTCACCCAGGAGCATTGTTATTATCTGGCTGAAACCTTGTGTCAAATGTAATCCTCCTTCTGTTGCTATTCAATAAATTGATTTATGGTTGTTAGGTTCAGAAAGCAGAACCTCAATAAGCGTCTGGAATGGCACTCCAGCTTGCAGCTATCTGTTCATTGTAGTAATAGTCCAATGACATGGATAGCATTTGTAATAACATATGGTCGGAAATAATGTTCATCTTGTAGCGGCACCATACGTGGTGAATAAAGGTGAGACGTCAGGCCGGTTCAAAGTGTTGTTTATTCAGTGGTGACACATTAAGTTGGTGCGCTAACCATATTACAATGTTGCTGTAGCTGAGCGAGGTTGTACTCTCGGGCTCAGCTACCTGTTGACTTCCCTAGGTCTCGAGGTGACAGACCTTAAGTACCAGGACACTCCCTCTAGCCCATGACGTCACGTGCCCGCCCTCGTATCTCCTGACGAGGGTTCACAAGCGATTCAAGACCGGTGAGGAGCAGAAGGGCAGGCGCTCCAGGTAAGCCCGCCCTATCAGGTGGCTAGGCCCTGGGCAGTGGCCGGCGGGGCCAGGCGCGGTGCAGGCAGGGCGCGGAGCCGTGGCGAGGCCTGTTGCGGTGCCGGGTCTGGAGCGGTGAGGCCCGGTGCAGTGCCGGTGAGGTGAGGCCGGTGCTGGGCCTGGAGTGGTGGGCCCAGATGTAAAAATGTACTCTCTTGCATCAAAATGTTTGTCATTCTCAGTTAATGTTTGGTGCATATTGCTGTCTTTTACGGAGTGTAAATGGAAATTATGAAAATTGTAGACAAAGGAATGGACTGTAATACAAATCCCTTGTTTCCACAACGTGCAGGGATCAGGATGGACAGATTAAAAATAATTGTTTCATAGTGTTAAAAATTTAATTGGGCTTCTGCACACCAATTAGAACTTTTATTATAGAAACAGTCATGAACAATAGGTTGTAAATCGAACTGTCAATTGCTGTTTCCTTTCTAGTCTTCTCTTTCTCTAACTCCCTCATTAACCCGTAAACCAGAATGGATTTATCAACAGCTTTTCACAACAGAAACCCCGGTTCCTTCCTATCACAGATGTTACCTTTGACCTATTTTTCACTCCCCAACCTTCTTGTAACTAAACACTCACTCTTTCCAAGTTCTGACAAATTGTTTCACCTAACACATTAATTATGTTTATCATTCCACAGATGCTGACTGGCCCACCGAATATTCCCAACATTTTCAGATTTTATCTCAACTGTTGTCCTGGTTGTGATCATTACAGATTATAGATTGCATATGAAAGATTAATTGGTCTATAATCACTTAATATCACATCAAAGGAGTTTGAGTTTAGTCTATTGTCATGTGTACTGAGGTACAGTGAAAAGCTTTTGTTGCGCACTAACCAGTCAGCGGAAAGACAATACATGATTACAATTGAAACATTCATCACGTACAGATACATGATAACAGTAATAACATGAATATCATTTAGTGCAAGATAAAGCCAGTAAAGTCTGATCAAAAATAGTCCAAGGGTCTCCAATGAGGTAGATAGCAGTTCAGAACTGCTCTCTAGTTGTTGGTAGGCTTCGCCAAAGCAACATTCTCCCATTGCTCGATAAAGTTAATGAGCATATTAAACAGGTTGTAAATATTTCTTACTTGAGCAAACCTTTACGATGTGTGACATACAGCTCATGGGGTATTGTGGTCTTGCTGTAGGGCACAACACGGACAAAATCCTTCAACAAGGGAAACTCAGGGACCACATGAGGTGCAGTGATAACGCAAAAGTCTCGGTCCTGTAATCATAAGTAGCAAAACAAAAAACTACAAATTAATAATGGATTTAAAAGTTCCAACAAACTGAAAGATTCAGTGGACATTGTAAACTCTGGGAGTTAAGTTTATACACATGTAACATGCATCTAAATTACAACAAATGGTTATTTTTGTAGAGGTTATGAATGTAAGAATTTGACTCATGGGTTTAATGATGCGAAGAATACAACTAGGGAAATAAGACAAATGGACAGCCCATTTCAGACTGAAGGAGAACATGTGATTTCAATGCATTGTGAATCCTAATATCCCAATGGATGCATCACATATGTTTTTAATATAATTGCAAACTTCTAAGTCATGGGTAATGTTGTATAATTGCGCACCTTTAATTTATTGTAGTTATTGTAGTTAATTTATTGTAGTTACATATAGAACCTGTGAAAGACAGCTAATTGGGGCAACATTCACAACAATTCATTGTGGTGTTAAATTCCACATATTTATCAGTAACTTCTTTACTTTAGAGCATAGAACTAGAACATAGAAAGGTACAGCACAAAAACAAACCCATCAGGCCACAATGTCTGTGCTGAACATGATGCCAAGACAACTCCTATCTGCCAGCACATAATCAATATCCCTCGATTTCTTGCATATTCATGGGCCTATCCAAAAGTCTCTCAAATGCCACACTATCATATCTGCCTCCACTACCATCGCAGCAGCATGTTCCAAATACTCACTGCCCCCAGTGTAAAAAAATTGCCCATTTTTTACAAACGTTCCCCCTCTCAACTTAGAGCTATGCTCTCTGGTATTTATTTTTTTCCTCCTGGGAAAATTGTTTTGACTGTCTACCCTATCTATGCCACTCATAATGTTATATACTTTAGTTTAGTTTAGAGATACAGCGCGGAAACAGGCGCTTCGGCCTACAAGTCCACATGTTAACACTATCCTACACACACTAGGGACAATTTATACATTTGTACATAGCCAATTAACCTACAAACCTGTACGTCTTTGGAGTGTGGGAGGAAACCGAAGATCTTGGAGAAAACCCAAGTGGTCACGGGGAGAACATACAAACTCCATACAGATAGCACCCATGGTCAGGATTGTACACGGGTCTCTGGCGCTGAAAGCGCTGTATGGCAGCACTCTACCCTTCTATCAGATCTCCTCAGCCTCTGGTATTAACCCATTCCAAGTCTGTCCGTCCTCTCTCTGTAGCTAATATACACTATTCCATTTGGCATAAACCTGATAAATTTTTCCAAACCCACATCCTTTCTGTAATGGGGCAACCGGAACTGCACACACTACTCTGGTATCTTTACAGGTCTCAGTAAAAAATCAATTAAACAACTGCAGCTTATCCAGAATGCCGCTGCCAGAGTCTTGACCAACACCAAGAAAATGGACCACATTACACCTGTCCTTAAATCTTTGCACTGGCTCCCTGTGTATAAAAGGATAGATTTTAAAATTCTGTTACTGGCCTACAAGGCATTGAATGGTCTGGGTCCAAAATACATCTTCTTGTTGTATATGAGGCACCTAGACTCCTCAGGTCTTCAGGGACACGTTTACTCTGTGTTCCCAGGGTCAGAACTAAAAAGGCTGAAGCAGCGTTCAGTTTTTATGCTCCACACCTATGGAACAAGTAGGTATGTTACAAAACTTACCTTTACCGGCGCTGCACTTCTGCCGCTCCCCATGTGCGCGTCTTACGCGCCTTGCAGAGGGGGGCGGGCTTAAAGTGCCGTTTTTCCACAGGCAGGACAAATCGATGAATGTCGGGCGATTTGGTTGCTGAAGAAAAATCGCTCCGACATTTCATCAATGGTGGTATTTTTAAATTACTCTAGATTATTTATTAACTAGAGTAATTTAAAAATCACCTTCAAAAGCCGTGACCGCAGACAACCGGAAGCATTTTGCATAGGGAAGAAAAAAAGGTAAATAGTTTATTTTTATATTAAAAGTTGGTTTTTCGGGAGGCATTAATAATATTTTTATGTTGCGAAATGGGTTCCCCAAAAAATGTATGAACCCCCAGTATTTTTCCCCCCGACTTCACTGCTAACCGCAACGTTCCAATCCACCGCATTCCGCTAAAACCCACTCGCTAGTTGATTTAAATGGCCATTAATTTACAGGCATAAAACACTAAAATCCTTCCATTTGGCCCAGAATTTCATGAAAATTAGATTTAAAAATTATGTTATATTGTGGATTATTGTGTGAATGTTATTTGGACACTTAGGCAATTTTAAAAAAGTTTATCTTTTCTTAAGAAATTGATAGATGTTTAGATCTACTCATTGAATTTTGTAATTAGCTACAATTAGATAACTAACTAATTATATGCTTTAATTTCAGGTCATCCAAGTAAGATTGTTTAATATTTGTTTCAGAATGCTTCAATCTATAATAACTGAAAATTTCATTGAGTTCTCTTAATTTTTAAGAATGTTATGGACATTTAACTTTTCCAGATCACGGCTTTTGAGTTAAGTCAATTGAAAGGCAATGGGAAGCAAGATGCTCATTTCCGAGTATGAAAATGGCCATAACTTTCTTAATACTGAAGATATGAAAGTAAATTAGGTGTCAAATTAAACTTCTTTTTATGCTTTATCTGATGGGATAAATTGCAGACTTGATTTTTAAAATCTCAAAATTTTGTAACATTGTTAGAACAAGCTCCCTGAACACCTGAGGTGTGCACAGACTGTAACCTCATTTAAATCAGGCCTAAAAACACTGTTGTTTACTGTAGCTTTTCCATAACCCAACATGCAGGTAATCTTAACCTTCTAATCTTAACCCTTTTATGTGCTTTAAAATTTGTTTTAATGTTTTAGTGATTTTGTTTTACTATTCATGCATTTGTCTTATTGCTTGTTATGTAATTTTTGATTATTGGCTATTTTGTTGTCCTGTGTTGTATTGTGGTTCTGCAATGTTTTTAAACTATGTTATTCTTTTGTTTCTTTTGTAAAGCACTATAAATTGCAGCTTGTACGAATGGTGCTATATAAATAAATTTGCCTTGCCTTGCCTTACTCGAAATACATCCTGATCAAAGCCCCATTGAGCTGCATCATGACTTCCTGACTTTTATACTCAAACCCTGACCTATGAAAACAAGCAAACCTTATGCCTTCTGTACTATCTATTCCATCCACTTTTGTTACCACTTTCAGGGACTTATGAGATCACTTATAAGATGACTTATCAAGATCACTATGGGCATTAATATTGTTAAGGATCATGCCTTTCATTGTATATTTTCACCTTACATTCAACTTCCCAAAGTGCAACACCTCAAACCTGCTCAGATCAAACTCCATCTGCCATTTTTCTGCCCATTCTTGTTGCTCATCTATATTCTACTGTATACCTTGACAACCTTCCTCACAGTCCATGACCCCAGCAATCTTAGTGTCACCTGCAAACTTATTAACCAACTCATCTGCATTCACGCCTAAGTCATTTATGCATATATCACAAATGGCAGAGGTCCCAGCATAGATCCCTGCGGAACTCCACTGGTCTCAGACCATCAGCTGAATATTGTCCTTCAAGCACAACCTTCTATCTTCTATTATGCTAGTTCAAAATCCTTATGACCAAGTCACTGTTAATCCATGCATATTAATCTTCTGGAAAATTGAAATCTGAAGACAACCTATATGACTATAGGTTTTACAAATAATCCACATAATGACACTAAATACATTTTCAAACAACATAGTTCCTAGATAGGGCATGAACTAATTCAACAAAGCACTACAATCTGTTCTGAAGAAAAGTCATCAAACTCAAATTGTAACCCCCTTTCTTGCTCCATAAATGGTGCCTGACCTGCTGAGTGTTTCTGATATTTCTTGTTTTTGATTTGAGATTCATTATTATGGTCTAACAGAATAAAAAATCTCCTGTGTCATTGGTTTACAAGGTATTGTTCTTTACATTATATGACATTGGTTTTGGAATGACAAACATGAAAATGATTTACGACTCACTTACTGGATAGAGATTAAATATGTATGGCAAAAAGTCCTGAGACCTGTGAACAAAGAATACAACATATTTACTGCTTCTGGACATGGTAAGAAACCTTAGCTAGGTCATCCAAAATACCTAATATCTTGCTTTTACCTTGTATATACAGTACGTATACCCAATACAAATCTTGAAAGCAGCTTCATTAATTATTTGAAAGTACAGGAATTATGCAAAATACATGTTATTGGAAAAAGATAACCTAATGTTTGAGTCATTTTTGTGACCAGCCTTGCCTCATTTCCCTTCAAAGTCTCACTGGGTTCACTGAGCGGTGAATTTAGGCTAATTTAAATCATGTTGCATCTTAATCATGAAGAACAACTCAATGGATACGGGGCCTTGTAAATTCAATCATGAGAGATAAGGCAATATGGCACTCCAAGGGAGATCACACTAAATTGTCCCAGTACTATTCATACGACTTAAAACTGGACCTTCGGATATATTTGCACCCCTAATCCATTGTCCCCTCAGAAAAGACTTCCATTTGTAGAGTGGCTTTCAGAATCTAATAGCTTTCTAATATGGTATTTTAATGGTTGTTAGACTGGAAACTTAACAGCTAATTTGTTCAAGACAAGATCTCACAAATAGCAATGAAATAATCACCAGATAATATTTTGATTCATGGACACACAAAGGCTGTAAAGACAGTGATAATTTTCCTGGTATTCTTCAAAGTAGTACTATGAGGATGTTATCCACATAAGAAAAAAACATGGTGCCTTGGTTTAATTTAACCTGCAAAACGGCATCCCCGACAATGCAGAATTTTCTCAGTAAGATAAATTAATGTCAGCCTTGGGGGGGGTTGTGCGCAAACCTTTCTGGAATTCAAAATCTCCTGCCTCAAAAGTAAGGCTGAGTCGCAGCTGATATATGAGGCTTTTGCACAGCTCCCCATGTTTGTTCCACACCTGATACTTGCAGCCAATCAATAATAGCAAGTAGCGATACACAACAAGCTCTACAATCAGCAGTGAAGCTGATAAATTATCAGGTTTAGGCAAGACATTGCTTATTCATATTACTAGAAAAGATTTCTTCAGTCCTTGATTGTTGATCTCTAGAAAGACAAATTTTAAAGCCTCATCCAAAGGATTCATATCGCCACATCACTGGAATCATTCCCAGCTGTAGAAGCCTTTAGGATGGCACGATGGCACAACGGTAAAGTTGCGGTAAAGTAACGGTAACGGTTACAGCGCCAGACACCCATATTCGATCCTGACAACGGGTGCTGTTTGTACATTCTCCCCGTGACTGTGTGGATATTCCCCGGTTTCCTCCCACATCCCATGGACATACAGGTTTGTAGGTTAATTGGCTTCGGTAAAGATTGTAAATTGTCCCTAGTGTGCAGGATAGTGCTAGTGTAAAGGGATTACTGATAGGATGTGGACTTGAAGGGCCAAAGGGCCTGTTTCCACACTGTATCTCTAAAATGAACTACACTAAACTATGATGTTTTAGAAGGAACTGCAGATGCTGGAAAATCGAAGGTTGACAAAAATGCTGGAGAAACTCAGCGGGTGAGGCAGCATCAACTTCAGGAGGACACATAATGGGGAATACACTCCAATCTCTATCAACGGAGACAGTGTGGAGAGAGTGTCCAGCTTTAGGTTTCTGGGCACACACATTTCAGAGGACCTCACATGGTCCACCAACACCATGTGCTGGTCAAGAAGGCACAGCAACGACTGTTCTTCCTGAGAACACTGAAAAAGACTGGTCTGCCCCAACTGCTGCTGACAACCTTCTACCGCTGCACCGCAGAGAGCATACTAACATACGGCATCTCTGTGTGATATCTCAGCTGCACGGAGGCGGAGAGGAGAGCTCTTCAGCGCATCGTCCACAGAGCGCAGAAGATAATTGGGACACAACTACCAACCTTGGAGGGCATCTGCTATACACGGTGCTTCAGGAAGGCCGTCAGCATTCACAAAGACTCCTCACACCCTTGTAATAGTCTGTTCGAACTTCTACCTTCTGGCAGACGTTACAAGGCCTTCTACGCCCGCACCTCCAGACTCAGGAACAACTTCATCCCCAGAGCTATAGCTGCTCTGAACTGGCCCTGCTGAGTGCCCCCACCCGCATGAACTATCTCCCTCGGATGGTCACGTCGCACATGACCCGGCACAGACCTATTTGCACTTTAGACTGTTTTACTGTTCTTTTTTATAAATCATGTTTCTCTGGGTATCTAAATTATAGTTGTTTAAGTTATGACATCGGATGGAAGCTGCATACCAAATCTCGTTGCCTATGAGCAATGACAATAAAATATATTATTATTATTATTATTATTATGGAGCGGAGGAAATAGGCAACGTTTCGGGTCGAGACCTTTCTTCTGAAATGTTGCCTATTTCCTTTGCTCCATACAAACTAAACTATGACATCATTTGATCCTGTTGCTGATTCTGGTGCCATGTGTGTCTCTCACCTATCCCAACCTACCCCTTTCTTCTACTCTGCCTTTTGCAGAGGAGTCCTCAAACATGCCCCACTTCTTGAAACTTTACTTACGTTTTTCTATTTCAAATCCACAAGGACTTGCGACTCATTTTAACTGTATTACAATTTACATGATCCTGGAACTTGCCTGGTTTCATATTTCTCATCTATGCAGAACAACTGTATGCAAAAAACATTATCTGCATCTGTTAAATCGGGGGAAACCACTTGGCTGGTTCCTGCTTTTTCGGTCGGTTGGTTTACAGCATTACTGTCTGATTCTCTGGCAATTTCATCCTGGATGATCATTTCTTTCTGCTGAAAGAACAGGTAAAGTATGACAAACCATGCATAGATATGTTGGAATTGCTCATATTTTTAACAGGCATTGCCCATTGATAAAAGTATTTTGTATGCCTCTCATTATTTTATAAACTTCTATCGGGTTTTTTTCTCAGTCTCTGACCCTCCAGAAAAAACAATGATAAGATTTAACCTGCAATTTGAGAGAGGGTGAAACCGGATGTGTCAGTATTGTGCAAAGAGGGACTACAGAGGCCTGAGGGAGGAGCTGGCCAAGGTTGACTGGAAAGGGACCCCCGCAAAAATGACGGTGGAACAGCAATGGCAGGACATTTCTGGGAATAATTTGGAGGATGCAGGATCTATTCATTCCAAAGAGGAAGAAAGATTCTAGGGGAAGAATGAGGTGACGGTGGCTGACAAGGGAAGTCAAGGACAGTATAAAATTAAAAGAGAAGGCGTATAACATTAAAAAAATTAGTGGGAAGCCAGAGGATTGGGAAGCTTTTAAAGAACAACAGAAGGTAACTAAAAAGGCAATTCAGGGAGAAAAGATGAAATATGAAGTTAAGATAGCCAATAATATAAAAGGATGAAGGGGAACCTCATTGAAACTTATCAGATAGTGAAAGACTTAGAGCAGATGTGGATAAGATGTTTCCACTAGTGGGAGAGTCTAGGACTAGAGGTCATAGCCTCAGAATTAAAGGACATTTCTTTAGGAAGGAGATGAGGAATGTATTTAGTCAATGGATGGTGAATCTGTGGAATTCTTTGCTACAAAAGGTTGTGGAGGCCAAGTCAATGGATATTTTTAAGGCAGAGATATATAGATTCTTGATTAGTACAGGTGTCAGGGGTTATGGGGAGAAGGCAGGAGAATGGGATTGAGAGGAAGAGCTAGATCAGCCATTATTGAATCCAGGGGCGGAAATCGCTATCAAAACATTGGGGGGTCACAATTTCTTGGTGGCCGCGAGCACACAGACGCACACGTGCATGCATGCACACACACACACGAGGCGTCAGTGGTGGGCCCTGTGGATGGTAACATCGGGAGCTAACGTGGTTAGTGACCGACTGCGAACTCCAGCAACAGCAGCTTCGTCCGCCCCGAATCGGCCTGTTCACGGGGCCGTTCATCACTCAGCGTGGTTCATCGGTTGGCGGGGGCTTCAACATCAGGAGCCTCGATGCAGCAGTTTGATTTTAAGCCGTGCTGGGTGATGAAAGGCCACACGAACGGGGCGATTCAGCCCATAGAAAGCATCATATCCCCGCTTGAATCTTTCAAAAGCTACAATGTGAGACATAACACTTAAACACATAAAACTGAAGCAAATAAAGGCAAACAGAAGAACCAACCTTGGAGGGGGAGAGAGAGGGGGAGGGGGAGAGAGAGGGGGACGGGGAGAGAGAGAGAGAGGGGGGGAGAGAGAGAGAGGAGAGAGGGGAGAGAGAGAGGGGGAGAGAGGGGGAGAGAGAGAGGGGGAGGGAGAGGGGGAGGGAGAGGGGGAGGGAGAGGGGGAGGGAGAGGGGGAGGGAGAGGGGGAGGGAGAGGGGGAGGGAGAGGGGGAGGGAGAGGGGGAGGGGGAGGGGGAGGGGGAGGGGGGGGAGAGGGGGAGGGGGGGAGAGGGGGAGAGGGGGAGAGGGGGAGAGGGGGAGAGGGGGAGAGGGGGGGAAGGGGGGGAAGGGGGGGAAGGGGGGGAAGGGGGGAGGGGGGGAGGGGGGGCGGGGATGGGGGGTGGAGGATATGGAGAGGGGGGGAGAGGGGGGCCAGAGGGGGGGGAGAGGGGGGGGGAGAGGGGGGGGAGGGGGGGGGGAGAGGGGGGGGAGAGGGGGGGGGGAGAGGGGGGGGAGAGGGGGGGGAGAGGGGGGGGAGAGGGGGGGGAGAGGGGGGGGAGAGGGGGGGGAGAGGGGGGGGAGAGGGGGGGGAGAGGGGGGGGGAGAGGGGGGGGGAGAGGGGGGGGGAGAGAGGGGGAGAGAGGGGGGGAGAGAGGGGGGGGGAGAGGGGGGGAGAGAGGGGGAGAGAGGGGGAGAGGAAAAAATACTAAATAACGTGAGTGACCATGAATGAGGGACTTACCTGCAAGCCAGCCATGAAACCCGTTCGACTGGAGCCCTTAATGACCTGACCAATTTAAATCCGATACCCGTTTAAATATTTCCCATCCACCAATACATCCAATTAGTTCAAATTATATTTGTACCCGCATCAGACAGCTTTAAGAAATTCTCCGTGAATACCTTCAGTAATACTTGAAGGTCAAAACACAATTGATGACACATTGTGTTAATACGATGTTAATAGAGACATTTAACAAGCACTTAACAGTGACACCTTTACTGTCTCGTGGAAAGCGGAGATTTTAAATAGACTTTTTTTTTCATCAAATTTCAAAACCCAGATTACAAAACATGGAGGGGGAATTGTCCCCCACCTCTCAAAACATGGGCGGAAATCCCCCCCCCTCCCCCCCGGATTTCCGCTCGTGTTTTGAGTGGAGTACACTTGATGGGCCGACTGGCCTACTTCTGCTCCTATCACATGACCTTATGACCTGATCCACGTTTGTCCAACTTCTCCGAATAGCTCATTCCCTTTAATCCAGGCAGAATCCTGGAAACCTCTTCTGCACCCTTTCCAAAACCTCCACATCCTTCCTGTAATGGGACAACCATAACTGCACGCAAAACTCCAAATGCAGACCCAATCAAAATTATAACCTATTTATAAAGCTCCAACGTGACTTCCTGACTCTTATACTCATTACCCTGACCGATGAAGGCAAGCATATTAAATGCCTTCTTCATCAGTCTATCAACTTGTTGTGCTACTTACATGGAGCAATGGACTTGAACCTCAAGATTCTTCTGTACATCATTGCCGTAAGGGGTCTGCCATTAACAGTATGCTTTCCCCATACATTGATTTCCCAAAGTTCAAAATCTCACACTTGTGCCTGGATTAGATTCCAGCTGCCATTTCTCCATCCATATCCATAACTGATTTATATCCAACTGTAACCTTTGTCAGCCTTCTTCAATGTTCTCATCTCCACCAATTTTTGTGTCATCTGCAAATTTACTAACCAAACCATTAACTTTTGGTCCAAGTCAGTTATATATATCACAACTAAAAGAGGTCCCAGCACTGATCCCTGCGCAACACCACTGGTCGCAGAAAAACACCTTTCCGCTACGACTCTTTGTCTTCTATGGGTAAGCCACTTCTGAAAACTATGTCATTGTAGCAGAATAGCATGCAACTTAATCTTTTGGATCATCTGGAATGAGGGACCTTGTCCAATGGCTTACTCAAGTCCATGTAGACAACATCCACTGCCCTATCCTCATCACCCACCTTTGTCACCTCCTCAATCAAGTTAGTACGACATCACCTGTCCCAGACAAAGCCATGCTGACCATCCCTAATTAGCCAATTCTCTTCCAAATGAAAATGTCCTATCCCTAATAAACCTCTTCATTAGCTTACCTATCACTGATTTGAGGCTCACCAGTTTATAATTTTCAGAATTATCTCTATTTCCCTCCTTACACAAAAGAATAACATTGGCTACCCTGCAGCCCATGGCTGGAGAGGATGCAGAAATCTTCATCAAGGCCACAGGCTCTCTCATTAAAATGGGATAGATCCCATCAGACACTGGCTATGTATCCACCTTAATGCTTTTCAAGAGACCCAACACCACTGTCTTCTTGATCTGAAAATACCCTAGTCTATTAGTATGCCTCCCACTGATCTCACTATCCGCAACATCCTTCTACTTGGTGAATACCAATGCAAAGTAATCACTTCACCTACATCCTAAGCATAAATTCCCTTCTGAATCATTGAATTCTCCTACCCTCTTCCTAGGCACTCTCTTGTTTTTAATGTATCTATAAAGTGCCATTGGATTCCCTTACTTGTCAATAACATTTCATGGTCCCTTCTGCCCTCCTAATTCCCTGCTTGAGTTCTTTCTACGGAGGAGATGCCAAGGATTTTCCTTCTGATTACGAGGAAAGTGGACCATTATGGAAGATTGGCACCAAGCACCACCTTTTTATCTGGACCCTCATAAAAATGGTTACCAGGTACATTCTTAACTGTATATTCAAAAGAGGGTCATTTTTAACAGATATTTTTCTGCTCTCACTTCCACCTCCCAATGTGCAGCAGGCAATGGCTTTCAGCCAATGCCTGATATAATAAAATAGGGGATTCTCTCGTCACAATAACAAGGACACCCTTTGATCAGGCAAAGCTCATTGTGGGCCCACTGCTACATTTATATTGCAGTCTTGTCGAAGCATGGACTACAGCAACCGCAGACCACTCTGCCGTAGTGACTAAAACTTTATAACACGGGTCGACATACTTAGTACAACATTTTGTCCACACTTCCTGGTGCATAGCATTGTCCATAAGATTACCAGAGGACTGGGAAAAAAATTACCAGAGGACTGGGAGAAATTACCAGAGGACTGGGAAAATTTTACCAGAGGACTGAGAGAAATTACCAGAGGACTGGGAGAAATTACCAGAGGACTGGGAGTCTAGCAGAGGAGGACAAAGTGCTTAATTAGGAACGGGAAAATAGATTATGAAAGAAAACTGTCAGGGAACATAAAAACGGACTGCAAAAGTTTTTATAGATATGTGAAGAGAAAAAGGTTAGTTAAAACAAATGTAGGTCCCTTGCAATCAGAAACTGGTGAATTGATCATGGGGAACAAGGGCATGGCAGACCAATTGAATAACTACTTTGGTTCTGTCTTCACTAAGGAAGACATAAATAATCTGCCGGAAATAGCAGGGGACCGGCAGTCAAATGAGATGGAGGAACTGAGTGAAATCCAGGTAAGCCGAGAAGTGGTGTAAGGTAAATTGAATGGATTAAAGGCCGATAAATCCCCAGGGCCAGATAGGCTGCATCCCAGAGTACTTAAGGAAGTAGCCCCAGAAATAGTGGATGCATTAGTGATAATTTTTCAAAACTCTTTAGATTCTGGAGTAGTTCCTGAGGATTGGAGGGTAACTAATGTAACCCCACTTTTTAAAAAGGGAGGGAGTGAGAAAACGGGGAATTACAGACCAGTTAATCTAACATCGGTAGTGGGGAAAATGCTAGAGTCAGTTATTAAAGATGGGGTAGCAGCACCTTTGGATAGTGGTGAAATCATTGGACAAAGCCAGCATGGATTTATGAAAGGTAAATCATGTCTGACGAATCTTATAGAATTTTTAGAGGATGTAACTAGTAGAGTGGATAAGGGAGAACCTGTGGATGTGTTATATCTGGACTTTCAGAAGGCATTCGACAAGGTCCCACATAAGAGATTAGTATACAAACTTAAAGCACACGGTATTGGGGGTTCAGTACTGATGTGGATAGAGAACTGGCTGGCAGACAGGAAGTAAAGAGTAGGAGTAAATGGGTCATTTTCAGAATGGCAGGCAGTGACTAGTGGGGTACCGCTAGGCTCAGTGCTGGGACCCCAGCTATTTACAATATATATTAATGATCTGGATGAGGGAATTGAATGCAACATCTCCAAGTTTGCGGATGACACAAAGCTGAGGGGCAATGTTAGCTGTGAGGAGGATGCTAGGAGGCTGCAAGGTGACTTGGATAGGTTGGGTGAATGGCCAAATGCATGGCAGATGCAGTATAATGTGGATAAATGTGAGGTTATTCACTTTGGTGGCACAAACAGGAGGGTAGACTATTATCTGAATGGTGGCCGATTAGGAAAAGGGGAGATGCAACAAGACCTGGGTGTCATGGTACACCAGTCATTGAAAGTAGGCATGCAGGTGCAGCAGGCTGTGAAGAAAGTGAATGGTATGTTGGCATTCGTAGCAAAAGGATTTCAGTACAAGAGCAGGGAGGTACTACTGCAGTTGTACAGGGTCTTGGTGAGGCCACACCTGGAGTATTGTGTACAGTTTTGGTCTCCTAATCTGAGGAAAGACATTCTTGCCATAGAGGGAGTACAGAGAAGGTTCACCAGACTGGTTCCTGGGATGGCAGGACTTCCATATGAAGAAAGACTGGATAGACTCAGCTTGTACTCACTGGAATTTAGAAGATTGAGGGGGGATCTTATAGAGACTTACAAAATTCTTAAGGGGTTGGACAGGCTAGATGTAGGAAGATTGTTCCCAATGTTGGGGAACTCCAGAACAAGGGATCACAGTTTAAGGATAAGGGGGAAGTCTTTTAGGACCGAGATGAGAAAATCATTTTTCACACAGAGAGTGGTGAGTATGTGGAATTCTCTGCCACAGAAGGTAGTTGAGGCCAGTTCATTGGCTATATTTAAGAGGGAGTTAGATGTGGTCCTTGTGGCTAAAGGGATCAGGGTGTATTGAGAGAAGGCAGGTACAGGATACTGAGTTGGATGATCAGCCATGATCATATTGAATGCGGTGCAGGCTCGAAGGGCTGAATGGCCTACTCCTGCACCTATTTTCTATGATTCTATGATTATATTTGCACTATCACAGGGATTAAAGAGCCCTGAAATAGTCTATTATTCCCGAAACTTTTCTGAAGCCTGCAATATGGGATAATCCAAGTCCTTGCACTGCTTGACGGTCTCCACTCAAGAGAAATTGTAGTGAACAGCCCTCCATTTGTGTGGCGAATCTCCTTGAAGTTTTGCACACAACAATGAGCTGCACAATGTCACATCTAGCATTTGCTGGCTGCTATTGCCAGGAAAGATCCCAAAGTTAAGAAATTCAGAGACATTTACCTCAACATGGGACCATCCAAATGACAAACTACTATGAATGCTATTTCAAAATCTTACCCTCTTGGGCAGTAGATCCTCCTAGCCAAAGTCCACCTGACCCTCCTCCTATAGTCTCCCTGTTATAGAAACCTTATTTGCAGACCTTATTCTCCTGCTTCCGATTGTGCTGGAATCCAGCACACTGGACCACTACAAAATAACCAGTGTTATTCTTTAAAAACTTAAAACCTTCACACCAAAAATATAAAAGCTCCATAACTGATGCCATTGCATACTTCACCATCAACTAATATTCCTCCAACTGTTTATTAATGAACCTGCCGGTAATTTACAAACTCCTTTAATAATCCAGATTTTCAGATCTAATTTCCCGATGGTGGTCCACACTGTATGTTAATTTCATATACATTGATTGATTTGAGAGGAGTGGCTGCTAATATGAGTTACACGATGACCTTAGCTATTTTAGTATGGTTTAAATTGCCGTGCAACATGAAAACATTGAAAAACACAGAAAGTACTGATTACATAGAAACATAGAAAATAGGTGCAGGAGGAGGCCATTCGGGCCTTCGAGCCAGCCCCACCATTCATTGTGATCATGGCTGATCGTCCCCAATCAATAACCCGTGCGTGCCTGCTCCCCATATCCCTCGATTCCACTAGCCCCTAGAGCTCTATCTAACTCTCTGTTAAATCCATCCAGTGATTTGGCCTCCACTGCCCTCTGTGGCAGGGAATTCCACAAATTCTCAACTCTCTGGGTGAAAATGTTTTTTCTCATCTCAGTCTTAAATAACCTCCTCTTTATTCTAAAACTGTGAATCCTGGTTCTGGACTCGCCCAACATTGGGAACATTTTTCCTGCATCTAGCTTGTCCAGTCCTTTTATAATTTTATATGTTTCTATAAGATCCCCTTCATCTTTCTAAACTCCAGTGAATACAATCCTAGTCTTTTCAATCTTTCTTCATATGACAGTCACCGCTATCCCAGGAATCAATCTTGCTAACCTACGCGGCACTGCCTCAATCACAAGGATGTCCTTCCTCAAATTAGCAATTCACGATACAGAAAAATAGATAATTAATACTATGATCATTGCAGAAATTAAATACTCCAGATTAGATCATTAAAAATACTAAGTCGCAATGCATTTCTATAAATTGGCGGCGCACACAGTTGCAGCAGCTCAATGTTCTTTCGGTCGGTGCTTTGTGCTTTTTGTGTACGTGTTGTTTTTTGTCCTGTGTTTCTGTCGGGCGGACAACGTCTACGGCCGGCATGATCTCCTTAGGATTGGAGCTGGTCACGAGCGGAGTGTTGCAGCCGAGTTTGTCCGTTCACATAAGATCCTGGTGGACATAGCGAGGAGCCCCGGCTCTCCGCGGATTACTATCCCCGCGGGGGGGGGGGGGGGTGCGAAGGCGGCACAGAGAGAGAAGGCAAAAGCGAGGCTGCAGCGCCGGCGCGCTAACCAGGCTACGGAGGCAGCCACTAAAACCACTGCTTCCCAGCCTGTTTCTTACAAATGCCAGATCCCTCGCTAACAAGATGGATGAACTGAGGCTACAGACTGCAGCTAACAACGCCGTGAAGGACAGCTGCATTCTGTTGACTACGGAGACATGGCTTCATTCATTAATTCCGGACTCTGCTATCGAGCTAGCAGGCTATGCCGCACATAGTCATGACAGGACAAGAGACTCCGGTAAGAGCAGAGGAGGAGGGCTCTGTGTGTACGTGAACAACTGGTGTATTAAAAAAAATTGATTGTAGACAGTCACTGCTCCCCGGACCTGGAGTATGTGACTGTTAAATGCAGGCCCATTTATCTCCCTAGAGAGTTTACTGTCGTCATGATAACTGCTGTATACATACCACCGGATGATGATGCTAACTTGGCTATCGGACATTTGTATGGTAGCACTAGCAGCCAGCAGAGCACATATCCTGATGCTGTTCACATCATAGCAGGGAACTTTAATCACACGGACTTGAAGGCAATGCTCCCCAAAGTCTACCAGCATGTAAAATGTGCTACAAGAGGAGCTAACACACTGGACAAGGTCTACTCCAACATCAAGCTGGGCTACAGGGCTAGACCGCTACCATACCTGGGCCAGTCTGACCATATGTCCCTGCTTTTAATTCCTGCACATGCCCCCCTCAGGAAAACTGCTCCTACCATCACAAAGACCATCACAACTTGGCCTGATGGTGCCTCTCAGCAGCTGCAGGACTGCTTCGACAGGACCAACTGGGATGTGTTTGAGCACCAGGACCTGGAGGTGTTCACGGACAGTGTACTATGTTACATTAAAAACTGCATGGACACTGTCACAGTGGACAAACGACTCCGTGTCTACCCCAACCAGAAGCCCTGGATGACACAGGAGGTCCAGCGGCTGTTAAAGGACAGGAACACCGCTTCTAGGTCTGGCGATAGGGCTTTATACAGCACGGCCCGAGCTAACCTGAAGAGAGGCATCAGAGAGGCCATAGGAGGAGGATAGAGGACCACCTGGACAGTAACAACAGCTGGCAGGTGTGGCAGGGGATCCAGTATCTCACCAACTACAAGACCAACCTTGAAGCTGCTGAAGGTGACGCCTCGCTGGCAGAGGAGCTGACCCTCTTCTTTGCTCTCTTTGAAGAGGAGCCACCAGAGACAGCCATATCACACCACATGGTCCACAGCAGGTTAACCCTCAAAATAGGGGAGCATGAGGTGAGGCGCACGCTGCGGGCCATCAATCCGAGGAAGGCTGCTGGACCCGACGGCGTCTCTGGACGCGTGCTGAAGGACTGCACAGACCAGCTGGCTGGAGTATTTACAAGGATCTTCAACCAGTCTCTGGCCCAGTCCACTGTCCCACCCTGTCAAAAAACCCCTACATTTCCAGCCTCAACGACTACCGGCCAGTCGCACTCACACCAGTGCTTTGAAAAACTGGTCCGGGGTCACATCACATCACTCCTGCCCCGAAGCTTTGACCCCCACCTGTTTGCATATAGAGCGAACAGATCCACAGAGGACGCTGTAGCCACAGCCCTCCATGCTGCACTCTCCCATCTGGAGCAGCGGGGGAGCTACGTGCGGATGCTCTTTGTGGACTATAGCTCTGCATTTAACAGCATCCTTCCCCACAAACTGGTGGACAAACTGGGGGACTTGGGACTTCCACATTCCACCTGTATGTGGCTAAATAGCTTCCTGTAGGGTCGCAGCAAGAGTCAGAATGGGCCATCACATATCCACGGCCCTCAGCCTCAGTAGTGGCTCTCCACAGGGCTGCATGCTGAGCCCCCTGCTCTACACCATCTACACATATGACTGCCCCCCGCCCACCACAGTAACGCCATTGTCAAATTTGCGGATGACACCATGGTGGTGGGGCTCATCTCTGGGGGGGATGAGTATGCTTACAGGGATGAGGTGGAGCAGCTGACAGTGTGGTGTGGAGAGAATAACCTGCTCCTCAACATCTCAAAGACAAAGGAGCTCATAGTAGACTACAGGAAGAAGAAAACAGACATTACACCACTAATCATCAGAGGGGACTGTGTGGAGAGGGTGGCGGATTTCCACTTCCTGGGAATCCTCATTGAGGAGGACCTGACATGGAGCGTGAACACCTCTGCGCTGCTGAAAATTGTCCAGTAGAGTCTGCGCTTCCTGAGGATGCTCAGGAAGAACAACATCACCAAGAGACTCCTGCTGTTCTTTTATCGGTGCTCCATAGAGAGCATTCTAACATACTGTGTATGCGTGTGGTACACCAGCTGCACATCGGCCCAGAGGAAAGCGCTCCAGAGGGCTAGTGACAACGCCCAGAAGATTGTCGGCTGCCCTCTCCTCACTTTGGAGGACCTAGACAGTTCTCACTGTCTCAAGAAATCCCAGAACATTATAAAGGACATTTCCCACCCCGGCCACTCCCTGTTTGAACTGCTGCCGTCAGGCAGACGGTACAGATCAATGAGGACAAGGACAAACAGACTAAAAAACGGTTTTTATCCCACAGCAATAACTACACTTAATGTAGCCACCAAATGAGCGCAGGTGTGCTACATACCAAATGGATTGTGAAATCGACAGAAGAATGTATGGTTGTGTGTTTATGCTTATTTTATGGTGGTGTGTGTATGCTTACGTATCGTTAGCTTTTAGAAATGTGTGAATGGTGCACTGACTGATTGGCATTTTAATTTTGTTGTACATGTTCACATGTTATAATGACAATAAAGATTATCTATCTATCTATCTATCTATCTATTTCAATCGCATAGGTAGAGAAATTTAACACGTGTGACCCAAGAAATTCCCTACCTAAAGGTATATTCCTGGTTCTGGGATTAAGATACATACCTTTTTTTCTGCATTATCTTCAGGCTGTGGAGGTGTAATATTTTCCTTCACTGTCAATGGAAAAGTAGATTATTTTTGAATTAGCCATAGTGAGTCAGAACAATGAAAATATGGATATGCTTGCTTGCAATCAAATAATACTGGTTTATGCCAACATAGCACATTAGCTTCCACCCCTTCCAAGCCGCCTTAATTCCACATAATAGAGTAAATATCGCTACGAGCAAGTTACTTTCAGTTCTCTGGCTTATAGGGTACGCAAAGCTGAATGGTCCTAAGACTTTTCTTCCACTTCCCATTCTTTATCTGCCTTAAACCCCTGTCCCACGGTATGAGTTCATTCCAAAAGCTATCCCGAGTTTGCCCGATTCGAACTCGGAGATTTACGGTAATGGCCGCTCGTCGGTACTCGGGGCTCTCATGGACATTTTTCAACATATTGAAAAATCTTCACAAGTCTTCCCGTGCTTACCTGACATTAGCGAGTCTTCCCAAGTATCTGCCGTTAGCGTTACGAGCCGCTAAGAGACGTCTCCGAGCTCCGACGTACCCGCTACGTTCATTCTCCGTGCTTACCCCGAGTTTGATTTTTTTAAAACTCGGGAGAGCTCTTGGAATGAACTCGTACCATGGGACAGTGCTATTAAAATGCCTCTTTGGCCAAGATTTTGGTCATCAAAATTAACCTCCTTTTTCTTGGTGCCAGATTTTGTCTAGTTTTGCTCTCATTAAGGATAGACAATAGACAATAGACAGTAGGTGCAGGAGTAGGCCATTCGGCCTCTTGAGCCAGCACTGCCTTTCAATGTGATCATGGCTGATCAACCCATAATCAATACCCTGTTCCTACCTTCTCCCCATATCCCCTGACTCCGCTATCTTTAAAAGCCCAATCTAGCTCTCTCTTGAAAGTATCCAGAGAACCAGCCTCCACCGCCTTCTAAGGCAGAGAATTCCACAGACTCACAACTCTCTGTGTGAAGAAGTGTTTCCTCGTCTCCATTCTTAATGATCTACCACTTATTCTTAAACTATGGCCCCTGGTTCTGGACTCCCCCAACATTGGGAACATGTTTCCTGCCTCTAGCGTGTCCAAACCTTAACAATCTTATATGTTTCAATAAGATCCCCTCTCATCCTTCTAAACTCCAGAGTATACAAGCCCAGCCACTCCATTCTCTCAGCATATGACAGTCCCACCATCCCGGGAATTCTACCTTATAAACCTATGCTGGGCTCTCTCAATAGCAAGAAAGACCTTCCTCAAATTAGGGGACCAAAACTGCACACAATACTCCAGGTGTGGTCTCGCTAGGGCCCTATACAACTGCAGAAGGACCTCTCTGCTTCTATACTCAACTCCTCTTGCTATGAAGGCCAACATGCCATTCACCTTCTTCATTGCCTGCTGTACCTGCATGCTTACTTTCATTGAGATGACAATAAAGTGCCACCGTATCGTATCGACTGATGAACAAGGACCCCCAGATCCCATTGTACTTCCCCTTTTACCAACTTGACACCATTTAGATATTAATCTGCCTTCCTCTTTCTGCCACCAAAGTGGATAACCTCACATTTATCCACGTTAACTGCATCTGCCATGCATCTGCCCACTCACCCAACCTGTCCCAGTCACCTTGCATTCTCATAGCATCCTCCTCACAGTTCACACTGCCACCCAGCTTTGTGTCATCTGCAAACTTGCTAATGTTACTCTGAATCCCTTCATCTAAATCATTGATGTATATTGTAAATAGCTGTGGTCCCAGCACCGAGTCTTGAGGTACCCCACTAGTCGCTGCCTGCCATTCTGAAAGCGACACGTTAATCCCTACTCTTTATTTCCTGTCTGCCAACCAATTTTCTATCCATGTAAACATTCTACCCCCAATACTATGTGCCCTAATTTTGCCCACTAATCTCCTATGTGGGACCTTACCAAATGCTTTCAGAAAGTCCAGGTACACTACATCCACTGGCTCTCCCTTGTCCATTTTCCTAGTTACAGTCTCAAAAAATTCCAGAAGATTAGTCAAGCATGATTTCCCCTTCGTAAATTCATGCTGCCTCGGACCGATCCTGTTACTGTTAACCAAATGTGCTGCTATTTCATCTTTAATAATTGACTCCGGCATCTTCCCCACCACCTATGTCAGGATAACTGGTCTATAATTCCCTGTTTTCTCTCTCTCACCTTTCATAAAAAGTGGGAATAACATTAGCTACCCGCCAATCCACAGGAACTGATCCTGAATCTATAGAACATTGGAAAATTATTACCAATGCGTCCACGATTTCTAGAGCGACTTCCTTAAGTACTCTGGGATACAGACCATCAGGCCCTGGGGATTTATCAGCCTTCAGTCCCATCAGTCCACCCAACACCATTTCCTGCCTAATGTGGATTTCCTTCAGTTCCTCCGTCACCCCAGATCCTCTGGCCACTAGTACATCAGGAAGATTGTTTGTGTCCTCCTTAGTGAAGATGGATCCAAAGTACCTGTTCAACTCATCTGCCATTTCCTTGTTCCCCATAATAAATTCACCTTTTTCAGTCTTCAAGGGTCCAACTTTGGTCTCAACTAATGTTTTCCTCTTCACATACCTAAAGAAACTTTTACTCTCCTCCTTTATGTTCTTGGCTAGCTTACCTTCGTACCTCATCATTTCTCCCTCTATTGTCTTTTTAGTTATCTTCTGTTGCTCCTTAAACATTACCCAATCCTCCACTCATCTTTGCAACGTTGTACTTCTTCTCTTTTATTTTTATACTGTCCCTGACATCCCTTGTCAGCCACGGTCGCCCCTTACTCCTCTTGGAATCTTTCTTCCTCTTTGGAATGAACTGAACCTACACCTTCTGTATTATTCCCAGAAATACCTGCCATTGCTGTTCCACTGTCATCCTTGCTAGGGCATCTTTCCAGTCAACTTTGGCCAGCTCCTCCCTCATGGCTCCATAGTCCCCTTTATTCAACTGTAACACTGACACCTCCGATTTACCCTTCATCATCTCCAATAGTAGATTAAACATGACCATATTATGGTCACTACCTCCTAATGGCTCCTTTACCTCAAGTTCCTTTATCAAATCCGGTTAATTACATAACGGTAAATCCAGAATTGCCTTTTCCCTGGTAGCCTCCAATACAAGCTGCTCGAAGAATCCATCACAGAGGCACTCCACAAACTCCCTTTCTTGGGGTCCAGTACCAACCTGATTTTCCCAGTCTACCTGCATGTTGAAATCTCCCATAACAACAGTAGCATTATCTTTACTACATGCCAATTTTAACTCCTGATCCAACTTGCACCCTATATCCAGGCTACTGTTTGGGGGGCCTGTAGATAAGTCCCATTTGGGTCTTTTTACCCTTACAATTCCTTAGTTCTATCCATACTGACTCCACATCTCCTGTGTCAATGTCACCCCTTGCAAGGGACTGAACAGAGCTACCCCATCCCCTCTGCCCACCTATCTGTCTTTTCGATAGGAGGTATACCCTTGAATATTCAGTTCCCATCCCTGGCCCTCTTGCAGCTATGTCTCTGTAATTCCCACAACATCATACTTGCCAATTTCTAACTGAGCCTCAACCTCATCCATTTTATTTCTTATACTTCGCGCATTCATATACAACACTTTGACCTTGGTATTCACCTCCCCTCTCGCACCGCTAGCAATTGGCCCTGACCTTACTCTCTTATTCCTTCTCGAACTTTCCTTCCCATTAATTCAGTAGTCTTTTGTAACTTTTCCTGTACTCACTTCACCTTCAACTACATCTTTATACTCCCAATTTGTCAATCCCTCCCCTCCCACTATTTAGTTTAAACCCACAGGTGTAGCCCTAGCAAACCTGCTTGCCAGAACATCGGTCCCCTTCTAGTTAAGGTGTAACCCGACCCTTTTGTACTTCTGGGGAGGATCTTCAGCTATTCTCATGCCTACTGTAAAGGCAGGTTTTTGTTACAGTAATTTTGTGCAAAGTGAAATTGAGATTAACATCTTCCATGTGTGTTATCTCAATTGTTAGTGTATTGCCATCATCTCTAACTCAATTGGTGAAACCACGCTCGGTGTACTTTGTGCAGTTCTGATTGCCCAGCTATAAGAAGGATGTAATTGTTGGAAAGGATGTAGAAAAGATTCACATAGATTTAAGATCAAAAGGAAGCGATTTAAGAGGGACCTCAGATGCAACATTATTACTCAGAGGGTAGTTCGTGTCTCAAATGAGCTGCCAGAGGAAGCTATGGAAATGGGTACAATTATGACTGTCAAAAGTAATTTGGAGAGATATATGAATAGGAAGGGTTCAGACAGATATGTGCCTGATGCAGGCAAATGGGGCTAAACCAGAATGCCAACTTGGTCGACATGGATAAGGTTTGCCTAAAGGGCCTGTTTCCCTCCTATGTAGCTCAATGACTCTGTAACTTTATGATTATTGCGTTTTGGGTGATGTGATTGTTCCTGATCTTGGTTCTAAATGGCATACTCTACATCCTTTTCTGCCTTTCATTTCTCTCCTTTTCCCTTCCTCCGTCTCAGATTTTAATTTAAGCCCTCTAAGCCCACCAGCAAACATCTCTGGAGGACCCTGTTCCTAGTCCTGCCCAAGTATAACCTGCCAAGTTTGTAGTAGTGCTAATGCTCCACAAATTTGAATACCTCCTCCCTTCACCACCTCTCTAGTTACATATTTATCTGCTGTATCCTCCAATACAGATCTATAACACTGAAAATGGCAAGTTTTCAAATATTTCAATCATCATTTTGGACTAGTTAATATTTTGATAATTGGAATGGGCAATAAAATAACAGAAATATCAGTAGACAACTTTACTTTGAGGTTTTGGGAATAAATGAACCTTCATACCTGGTGAGTCTACGATTTCTGGAGGACTATTCTCTTTCACAAGAAGAAATTTACAAAAACCGTGAAATGGGCGCAAATCAAAGCAGCTGTTTAGTAATTCAACGTTCACTTCACTGCACACGCTCATGAATCCCACTGCAATGTTGTTTACCTGCATGCCACATTAAAAGCATGATTAAATTATTGGTTCTATTGCATGTCTACATTTAAAAATATATACTTTGTGGGCATTTCCAATATATTTGTAAATGGACAAACTTCTTATCTAAAGGCTTTAAACAGATGCTCCTACCACATTTTGCAGTGAGAAGATATTTGCACATGACTTGAGTGGCCTTGACAACATAGGTCTACATGCACAAATGAGCACGTATGCCAATAAGGATGAAGCACATTATGCAGGGTTTGCTATTTAAATTCTGACTGTGTGAATTTCCCTGGCATGCATTATTTACCAGATTGATTGCTGGGCTGCCGGGAAAGTGTTATGATGACAGATTAAGTGGACAGTTCTATGCTCTGTGGAGTTTAAAAGAATGAGAGGTGATCTTATGAGACACATAACATTTTTAGGATTGAAAAGGAAGAAGCGGGAATAAAGATTTCCTCAGAATGGGGTAGAACAGGGGCCAGAGCCTAAAAATAATGGAGGTTTGGAGTCTTCTATCTAATAGGTCTGTGGAGGCCACTTCTTTGAACATATTCCATACAGGGACCCGTGGATTCTGAAATACTGAGTGAATCAAGGGACATTGAGTAGTACAGGAAAGTGGTTATGAGGTACAAGATCAACCATGATATTGTTAATTCATTGGCATGTCTTCCTCATTAGTAAGGGCACCAAAGGTTACAGGGAGAAGACAGAATGAGGTTGAGAGGGAGAAAAAGGTCGACCATAATTGAATGGTGGAGCAGAATTAATGAGCAAAATGGCCAAATTCTGCTCCTATGTCTTATGACCTTATGATCTAATTGAATGCTGGAGCAGACACCAAGAGCCAAGTAGCCTATTTCTGCTTCTGATTCTTATGTTCTTACATTTGGACTGTAGCTTTTATTATCTAGGACATAGCAAGCAACTGATTGACTGCCAATCCAACACATGGCAGATCCAACACATCCTCTCATGGGGAATCAAAGATGGCCAGTAGATATTGGCCTCACTGGTCATTCTGTATCCAATAAGTGAATAAAAAGAAAAATTGGAAGTTGCAACATTGCAACCATAATGACTGTAAAAGTCATTTTGTGAGGAGCAAATAATATATATTGTTTTCCTCCTTGTTTTGCATAGTGGCGGCTGCTAAACAATATTACTCACTACATTTCTACACAGTATGATCTAAATTTCTTCATTCTGGCCATTGGAGCACTTTTTCTGTAGCCCATTTCAGTGATTTGTTATGTAGTGTAACCATATCCACAATGCAGAATGAAATTAGATGCACAGACAATTTAATTTAGCTTCAGATGTTGTTTATGAGCATGACAAAAAAGACAAAAAAATCCACTTGAAAGGCAAAATACCAACCTCACAGACAGCAGCATGATTCTTTTCATCTTGCGCTTCTATCAATTCTGCAAGGAAGTATTCACCATAAGTGGTCCTCAATGTGTCAGTCATTTCATTGAAGATGGGAGCGATATCATCATGATCCTCTATCCTGGTGATCCAAAGATCTCAATTCAGAAATGACTCAAACCTTTTTCATAAACGGTTTCACGGTATTTGCATCATAATCTACAAAGACTTCAACCATAGGCATTTTACAGATATTTAAAAGCAAATTTTCTCATTATAATTTCTCTACAGAGTACAGGATCTTTGTTTACCAATATCAGATTCAAAATTGTACACTGTAACATCAGCAGGATGTTGGGAAAATCATAACTAAAATATATTTTATGGCTTGGTGAAAATATATGCAATTCCACATTTAAACCTTCCACAGCCTATCATGTCACCCCTTTGAAAATCCAAAATATGTAAAAAGATTTGGAATGAGATAAATATTTGTTCTATGAGCAAAGCCTAAATTATTTTCAATAATTATTTGGCTACCTTAGAGTCATAGAGTCACAGAGTGATACAGTGTGGAAAAAGGCCCTTCGGCCCAAATTGCCCACACAGTCAACAATGTCCCAGCTACACTAGCCCCACTTGCCTGCGCTTGGTTCATATCCCTCCAAACCTGTCCTATCCATGTACCTGTCTAACGGTTTCTTAAACGATGGGATAGTCCCAGCCTCAGCTACCTCCTCTGGCAGCTTGTTCTATACACCCACCGCCCTTTGTATGAAAAAGTTTTCCCCTTTGATTCCTATTAAATATTTTCCCCTAAAACTTGAACCTATGTCTTCTGGTCCTCGATTCCCCTACTCTGGGCAAGAGACTCTGTGCATCCACCCGATCCATTCCTCTCATGATTTTGAAAACCTCTATAAGATCCCCCCTCATCCTCCTGTGCTCCATGGAATAGAGACCCAACCTACTCAACCTCTCCCTATAGCTCACACCCTCTAGTCCTGGCGACATCATCGTAAATCTTTTCTGAACCCTTTCAAGCTTGACAATATCTTTCCTATAACATGGTCCCCAGAACTGTACACAATATTCTAAATGCAGTCTCACCAACATCTTATACAACTGCAATATGACATCCCAACTTCTACAGTATGCTCTAACCTTAAATTAGCCTTTAAATTTTCTGAGAATAAGAAAATCTGAGGAGTTCAATTGTTTTATTGAGAAACATGGAAACATAGAAAATAGGTGCAGGAGGAGGCCATTCGGCCCTTCGAGCCAGTACCGCCATTCATTGTGATCATGGCTGATCGTACCCAATCAATAACCCGTGCCTGCCTTCTCCCCATATACCTTGATTCCACTAGCCCCTAGAGCTCTATCTAACTCTCTCTTAAATTCCACAAATTCTCTCTTGAATTCCACAAATTCTCAATTCTCTGGGTGAAAAGGTTTTTTCTCACCTCAGCCTTAAATGGCTTCCCCTTTATTCTAAGACTGTGGCCCCTGGTTCTGGACTTGCCCAACATTGGGAACATTTTTCCTGCATCGAGCTTGTCCAGTCCTTTGATAATTTTATATGTATCTATAATCCCTCATCCTTCAAAACTCCAGTGAATACAAGCCTAGTCTTTTCAATCTTTCCTCAAATGACAGTCCCGCCATGCCAGGGATCAATCTCATGAATCTACGCTGCACTGCCTCAATCACAACGATGTCCTTCCTGAAATTAGGAGAGCAAAACTGTACACAATACTCCAGATGTGGTCTCACCAGAGCCATGTACAACTGCAAAAGAACCTCTTTACTCCTATACTGAAATCGTCTTGTTATGAAGGCCAACATTCCAATAGCTTTCTTCACTGCCTGCTGTACCTGCACGCCAACTTTCAGTGACTGGTGTACAAGGACGCCCAGGTCTCGCTGGACCTCCCTCTTACCTAACCTAACCCCATTGAGATAATAATCTGCCCCCTTGTTTTTGCCGCCAAAGTGGATAACCTCACATTCATCTATATTATACTGCATCTGCCAACTCACTCAACCTGTCCAGGTCACCCTGCAAGATACAGTAAAAGACAAAGTCTGCTAGAAAATATTAGCTGTTAGAAAATGCTGTTAGAAGACGCTGTTCAATTGTTATAAGACTTTTCAATTGTGGTTTGTTCTAAGCAAATCGTGGTTGGTCATACATGATGCTAATTCTCCCACCTCATTATTTAGTCCACACAAATTGCCATTTATTGCTTTAGTGTGACTCCACAGAGTCCAATTTCATGACAGCATACACCAGTTGAAGCTGCCAAAGAAACTCATGGTTTCATATCTTCAAAGGTGTTCATTGTTTAATGCCATCAGTGGGAATAAACAGTTTTGGGGAGATTGATGGAAGCTGTGAAACATATGTGAAACTGTGCAAACCTGATTTATATCCATACTGAAACAACAGAGGGAACAGGTTGCAATAAAGGTGAAAGCCAGGATGAAATATCAAGACAATGCGTGCAATTATACAACAGTTCTAAAGATTTCAGATGTACAGTCAAACTCAATGAAGACATTATCAAATTGCACCTTCCATTAAACTGATGGGATTTACCCAAACTTTTGGGATGTCATTGTGTGAGCTGAGAGCCCAGAGCTAAGAACTGAATCTGCAAAATCTCCTGCCATTGGCCAAATCTCATGGGCTTTTCCCATTATCAATTCCCAACATCTCATGGTCTTTCGCCATTATAAAACTCATTGTGCATTCTTCCAGGAAATGTAATATTCATCAATATTCATCAATAAGTGAGCATCTCCCAAAATCTCAAAAATTTCACCACCAAGCATACTGCAACTCTGTACAGTTTATTGCTAAAGACTTGGACATTATATTTACATAGTTATACCAAAATATCACTGGAGTATTTTATCCATTTGAACTCTGCTTGAGCTGAGACGAAGAAGTTAATGTCTGTGAGATAATGGTGGGGGCAAGATGTGAGACCCGTGCTTGCAATTTTTGCAGGTAGCTCAATAACCAAATCTGCTGCTAATTTCTGGGATTACTAGATTCTTTGTCTGATTGTTTGCCATAATGACCACAGCCAAATTCAAGCATCTTGGGAGGTCATACAATTCAAGAAGCAACTCATGAGTTCTATCATTTCAACAGTTTAGCATGTGTTGGTGATGCCATGTACTTTTCGGGTTTGCTCTTACATTTATTTTAACCTTAAATTAGCTCAACAATAACTAGGTTGGTCAGGGAAAAATATTGTTCTTTAGTGCATTTTCTTCACTACTGTCAAGGTTCATAGTTCTGCTTGTACATATAATCTTGAAGAAATCTGCTTTTGCTGAGTGGGAACAGAATTACGTGCTTTGCCCAAGAGTACATGAGCAGTGTGACCCTACTGCATATAATCCTGGAGACGTAAGGGTCTACAGATGCTGAATATTGTGTAAAACACAAAGTGCTGGAGTAACTCAGTGGGTCAGGCAGCATAGAGTATATGGAAAGAACAGGTAGGCAATGTTCCAGATCAGGACCCATCTTCAGACACAGGATCCTACTGCCCTTGCACTTGGCTGTGCTGTGTCCTAATCAATTCCATTTACAAGGGCAAGCAGCCAATGCAGGATGAGTGTTTTCTAGCTGTGTAAAGGAAAAAGTAACATTTAAAGGCATCTTCTTTCATTTATGAGAAATCTGGGTTTCAGGCAGGTCTGTCCGAAGAGTCTCACATTACGCTTAATTTGCAATTCCACGACAGCCATCACCTACTCCACTGAGAATTCAATGCCCCTGAAGACCACCTACGGCAGTATTCTCACCTGTTCATCTAGCATGCGTAGTGTTTTGACGACCCATCAAGTACCTCATTATAGACCTTAAATTTTGGAGTAACTCAGCGGGACAGGCAGCATCTCTGTTGAGAAAGAATGGGTGATGTTTCGGCTCGAGACCGTTCTTGATGTTTTTATTCAACAGAAACTGTTCACTGCTGTGAAATTAGAAAGGGCTGCTTCAGAAGTGGTGCTGTTAAACCAATGAAGTCTCTCAAGTCTGGAAAGATTTTATAACCTAAACAGTAACTTCAGGATTGAGACCATTGAATGGCACGAGACACCACTGTTATAATGACAACTGTTGAAGAGATTTACGCAATTCCTTCTGTGATGTGCAATCCCAGCAACTGGCTCCATTTAAAAACAAAATCATAAATGCAGTTCCTCCCCAGGTTACATCAGAGTCTCTATCCTGGCGGGTAGCCTCATAGGCCAACCACAATCAAGGTATAGTTAAAACAGGGCATTTAACTCCATCATTCAGATGTCTCTGCAGGATGCAATGATATTGCCATTAGGCAAGTTCCCATGTGGCAGAAGATACCTGCAGCCCCGCTACAGCCAGCAAATCCATCCCGACGGTCTCCCAATTGCTTGCTCATCTGTAGGGGCTGCACAAAAGTCAGGCATTTGAAACCTGGAGAGTACTTGTATATATTGGGTAAAATGCAACACAATATGTACAGTAAGCTAGCTTGTGCATTGATACTGCATATGGCATGGCATATGAATTGATACTGCATATGGCATTGCATAGTCAAAGTCAGCCTTAAAAATTATAAATATTTTTTTATAAATATTTTTTCCACCACTTTTTCGATCCCCTGTTGCATTTCATGAATTAATAGACAATGGACAATAGGTGCAGGAGTAGGCCATTCGGCCCTTCAAGCCAGCACCGCCATTCAACGTGATCATGGCTGATCATCCCCAATCTGTACCCCGTTCCTGCCTTCTCCCCATATCCCCTGACTGCTATCTTTAAGAGCCCTCTCTAGCTCTCTCTTGAAAGTATCCAGATAACTGGCCTCCACCACCCTCTGAGGCAGAGAATTCCACAGACTCACAATTCTCTGTGTGAAAAAATGTGAAAATCTTCAACTGAATTCAAAATCTTGTGGAAAGGATTTTTTAGGGTAGTATTTAGTGCCCTCTACTGCTAATCACATAAGCTGACAGGCTGAAAAGCACACCATTTTTTAACATGAATGTAAATATTTGCACCTGACAATCTTTGTAAATTATTATAATATATAAATATAAACTTTAAAAAAATTATAAATCTTTATAAATCAGTCTTGATTCTATTCCTGAGGGATCATAACATTACTAGCAAATGTGCACTGATTAGTGAAAGTGTGCAGAAAACAAAAGATGAGGCCAGTTATGAACGTGAAGGGATGCTTTCCTTCACACCATTCCAGCCGAAACAAATAACCAAAGACGGAAGCAAAGGAAGAAAGAAAGTATCTCAACCATATCTCTCAACCTAAGATGCTCAAAAGCAGTCATTGTTTGAATGTCCCAAAGCAATTCTCCCACAAGAACAATGCAATCAAACTGTATGGTGGGTTTCAGTAAATACGTCGGCAGGTGATCACTGAAATGTGTCAGAAAATAAACGTGCAAATACAGTTTGAATGCACACATTGCTTTCTCAGCAAAAAATCCATAGGATTATTTGAGAAGTTTTGGAGTTCTCCCATGTCATTGTCAACATTTATGACACCATTAATATGACGAGATCAAAGAAATGGACTGCTATATTTGACTGACTAGCCAAAGTGAATTCCCTTTAAAAGTATAAATGCTGGAGAAACTCAGCGGGTGAGGCAGCATCTATGGAGCGAAGGAAATAGGCAATGTTTCGAGACCCTTCTTCAGACTGATGTGAAGGTGCAGGGGGCGGGAAGAAGAAAGGAAGAGGTGGAGCCAGAGGGCTGAGGGACAGCTGAGAAGGGGAGGAGAATGTAGGGACTACCTGAAATTAGAGAAATCAATGTTCATACCGCTGGGGTGCAAACTGCCCAAGCGAAATATGAGGTGCTGCTCCTCCAATTTCCGGTGGTCCTCACTCTGGCCATTGAGGAGGTACAGGACAGAAAGGTTGGATTCGGAATAGGAGGGGGAGTTGAAGTGCTGAGCCACCGGGAGATCAGGTTGGTTATGCCGAACCGTTGTATTCGGCTCTGTGGGACTGGATGGGCCTGGACCTGCTAGAAGTGTACAACGACATGCTTCTAGCTGGTGGCATGTCAGACTCCATGAGGAAGGGCAACATCACCCTAATCTACAAGCAGAAGGGGGAGATGAAGGACATAAAGAATTGGAGACCCATAACGCTCTTGAATGTAGACTACAAGATCCTGTCTAAGGCCATCGCCAACCGGGTCAAGTCTGCTCTGGGACAGGTGATCCACCCGGACCAAACTTGTGCTGTACCTGGCAGGAAAATCTCAGACAGCCTAGCGCTGCTGAGAGATACCATCGCCTACGTGCAGGACAGACGGGTGGATGCCTGCCTAGTCAGCTTGGACCAGGAGAAGGCCTTTGACAGGATTTCGCACACGTACATGAGGGTCGTGCATGGGCAAAAATGGGTTTTGGGGAGGGAATCAGGAATTGGATCAATCTGCTCTACACCGACATCCGTAGTGCAGTCCAAATCAATGGGTGGGAATCAGACAGTTTCCCTGTAAGGTCTGGAGTCAGGCAGGGTTGCCCTTCTCTCCTGTCTTGTTTGTCTGCTGTATTGAACCTTTTGCCGAATCCATCAGGAAGGATGCGAGCATTAGAGGAGTGACACTGCCCGGCAGTGGGGGCATTCAAGTAAAGACCTCCCTGTACATGGACGATGTCGCTGTCTTCTGCTCGGATCCAGGGTCGGTCCGCAGATTGATTAGTATCTGCGACCAGTTTGAGTCGGCCACGGGAGCCAGGGTGAACCGCAGGAAGAGCGAGGCCATGCTCTTTGGCAACTGGCCCGACAGATCTTCCGTCCCCTTCACCATCAAGCCTGACTTCTTGAAGGTGCTGGGGATCTGGTTCGGGGGGACTGAGGCGTGTAACAAGAATTGGCTGGAGCGGATAGCCAGGGTGAGGAAAAAGCTGGAGCTGTGGAGGCAATGCTCCCTCTCCATAACGGGAAAGAATTTGGTCATCAGGTGTGAGGTGCTCTCGGGCCTGCTGTACTTGGCACAGGTGTGGCCTGTCCCCCCTTCCTACGCCACAGGGATCACCCGGGCCGTCTTCCAGTTCATCTGGGGGTCGAGGATGGACCGGGTGCGACGGGCCACAATGTACAAGTCAGCAGACAACTGGGGTAAAAGCGTGCCCAACGTTGCCCTCATCCTGATGGCCACCTTCGTGTGTGGCTGCATCAGGCGGAGTGTAGAGCCAAGGCACGTGGGCACCAAGTGTCACTACTTGCTGAGGTTCTACCTGTCCCCGGTGTTGCGAAGGATGGGCCTGGCGCAGATGCCACGCAATGTGCCAGTCAGCTGGTCGCTGCCGCCCCATCTGTCGTCTGTGGAAAGGTTCTTCCGGACCAACACCTTTGACCACATGTCCATTGGGCAGTGGTCAGCACAGAATGTCCTGCAGGCACTGCAGGGAAAGGACTCGATGGACCCGGTGGCGTGGTTCCCTGAGCAGACTGCCCAGCTTGTCTGGCAAAATGCCTCATCGCCAGAACTCACCAACAAGCACCAAGACCTGGCATGGCTGGCGGTGAGGGGAGCCCTCCCAGTCAGATCCTTACTGCACCGTCGGAACCTCACTACCAGCGCACGCTGCCCTCGGGACGGCTGCTATGGAGTGGAGACGGTTGCCCACCTCTTTGCAGAGTGTGGATTTGCCCAAAGAGTCTGGAGAAAAATGCAAGGGTCCCTGGTACGCTTTATTCCAAACAGCTCCGTCACAGAGGACTCTGTGATTTACGGACTGTTCCCAGGGACACATTCAGAGACTGACATCAAGTGCTGCTGGAGGGTTATCGACTCGGTGAAAGACGCTCTCTGGTCTGCCCGAGCGTTGTTCACCACCCAGCAGAGCGAGATGTCCGTCGGGGAATGTTGCCGACTGGCCCACTGCAGACTGCAGGAGTACGTACTGAGGGACGCACTGAAGCTCGGTGCAGCCAACGTCAAGGCTCGGTGGGGGAGGGCCACAGTCTAAGGCCCTTCCGCTGCTGGACATGGGGGGCACTGTATGGTGGAGACGCCCCTCAAAATAAGGGAAGGTATCCCATGCCGGGGGGGCCACATGAGTTGCACGGGTGGGGGATCGATTAGTAAAATTTGATAAATGTATATAGACTGCATGGAAGAATTTGTATAGCCTCCGAAAATGTCGGATGGATTTTTTGCACGGTTGATGTATTGTAAATATTTATTACTTGAATAAAGTCTATTTTGAAATATTTTAAAAAATGCCGAACCGAGCTGAGGTGTTCGGCGAAGTGATAGCCAAGCCTACGCTTGGTCTCACCGATGTAGAGCAGCTGACAACTAGAGCAGCAAATGCAATAGATGAGGTTGGAGGAGGTGCAGGTGTACCTCTGCCACACCTGGAAAGACTGCTTGGGTCCTTGAATGGAGTCAATAGATGCTGGCTCACCCGCTGAATTTCTACAGCATTTTTGTCTACCTTCGATTTTCCAGCACCTGCAGTTCCTTCTTAAACATCCCTTTCAAAGTAAATAGTTAAGTTTAAAATTCTTTGAAGTGTCTTGGGACATGAAAGGCATTAAATAGTGTAAATTATATCTTTATTCTATCTTGCTATCAGCTACAAAATGAGTCAAGAAAAAATTATACATTTGGATGTAAACATAATCATTAATCATAAGAAAATTAATTACCTGGCCTTTCGAATATGTAATACTGGAACATAGTCCTTTCTGTAACACACATTGACTGAATACTGCACACCTTCTGTCTTCTTAAATTGTGGCAAAGGTGCAAACAGAAGAGAAATTGCAGGATCTGCGGTGGAAGTAAAAAAGTTAATATTATTTTATATTAACTTAAAAGTTAATATTACTTTAAAAGCAGAAACTTAATCTGGGCTAAATTTGACAAATGAGATTTTTGAAAATTAATTCAAAATTTCCTTTACCCAAGCCGACTTTCTTTTCCATAGAAAGAACTAGGAAATGTAATTCTCGGACTGCATTAAAGACAGACCTAAAGCAGGAGAAGTAAGTTAATCCATTTCATAATTACACATTTTGCCACTGAATAATGAAATAAAAAAATCAAGTATCATTCACAAACTGCAGCAGAGTAAATAATTACCACCATCTCCACAGCTGCTTTCTAGAACATTAGACATAAATATGGCATAAAGTAAGCAAAGATGTATTTTGGAAAATCACTGGCTATCTACAGTACATAGTCTGCTACCTTCCAGATTCCATGAGAATGTAGGCAAGAGAGTCAAATCAAAAGTGTTTTATTGTCATATGTGATATAACATTGTGGTAGCACAGAGGCGCAGTGGTAGAGTTTCTGCCTTATAGCACCAGAGATCCGGGTTCAATCCTGACTACTGGTGCTGTCTGTATGGAGTTTGTACGCTCTTCCTGTGACCGCGTAGGTTTATTCCGGGTGCGCTGGTTTTCTCCAACACTCCAAGGACGTACAGATCTGTAGGTTAATTGGAATTGGATAATTCGGTAATGGTAAAATTGTCTCGAGTGTGTCGGATAGTGCTAGT
Source organism: Raja brachyura (assembly GCA_963514005.1). Next base: position 12,220,464 of record OY740788.1, read on the forward strand.
GTACTGGGTGAACGTTGGCCCCTGTGGAATCAGTGGGCAGAAGGCCCTTTGCTGTGCTGTATCTTTAAAACTGAAAAGAAAATGTCCCGAATCGGAACAATTAAATTCTTACTTACAGCAACAACGAGTGTAAACCTAGTGATCAGTAGATATATAATAAACAATAAAAGGTTCTAGCAATTAAAAAACATATAGTGCAAAAACAAACACAAAGCCCAAAGTCCCTAGTGCAGTTTGTCATTTAGATTTTGGAGTTCATGGTGTTCAATAGCCTGATGGTTATTGAGAAGCTGAACCTGGAATTTACAGTTTGCAGCTTCCAATACCTTCTTCACGATGGCAGGAGTGAAATTATAGTGTGGTCAATAGACAATAGACAACAGATGCAGGAGTAGGCAATTCGACCCTTCGAGCCGGCACCGCCATTCAATGTGATCATGGCTGATCATCCCCAGTACCCCGTTCCTGCCTTCTCCCCATATCCCCTGACTCCGCTATCTTTAAGAGCACTATCTAGCTCTCTCTTGAAAGTATCCAGAGAACCTGCCTCGAGGCGGTGTGAGTCCTTGATGATGCTGGGTGCCTTTTTGAGGCAGAGCTTCCTGCAGATCCCTTTGATGGTGGGGCAGTCAGTACCCATGAACGCTAGGCTGTGTTCGCAACTGCGTTATCTCCTTCATTCCCGGGCGTTCAGGTTGCCAAACCAAGCCATAATGCAACCAGTCAATATGCTCTCCACTGCATACCTGTACAACGTCAAGAGAGTATTCGTCAGCATACAGAATCTCCTTCGACATATGGAGTCTCCTAATGAAGTAGAGGTGTTAACAGGCTCGCTTTATGATTGCATCAATGTGCTGGATCCAGGACAGACCTTCAGAGATATGCAAACCCAGGAACTTGAAGTTGTGGACTCTCTCCAACACCGTTCCTCGATGAAGACAGGTTTGTGGATCTTCAGCCTTCGTCTTCTAAAGTGAACAATCAGTTCCTTGGTTTTACTTACGTTGAGAACAAGGTTGTTGTTCTGGCACCATTCAGAACATGGGGAGGGTGGGGGGGGGGGGGGGGGAGACAGAGCTGCAGATGCGGGATTTGGGGCACTTAATGTAAACAAGCTTATGTAGCCTGCTTGAATGGTGTTGCCAATATAACTGAAAAGGTACATTCAAATGACGTTGAAATTAGAATGAAAACAAGAAGCATTTCTTTTACCAGAGTGTGGTGAATCTGTGGAATTCATTGCCACAGATAGTAGTGGAGGCAAAGTCATTGGGTATTTTTAAATCGGCTCTTGATTATTAAGGGTGTCAAAGGTTCCACAGAGAAGGCATGATAATGGGGTTACCAGGAAAAAATAGATCAGCAATGATCAAATGGAGGAGCAGACTCGATGGGCTGAATGGCCTAATTCTGCTGCTAATTTTATGGTTTAAATGGGACATTTGTTTTCCTTGATCCTAATATTTATGTTTAATTTCTGTCACTTAAATATGTTTTTAAATCTATTTGCAATTTTTTTTGTAATTGTCTCTGATCATTGGCAACATTTGAAAACAGTTAAAAATGGCTTTGACATAAAGGAACTACCAAAGGTTGGACATAGAACATCCAACATTCATCAGCTGATGCCTAGTTGGTACATCATGGATTGGCTGCAGCAGCAGGACCTGAGAGATGTTTGGACAAGGAACTGCAGAGATAAAGGTAGTTGTGAAAATATTATTCAGCAGATTGTGACGAATGGCTTGGACAGAGTGTAATCTTCCCTGAAGATAGTCACAAAATGCTGGAATAACTCAGAGATCAGGCAGCATCTCTGGAGAACAGGAGTAGGTGACGTTTCGGGTCGAGATCATCAGACTGCGAGTCAGGGAGAGTTGACCTTCTCCCCTTAAGCAGTCAAATTACACCTGGAACTTCTGTTTATAGGCCAAAAATAAATTCAAAGTGTTGATATTGGTAAATCCTATGCACACTAAAACTTCCATCAGATACATGACTAATCAGCTAGAGTGCGGTCTTGACCTCCCATCTACCTCATTGGAGACCTTTGAACTATCTTTAATCGGACTTTATCAGACTTCATTGTTATATCTTTGCACTAAATGTTGTGCCCTTTATCCTTCATCTGTGCACTGTGGATGATTTGATTGTATTCACGTAGTCTTTTCTTTGACTGGATAGCACATAATCTTTTCCCTGTACCTCGGTACACACGATAATAATGATAATAATAAACTAAACTAAGCTTCCAAAGCAAAAGGCTTTGTTTTTCTTAGTTATTTAATATAATATCTATGAGTATCTGTGTGGTGAAGTGCGTACACAATCTCATAGAAACACTACCTACCTGATAATCTCTCGAGCACAACCAGCGGCAAAGTCGGGTTTGGCCACGAACAAGTGCATAAAAACTGTGTTCATAGGCTGCCAAAATAATAAAATTAAGTTTTATGTGAAAAGCTGTGAAAAATTGAAAGTAGTATAAAATGTTACATTGTCATATTTCTCCAGAGTTCAAAATTAATCTTACCAATACATATACATTTGGCAATACCAGATGATTTGGGCAGAAATAAATATAGTTCCATAATGAAAAAAGACCAAACTCTTGATGCATGTCTGGCTACAAATTCCACCAAATCAAAATGCCTGGTTACAAATGAAAATGAAAATCGGAGTTTACCAACTGTATAGTATTTGAGTAATGTTGACTTTAAAAGTTATGCACTTTGTGGGGGTGAGTGGATTAATGGACGTGGGTGTGTTTAGGAGAAAGATGAGGAGAAAAAAGGAGGGATAAATGAAAGGATAAGGCAAGGATGGAGAAAGGCTAAGTAGAAAGGTAGGTAGGTAGAAAAGAGAGGAAATAAATAGACTGAAGACTGAGGTGACTGAAGGAAGGAATAAAAAGAAACAAAAATGACAAAAGTAGGGAGAGCAAAGTAAGAGAATAGAGGATGAACCTGAAAGAAAAAGATAATTTTGATATTCTGTCTCTCTCTTGTTTTATCTCCACCCTCTTTCCTACTTCTGTCTCCTCAGTTGGTTGATTTTCCCTTCCACTATTCATCTCATCTCCAGTTAATTCTGCATTCTTTCATTCTCTACTACCACATTTCCTTTCCTCCTCAACAATTTGGGATATTCCTTTGCATCTGTTTCTTCCGAACAAACTCTCAGAATCAATATGTGGAGCTCTCATAATCAACTAAATTCAAAAAACCTGCAGATTCTGGAAATTTGAAATAAATTAAAAAATGCTGGAAATTCAGCATGTCAGGCACCATCTTTGGACAGAGGATTAGTTAACATTAAGGATAGAGCGTGGAACAGTATATCACAGGAAGATGCCCTTTGGCCTATGATGTTTGTACTGGACATGATTAATCCCTTCTGCCATCATATAATCTATATCCCTCCATTTCCTGCATATCCATGCATCTATCTAAAAGTCACTTAAATGCCCCTATCATATCTGCCACCAACAACAGTGCTTTCCAGCCATTCACCAACCTCCGCGTAAAAAACCTGTGCAGCACACCTTTACACTTTGCCTTTCTTACTTTACAGGTATGCCTTCTAGTATTTTATATATCCTGGGGAACAAAAGGTTTTGACTGTCTACCCTATCTCTGCCTCTCATAATTTTATATGCTTCTATCCAGTCTCTCCGCAACCTCTGGCATTCCAGCAAAAACAATCCATGTCTGCCCAACCTCTCCTTGTAGATAATACCCTCTAACCCATCATCTGGTAAACCTCCTCTGCATCCTTTCCAAAACCTCCACCTCCTTCCTGTATTGGGCAACCAGAACTGCATGTAATACAGCAAATATAGCCTAACCAAAGTCCTATAAAGCTGCATCATGACTTCCCAACAGTTATATTCAATGCCCCGACCAATGAAGGCAAGCATACCATATAGAAACATAGAAAATAGGTGCAGGAGTAGGCCATTCGGCACTTCGAGCCTACTCCGCCATTCAATACGATCATGGTTGATCATCTAACTCAGTATCCCGTACCTGCCTTCTCTCCATACCCCCTTGATCCCTCTAGCCACAAGGGCCACATCTAACTCCCTCTTAAATATAGCCAATGAACTGGCCTCAACTACCTTCTGTGGCAGAGAGTTCCAGAGACTCACCATTCTCTGTGTGAAAAATGTTTTTCTCATCTTGGTACTAAAAGATTTCCCCCTTATCCTTAAACTGTGACCCCTTGTTCTGGACTTCCCCAACATCGGGAACAATCTTCCTGCAGCTAGCCTGTCCAACCTCTTAAGAATTTTGTAAGTTTCTATATGTTTTTCTTTACTGCACCACCTACTTGTGCTACTTTCAATGAACAATGGACTTGGACCCCAAGATCCCTCTGTATATCAATGCTGTTAAGGGTTTTGCCATTAATTTTATATTTTCCCCTTACATTCAACCTCCCAAAATGCAACATCTCACACTTGCTCAGATTAAACTCCACCTGCCAATACTCCGCCCATTTCCGTAACTGATTTCTATCCCACTGTATACTTTGACAGCCTTCCTCACAGTCCATGACCCTGGCATTCTTTGTGTCATCTGCACACTTACTAACCAACCCGTCTACATTTATATCCACATCACTTATGTATATGGTAGGAAAGAACTACAGATACTGGTTTAAATCGAAGGTAGACACAAAATGCTGGAGTAACAGCGGGACAGGCAGCTTCTCTGGAGAGAAGGAATAGGTGAAGTTTTGGGTCGAGATCGTTCTTCAGACTGATCAGCCTGAAGAAGGGTCTTGACCTGAAACGTCACCCATTCCTTCTCTCCAAAGATGCTGCCTGTCCCGCTGAGTTACTCCAGCATTTTGTGTCTACCTTCACTTGTATATCACAGACATCAGTCCCAGCATAGATCTCCACAGAACTCCATTGTACACAGACTCCAAACTTAATATTGTCCTTCGACCACAACCATCTCTGTCTTCCATCAGTAAACCTGTTATGAATCCATATGATCAAGTGCATGAACCTTAAACGGATATATTGCTTTTATAGTCCGAACGGAATATGGCATAGAAACAGACCCTTCTAACAACCACCCATCTATGCTAATCCTACATTAATTATGTTTTATTCCCCCATATTCTCGTCAATACCCCTCAGAGTTTACCATTCACTAACACAGTCGGGAAAATTGACAGTGGTCAAATAGCCTACCAAACCATTTTGGCTTTGGACTGTTGATGGAACCTGGAGCACCAGAAGGAATCCCATGTCGTCACAGGTAGAATGTCCAGAGTGGACCACCGAGGGTCAGGACTGAACCTAGGTCTCTGGCATTGTGAGGCAACAGTTCTATTAGTTCTAGTAGTTGCACCACTGTGCTGCTCTAAACTGCGATTACATCATACTTTATCCACAGTTGGGAAATTGATTCATAATATTTAATTAAAATATGTGGTTGTTGCCCTCAAAGGATTTAAGTCAGTGAAACAGAAGTGTTAAGTTGTTGCATCTTTCTGTAAAAGATCTCAGAACAGGGATCCCGCAGGTGGTGCATAATGAAGCAGCACTAGGGACGAGTAATAGGTCATTCAGAGATTTTGTTCAAATTTAACATAGAGCAATGGGACTGGAATTAACGAAGATAGTAATGAATGTCTTGATTGACACTCAAATAGATGGTTGAGAATTCTTCACTGGTCTACAGATCATCAAAATTAGGTCTTCTGAGTAATGCATCAACCATAAGGATCACAAAGGTTTATAATTCTAAGGGATGTCCACCTATTAACATGGAAACCCTCAGAAGGTATTTTGATAAACTATTTTAGTTTTAGTACATTAGTATATGTTAGTTCTGAAAAATAAAAAAGAGGCTAGAAAACTGAGTTGCCCAGATTGTTCAGCTCACATTTTGTGGCAAAGCAGCAAAAGCTGCTGACGCAATCTTGATAACATTGGTGGAAGCAAATAGGTAGTCATGAATCACCAATAGTGGGAGATGGAGTATTTGAGAGAAAACAAGTTGGGAGGGGATGGTCAGACTGATCCCGAGAGTGGTCAGAGATATGCACAGAGAAGGTTGTCATACAGTCATAGAGCACCAAAACAGCCCTTCAGCAGAAATTGTCCATGCTGACTAAGTTGCCTATCATTTGCTTGTATTTGTCCATATCCCTCTGAAATATTCCGATCCAAATACTTGTCTCAATGACTTTTAAACGTTGTCATAGTACCCGCCATTTTCCCCCACAGCCCTTTACATATACCCACCCTCCTCTGTGTGATAAACTTGCCCATCAAGTCCTCTTCTCACCTTTAACCTATGCTATATTTATAGACTCCTTTACACTGTGAAAAGACTGTGACCATACACCTTATCTATGTCATTCATGATTTTATATATTCTTTTTATGATAGCCTCCCAAACTATGTGGTAAAAAGTCCCAGCCTATCCATTTTTCCTCATAACTCAAGCTTTCCAGTTCAGGTTGTAGCGGCACATTTTTATATTGTTCAATAGATTATTCACTCTAGCCGCTAAGTGGACTGCATGATTAAGGAGGATGTCGTTATACGCATGTGAGCTTTCCGTCAGAGACCTTCAAAGCTTCTTCACAGATAAATCTTCATAACACAGTCTTTTGATTAATAGATTCTTTATTGTTGATGAAAAACGATAAGGTACATCCAAACTTCTTCCGACTCATACACTGTAATCTTCATCCAACTCCAGCTTATCGCTTTAAAGGTTATAAAACTCCTCGTGTCTCCGTTACGCTTCGCATGGTCAAAGGGTATACCTTCCTCATGCTGGTCCAAAACTAAACTAAAAACTATGTTTCTGTGCAAGGAACTTAGCTCCAAACACGCCATAAAATATGTTCTAAATCCCACCCACAATATAACGGGCAGTCTAAAATTTAAAGACACATGCCATAATCAATGGAACGCAAAACAAGCCAACTGGCCACTACATACCGGCTCCTAATTGGTCCGAGTATATAACGAGGCAATTATTAATAAACATCACAAAAGTAGCCATGAAGGCTTAACTTATATCAAAAGCAAAAAGTCAGGGAATTGAACCCCATGGCTCCCCGTCGGCGAATTGAACCCCGGTCTCCCACATGACAGGCGGGATACTAACCACTATACTAACGAGGAAAAAATAGCATGCACTATACATCCGCAATCAGAATTTTTCATCGACTCTTCCATCGTCACTTTCGCCTTCTAAAAGCAAGCATATCTTGATTATTAATCTTTTATTAAAACACTGTTTTTAGCTTAAAGTCGTACCATGTGCACCAAACCCTTAAAATCAGGCATGACACCCAGTATATAGTCCAAAACATAACAGTCCAAAACTTTGATAGCATGAAACATCTTCCTCCATGTCCGGTCAACTCATGGATGTGTTGTAACAACAATGTTGAAGTGTGAAAATCCTTCACAAGAATGACAGGATTTTTAACAATAAAGTTCACCGCTAGGTTTGATTTCATTTCTGGATCATTAGCAGAGATTTCAAATCCCAGCTCAAGCTTTGGCCATTCTCTGTCTGGCTTACAGAGAGATTCTAGTTCATTGATCCATCTCTTATCGCTTAAGAAGCGGTTCGCTGTCAGTTCTCTGGAAAGTTAATCCGCAGGATTTTCTTTTGTGTTAACATATTTCAGTTGTGCAACATTAGTAACTCACAATGCTCTTTCCATTGGCAGATTGTCTCTGTCCAAATCCAACTCCCTGGTTTCTTTGGCTCTATCATCTAGTGGAATGCTTTCACAATTGTCGCTGATCCACTTGGAAAGTGTGAATCCTCCCTTATTGCAAAGGGAAGTCAGATGTTTTACTGGATGAATTGCTTCCTGCTCATTAGACATTGATCTTAAGCAATTATCCACGTAGAAATTATTTTTCAAAGTGGTTATTACCTCCTCTGGAAAATAATCTTTATTGTCCTCTGTGATCCTCCTTAAAGCAAAGTTCGCACAACTTTGACACTGCTCCAAAGAAATGTACCTTCATCCGGTATTCTACAAGATCTTGCTGCACATCCCCTTCAGGCCACTATTAGAATCACAGGTAATCAATATGTTTACCTGCAACTTTCACTTGATGAAACATATCTGATATCAGCCATTAAAGCAATTGGTTCTTGTCTAAATTTAATGAGAACTCCAATGAGTGAGTTGGTAAAGTCTGGACCTTGCAGTAGTTGACAGTTAAGTGATGTTCCTTTAAAGACTGCAGCATAGTCAAAGACCACCCTCAAGGTCCCTTTCTTTGAGTGATACACCCCAGAATATGCCAGAGCTCTCCATCACCCCAATTCAATTGAATCGTTGGTACCATTTCGGCATAATCATTACCAATCACATCCTGTAAGGAGGATGTATATTCCTCATGAAATTTTGTATTCTCGCCAAACTTGCGTTTCAAATTCTGGTTGCGTTGCTCTGCCATAGGACGATTATTCGGCAGATTAACACTTTCTTGTTTGAAAGGTAAGTCCAGACAGTAGTGTCTGTCAGTCTTTACCGAGTAGTTCATAATATCTGTGAACTTCAACTCTTCATTCGACATCTCTTCAGATTCCTTGCTGGTACTTTCATTGGAAGTCATGAATGTATGGCTTCATCACTGGCTTTTCTAATTTATCAATAGATATTTGATTAACAGCAATGGTAGGCTAGTTCTTCTGATTCTCGTTTTCGTTGTGCCCTTTCAAGGAGCCATAGATAACTCATCCAAGTCGGGTTTTTGTAGCATACGGTCCATCACCTTGGCTCCTAACAATCTGTATAGGTTCCAATGCCTTCAAAACATTTGTTCCGATAAGTAGATCAACACTAGAATTGATTTCAGATATCTTGACATCCTTCAGGTGAGGCCATTGTTTCAAGTCTTCATGTCTTGGTATATTTTGACGATCCACAGGCATAGTTCCATGTGTAAACACTTAAGATGCTGGTATAAAATTATCTTCATCCAGACTGGATATCTCCATACTTGTAATGTAATGACCCCTGCTCTCTTTATCTTTAGTCATGGTATGCAATCGAATCTTAGTCTCTTTTCCTGTGATGTTCAGCCTTCTCGTCAGGTTTTCTGTGCAAAAGGTAGTCGAATTTCCGTGATGCAAAAAAGCATATGTTTGCAATGCTGTATTTGTCTTACTATTCCTCACCTGTACTGGTAAGATAGAAAAATTAAAAGCTTTAATCCCGTCCCCAATATGAGCAGTTACTTGAGGCGAGGTGACAGCATCTCTAGTGGTCGGCTTCTTCTTCTGTTCCTTTGCTCCGGTTCATCTTCTTCTATTCGCTCTGATAGATCTTCATCTATTTGTTCCAGTTCTTCCTCTTCCCAATACTCTGGTTGTTCTTCTTCAGTGTGAAGTCCTTCAGGATGATATTGCCTGCACTTATAACAAATTATAGGACTCTTTCAATCTCTCACCATATGTCTTTTCTTCAAACATCCAAACCAGATTCCCTTCCCTTTCAAGAAATCCATCTTTTCTTCATATTCTTTCATCTTGAATCTTCAACACCATCTTATGGTGTGACCAACTTCATCACATAACAAACAAAATACTATTTGCTTGTTAGTAGACGCATTTCCTTTCATTCTATCTGTCTTTTCCACAGGTCTGGTTGTGATAGCAAAACTACTTCTCATAGGTTCTGATATTTCTTCAGTTTTGGTAAAGGTAGAACCTTTGTTAGTTGCAATTGGTTTATGATTTTCAATAGTCCACTAGTGTGGTTCTAACATGTACCGTACTTCCCTTTCTAAGAATTTCACCAGAACTTGTAGACTGGCTACTCACTTCTTCTTATCCATTATTTTGCCTGTTTCATTTCTCCACTTTTCTCTCAGTCTTCTGGCCAACTTGCTAATGATAACTCTAGTATTACTTGCAAGATTCACTTCATGTGGCCGAGATTTTTCATCGAGCTGCAACACCCTCTCAGAAATATTGTATATTTACTCAATGCCTTCCCATCTTCTGGCTTGATTTCTTTCCATGCATGGGCCTTTTCCTTTTATGCGTTATCAATCCTCTAAAATGTTCTTTAAGTAATTTTCTCGCCTTTTTATAGCCATGGGTGCCTGGCTGAATTTGACAACTTTCTACAAGTACCTGAACATCTCCACTTGTGTACTTCACTAGAAATCGTAAGCGCTCCTTTTCTTCCATAATTTTCATTTCTAATACTTAGAAATGCCCTTAGAAAATCTTCATACTGCAAAGGATCTTCATCATATGTAGGAATTTCTGCTGGTGGTAGAATGAGAGAGGTATGTTGTCGAGCTATGAATTCAGCTTTACTTTTCACCAATGCCAATAATCCATCCTGATAACCTTGGCTTGGCTCCACCAGTTGATAAACAGGCCTCTGGGACTCAAATTGGCCTGCTCGAGCCTGTGCATCAGGCCTCGAAAAAGTGTGGTCCTCTATTGGTTTGTCTCGACCATCCACAGACACTCCATTAGTAGTTTGTTTCGATCTAGCACCCATTTGCTGAGATTAAGTTTTACCCATCTTAAGGGGCTGTCCCACTGTACGAGCTAATTCAAGAGCTCTCCCGAGTTTATAAAAAAAACAAACTCGTGATAAGCATGTAGAATGGACGTTGCGGTTACGTCGGAGCTCGGGACGTCTCTTAGCGGCTCGTAACGCTAATGGCAGGTACGCGGGAAACGTGGTAAGCTCGGGAAGACTCGTGAAAATTTGTCAATATGTTGAAAAATGCCTCGAGAGCCTCGAGAACCTACGATTGGCAATTACCGTAATTCTAGATCAGCTTCAACTTCCAATCGAGCAGAAACCTTTGATACCGAACTGGCTGTAGAACCAGATTTATGTAGATCTTTGTGTAGATACTTTCGAGATACTATCTCGTAGTGTAATTTGGCACCTTGTTGCATCGCACTTCCAGCTTCCAAGTGCGTAAGTTGTGGTGTAATTTCAGATAACCACTCCTCTACCTTATCCATGAAAACATTGAATGTCTTCACCTTGTCTTCACACCACTGGGTGTGTCTTGTGCGTTCTTCCCGAGACGGCTGTGAACACAGCAGCACATTTTGTTTCTTTCCAACCTCTTGGCAGAGGTTCCATAGTTGGCTCATAGATTTCACTTTGCTCGCATTCTGTACTGATTCCATTAGTTTCTTCTGTTTCTCATTTATTCTGATAACCTGTTTCCATAATTTGTTTTCCTTCTCGGTTTCATTCAAGTTGGCAGCTTGTGCATTATCTGTTTCTTCTCGATACATGAGTTTTCTGTAGCTTTCAATTGACTCGTTAACTTGTTCCCATATCGAGTTTTCCTCCTTCTTAGTTTCTTTCAGGCAGGCAGGTTGTCCTTGACTAAGCTTGACTTCGCCACCATGTGGTTCATCAGGCATGGCTCTTTCTTCATCTTCTGGCTCCATGATTTTAAACAGGTCTTGGCGAATTGCCAAGTCTTTAAATTCAACGAACAAAGTCTTCGCTGAATTCTCCTCCAACTTTGTGTAAACATTGAGTGGCCATTTTGAAAACAATTTTGTCAAAACAATAACAAACTGAGATTGAGGGTACACAAAAGGCTGGAGAAACTCAGCGGGTGCAGCAGCTTCTAAGGAGCGAAGGAGATAGGCGACGTTTCGGGTCGAGACACTTCTTCAGCCTGGTTAGGGATCACGGAAACGAGAGATATAGACGGTGATGTGGAGAGATAAAGAACAATGAATGAAAGATATGCAAAAAAGTATCGATGATAAAGGAAACAGGCCATTGTAAGCTGTTTGTAGTGTGAAAATGAGAAGCTAGTGCGACTTGGCTGGGGGAGAGATAGAGAGAGAAGGAATGCCAGGGCCCGAGGGCTGAGGGAGAGGTGGGAAGGGGAGGAGACAGCCAGGGCTAACAGAATTGAGAAAATTCAATGTTTAAGCCCAGAGGATGCAGTCCCCAAGCGGAATATGAGGTGCTGTTCCTCCAACTTGCGGTGTTGCTCACTCTGGCCGTGGAGGAGGCCCAGGACCAAGAGGTCAGATATGGAATGGGAGGGGGAGTTGAAGTGCTGAGCCACCGGGAGGTTGGGTTGGTTATTGCGGACCGAGCGGAGGTGTTCGGCGAAACGATCGCCAAGCCTCCGCTCGGTCTCACCAATATAGATCAGCTGGCATCTGGAGCAACAGATGCAGTAGATGAGGTTGGAGGAGGTGCAGGTGAACCTCTGTCGGACCTGGAAGGACTGCTTGGGTCCCTGAAAGGAGTGGATGGGGAGGTGAAGGGGCAAGTGTAGCATCTCATGCGGTTGCAAGGGAAAGTGCCCGGGGAAGGGGTGGAGCGGGAGGGAAGGGAAGAATTGACAATGGAGTTGCGGAGGGAGCGGTCTTTGTGGAAGGCAGACGGGGGGGAGATGGGAAGATGTGGCGAGTGGAGGGGTCACATTGGAGGTGGCGAAACTGGCGGAGGACTATGTGTTGTATGTGCCAGCTGGTGGGGTGAAAGGTGAGGACCAGGGGGACTCTGCCCTTGTTGTGAGTGGGAGAATGGGGAGAGAGGGCAGTGCTGCTGGGTATGGAGCAGACCCTGGTGCGAGCCTCATCTATAGTGGGGGAGGGGAATCCCCGTTCTCTGAAGAATGAGGACATTTGTGATGACTTCGTGTGGAACACCTCATCCTGGGAGCAGATGCAGAGTAGACAGAGGAATTGGCAATAGGCGATGGAGTCCTTACAGGAAGCAGGGTGGGAGGAAGAGTGATTGTTGCCAACATCTCTCAAACATCCATGGGCTTAAATATGATGTTAATTCATAAGGAATGTGTGTTATCAAGACTTCGAAACAATTTCCAAGGTCAGTCTCCTTTCTCCAGACAGATTGGAAAAACGTTTTCTGGCTATCTTCCAAGCTAATGGCTAGCTTTCTGGCTGTTCTTACAGAAGCCGTTTAATATTAAATCTTTACTGCTTCAAAATTCAAAGAATAATAGTTGATTTCTACTCACAATATCTTCATAATGTCTTCAGATCTTCAGATAGAAATCGAGGCCATCTCTGGTCGAGATCTGTTATCTTCAGTTCCTCGGCTGGAACCGGTCTTCTGTCCAAAACCTCTTTCGAGATCTTAGCCAAGTCTTCTGTCCTACTCTCTGGCATTCACCCCCCGGAAGAGGTATCCTTTGACTTAATGTAGCGGCAGATTTTTATATTGTTCTAGAAATTATTCCCTCTAGCCGCTAAGTGGACTACATGATTAAGGAGAATGTTGTTATACGCATGTGAGCTTTCCGTCAGAGACCTTCAGAGCTTCTTCACAGATAAATCTTCATAACACAGTCTTTTGATTAATAGATTATTTATTGGTGATGAAAAACAATAAGGTACATCCCAACTTCTTCGGACTCATACACTATAATCTTCATCGAACTCCAGCTTATTGCTTTAAAGGTTATAAAACTCCTCGTGTCTCCGTTACGCTCGCATGGTCAAAGGGTATACCTTCCTCCTGCTGGTCCAAAATAAACTAAAAACTATGCTTCTGCGCAAGAAACTTAGCTCCAAGCATGCCCTAAAATACGTCCTAAATCCCACCCACAATATAACGGGCAGTCTAAAATTTAAAGACACATGCCATAATCAATGACGCACAAAACAAGCCAAATGGCCACTACACTGGTAACATCCTTGTGAATCTTTTCTGCAACCTTTCAAGCTTAATGACATATAGGGGTATTTCCTACACCTTGGCAACCAGAAGGCCATGCAATATTCCAAGTGCGGTCACCAAGTGTTGTACAATTGTAACATGGCATCTCAACAATTGTATTCAATGCCTGAGTGATGAAGGCAAGCCTGTCAAACACCTTCTTCGCCACCTTCTTCTACCTGCATCGCCACTTTTAGGGAACTATGCACTTGTACTAGTTGGATTTGTCACTGTGGCCTCTATCAAAAGGATAATTTTGTTCATCCAAGTTTCACGCAGAGACCAAAAAACATAGGTCGACACAAAATACTGGAGTAACTCAGTGGGACAGGCAGAGATGCTGCCTTCTCTGGAGAGAAGGATTGGGAAGACCAAAAAACATAATTGAGTTTAGATAACATAGATTAGATAAAATCTTAAAGCAAACCTTATGGGTCGACAGAGAAGGTAAGCCATCTCTCCCATAAGTTAACTGACGTAGAAGCAGGCCTCACATACACAGAGAAATCCAGTTACTGCAAATGGCCCATGCCATTCAAGTGTTGCACACACCAAAAAAAGGTGCTGGCTAGAGCATCGAACTGTGAGGTGGACACCATTTGACACCACTTTGCTTTTGAACATCATATGCATATTGGCCTTGGACTGATTGTGACAATATGCTCACTTTAAATGTGAATGGACAATGCACAGTACAACTGTAGTATACAATAAATTTTTCGAGGCCAAGATAAAATATTCAAATATTTGATTGAAATGTTTTCACGATTCCTTCATTTGACAAAGCTATCTAGTCTGGGAAACATTAATATTGTTGCTGAAGATAGACACAAAAAACCGGAGTAACTCAATGGGACAGACAGCATCTCTGGAGATGTTTCAAGTCAAGACCCTTCTTCAGACTGAGAGTCAGGGGAACGGAAACGAGAGATATAGACTTCTGCTCCAAACTGGAGGATGAGACAGACGTTCTACAGTTGTGGCGGGGCCTGAATGCAATCACCTCCTATAAGGCAAAATCAAGAAGCAGCTCGAATGTCGGCGAACCATCACTCCCTGACAAGCTCAATGTGTTTTACGCACGCTTTGATAGGGAGAATACTGATGTGCCTTCCCGAGCCCCCATTTGCTGTGATGGTATTTCAGTCTCAGTCACAGAGGCCGATGTCAGGAAATCCTTCAGAGGGGTGAACCCTCGAAAAGCGCCTGGACCTAATGGTATGACATTTTCAACCTCTCACTTCTGAGGTCTGAGGTTCCCACCTGCTTTAAAAGGGCATCAATTATACCATTGCCCAAGAAGAGCAAGGTGACGTGCCTCAATGACTATCGACCAGTGGCACCAACGCCTGTGGTGATGAAGTGCTTTGAGAGGTTGATCATGGCGCAAATCAACTCCAACCTCGATAAAAACCTGGACCCACTGCAGTTCGCTTATCGCCACAACAAATCAACATTTGGATGCGATCTTGCTGGCCTTCCACTCCGCTCTGGACCACTTGGACAACAAAAACTCATATGTCAGGCTGTTATTCATTGATTCCAGCTCGGCATTTAATACAATCATCCCCTCAAAGCTGGTTACCAAGCTCACAGATCTGGGTCACTCTGCAGTTGAATCCTTGACTTCCTCATTCACAGACCACAGTCTGTCCATATTGGTGGAAATGTGTCATTTATAAATTGTGTCAATAATAATCAGCATGGGAGCACCTCAAGGCTATGTGCTCAGCCCTCTGCTGGACTCACTCTATACTCATGAGTGTGCAGCCAGACATAGTGCAAACTCCATAATCAAGTTCGCCGATGACACCAGTGTTGTGGGACGAATCATTGATGGTGATGTCGGAGTATAGAAGTGAGATCGACCGATTGACCAAATGGCACAAAGCCTTGATAACAATCAGCACGGGAGCACCTCAAGGCTGCGTGCTCAGCCCCCTGCTGTGCTCACTCGATACTCATGACTGCGCAGCAAACTTCATCATCAAGTTCGCTGACGACACCACTGTTGTGGCATGTATCACTGATGAGGATGAGTCAGAGTATAGAAGAGAGATCGAGCGACTGTCCAAATGGTGCCAGCACAATTACCTGGCCCTCAACACCAGCAAAATCAAGGAACTGATTGTGGACTTTGGAAGGAGTAGGATGGGGACCCACAATCCCATTTATATCAACAGGTCGTTGGTTGAAAGGGTCAAGAGCTTCAAATTCGTGGGTGTTCACATCTCTGAAGATCTTTCCTGGTCTGAGAACAGTGATGCAATTATTCAGAAAGCACATCAGCGCCTCTACTTCCTGAGAAGATTACAGAGAGTCAGTTTGTCAAGGAGGACTCTCTCTAACTTCTACAGGTGCACAGTAGAGAGCATGCTGACCGGTTGCATCGTGGCTTGGTTCGGCAACTTGAGCGCCCTGGAGAGGAAAAGACTACAAAAAGTAGTAAACACTACCCAGTCCATCATCGGCTCTGACCTCCCTTCCATCGAGGGGATCTATCGCAGTCGATGCCTTAAAAAGGCTGGCACTATCATCAAGGATCCACACCATCCTGGCCACACACTCATCTCCCCGATACCTTCAGGTAGAAGGTACAGGAGCCTGAAGGCTGCAATGACCAGATTCAGGAATAGCCACTTCCCCACAGCCATCAGGCTATTAAACTTGGCTCAGACAAAACTCTGAACATTAATAGCCCATTATCTGTTTATCTGCACTTTATCAGTTTATTTATTCATGTGTGTATATATTTATATAATGGTATATGGACACACAGATCTGTTCTGTAGTCATGCCTACTATGTTCTGTTGTGCTGAAGCAAAGCAAGAATTTCATTGTCCTATCAGAGACATATGACAATAAACTCTCTTGAATCGCTTGAATCTTGAATCTCTTGAATCGTGATATTGAGAGATATGGAAAAAATGAATGAAAGATATGCACAAAAATAACAATGATAAAGGAAACAGGCCATTGTTAGCTATGAGCTAGGTGAGAACAAGTTACAGACAATGAGACTCAACAAGAAGACCTTGAAGCCAGTATGACTGTTGCCATTTATTTGGGCATAAAAAAGTAAGTTAATACCCATTAATATTCTATTATTCTCTTTGTAAAAAACATATTAACCTCATACTTCATCCTAATATTATTTAGCTCAAAATATACTCTTGAGATAATGAGGAAAATTTGAACAAGTTGGTTATTCAGGTATTATTCGCATGTCAAATAAATTCTGCTTAAAATATTATCATATTCATCATTGCACTTTGTTTAAATCCTACTAACAACATTGAAACAAATATATACAACTCGTTATTCACCTCTTCATTATGCTTACCAGTAAGTAACAAAAACATCAACAGGAAGTATATTTGTCATAATTGTTAAATTTCTTTCAACTCATTAGGCATAAAAATAACACTTTGAAATATTGAACAATATGTGGCTTGAACTCACTGTGCATTTTGTGCTGTTACCATATGAATACAGCCAAGGTTCCCAGTTGTTTTGTGGAACAGTCTCCACATTTGGGTAATCTAAGAAAGCAGCATGAGCTATAATTTCATTCTTCTCATTTTCTACAGTCACAGCTAGATTTGCTCTTTCACTAAAAGTGCAAGATA
The DNA here is from genome assembly GCA_963514005.1 of Raja brachyura. The sequence continues at coordinate 12,237,804 of OY740788.1, forward strand.
TCAAAAACAGACATGTTAAGAAAAGAACGTCATTGCATTCATTTATTGACTTTCATGACCTTAAAACACCCTGAAGCATTTTACTACCAATACAATGTCTCAAATGTATATCCAATGTGATAATGCATGAAATACAATTGCCAGTTTGCAGCCAAACTCCCTCTCTCCTCTGTATACAGTGGCTTGCAAAAGTTTTCATACGACTTGAACTTTTCCACATTTTGTCACGTTGCAACCACAACAGTAAATGTATTTTATTGGGATTTTATGTGATAGACCAACACAAAGTGGTGCATAATTGTGAAGTGGAAGGAAAATGGTACATGGTTTCCAAATTTTATTACAAATAAAAAACTGAAAAGTGTGGCATGCAAAAGTATTCCACCCCCCTGAGTCAATACTTTGTAGAACCACCTTTCGCTGCAATTACAGCTGCAAGTCTTTTGGCGTATGTCTCTACCAGCTCTGGTGTGTTCCATGGGCTTCATGATGCTGTTTGTTCACTATTGTTCTCTAACAAACCTCTGAGGCCTTCACAGAACAGCTGTATTTATACTGAGATTAGATTACACACAAGTGGACTCTATTTACTAATTAGGTGACTTCTGAAGGCAATTGGTTGCACTGGTTTTTATTTAGGGGTATCAGAGTAAAGTGGGCTGAATACTTTTGCACGCCACACTTTTCAATTTTTTATTTGTAAAAAAATTTGAAAACCATGTATCATTTTCCTTCCGCTTCACAATTATGCGCCACTTTGTGTTGGTCTATCACATAAAATCCCAATAAAATACATTTACGTTTGTGGTTGTAACATGACAAAATGTGGAAAAGTTCAAGGGGTATGAAAACTTTTGCAAGCCATTGTTTGCAAGACATGCAATATGTCGAAGATAGACACAAAATGCAGGAGTACCACAGCTGGACAGGCAGCATCTCAAGAAAGAAGGAATGGGTGATATTTCAGGTCAAGACCCTTCTTCGGATGAAGAATCTTGACCAGAAACATCACACATTCCTTCTCTCCATGATTCTGCCTTTCCCACTGAGTTACTTCAGCATTTTGTTTCTATCTTCGGTGTAAACCAGCATCTGGAGTCCCTTGCTCCACATGCAATATCTCTCTTCCAATACCCTCTTCCCAGCTCCAATGATCCCAGTCACTCCTTATTGTATTTCGATATCTGTTCAGTCCTTACGCAGCAAGAATCCCAAGTACCTGGCACTTGCTATCTTATAAATAAATACAAAATGCTGGAAAAACTCAGCAGGCCAGGCAGCAAATCAGGAGAAAAGGAATAGGTGACGTATCAGGTTCTGACCCAAAATGTCACCAGTTCCTTTTCACCAGAGGTGCTGCCTGACCCGCTGAGATACTCCAGCATTTTGTGTCTATCTTCGGTGTAAACCAGCATCTGCAGTTTCTTCCTACACACTTGGTAACTTATTTTTCTCTTATTCCAAGTCTGACCTCACTGACCTGGTCTCCTATATTGTTCCAGTTGCACTCAAAAAATATATAGGGAACTGTTTCTGACAAGGCATTTTAGAGTGTTCTCACTTCAACTGAGTACAACATTTCAGACCATTTTGCAATGGTTCTCTTGTTGCCATTTACATATTTTCTAATTTTTTTAATTATCGCATTACTTTTATCCCTCTACTCATTGTTGTCTCACTGCATCATCTCTTTTGTCATCTAGTCATCAGACTCTGCAATTTAAAGCATACTTTCTATTCCTTTCTTACAACAACTTCTCATTTTCTCCCACCATCTACTTGTTTATCAAAAAGAAAATGGCCAAATTTCTAAATTATTTCAATTTGGATAAATCATCAACTTTATCTTTCTCTCGAGCTGGTGGATTCTTCTCACAATTTATGTTTATATTTTGTAATAAATAATTTGGCCTCAGACAAAGAACAGTACAGGAAAGAGTAAGTATTTCCTGAAAATCGTGGATTACATTTAATCTCGATATGTATGAGCGCACTTTTTTTCTGTGCAGTCCTTGAATTTTAGCACAGGGATAACATTAAAATCAAAGCAGTCATTCCAGCTATAATTATTTCCAACGGGTTGCAAAATTGACTTTCATATTTGCAGCACTGCAAATAAATAATTCAGAAAAAAATGAATTAGCTAAAGAAACCAGATTCCATGCACTGGATCTTTACATTTACTTACAGCAGATAGAGGATATTAATTCTTCCAAACACGTTGGCTGTACTTTGGGTGAACAGTTTCATTATCTGAGGAGCATCTCGAGATTCTGATCGTCTCACGTTTATTGCTATGCTTCCTCCACTTGTACCATATATTGATGTCATTGCTACTTCTCTAAAATAATGCACAGATGAGTTAATGAAATTAACATTATTTATCAGACTTTTTATTCAAATCAGTGTCAAAGCAATTGGACAGCGTAAACAATCTTTCTTGTCACATGTCTTCAAATGAAAACTGAAAGGTTATGATGACTGGATTGAGACATCTACGTGTTTATTGTGAAAATCATACTTTCTGTCAATTCTGAAAATCCTGCCAGCATATTACACTGATATCACTTTAGGTATATCTTAGGTATAAGCAAACAAGGAAAAGAGTGGGTATATTATGTTAGCAGCGGAGGTGAAACAATATTGATCAATTACTAACAGAACGCAATAATTGAAGATTAAAAATGAATCTATTTCAATAGGTTTTGTTAACGTCGATGTGATTCTCTCCTTCCCCACCTCCATACAATTTCCTACAAAAATAATTTAAAAAGTTACCTTAAACAAATGCAAGACTTTGAAACATATTACTTAAAAAGTAAAACTTGTTTTTCTTATTATCAGCCTGTAGTGCTTGATTTGCGAGATGAGCCAAAGGTACAAATTGTCTCCAGCATTTTGTGTGTACAAATTTATAGGTGATTCTCTCACCTACCCAAGATAACTTTGTGTCCCCCTGCACAGGACGACTTAAAAAGTTACTTAGCAAAATGAAAGCCTTTGAAACCTGTTAAAAAGTAAAATATATGTAGTTTTTATAACCCCGATTTACAAGATCACCAAAAAGGTACAAATTTACAGGTGATTCTCACCTCCCCCTAAGTAATTTCACAGTCTTCCTACACAGAACGATTTAACAAGTTACCTTAGCCAAGTGCAAGCCTTTGAAACCTATTACTTAAAAAGGAAAACGTATTTACTTTTTATAAGCCCTCTCGCCGAGTGCATTGTCCTGATTTGCAAGATCAACCAAAGGTACAAATGTACAGGAGATTTTCACCTCCCCTTTAGATGAGGTCACGTCTCCATACACAGAACTATTTAAAAAAAGTTACCTTAGCCAAGTGCAAGCCTTTGAAATCTATTACTTACAAGAATAAAACAAGGGAAGGAAAGCCCGTCGATTTATTTTTTGTTGCTGAGACAAGCTCTCAGTTTGGCAACGCCGAGGGCCGGTGTCATAGCAACAGGCGTCTATATCACGTGGTCGGGGCGCCGTCGAGCGCCAATGTCACATGGCGGAGACGATGCCGTGCGTCGGTGTCATAGCAACCGGCGTGGCCGTCACGTGGGGCTGTGCGCCGGTATCATAGCAACGGGTGTCGGTATCATGTGTTAAAGAAGGAACTGCAGATGCTGGAGAATCGAGGGTTACACAAAAAACTGGAGAAACTCAGCGGGTGCAGCAGCATCTAAGGGGCGAAGGAGATAGGCGACGTTTCGGGTCGAGACCCTTCTTCAGTCGGTGTGGTCAGTACGACGCCGCGAGTAGGTGTCACGTGTTACGGGCGACGCCGTGCGTCGGTGTCATAGCAACCGGCGTGGTCGTCACGTGGTGGGGGCGCCGTAAGGTCGGAGGTGACGCAGCGCGGGCCTGTTCCGGAAGGCCGCCGAATAGTTGGATTTATTCACTGACTTTTGTTCTCTTGGAGAGGTGTCGTTAGTTTGAAGCGAGCAACCGAGTGGGGGAAAATCACAGTCAGAAATGGCGTCGACGGCGGCCGGGAAGCAGCGGATCCCTAAAGTGGCGAAGGTAACACGGGGCGGGATGTCGAGGCCTTAACTTGGTGGAGAGGCGCCGTGGGTCAGGGCTTGTGGGACTTACACGGAACAAACTGTTGCAGCTCAGCGGGTCAGAAGGAATGGTTGACGTTTCGGTCGCCCACCCCATCTCTCCGGAGATGCTGCCTGTCCCGCTGAGTTACTCCAGCATTTTGTGTCTATGTTCCGTGTAAACCAGCATCTGCAATTGTGACTTACGCGATCTCCAACTGCCTTCACTCTCTCACATTCCCACGATGACCTTTCTGTCCTGGGCTAGACGCAAAATGCAGGAGTAACTCAGGCAGCGTCTCTGGAGAGAAGGAATGGGTGACGTTTCGGGCCGAGCCCCTTCTTCCTACCTTTCTGTCCTGGGCCTCCTCCATTGTCAGAGTGAGGCCCAACCAAATTAAGTAACTCATTGGGTACACAAAAAGCTGGAGAAACTCAGCGGGTGCAGCAGCACCTAAGGAGCGAAGGAGATAGGCGACGTTTCGGGTCGAGAACTCATTGTTCTTCTCTCTCCGTCACTCTCCCATCTTAGTCCTCTGACCTAGTTTCAATATCCTGATTAATTTGCTGATTGTATGCCTCCTTGTCACCTTCCTCTCGGCTAACAATGAACCATTCTACATTTCCTTGAACACTGTCTGCTTTGATCTTTCCTTTTCTCACCTTACCCTTCCATATCTCTGGACTGCCTCTCCCCTGACTCTCAGTCTGATCTCGGCCTGAGATTTCACCCATTCCTTCTCTCCAGAGATGCTGCCTGTCCTGCTGAGTTACTCCAGCATTTTGTGTCTGTCTTAGACAATCGACAATGGACGCAGGAGTAGGCCATTTGGCCCTTTGAGCCAGCACCACCATTCAATGTGATCATGGCTGAACATTCCCAATCAGTAACCCGTTCCTTCCTTCTCCCCACATCCCCTGACTCTGCTATCTTTAAGAGCCCCATCTAGCTCTCTCTTGGGAAACGGCCGCCACCGCCCTCCGAGGCAGAGAATTCCACACTCGCAACTCTTGTGAGAAAAAGTGTTTCCTTGTCTCCATTCTAAATGGTTTACCCCTTATTCTTAAACTGTGGCCCCTGGTTCTGGACTCCCCCAACATCGGGAACATGTTTCCTGCCTCTAGTGTGTCCAAACCCTTAATAATCTTATATGTTTCAATAAGATCCCCTTTCATCCTTCCAGAGTATACAAGCCCAGCCGCTCCATTCTCTCAGCATATGACAGTCCTGCCATCCCGGGAATTAACCTTTTGAACCTACGCTGCACTCCCTCAATAGCAAGAATGTCCTTCCTCAAATTTGGAGACCAAAACTGCACACAATACTGCAGGTCTGGTCTCACTAGGGCTCTGTACAACTGCAGAATAACCTCTTTGCTCCTATACTCAACTCTTCCACTACTATGAAAGCCGACATGCCATTAGCTTTTTTCACTGGCTGCTGTACCTGCATGCTTACTTTCATTGACTGATGAACCAGGACCCCCAGATCCTGTTGTACTTCCCCTTTTCCCAAATTGCCACAATTTAGATAATAATCTTCCTTCCTGGTTTTTCTACCAAAGTGGATAACCTCACATTATCCACATTAATCTGCATCTGCCATGCATCTGTCCACTCACCCAACCTGTCCAAGTCACCCTGCATTCTCATAGCATCCTCCTCACAGTTCACATTGCCACCCAGTTTTGTGTCATCTGCATTCGGCCCTTCGAGCCAGCATCGCCATTCATTGTGATCATGGCTGATCATCCTCAATCTATAACCCATGCCTGCCTTCTCCCCATATCCCTTGATTCCACTAGCCCCCAGAGCTGTTTAGTGAAAATTAGAGAAATTAGCTAATGTTACTTTGAATTCCTTCATCTAAATCATTGATGTATAATGTAAATAGCTGCGGTCCCAGCACCGAACCTTGCGGTACCTCACTAGTCACAGCCTGCCATTCTGAAAGGGACCCGTTAATCCATACTCTTTGTTTCCTGTCTGCCAACCAATTTTCTATCTATGTCAGCACTCAACCCCCAATACCAGGTGCCCTAATTTTGCCCACTAATCTCCTATGTGGGACCATATCACATTCTTTCTGAATGTTCAGGTACACTACATCCACTGGCTCTTCCTTGTCCATTTTCCTAGTTACACCCTCAAAATCTTTTAGAAGATTAGTGGAGCATGATTTCCATTTCATAAATCCATGCTGACAGTAAATCCATCCTGTTACTGCTATCCAAATGTGCCATAATTTCATCTTTTGTGATTGACTCCAGCATCTTCCCCACCCCCTATGTCAGGTTTACTGGTCTTTAATTCCCTGTTTTCTCTATCCCACCTTTCTTAAAAAAGTGGGATAACATTAGCTACCCTCCAATCCGTAGGAACTGATCCTGAATCTGTAGAACATTGGAAAAAGATCACCAATGCGTCCACGATTTTTAGAGCCACTTCCTTAAGTACCCTGGGATGCAGACCATCAGGCCCTGGGGATTTATCAGTCTTCAGTCCCATCAGTCTACCCAACAACATTTCCTGCCTAATGTGGATTTCCGTCAGTTCCTCCGTCACCCCAGATACTGCCCAGTCCATCATCGGCCCTGACCTCCCTAGCATCGAGGGGATCTATCGCAATCGCTGCCTCAAAAAGGCTGGCAGCATCATCAAGGACCCACACCATCCTGGCCACAAACCCATCTCCCCACTACCTTCAGGTAGAAGGTACAGGAACCTGAAGACTGCGACGTCCAGGTTCAGAAACAGCTTCTTCCCCACAGCCATCAGGCTATTAAACTCAACTCAAACAAAACTCTGAACATTTATAGCCCATTATCTGTTTATTTGCACTTTATCTGTTTTATTTATTCATGTGTGTACATATTTATATAATGGTATATGGACACACTGATCTGTTCTGTATTCATGCCTTCTATATTCTTAGCGCTCTCACTTAACTTTTTTTCCCTGTTGCCAGCCGGGCAACTTTGACAGCTTTTTAGGTTGCCAAATGACAATTTAGGTGGTCATTTAAGACGGTTTGCATGACGCGTGCGATAAGATGCCCGGATAAAGTGCGTAGTTACCAGTCGGAATTATGCTCAATGAAGCATTCACATATTATGTTCAAGAAGGAACTGCAGATGCTGGAAAAGCGAAGGTAGACAAAAGTGCTGGAGAAACTCAGCGGGTGCAAGAGCATCTATGGATCGAAGGAAATAGGCAACGTTTCAGGCCGAAACCCATCAGTCTGAAGAAGGGTTTCGGCCCTAAATTTGCCTATTTCCTTCGCTCCAAAGATGCTGCCACTTCCGCTGAGTTTCTCCAGCACTTTTGTCTACATTCGCATATTATTTCTGCTTCAAATAACTCACAAACAAGGACATGCAGCAAAATTATAATACAATATCTCAACTCTTTTTACACATTGTAATTAATGCAATTTCTATTAGTTCTCTCCACTTCTAAACAAAAATGTGGTTGGATTATTCAGCATATGATCAATCTGTGTCAATAAATCCTGGACCATGGTAACATATATGCTTAACCATGCACACTACAGATTGATGCAAGCATCTTTTCTGTGAAGGACCGAAAATGACCATGACATAAAATGACATGGGTCGTTATTGCTATTGGCACAGAAACGCTCTCGCATCCTACATAATTTATCCATAACAAAATATGCAGGTTGCAAGGAAATTTCTATAGGCATTTTATGATAATAGCTGTTAAAACTGACTATACCCATCTGACAGGTTAAACATTACACTAACTGACAAGAGATGGCCAAAGGACATAACTGCAGCAAATGTTCTTTTGGTAATATGTTTAAAGGTGTCAAAAGAAACGTTGGGAATTAAAACACATGTGATTACATTCCGTTATCCAACATAGTCAATGTTCGCTCTGAAGACCATGAAACACAATAGGGTCAGGGGGTGTGTGAATCAGATGGCGGGGGGGGGGGGGGGGGGAAGGAGGATGGGTGGGGTTGAGAAGGCATTCGGTGAGGAATGGATGGATTGAGGCAGGTGAATCAGTATGTGTTGGTTGGAGTATGTAAAATGTTGAGGGGAGAGCATGGGGGATGTCAGTGGTGTTAATGGGGGGGATCAGTACGGGATTGATGGGGGAGGGGGGAATCAGTACAGGGTCAATGGGTGGTTTAGTACAGGATGAATGAGGGTAGACAAAAAAGCTGGAGAAATTCAGCGGGTGAGGTAGCATCTATGGAGCTAAGGAAATAGGCAACGTTTCGGATCGAGACTCTTCTTCAGACTGTTCCCCCCCCCATTCTTCTTGAATGGGGGGATCAGTACAGGATGGATGGGGGGGGGGTCAGCACAGGATGTATGGGGGGGATCAGTACAGGATGAATGGGGGGTTCAGGACCGTGTGGATCGGAGGGTCTGTGCAGGATGAATGGGGGATCAGTACGGGGTGAATGAGGGTATCAGTACAGGATGCATGTGGGGATCAGTACAGGATGCATGAGGGGATCAGTACAGGATGAATGGAGGATCAGTAAAAGATGAATGGGGAGATCACTACAGGATGGATGGGGGGATTGGTGCAGGGTAAATGGAGGGTGGGTCAGTACGGGATGAATGGGCGGATCAGTGCAGTATGAATGGGGGGGAGAAGTGCAGGATGGATGGGAAGGGGGGTCAGTACAGGATGCATTTGGGGGACCAGTGTAGGATAGATGGGGGGGGGGGGTGGCAGGAGAATCAATGTGAGGTGGGTAGGGTGATGAATAGATTGGGGGGGCGTAGATTGGGAGGGGATGTCAGTGATAACTGAATAGAGGAGGGAATGGGGATTAGTGCGGGATGGAGAGGAGGGGTCCCAGGATAAAAGGGGTGGAGGGGGGCGTACAAGAGAGATGGGGGGGGGGGGGGGGGGGGGGGGGAAGAAGGAAGGTCAGCGCTCCCCGGACAACATCGCCCTGCTGCCTTGGCCATCCCTGTTCAACGCTGCCAAAGGAGGAGGCGGTTGGGATCTCCTTGCCTCAGTGCAGCTCAAAGATCCGAAAATGATAGGATCTTTGGTGCAGCTGTTTCAGCGGTGACAGCGGCCGCAACAGCGGCTCACAGCCTCTTCCTCCCGCACCCCGCCCGGCGGAAGGAGACCTCCCTCTCCCTCTCTCCCTCCCGGCCTCAGCGTGCGAGAGGGGTTGTTTTGAAAGCGCTGTTAGCGGGCGTTATCAGCAAAGATTGCTCCTCTAGTATCTTTGGTTATCAGGGCAATAGCGGCCACTGCCTGCAAATCAAAACTGCTGTAAATCCACCAACGGCGCTTTTCAAAACAACCCCTCTTGCACGCCGAGGAGGAGGGAGAGGGAGGTCTCCTTCCGCCGGGCGGGGTGTGGGAGGAGGAGGCGGTGGAGCCCCTGTTGCGACCGCTGTTGCCGCTGTGTGGTGCCCGTCATTTGCTCCGATCCTTTGTTGCCCCACTCCTAGTATCTTTCCCTGCCTGCCAAGCCGGGCAAAATGACTCGGTGTTTAGGTTGCCCGGCAGCACTTTGAGTGATCATTGGCACCCGGGCAACCGCTAAAATCCTTCTCCCTCCCTCTAAAATTGTAGATTAAAACGTATCATATTATGGTCACTACCTCTGAATGGTTCCTTAACCTCCCTTATCAAAAATCTGGTTAGTTACACAACACTAATTCCAGAATTGCCTTTTCCCGGGTAGGCTCCAGTACAAGCTGCTCTAAGAATCCCTCACAGAGGCACTCCACAAACTCCCTTTCTTGGGGTCCAGTACCAACCTAATTTTCCCAGTCTACCTGCATGTTGAAATCTCCCATAACAACCGTAGCATTAACTTTACGACATGCCAATTTTAACTCTTGATTCAACTTGCACCCTATATCCAGGCTACTGTTTGAGACCCTGTAGATAAGTCCCATTAGGGTCTTTTTACCCTTACAATTCCTTAATTCTATCCATGCTGACTCCACATCTACTGTTTGAATGTCACCCCTTGCGGAATAATTTCATTACTCACCAACAGAGCTACCCCACCCCCATGCCCAGCTGTCTGTCTTTTCGATACGATGTGTACCATTGAATATTCAGTTCACAGCCCTGGCCCTCTTGCAGCCATGTCTCTGTAATTCCAACAACATCATACTTGCCAATTTCTAACTGAGCCTCAAGCTCGTCCACTTTATTTCTTATACTTTGCGCATTCATATACAACACTTTGACTTCGGTATTCACCTCCCCTCTCACACTGCTCACTATTGGCCCTGACCTTACTCTCTTATCCCTTCTCGAACTTTCCTTCCCATTAATTTGGGAGTCTTTTGTAACCTTTACTGTACTCACTTCCCCTTTAACTCCATCTTTATGCTCCCAATTTGTCAATCCCTCCCCACCCCCCCTCCCCCCCACCCCCAGATCCCCTATCTCCCTGTCCCTGCCCTCACTAGCACGAGTTACTGGAAGCTATCCAGAGATAACCACCCGAAAAGTTGTGGTTCGTTGTGATTACATGGATAGGCCTAGATCGCTTGGCTCACAGAGCTGACAAGACAGTGAACAGATATGTGTAGGAAAGAACTGTAGATGCTGGTTTACACCGAAGATAGACACAAAATGTTGGAGTAACTTGACAGGTCAGGCAACACCTCTGGGGTGGACTTTAGAAAGAATGAAAGTTACTGTTGAACTTTCTGCCTGTGGAAATAAATGTACTCTGTTGGTTTACATTCTCTATTTTGTTAAGCATCTTAAACAATTCATAAAAGGTCTAGCAAAATGTCACTCGTAAAGCCAAAGGTCAATCTTATGTCCTTCTTTAGCACATCTTGGTGATCTGAACTATATGCATTTCTTGAGACGTGGTGGAATCAAACATTTTACATTTTCATTGAGAATTTGACCAACTGATTTGCACTGTGATCTATAACATTGATATAGCATTGCTCCATTTGGCTCCATGGAATTATTTCGAACAACACCTAATTCCAAATCCTGTGCAAAGACATACATTTTAAGAGACGTTCTCAGGGAAACATAGAAGCACACAAAATAGGTGCGGGAGTAGGCCATTCGGCCCTTCGAGCCAGCAAAGCCATTCAATATGGTCATGGCTGATCATCCAAAATCAGTATCTCATTCCTACTTTCTCTCCATATCCCCTGGTTCCGTTCTCCCTAAGAGCTATATCTGATTCTCTCTTTAATGCATCCAGTGAATTGGCCTCCACTGCCTTCTGTGGCAGAGAATTCCACAGATTCATAACTCTCTGACTGAACAACTCTGTCCTAAATGGCTTGCCCCTTATTATTAAACTGTGACCCCTGGTTCTGGACCCCCTACTGCGGGAATATTTTTACTGCATCTAGCCTGTTCAATCCCTTAAGAATCCCTCTCATCCTTTTAAATTCCAGTGACTATAAGCGCAGTCAATCCATTCTGTTATAATTTATCCCGCTATCCTGGGAATTAACCTGGTGAACCTATGCTGCACTCCCTCAATAGCAAGAATGTCCTATCTAAAATGAACCAAAACTGCACACAATACTCCAGGTGTGGTCTCACCAGGGCCCTGTACAACTACTGTATGACCTCCTTGCTCCTATACTGAAATCCTCTTGCTATGAAGGCCAACATGCCATTTGCTTTCTTCACTGCCTGCTGTACCTGCATGCTTACTTTCAGTGACTGATGTACAAGGGCATCCAGGTCTCGTTGCACCTCCCCTTTTCCTACAGTTTTCAAGAGAGAGTTAGATTTAGCTCTTAGGGCTAACGGAATCAAGGGATATGAAGTAAAAGCAGGAACGGGGTACAGATTTTGGATGATCATCCATCATCATATTAATGGCGGTGCTGGCTCTAAGGGCCCGAATGGCATACTCCTGCACCTATTTTCTATGTTTCTAATCTGACACCATTCAGATAATAATCCACCAAGGCGGTGGATTATTATTCCTGCCACCAAAGTGGATGACCTCACATTAGTTCACATTATACTGCACCTGCCGTGCATCTGCCCGCTCACCCAACCTATCCAAGTCACCCTGCAGCCTCATAGCACCCTCCTCGCAGCTCACACTGCTACCTAGCTTTGTGTCATCCGCAAACTTGGAGACGTTGCATTTAATTCCTTTGTCTAAATCGTTAATATATATTGTAAATAACTGGGGTCCTAGTACTGAGCCTTGTGGCACCCCACTAGTCACGGCCTGCCATTCTGAAAAGGACCGTTAATTCCTACTCTTTGGTTCCTGTTTGCCAACCAAATGCATGTTGTGATGTTGGAGAGCAGCTGGAATGAATTACAGATGCTGATTGATACAAAAAGACAAAGTGCTGGAGCAACTCAGTGGGTCAGGCAGCAACTCTAGAAAATATGCATAGGTGATGTTTTGGGTCGCGACCCTTCTTCAGAAAGAAAGGTGCACAACTTGAAACATCGCCTATCCATGTTCACGAGATGTTGCCTGACCCGCTTACTTTAGCACTTTGTTCTTTTAGGTAATTATTGCCTTGTCATAGATTTAACATGCATTTTCTCAAGCTAAGTTATTGCTGTAACACAATTTGATTTTATTTTGCAAGATCACCAGATACATTTATTTAGAAAAATAGACACATTTTACTTGATTCCTTTTTATTCACAGGTGAAAAATAAAGCACCTGCTGAGTTGCAAATTACAGCTGAACAACTTTTGAGAGAAGCAAAAGAGAGGGAACTTGAACTTCTTCCACCACCGCCTACTCAAAAGATCACCGATGAGGAGGAATTGAATGACTACAAGCTAAGAAAAAGAAAAGTAAGTACGTTGTAAAATATATTTGCTATTAATTTACTAAATAGTATAACAAATCATGATTGTTGTCTGTACATCATACATGATTTATACGTTATTCAAGTTGCTGCTGTTTTGAAATAGACCTTTGAAGACAATATACGGAAAAATCGAACTGTTATTAGCAACTGGATCAAATACGCACAATGGGAGGAGAGCCTAAAAGAAATACAGCGGTAAACATTTTGAGATAATTGAATATGATTCACGAAGAGGTGTATTTTTCAAACAATAATATTTTTAAATCTTCACACGTTTCTTTATATTGACTGAAGGGCACGTTCGATTTACGAGCGTGCATTAGATGTCGATCACAGAAATATCACGCTGTGGTTGAAGTATGCAGAGATGGAAATGAAGAATCGACAGATTAATCATGCCCGCAACATCTGGGATCGAGCAATTACCATCCTGCCCAGGGTCAACCAGTTTTGGTAAGTTTATAAACGATAGGAGCAGAATTAGGCCATTCGGCCCATCAAGTCTACCCTGCCATTCTATCATGGTTGATTAATTTCTCCCTCTCAACCCCATTCTCCTGCCCTCTCCCCATAAACCCTGACACCTGTACTAATCAAGAATCTATCTCTGCCTTAAAAATATCCATTAATTTGGCCTCAAACCTTCTGTAGCAATGAATTCTACAGGTTCACCACCCTTGTTCGACTACTATATCAGTAATCTTTTTTTTATAGTTTTTCACCTGATTTCAAAACCTACTGTATACTCTTAGATTTGGATTTGTTGGGAAGCAAGGTCTTCATTTTTTGTTGGATAATTCTGATTAAAGCACTTTTGCTTGAAACTTGGATTCCTGAAAATTCTGCCCACAAAGATGTTCAAGACATTTGTCTTGTATTTATCTTTGAGATACAGCGCCTGCCATAATGTTTGAGACAAAGACTGTATTGTGTACAGTTTTGGTCTCCTAATCTGAGGAAAGACATTCTTGCCATAGAGGGAGTACAGAGAAGGTTCACCAGACTGATTCCTGGGATGGCAGGACTTCCATATGAAGAAAGACTGGATAGACTCGGCTTATACTCGCTGGAATTTAGGAGATTGAGGGGGGATCTTATAGAGACGTACAAAATTCTTAAGGGGTTGGACAGGCTAGGTGCAGGAAGATTGTTCCCAATGTTGGGGAACTCCAGAACAAGGAGTCACAGTTTAAGGATAAGGGGGAAGTCTTTTAGGACCGAGATGAGAAGATCATTTTTCACACAGAGAGTGGTGAATCTGTGGAATTCTCTGCCACAGAAGGTAGTTGAGGCCAGTTCATTGGCTATATTTAAGAGGGAGTTAGATGTGGCCCTTGTGGCTAAAGGGATCAGGGGGTATCGAGAGAAGGCAGGTACAGGATACTGAGTTGGATGATCAGCCATGATCATATTGAATGGCGGTGCAGGCTCGAAGGGCCGAATGGCCTACTTCTGCACCTATTTTCTATGATTCTAAAACCCATTATTTATTTATTTGCCTCTTACTCCACAATTTGAGATTTGTAATAGAAAAAAATCACATGTGGTTAAAGTGCACATTGTCAGATTTTTATACATTTCGATTTTACCATGTAAAAATTACAGCAATGTTTATACATAATCCCCTCATTTCAGGGCACCATAATGTTTGGGACACAGCAATGTCATGTAAATGAAAGTAGTCATGTTTAGTATTTTGTTGCATATCCTTTGCATGCAATGACTGCTGGGTGTCATCTCTGGTGATGCTCTGCCAGGCCTGTATTGCAGCCATCTTTAGCTTATGCTTGTTTTGGGGGCCAGTCCCCTTCACTTTTCACTTCAGCATATAAAAGGCATGCTCAATTGGGTTCAGATCGGGTGATTGACTTGGCAACTCAAGAATTGACCATTTTTTAGCTTTGAAAAACTCCTTTGTTACTGCTTTGTTGCAGTAATTTTGGGATTATTGTCTTGCTGTAGAATGAACCGCCGGACAATGAGTTTTGAGGCATACACTCCAATTTGTTTGAACTTTAGCTGACAGGATGTGTCTATACACTTCAGAATTCATTATGCTACTACCATCAGCAGTTGTATCATCAATGACGATAAGCGAGCCACTACCTTCAGCAGCCATACAGGCCCAGGCCATAACACCCCCACCACCGTGTGTCACAAATGAGGTGGTATGCTTTGAGTTCCTTCTCTCCTCCATTCTTTGCTCTTGCCATCACATCAATATAAGTTAATGTTCATCTCATCTGTCCACAAGAACTTTTTCCAGAACTGTGGTTGCTCTTTTAAGTACTTCTTGGCAAACTGTAACCTGGCCATCCTATGTTTGCGGCTAACCAGTAGTTTGCATCTTGCAGTGTAGCCTCTGTATTACTTTTCATGAAATCTTCTGCCGATAGTGGTAATTGACAAATCCACACCTGACTAATGAAGAGTGTTTCTGATCTGTCGGACAGGTATTTGGGGATTTGTCTTTATCATAGCGAGAATTCTTCTGTCATCAGCAGTGGAGGTCTTCCTTGGCCTGCCAATCCCTTTGCGATTAGTAAGCTCACCAGTGCTCTCTTTCTTCTTAATGATGTTCCAAACAGTTGATTTTGATGAGCCTAAGGTTTGGCTGATGTCTCTAACAGTTTTATTCTTGTTTCTCAGTCTTATAATGTCTTATTTGACTTTCATTGGCACAACTTTGGTCCTCATGTTGATAAACAACAATACAAGTTTCCAAAGGTGATGGAAAGACTGGAGGAAAGACTAGGTGCTGAGAGCTCTCTTTTACCTGCATTAAGGAGGCAATCAAACACATCTGAGCAATTACAAACACCTGTGAAGCCATATGTCCCAAACATTAAATGGAGGGAATATGTATAAACACAGCGGTAATTTCTACATGGTTAAACTAAAATGTATAAAAATGGCCTTTATTAAAATCTGACAGTGCACTTTAACCACATGTGATTTTTTTTCTAGTACAAATATCAAATTGTGGAGTACAGAGGCAAATAAATAAATGATGGCTCTTTGTCCAAAATATGATGGATGGCACTTTATGCTTCAAACTATGTTCACCCTATTGATGAGACTGTCTATCACATAATGTTGCTCAGTTCCACACAACCTCACATCATCTACTGATGGAAACATGATTTCCACCTTTATTATCCGAAGACTTGATAATTCCGCAACAATCCTGTCTGTCCTCCCTCTTTCTACTTTCCAAAATTTTATTGTCCTAATGCACATGAAGAAGGTGGATCCCGACCCAAAACGTCACTTATCTGTGTTCTCCGGACATGCTGCCTGACCCGCTGAGTTACTCCAGTACTTTGTGTCTAACTACATCAAGTCTTGTTCACCTTTCACTCCTGTTATTGTCTACAATAATTCCTGGATAAATAATAACCCTTTTTAAAATTCTCATTTTCATCTTTAGATACCTCCATGCCCCTGCACCATTTTTCTCTAACTTCCCCTAGTACTACAATCCTCTGAGATATGTTCTCTACCATTTCTAGCATAAATTTTCCAGAATTTAATTATTTCATCATTAACAAACGGTACCAACTTTAACCCAAATTAACTTTCTGAGCCATTCCAGTGTACTCTGTAATCAATCTCCTCGACCAAATTTTTCATCTCCCAAACATATGGCTTGCTTTTTTTAAAAATGGGATTCCTATAGGAGGCCTTGCAATGTTTTGCTGTATTAAAACTACTGTTATTACTATAATTACTTACATTTCTATAATTTTTTAAACACCTCAAGAAATCAACAATGACATCTAGTTACACTCATTAATTTTCCAATTGAACAATTTTCCACCTTAATGCTTTGCTGCATCTTGGGTTAATATGATATTGGGCCTATTCAATATGTATTATATTGATCGTATTAATTTTGATCCATTGAGGAAAATAGAAAGATTCTATCTCTGCTTATATTTCCATAACTATTCTGATATGTCATCATTAAACTAATAATTTGCCACCTGTATCTGACAGTTATATTTAATATTTGGGGGGGTGGTGATAAAAGTCTAAAAATATCAGCTTTGTTCAGTCAGGAATTATTTTACAGATTGAAATAATGCTTGTTGAGGTTATTCCCTAACTTGAAGGTAAAGATCCCTTCCTTTTATTTTCTTATCTACAACCCATGTTCTTTACCACCAACATGACCAAATAACAGTCTGCTGTATGCTGCTATCCTTTGAAGCAAATTCCAGGTCTGGATCAGTATGGTATTCTCTCAAGAGGAGGGGGGGGGGGGGACGGGGGGGACTTCATTTACACAGTGACATGGCTCATTTTCTAACTGGGTTCAGCTTCAGAAAGCATCCACTTGTGCTAGCTCCAGTTAATGGATATTATTTTAAAATGTATAACTGTTTATATACAGTTCCCCCCATAATGTTTGGGACAAAGGCCCATCATTTATTTATTTGCCTCTGTACTCCACAATTTGAGATTTGTAATAGAATAAATCACAAGTGGTTAAAGTGCACATTGTCAGATTTTATTAAAGAGTATAAAGAGTATTTTTATACATTTTGGTTTCACCATGTAGAAATTACAGCTGTGTTTATACTTGGTGCCGCCTCGGCATTCCCGGAATCATTTGGCATTTTGCGGGGACGGCTGCATCTGTGGTTCCTTCCTGTTGGGGGGGGGGGGGGGGGGGGGATGATGCCCTGGCCCGTGGCGGCTCCTGGTCCATGCCCTCCGCGGGTGCCCCCTGGCCCGCTGAGTTCCTCCAGCACTCCGTGTTTTTTGTTTAACTCTGGAATTGAAGGTGGACACGGGGGGGGGGGGGGGGGGGCGCTGTGGTGGCTCAGCGGGATGTGCAGCAGCTCTGGTGAGGGGGAGTGGGTGGTGTTTTGGGTCGAGACCCTTCAGACAATCACAAGTACTCTCACTGACGAGAGTTCAGTTCAGTCTGAAGTAGGGTCTTCTCTTGCTGAGTTACTCCAGCTTTACGTCTATCTTCAATTTCAGAGTTAAATAAAAACACAGAATGCTGGAGGCGGCATCTGTGAAGGGAATGGATTAGGAGTTGTTTCGGGGCAGGGTTCTTCTTCAATAGAAAGGAACTGCAGATCAGGCATGATATTCTTCCGATTTAAATTGGAATTCGATTATTTAGTTTTCCTATTCGTCAATTTTTTGTGCCCGATTATTTGGTGGCCAATCAACCATTCTGTAAGGGGGTTGCATCCAATCACCGACTAGCTTCCCTTAAAATTCCCATCCAATCAGCAACTGTCTCCAAGGGCATTGTGTCCAATCACATAATGCACTGGTCACTCGGCGGCCAATCAGACACAGTCTCCGAGGGGCGTTGCAACCAATCACCGACCAGGTTCCCTTCTGAAGCAGACGATGGCTGCAGCCGAGCGAGAGAGAGATGCAAGAAAGCAGCTATGGCACATAATACACAATAAACGATTACAAATACAAAACTAAACTAGGTATGCATTCTTGTGCACTTACAAGGGTATAACTGCACTTTTTTCCCCCGCAAAATGGCATCGCGTAAAAATACTGATTTCCTCAGCAAAATCCTGATTTTCAGGTACTAGAATACTGAAATGCTCTGACAAAACTTGGCAGCTCTGCTACTTTCATTTCCCCGACATTGCTGTGTCCCAAACATTATAGTGTCCTGAAATGAGGGGGACTATGTATAAACACTGCTGTAATTTCTACATGGTGAAACCAAAATGTCTAAAAACAGCCTTTATTAGAATCTGACAATGTGCACTTTAACTACATGTGATTTTTTTCTATTACAACTCTCAAATTATGGAGTACAGAAACAAATAAATAACTGATGGGTCTTTGTCCCAATCATTATGGAGGGCACTGTATGTCATCAGAATAAATCTAAATGGTATATATTTGTTGTATATAGACTATGTTGTATTTGCTTTTGCTAGGTATAAATATACCTACATGGAGGAAATGCTAGGGAATGTTGCAGGGGCAAGGCAAGTGTTTGAGCGCTGGATGGAATGGCATCCCGACGAACAAGCTTGGCATTCCTATATTAATTTTGAACTGCGATACAAGGAAAATGAAAGAGCCCGACTGGTTTATGAGAAGTATATCCTTTTAAAATGGTTTCCTTGAAGGAGTGAGGTATTTTACTTTTTGCAAATTACTCGTATTCATTAACACTATCGGGAAAGTTCATAAGCCTGTGATGTGATCCTTGCATTTTCTAGCCAGATACATTCTGGACTTCTAGTAATTGGTAATCTTGGTTAACTGGAATAATTGTTGCTGCAATTAGAATGATGGTAACATTGTAAGGAATGTTCTATCTACTGAGGGAATTCACCTCCATCATTCTGACTGTGGTGTACATCCCACCCCAGGCAGATGTCCATCTGGCACTGGGGGAGCTGCACACTGTGGTCAACATGCATCAGACCCAGAGGCATTTACCACCATAGCCAGGGATTTCAACAAAGCCAACCTGAGGAAATAGGTCCGTAACTTCCACCAACATGTCTCCTGCAGCACCAGAGGACTAAACACCCTCGACCACTGCTACACGACCATCAAGGATGCTTATCGCTCTATCCCTCGCCCTCACTTCGGCAAATCCGACCATACTGCGGTGCTGTTTCTGAAGCAATTGAAGAGAGCACCCCCAGAGGTGAGGACTGTACCGAGCTGGTCGGGGGGGGGACCAGGCAACTGACCTGAATGAATACGCCACAGTCGTTACAGACTTAATAAGGAAATGTATGGAGGACTGCATCCTGGCAAAAACCTTCCGAGTGTTTCCTAACCAGAAGCCTTAGATGAACCATGAGATCCGCATTCTTCTGAAGACCAGATCCCAGGGGTCTACAAGAAGTCCAGATACGACCTCTGTAAGGCCATCAAAAAGGCCAAAATGGACTTCTGCTCCAAGCTTGAGGATGAGACGGATGTTCGGCAACTGTGGCAGGGCTTGAATGCCATCACCTCCTCCAAGCCGAAATCAGGAGGCAGCTCAAATGTCAGCAAAGCATCACTCCCTGACAAGCTCAAAGCGTTCTACGCACGCTTTGATAGGGAGAACACTGATGTGCCTTCCCGAGGACCCATTTGCCGTGATGGTATTTCAGTCACAGAGGCCAACGTCAGAAGATCCTTCGGGGGGGGGGGGGGGGGGGGGTGAACCCTCGGAAAGCGCCTGAACCTGATGGTAAACCCAGCTGTGTTCTAAAAACCTGTGCAGACCAACAGGCTGGAGTTTTTATGGACATTTTCAACCTATCACTTCTGAGGTTCCCACCTGCTTTAAAACGGCATCAACAATACCAGTGCCCAAGAAGAGCAAGGTGACATGCCTCAATGACTATTGACCAGTGGCACTAACGTCCGTGGTGATGAAGTGCTTTGAGAGGTTGATTATGTCGCATATCAGCTCCTACCTCGACAAGAATCTCGACCCACTGCAGTTCGCTTACTGCCACAACAGGTCAACGGTGGATGCGATCTCACTGGCTCTCCACTCCGCTCTGGGCCACTTGGACAGTACAAACTCATATGTCATGCTGTTATTCATAGATTACAGCTCGACGTTTAATACCATCATCCCCTCAAAGCTGGTTACCAAGCTCACAGATCTGGGTCTCAGTGCATCCCTCTGCAATTGAATCCTTGACTTCCTCATTCACAGACCACAGTCTGTCCGTATTGGTGGAAATGTGTCATCCTCGATAATAATCAGCACGGGAGCACCTCAAGGCTGCGTGCTCAGCCCTCTGCTCTACTCACTCTATACTCATGACTGTGTAGCCGGACATAGTGTGAACTCCATCATCGTTTGCCGATTACACCGCTGTAGTGGGACGAATCATTGATGGTGATGTCGGAGTATAGAAGTGAGATTGACCAAATGGTGCCAGCACAATAGCCTGGCGCTCAACACCAGCAAAACCAAGGAACTGATTGTGGACTTTGGAAGTGGTAGGATAGGGACCCACAATCCCGTTTATATTGACGGGACTATGGTGGAAAGGGTCAAGAACTTCAAATTCCTGGGCGTGCATATTTCCAAAGATCTTTCCTGGTCCCAGCACACTGATGCAATTGTGAAGAAAGGACATCAGCGCCTCTACTTCCTGAGAAGATTACGGAGAGTCGGTATGTCAAGGAGCGGAAAAGAATGCAAAAGTTGTGACCACTGCCCAGGCCATCATTGGCTCTGACCTCCCCACCATCGAAGGGATCTATCGTAGTTGCTGCATCAAAAAGGCTGCCAGCATCATCAAAGACCCACACCATCTTGGCCACACAATAATCTCTCCGTTGCCACCGAGAAGAAGGTACAGGAGCTTGAAATCTGGAACATCCAGGTTCAGGAAGAGCTTCCCCACAGCTATATATATATATATATCTATCTTTGGTATATAGAAACTCTGAACTTTTAAGGGAACGGGGGTTCCCCTCTTCCACCATAGATAAGGCTCTCACCAGGCTCTCTTCTATATCCCGTGACTCTACTCTCACTCCCCATCTCCCCACTCGTAACAAGGGCAGAGTCCCCCTTGTCCTCACCTTCCACTTACCAGCCGTCACGTACAACAAATAATCCTCCATCATTTTCGCTACCTCCAACGTGACCCCACCACTTGCCACATCTTCCCATCTCCTCCCCTGTCTACTTTCCATAGAGACCGCTCCCTCCGTAACTCCCTGGTCAATTTGTCCCTTCCCACCCGTACCACCCCCTCTCCGGGCACTTTCCCTTGCAACCGCAGGAAATGCTACACTTGTCGCTTTACTTTCCCCCCTTGACTCCATTCAAGGACCCAAGCAGTCTTTCCAGGTTCGACAGAGGTTCACCTGCACCTCCTCCAACCTCATCTATTGCATCTGCTGCTCTAGATATCAGCTGCTCTACATCGGTGAGACCAAGCGTAGACTCGCCGATCGCTTTGCCAAGCACCTCCGCTGGGTTCGCCATAACCAACCTGATCTCCCGGTGGCTCAGCACTTCAACTCCCCCTCCCATTCCGAATCCGACCTTTCTGTCCTGGGCCTCCTCTGTGGCCAGAGTGAGGACCACCGTAAATTGGAGGAGCAGCACCTCATATTTCGCTTAGGCATTTTGCACCCCAGCGGTATGAACATTGACTTTTCTAATTTTAGGTAGTCCTTACTTTCTCCTCCCCTTCTCAACTCTCCCTCAGCCCTCTGGCTCCACCTCTTCCTTTCTTCTTCCCACCTCCCCCCTACTCTTACATCAGTCTGAAGAAGGGTGTCGGCCCGAAACGTTGCCTATTTCCTTCGCAACATAGATGCTGCCTCACCCACAGAGTTTCTCCAACATTTTTGTCTACCTCTAAACTTTTAAGTCCTGTTTGTATTATGCTTACATATTCTGTTGTGCTGCAACAACCAAGAATGTCATTGTCCTATCTGGGACATGACAATAAAACTCTCTTGACTTGACTTGAATAATTTTACTTGCCTTGTTTTTCTTGTTGAATGTTTTTGTCTGATTAATGGAAACTAATACACTTGCCACTCGGATCTCCTTTTAATCATTCTTCTCTCACCTTAAACTTATGGTCTCTAGTTATAAGCTCCACTTCCCTGGGAATAAGACTATTTATACTATCTGTGACACTCATAAGTTTACAAACCTCTCCTTACAGAGACCCTCAGCCTCCTTTGTTCCAGGGAAAACAGTCCCAGCCAATCCGTTCAGGATTGATAAGGTTGTGTGAGAAGTAGGTTGGAGTGCAGGATGCGAATTTCTGCTCTTGAATCCTTTACGATAAATACCAGCTTCCAGTTTCTGTTTCAACCTTCCTATCTTGCAAAGTCAAATAAAGTTAGTGTAGAAAAGCTTTTACAATTTTTAAAAATTTATTTAGAGCCACTTGTAGCTACTTTTTATGCAGTTTTGTTCTCCTTAACTTTTCTACACTTGTTTTGATTCATCCTGATGTGAAGAACTGGATTAAGTATGCCCGGTTTGAAGAAAAGCACGCATATATTGGACACGCACGGAAAGTGTACGAAAGAGGAGTGGAGTTTTATGGGGAAGACCACATGGACGAGCAGCTCTTTGTGGCATTTGCAAAGTTTGAAGAAAAGCAGAAAGAAGTAAGAAATCCTAGAATTTAATTTTGTAGACTTTAGAGATGCAGCGTGGAAACAGGCCCTTTGGCCCACAATATCCATGTCGACCAATGATCACCCTATACACTAACACTATTCTGCACACCACGGACAATTTACAGAAACCAATTAACCTACAAACATGCATGTTTTTGGAAAACCCATGCGGTCACAAGGAGAAAGTATAAACTCTACACAGACATAACGCGTAGTCAAAATTGAACCCAGGCTTCTGGCGCTGAGGGAGCACTCAACCGCTGTGCCATTGTGCGCCTAATTTTATTTCCTTGATTCCTTTCAAGGCTAATTCAAAATCCTTAATCACATTCACTGCTGCTATAACAGTTTGAATCATGACCATCTATGGAATGCATGATTCTCCTGCCTTTCTTCTTCTTCTTTTGTGTGGCGTGCACAGCCTAAAGTTGTTGGACAACTTGGTCTATTTGATCTTCCATTTGTGCACGTCGAGTTGATTGCATTAGTCGAAACAGGGCGGAAGGTTGCAATCTTCCACCCCCTCCTGCCTTTGAATCAACCTTCTGAATACGCATAATATCACCATGCAACAAACATTATTGAGAAACAAATAATATCACAATGTTTTCTTTACAATGTAGACCTAAAGCATGAGATTTTCAATTTTCCAAATAAATTCAATCATTGCTATGGAAAGGTTAATATTCACAATACCCTCTAAGCTTTCCTTCAAATGTTTTTTGTAGGACAATATATGTTAAATGTATTCTAGCTTCCCATCACTTATCTCAAAATTATTCCTACTGTGACCAAGAAACCAAATTGAGAGACACAATTCCATATACCCTGACATTTGAGCAAACAGTGACATCAAGACGTAAAGTTGTGCCTTGATAGATCAAGACGTAAACAGTGTGGGAACAATCAGCTTCTAGCCCTTTTTTTAAAACTGAGTTATAACCTAATCCTAAAGCTATATACATTTTCACAAGGGAATCCTGCACTGCTTTGATAACTAGACCAAGCACTTTAGATTTTGAAAATGTGTTAATTGTAGTTTTATTTGTTGCTTAGCATTGCATATAATCCTGTTTTAGAAAGAAACTGCTAGTTTGAATTTTTTTTCAATTTCCATCCATTTTATTGCATCCAATTTCAGTTAATTGCTTGCAATCATATACATGTTCGTAATGTGCTTTTCGGCTGAAGTTATGTAAATATTCAGTTACAAAATGAACATTCGATTCCTACAATAAATATTCTCGTCTTTACGCAATGTAATAAGTATTAAAGGGACTAGCTGCTAAAATTCTGGAGTGCACCATGTGTACATATAGCACAATCTGACTATGCACTAATAAATACTAAAGGGTCTTATTGCTAAAATTATGGAATACACTGTACACAATCTGATGAAGTGGATAGCAACTGAACAATCAGGAATTATTTCAGATGTTAGACTCCAGTCTACAAAATGTTCTGAGTTTCTGCACAATTTAAAAAATATATTTGATTTTAACTTTCCGGTTCTCCAATTATTGCAGTTGTATACTGTGAGTAATTATCTGTACAATTCCTTTATGACATCTTGAGAAAGTACAACTTCAAAATGTTCCTTGTTCAGTTATGCAAGAGGACAGTGCAAGTTTGTGTGTTTTTCTGCTCGATGCTAAAATGTTACAATCATAGAACACTACCATCAAAAACTAGATGCACAAATCAATAAGTACAAAATAAGGTTCAATTTGAATTCCTTGTGAATGTGTGACAATCCCTAGTTGAAAACTGGAAAAATAAATTAAAGCAGTGTGCTGTATTAACAACAAATCTAGTGGTCGGAAACGGTTTCTTCTTTTTGAAATCGGTTTTAATTAAACCATGTTTTTCAAGAAATGGCACTGTATGTAATGACAATCCATGTAAAATCAGTGAAGTAATTATACAATAAACTGTGGAATAATTGTCTGACCTCTACTGAAAAATGTTAGTCCAGCCTCAATTGCTGTTAATGCTTAAATTGTATTTCTACTTATTGCTAAGAGTTTGTTCATTCCCAGTTTGATCGAGTGCGAGTGATCTACAAATATGCGCTTGATAGAATTGCCAAAAGTCAAGCTCTAGAGCTCTTCAAAAACTACACAGTGTTTGAGAAAAAATTTGGGGACAGAAGAGGTATTGAAGATGTTATTGTCAGCAAAAGACGCTTTCAATATGAAGAAGAAGTCAAGGTAGGATTAATTTTTACCTTTTGTATTGCATAACATGTTTTACTCTACTAGAAGCTGGCACAGACTCGTGTGCTATAACAATTCAGTGACTCTGTTTAGTTTAATAAAAATACAATCCAATCGGGAATTTTGGAGAACATTCCTTACTGGTAGTGGTTAGTATTTTAGAATCAATGATGCATGAGTTAACTGTTATTTTACAATGGTGTAGCGCTAAATAGTCTATTTAAATCGCCATTCTCCTGTATTTTACCTGATTGAGATTACAGGCTATGTTACCAAGCATGTCACCAAATAAACTATAGAAGCAAAATCATGTAGATGTAGAATATTTGGAGGGAAAAATTGTTTGTAGTCAATCAATCACATATTGGGGGGAAAAAACAGGGTTATTATTTTGGATATGATTTAAGGTTATTGGCATTGTGTTTGCTTCATTAATCTTCTCTATCTGGCTCTGGAGTAGATTCCCTGACCTAAGTAAATGAACAAATTAGACAATTATTAATCTATACTATTACTAAATTCTCATCTTGTCCTCTTCCGGTTTTCTTTGTTTTTAATTTTGCGCAAAAACTGTACTGTATATCGCTAGGATTTTTTTTGCCACCTTACCGTTTTCCTCTGCTCCAAGTGCACCAAATTTTGTTCCGATCGGTGGAATATTACAAAAGTTATGAAGGTTTAAAACTCGTAAGATCAGCAGATTGGTCTTCTCTCCTGTTTGTCACTGGGATGGCGACTCCCCTTCTGGCACCCGCTGTCAATCACCGGGCTAAGGAGAGAAAAAAAAATCCCGGAGGCTGGGCTGAGTCAGTGAGCTGTCCTCCCGAGGCCGTCCCGAAGCCGCGAGTGAGCGAACTGTGAGTCCAGAAGCCATGAGTGAGCGAACTGTGAGTCCAGAAGCCGTGAGAGAGCAAACTGAGTCCAGAAGCCATGAGTCCAGAACCCGCCTGGTGCACGGAGGCGGCCTAGAGCGCGGAACCTGCCCGACTGCTGCGAATTCGAGATCCTGGGTAAATGAGGGGGGATTGGTGGGGCTGGGCACCGGTGGGGCTCACCACCCCCGCCCACACACCCCATCCCCTCCCCTCGCACACTCCATCCCCTCCCCTCGCACACCACATCCCCCTCCCCCCGGCGGAGGGCCATGGCAGCGCTCCCCACCCCCACCTGCCCCTGCCTGAAGCCGTCCTCCTCCCCGACTACGGAAAGCCGAGTTTCTTCTTAAAGCAGAGATTCGATATTTTTAAATTTATGAATCGTTCCAACAGAGTGAATGACGATAAATCGAATTATATTTAGAGTAACTAACTAACAAAGAACCAGAAGCAAAATAAAGATCTCTAAAAATATCCGGTGAATTGCATGGTCTGATGTGCACTTCCTGAAAGTGTGGTGGAAGCAAAATCATCAGTAAGAAAGAGAATGATATAAATATTTGAAGGAGTGGGATGCACAGGCATTAAAAGCAAGAGAATGAGATTGGAGAGGCAGCAAACTGCAGATGCAGGAATCTTGAGCAAAACACAAAGTGCTGGAGTAATCCAGTGGGCTAGGCAGCCTCTGTGAAAAGAATGGATAGGTGACATTTCAGGTCAGGGCTTTTAAAGACTGATTGTAGTAGTGGGGTTGGGTGGGCAAGACTTTGTCATTTACTCCACCCATCTACCAATCAAACCCCATTTTCCTATATCACTTGCCAGGCTTTGTCCTGCCTCCGCCTACTGCAATCCGTCCACAGAAGGGTCCCAACCTGAAATGCTGTCTGTCCATTCCCTCCACAGATGCTACCTGACCCGTTGGGTTACTCCAGCACTTTGTGTTTTATGCAGGAGAATGAGGTTACGTAGTTGGATAGATCTGTCAAACAGCCAGCACAGGCGTGATGGGCTGAAAAGTCTCTTGATTCGGCAAGCAAAATATTCCAGAAGATAGAAATGGGAAATAAAATCTAAGTGGAGCTTGTCAGCACAGGGAAAGGTTGAGTAATAAGCAAAGATGCTTGTTTAGGCAAAATTAGGTAGATATTATGGTGAAAAGTGTAAATGTGTTTTGGTGGAGTTAGAGGAATTGGGTTGGGAAGCGTTTTTTGTGGTCCATAAATGGCTCCATTGAATTGTTAGTGGGTGGATAGCACGTTTTTGTTATAAATGTTGTTAAATGACTAGGATTTCAAGTTTGAAGAATGCAGGTAAATCGTTTTACTTCATCCAGACCGTGCCTTAAATATTTTGAATTGTAGCCTTGTAGCACTCGGGTGATATTTAAGTCCTGAAGGTGATATAAAGAACAATTATGGAAACATTTACATGGGCCTTTTACCTTTGAGGTACCTGATTAGCAGTTTTCTTGATGTAAGCAAGAAAAGTATAGAGGAAAAACCAAGGCTGCAGAAGGGCAACTAGCTAAAAGCAGATTTAAGTCTGAGAACAGGAACTTGAGCACAAAATTATGCAATGGAGAAAAAGTCTTTGATGCCATTTTAGAAAAAAAAGTGATTGTAGTAGTGGGAAGCTATGAATTTGTTACAGTTGAATGAGCTGGGATTCACTGAATGGGATACTTCACTTTTCTTGTAATCTTTTTGGGTGGTGAAAGCAGGTATTGGGAGAGAAGAACTACAGTGGCTTGCAAAAGTTTTCAAACCCCTTGAACTTTTCCACATTTTGTCACGTTACAACCACAAACGTAAATGTATTTTATTGGGATTTTATGTGATAGACCTACACAAAATGGCGCATAATTGTGAAGTGGAAGGAAAATGATACATGGTTTTCAATTTTTTTTACAAATATAAAACTGAAAAGTGTGGCGTGCAAAAGTATTCAGCCCCCTTTACTCTGATACCCCTAAATAAAGTCCAGTGCAATCAATTGCCTTCAGAAGTCACCTAATTAGTAAATAGAGTCCACTTGTGTGTAATCTAATCTCAGTATAAATACAGCTGTTCTGTGAAGGCCTCAGAGGTTTGTTAGAGAACATTAGTGAACAAACAGCATCATGAAGCCCAAGGAACACACCAGACAGGTCGGGGATAAAGCTGTGGAGAAGTTTAAAGCAGGGTAAAAAACATCAATATAAAACACATTATAAAAAAACATCCCAAGCTTTGAACATCTCACGGAGCACTGTTCAATCCATTATACGAAAATGGAAAGAGTATGGCACAACTGCAAACCTACCAAGACATGGCCGTCCACCTAAACTGACAGGCCAGGCAAGGAGAGCATTGATCAGAGAAGCAGCCAAGAGGCCCATGGTAACTCTGGAGGAGCTGCAGAGATCCACAGCTCAGGTGGGAGAATCTGTCCACAGGACAACTATTAGTTGTGCACTCCACAAATCGGGCCTTTATGGAAGAGTGGCAAGAAGAAAGCCATTGTTGAAACAAAGCCATAAGAAGTCCCGTTTGCAGTTTGCCACAAGCCACGTGGGGGACACAGCAAACATGTGGAGGAAGGCGCTCTGGTCTGATGAGACCAAAATTGAAGTTTTTGGCCTAAATGCAAAACGCTATGAGTGGCGGAAAACTAACACTGCACATCACCCTGAACACACCATCCCCACTGTGAAACGTGGTGGTGGCAGCATCATGCTGTGGGGATGCTTTTCTTCAGCAGGGACAGGGAAGCTGGTCAGAGTTGATGGGAAGATGGATGGAGCCAAATACAGGGCAATCTTGGAAGAAAACCTGTTAGAGTGCAAAAGACTTGAGACTGGTTCACCTTCCAGCAGGACAACGACCCTAAACATACAGCCAGAGGCCAATTGAGAATCTCTGGCAAGACTTGAAAATTGCTGTTCACAGACGCTCTCCATCCAATCTGACTGAGCTTGAGCTATTTTGCAAGGAAGAAGGCAAAAATTTCAGTCTCTGAAAGGGGGGGGGGGGGTGCTGGCTGAATACTTTTGCACGCCACACTTTTCAGTTTTTTATTTGTAATGAAATTTGGAAACCATGTCTCATTTTCCTTCCACTTCACAATTATGCATTACTTTGTGTTGGTCTATCACATAAAATCCCAATAAAATACATTTACATTTGTGGTTGTAACGTGACAAAATGTGGAAATGTTCAAGGGTATGAAAACTTTTGCAAGCCACTGTAACTGTTGAGCCTTCCCGAGGTGTCGTGAGCCTGAAGGGCCTGTCCGACATTGGCGTCATTTGCGTGTCATTTGCGCATCACGACGTGCACGTCGTGGCGCGCATGGTGTGTGGTGACGTAGGCTGGGTTGCGCGCGGCGCCCCAGGATTTTGGGATTCACCAAATCTTTGCACACCCAAATGACGCCCAAGTGAGACAGGCCCTTAACTTAACGAAACACAAGTGAAGGGAGGTGCCCACTTGATAACCCAATGATATGCTTGCAACTACATGAGCAGGGTTTTTTTTTTTGTAGCTTGTAGGTGGACGGCCATGTAGGTAGCTGTTTATTGTATATGGAGTTGTCTATTGTCCTTGGCTTAAGTTGGCATATTCAGTTAGATAGTACTTTGGCTTTGGGCTTGGTTTTCTTAGTTGAGCTCTTTAACTGAAGGGGACTCGCCGCCAAAACAAGCATAAGCTATAGATGGCTGCAATACAGGCCTGGCAGAGCATCGCCAGAGAAGACAGGCAGCAACTGGTGATGTTCATGAATCACAAACTTCAAGCAGTCATTGAATGCAAAGGATATGCAACAAAATACTAAACATGACTACTTTCATTTACACTACATTGCTGTGTCCCAAACATTATGGTGCCCTGAAATGGGGGGACTATGTATAAACATTAGGAAAAGGGGAGATGCAGCGAGACCTGGGTGTCATGGTACACCAGTCATTGAAAATAGGTGCAGCAGGCAGTGAAGAAAGCGAATGGTATGTTAGCTTTCATAGCAAAAGGATTTGAGTATAGGAGCAGGGAGGTTCTACTTCAGTTGTAGAGGGTCTTGGTGAGACCACATTTGGAGTATTGCGTACAGTTTTGGTCTCCAAATCTGAGGAAGGACATTATTGCCATAGAGGGAGTGCAGAGAAGATTCACCAGACTGATTCCTGGGATGTCAGGACTGTCTTATGAAGAAAGACTGGATAGACTTGGTTTATACTCTCTAGATTTAGGAGATTGAGAGGGGATCTTATAGAAACTTACAAAATACTCAAGGGGTTGGACAGGCTAGATGCAGGAAGATTGTTCCCGATGTTGGGGAAGTCCAGGACAAGGGGTCACAGCTTAAGGATAAGGGGGAAATCATTTAAGACCGAGATGAGAAAGACTTTTTTCACACAGAGAGTGGTGAGTCTCTGGAACTCTCTGCCACAGAGGGTAGTTGAGGCCAGTTCATTGGCTATATTTAAGAGGGAGTTAGATGTGGCCCTTGTGGCTAAGGGGATCAGAGGGTATGGAGAGAAGGCAGATACGGGATACTGAGTTGGATGATCAGCCCTGATCATATTGAATGGCGGTGCAGGCTTGAAGGGCTGAATAGCCTACTCCTGCACCTAATTTCTATGTTTCTATGTAACACTGTAATACTGCTGAAAAATATAATGGATGGTTTGAGTTAAATGTAATACCATTCTGTTTCAAAAATCAAAATAATCTCTCTTTGTATATTTGCTGTGGCGTTTTGTCTGGAAACAATTAAACCACAGTTCTGGCATACTCATTTTTTTTTGGAACATGTTAATGTGACACCATAGCTTAAAATGGATGGACAGCTTAATCTGTTATTCAGTATTTGATTAGAGTTTGTTAATCTTTGGTGGTTATAGTCTTGCTTGACAGGCATCTACTGAAGAATCAACTAGTCAGTCCTGCATCAGATTGTGTCGTCAAAGAAAATCTATTGATTGTGTGTTCTAATGTTCAGTCACGGGTTGCATTAATAATCCTTGTGCAGTAACTTTCTGTAAATTATAGTTCTTGGCGATGGGAATTTGTGTTACCTATGACTCTGAGAAGCTGTAATAACATATGGATTAGATCTTGGCTTGGATACGAAAGCTAAACAGCTTGGTTAAAACAAATTGTTAATGTGTGTGATGAAATTGACTGATAACTGTGTAGTTTTAAAAGGCTTAAGCACCCATACATTAATGCCAAAATCCTGTGTGTAATGCTTTAGAAGCTAAGCAATTGTGCATTTTACAATATAATCCCTCTATGTGATTTTCTTCATTTGTGCACAAAATCTTTAGGAAAAAAGAGTAGCATCTATATGGAATGTGGGAATTTTCTATTGGTGTCATTATAATAAATATAACATAGTAGTGTTCCTTTTGCAAGCCTGTTCCACTCCCACATTATGAGCTCTGATTTTTCTCCCTGTCCAGAAACATGGTTAAAACGGCACAGTTTTAACCATGCTCAATGCAAATCATCATGCAGCTAAAATTACGTGGAAAGCTATCAAATGTGTGCATACTTATGTAACATCTAATTGTGCATCTTCGGATTAAATAAAAGTTGGTACAAAATTAATTTATAGGGACTTGTCTACTTCAATATATTTTGTATAATTTAGCATTTTATTTTTCTGAAAGGCTAATCCACATAACTATGATGCCTGGTTTGATTACCTCCGCTTGGTTGAGAGCGACGGAGACCCTGATACTGTACATGAAGTGTATGAGCGTGCAATCGCCAATGTTCCACCCATTCAAGAAAAGCGGCACTGGAGGAGATACATTTACTTATGGGTGAATTATTCTTTGTTTGAAGAACTGGAGGCAAAGGTACGTAGATGACAACAATGCCGACATTTATCCAATGTGACCCCATTACCAGTCACGTTGCCATCCCCACTCCTTTCTGCCTTCCACAGTGACTCCTCCCTCCACAGCTCCTTGCTTCACTCATCCCTTCCCACCCAAACCAGCCACTCCCAGGTACTTTTCCCTGCAAGCGCAGGAGATATAACATCTGTCGCTATATCTTCTCCCTCGCCTTCTTCCAGGGACCCCAGCAGTCCACTCCAAGTGAGACTGACATTCACGTCCACCATCTGTAACCTCATCTACTACACCTGGTGTTCCCAATGTGGCCTCCTATACCTCAATGAGACCAAGTATATACCCGGCGACTGTTTCACCTAACACTTGCGCTCGGTCTGCCAGGACCTATTGTATTTCCTGGTTGCTATCCATTTTATCTCCTCTTCCCATCTTCATATTGACCGTTCTGTCCTGGGCCTCCTCCATTGCTAGAGTGAGGCCACACATAACTGGAGTGATAGCATCTTGTATTCCGCTTGGGTATCTTTTGAATTCTCCAATTCTAGGTATCTACCAAACCCCCTGGACATGCACCTATTTTTCTCTCCCCCCCCCCCCCCCCTCCATTTCACCTACATCCATTCCTCTAGCATCACAAGTCTCACAGCTTTCACATTATTATTTCTGGCAATTCACAATACCACAGTAGTGGAACTTAAATTGTTAGAAGCAGAAATTATTATACCCTTTATCTTGCAACAACTGTAGAAGTATACAAATCTGTTTTTATTTTATTGTACCAGTTATTGTATTGAATGGATTTCCAAGGTAAAATGAAATTCCAATATTTGTTGTTGTATTCTACTTCTTTCAGTCTATGTACGTTTTGTGGCCATTGTACACTATTGAAAATTCTGTAACCTTTCTAAACAGGATCCAGAGAAGACTAGGCAAGTTTATCAAGCATGTTTGGAACTCATCCCCCATAAGAAGGTACTGTTGTCTGGTCCTAAGCTAATGAAACTAATTCTGATGTTTAAACAGTTCATTTCTCTCCATATGATCATGGAAACCTAAGAAAATATTTTGTATTGCTTTGAGTCTGGGAAATTACAGGCCTACAGAATACTTGAGTGATTTGATTCCAGTAGGTGCCTAATATTAGCTCAAGTTCAATAGTAGCACTTCAGTCTGAATCACTAAGTCATTAGTATTAATCCTGAATGCCATTTTTGTACAGTAATGCCGGACGTGCTGTCTTTGACATTGGATGCCAAACATAGACCATGCCTGGTTTCTCAAATATTTGCCGACAATTAGTTCTGTTGGTTGAGGAATACATCTTTTTCAAAAGCTTTGATTATCTTTCTGCAAGTGTGTTATCTGTCCAGAGATCATGAAAAGGCAAATACCATCTTCTGTGTTTATTTGGAGTTTTATTCGGGAACTGAATGTCACTTTTTCAGAAATAACTTATTTAAAGTATTTCTGAAGTTTGATATAGGTTGCGTGTAGCTTTCTAATTTTCAATTGACAAAGCCATTTTATCTTAATGTAAATTCTGCAATACTTTGTAATTTTTTTAAATAATCTTTGGTGTCCTTTTAAGGGAATGTCATAGTAAGATGAATTAAGAAAAATACCAAGGTTTTTTATACGTATGTTAAAAATAAGAGGGTGACCAGGGTGAAGGTAGGATTGCTGGAATTTGAAGGAGGGAATCTACGTGCGGGGTCGGATGAAGTAGGTGAGGTGCTAATTGAGAATATTGCATCTGTATTCACTGAGGAGAAGGAGGATAGCGATATCAGTGTAGAGAACACAAATATGCTAAGGAAGTTTGAGATCGAGAAGGTGGTCGTGCTGAGGCTCTTGAACAGCAATTCCCAGGGCCTATCCTCAGTTATTAAAAGAGGCAAGAAAGGAGATTGTGGAGGCCTTGATGAGGATCTTTGTTTCTTCTCTAGCCACAGGGAGGCTCCGGAGGACAGGAGAGTGACCAATGTTGTTCCTTTGTTTAAGAAAGAAAGTAGAGAGAATCCAGGGAACTATTGGTCAATGAGCCTCTCGTCTGTGGTAGGGAAACCTTTGGAGAGAATTATTTGAGATAAGATTTACTCACATTTGGAAGAGAATTAGGGATAGTACGGATTTGTACACGGCAGATCATGTCTCATTAACGTGACTAAATTTTTTGAGGAGGTGACAAAGGAAATTAATTAAGGTAGGGCGGTGGAGATGTGCAGGGCAAGTTTTATTTGTTTGTGGGGGGCCTGGAACGCATTTCCAGAGGTGGTTGTAGATGCAGAAACGATAATGGCATTTAAGAAGCTTTTAGATGGGCACGATTTGCAGGGAATAGAGGGCTATGGATCACTTGCATGCAGTTGATCAGTTCAGATAGGCATCTTTTTCGGTACATTGTGGGCCGAAAGTCCTGTTCCTTTCGAGTATTGTTCATGTTCATAAATGATAGGCCTAGAATTATGCCATTTGGCCCACCATGTCCACTCTGCCATTCAATCATGGCTGAACTATCTATCCCTCCTAACCCCATTCTGCTGCCTTCTCCCTATAAACCCTGACACCCTTACTGATCAAGAACCTATCTATCTCTGCCTCTGTTCTCTATTCTATGAGTCAATTTAGACATTTATCAAAATATAGATTTTGCTGTTAATGACAACTTTTGTAAGAGGGTGTAATAATAACTATCTACTTGTATAAATAATTACAGCAGTGACTAAATTTGAACAGAAAATTAACTCGCGAAAAAATTGGGTGTAAATGTCTTTGAACTTAGCTACTGAACAATATGACTGTCTCTGCAAGATAGTATTACTCGCTCTTGTTTAATTTGGAGCAACCAAAATCTTGTTCGACAATTCACTTCTACATTTGATCATAGTATCTTATTTTTTATAGTTTACCTTTGCCAAATTGTGGCTGCTATATGCACAGTTCGAAGTTCGACAGAAAAATCTACCTCTTGCCAGGCGGGCTTTGGTAAGTAACCACATATATGCTTCCACTTTTATGTTTGAATTATAGGCACTGAGCATTTTGTTAAATAACAGGTATTTTGATGTTGCGTTATGCTTTTAAAATTTCACACGTCTCAGATTACCAGTAGCTAAGTGGCAGGGCAATTGACAGAGTCTGTTGGCAAAATTGCTATTTGTCTTCATCAGCTTTGCCATTGTGTACTTCCACAAGTCTCTGGCTCCTGGAGGGAGCAATTGACCTGCTAGTCTAATGTCAGATGCAGAGTAAATGCCAGAATCCTTAATGGAAGCTCACCATGAAAAGAATAATAGGATTAAAGTAAAATTAAATTATTGATTAAATTACTGGTGCTCTTTAAGAAGGCAACCACTAGAATAGATTAAAATAAACCTAGTGGATGTAGCGATTAAGATTTTCAGGAGGTGTGACGCAAGAGGTTGACCAACAAGTTTGGAGCACATGCAATTGGAGGTCAATGCTGACATGGTTTGAGAACTGATCATTGGACAGATCGAAGGAAATAAATAGATCCATCTCAAATTGGTAGACTGACTAGTGAGGTAGTGTTGTACTGATCCCTCTGTACAAAAATTTGGCTACACAGACAATATGTCGCATTTCCAAATGTCTTCAACCATTTGTTCATTATTCAACAAATTCATTCATTCTTTTATTGTTCTCTGTGTCACGTAAAGATTTTGCAATTGTTTTGTAATTTTATTTTATTCTTTATAATATGAAGATCAAATTAATTTAATCCCACCCTTTTCCCACCACACAATGCCATTTTATATTGTGCTTTCAGAGATTGGCACTTACTGTCACAAGTTACATGTCAAGTGAAACTTGTTTCATATTATTTGTTTAAGATATTATCATTCTTTAATATACACCCTGAAGTTAGATTTTTTTTTTCTTGTGCATCTTCAGGGTACTGGCATAGGAAAATGTCCAAAGAACAAGTTGTTCAAAGGTTATATTGAACTAGAGCTCCAGCTTCGTGAGTTTGACCGCTGTAGGAAACTCTATGAGAAATACTTGGAATTTTCCCCGGAGAATTGCACCACCTGGATCAAGTTTGCTGAATTAGAGACCATCCTAGGTGATGTAGAGCGTGCTCGTGCGATCTATGAGCTAGCAATTGGTCAACCTAGACTCGATATGCCAGAGGTAAGAGGTCTGGTGCAGTCTGTACAATCATTTGTCATTTTAATATAATTGCATGCAATGTGCAGAGTTTCTGATATAACCCGCTACATGAAACATCACATGGATAAGTATTTAAAGATGAAATTAATTTATGAATTGGGCGGTTGCTCAGCAATTATAAGAGGAACTGATTAGCTTTAAGATGTAATCTGTCTTATTTTAAAATTTGAATCAAGAAGTGAATATAGTATATGTGATTAAGCAATTAAGCTTCGTAGCAGTAGATTATTTTTCACAGTTTTATGTCGCATATTTTACCACATTTTTAGCTTCTAAATTGCTTGTATTGAATGAAACTCCTATTCAAATGTTATGGATAAAATGTAGCATCACATCAAATATTATTGTACTTCCATAAGGTTAAGAAATTGAAACTTTTTAGTGAAATGTGAATAATTCTATCTTCTTATAAAAATGAAGACCTCGTGAAATTTCATATCTGCAAAATTCAATATTTGAAAGCTAACCAGTCAACATAATCCTTATAAATATTTTGAGTGGAACGGGGTACTGATTTTAGATGATCAGCCATGATCATATTGAATCATAGAAAATAGGTGCAGGAGTAGGCCATTCAGCCCTTCGAGCCTGCACCGCCATTCAATATGATCATGGCTGATCATCCAACTCAGTATCCTGTACCTGCCTTCTCTCCATACCCCCTGATCCCTTTAGCCCCAAGGGCCACATCTAGCTCCCTCTTATATATAGCCAATGAACTGGCCTTGACTAGTGGCCAGTTCCGCAGAGAATTCCACAGACTCACCACTCTCTGTGTGAAAAAAGATCTTCTCATCTTGGTCCGAAAAGACTTCCCCTTTATCCTTAAACTGTGACCCCTTGTTCTGGAGTTCCCCAACATCGGGAACAATCTTCCTGCATCTAGCCTGTCCAACTGCCCAATTTTGTAAGCCTCTATAAGATCCCCCCTCAATCTCCTAAATTCCAGCGAATACAAGCCGAGTCTATCCAGTCTTTCTTCATATGGAAGTCCTGCCATCCCAGGAATCAGTCTGGTGAACCTTCTCTATACTCCCTCTATGGCAAGAATGTCTTTCTTCAGATTAGGAGACCAAAACTGCACGCAATACTCCAGGTGTGGCCTCACCAAGACCATGTACAACTGCAGTAGAACCTCCCTGCTCTTGTACTCAAATCCTTTTGCTATGAACGCTAACATACCATTCGCTTTCTTCACAGCCTGCTGCACCTGCATGCCTACTTTCAATGACTGGTGTGCCATGACACCCAGGTCTCGTTGCATCTCCCCTTTTCCTAATCGGCCACCATTCAGATAATAATCTACCCTCCTGTTTTTGCCACCAAAGTGGATAACCTCACATTTATCCACATTATACTGCATCTGCCATGCATTTGCCCACTCACCCAACCTATCTAAGTCACCTTGCAGCCTCCTAGCATCCTCCTCACAGCTAACACTGCCCCCCCCCCCCCCCCCCCCAGCTTCGTGTCATCCGCAAACTTGGAAATGTTGCATTCAATTCCCTCATCCATTTCATTAATATATATTGTAAATAGCTGGGGTCCCAGCACTGAGCCTTGCGGTACCCCACTAGTCACTGCCTGCCATTCTGAAAATGACCCGTTTATTCCTACTCTTTGCTTCCTGTCTGCCAGCCAGTTCACTATCCACATCAATACTGAACCCCCAATACCGTGTGCTTTACGTTTGTATGCCAATCTCTTATGTGGGCCCTTGTCGAAAGCCCTCTGAAAGTCCAGATATAACACATCCACAGGTTCTCCCTTATCCACTCTACTAGTTAACATCCTCAAAAAATTCTATAAGATTCGTCAGACATGATTTACCTTTCATAAATCCATGCTGACTTTGTCCAATGATTTCACCGCTTTCCAAATGAGCTGCTATCCCATCTTTAATAACTGACTAGCATTTTCCCCACTACCGATGTTAGACTAATTGGTCTGTAATTCATTTTCTCTCTCCCTCACTTTTTAAAAAGTGGCTGTGGTGGCTCGAAGGGCTGAATGGCCTACTCCTGCAACTATTTTTTCGATGTTTCTAATGGAGTTCCTGTCCTACAGCACCATAGACCTAGGTTCATTCCTGAGTACAGGTGCTACCTGTTTGGAGTTTGCGCGTTCTCCCTGTGGCCGCGTGGGTATCCTCCAGGTGCTCCGATTTCCTTCCGCATTCCAAAGACACGTGGGTTTGTAGGTTAATCAGTTTCTGTAAATGGCCCCTACTGAACTAGCGCATGGATGATCGATGGTCGGTGCGGATTCGGTAGGCCGAAGGTCCTGTTTTCACACTATCTCTAAACTAAACTAATGGATTTTCAATAATATTTGAAATAACCTATTTCAGACTCATTCTTTCATATTGTGCAAACTTAGAACAGTACTTGGCTGTTGTGACATCACTATTGCACATGGTAATAATTTTCATTTTAAACAAAAGATAGAATCAACTTTCCCACTCAACTTGTTCCCTGGCGACTGGGATCTCATCTCATGATGCATCTAATGCCAATCACAGCACAACAGAAACATAGCCACCCTTTGGGCATGTGCTGATTGATACTAGTCTTTTACGTGGAGCTATCAGGAATGGTTCCTCTATTTCAACTTTTTAAAAGTCTGAATCTCTTATCTTGGTATCATGTATTAGGATACAAGAGTTTCAACTTTAAGAGCAATCAGTGAAATTGCAAACTTTTCTCTTCCTTTTGAAGAGCTACTCCAATTCATTGGCAAACCCCAATAAATTATGTTTGTCATGAAGCAGCACCATCAAATCACACTTCATAATATAATTTTATTTTAAATGTTACTTTTCAAATACATTCCTTAAGTAAGATGGTGTACTTAAGATTGATTTGACAGGTTTCACAAAACAAAGAAAATTATTTGGTGCTAATCAATCAACCTCTGAGTATTCTATTATTTTATAACATTAACAAATATGGAATCCTAGGCCTGCAGTGGGGCTTCCTAGTGTTTTTTTTTTTTAAAGCAAATTTTCAAAATCAGATTAATATCTCTAAATGCATCCTCCCCTCCCATCCATTTCAGCATTTCAAAAACACTGTTCGCTTCATGTCTCTGGTCCTCTCTTCTGTCTCTACCAACCACGGCACTTCTCACAGCACCTTCCATGCAACTGCGGGAGATGCAGCAATTGTTCATTTACCTCTTCCTTTCCCGTCGCACACTGACCCAAGCAATCCTTCCAGGTGAAGCAATTGTTTATTTTAATTTCCTCTTATATATGCATTGACTGATGTGGTGATCTCGTGACATTAGGGACATCAAACACAGATTGGATAGCTGCTTTACAGATCACCCGCGTTCATTCCGTCAGAATGACCCTGAGCTTTCAGTTGCCTGGTACTTTAATTTTTCAACCCACTCCCACTCTGATTTATGTAGGAAGGAACTGCAGATGCTGGTTTATGCTGGAATAATTCAGCGGGGACAGGCAGCATCTCTCAATGGAAGGAATGTGTGAGGGTTCGGATCGAGATCCTTCTTTATACTGTGTGAAGAAGGGTATTGACCCGAAACGTTTCCCATTCCTTCTGTCCAGAGATGCTGTCTGTCCCGCTGAGTTACTCCAGCATTTTATGTCCCGCTCTGATTTATCTGTATGTGGCCTCCTGCACTATTATAATGTGACAATGTGAGCTTGAGGCACAACACCCATCTTTCACATAAGCACATTGTAGCCTTCAGGTCTCTGTGTAAACATGCTTTCTATTTTTGTATTAATATTGGAAATTTACTACTGCTCTGCCTTTCGCAGCTTTTATGTTCCTATTTATGTTTATGTTCCTATGGACATACACCATTTATTATGTTTGAGGTTATATGAGAATACCAAGCCTTTCTGCAGCCTACAATGTGAATGTTTGAGCATTTTGAATTTTATTAACTTTTAAAATTATTTTAACAATGCCAGTTAGATAATTTTCTGTAATTCGGTATTTTTCAGGTTCTGTGGAAGTCCTACATTGACTTTGAAATTGAACAGGAAGAATATGACATGACGAGAAATCTTTACAGACGTCTACTTCAACGCACTCAACATGTTAAAGTGAGCTACTATTATTTTTTGGTAGTTAACAACTATACAAGTTACAAAGATGCTCAGTACTTGGAATAATTGATCTGTTATCTGCAAGTGGAAAATACTTGCACTTTAATTTACCTAGTGTGTTACATTGCATCTTCGGAAAATGCATGCTTCTAAAAACAATTATCATAAAAGTTCCCATGAAATAGCTGTAACATAAAAAGCTCTGAGTATCTGAATTGTTGATGTGAAAGTTCACAAATGTCGTCAAGTCTTAAAAGATTGGGTCAAGCAATGGTTGTTTTCGTTGAACATAGATAGGTGACGTTTTGAGTCGCGACCCTTCTTCAGCCCCAATCCGAAAGGTCTCCTATCCATGTTCTCCAGAGATGCTGCCTAACCAGCTAAGTTACTCCAGTACTTGTCTTTTTTTTGTAAACCAGCACCTGAAGTTCCTTGTTTCTACATTCTAGCTGGCTTTGTTTCCTGAATATCAAATTAAAACCACAATGATATGGTGACAAGTGAAAAGTTAATATTGACAAGTGAACAATGTGTGATTTGTTTTTGTTTAAACAATTATAACCATCTGAGGATTTGACACCATTTGAATTTGATTGTTAATTATCACTTTATAGTTCTCTGCTATATTTAATTTCTGTGCGATGCGATCACATGTTTCTCAGTGTGAATGATGTGTGAAACCAAGAAGGAATGGAAGTAATGAGGAATGCAATTATATATGTAAGTGACCAGAACTTCTAAAAGATAATATCTTTCTATTCATAGGTATGGATCAGTTATGTTCAGTTTGAACTTTCGGTGGATGCGGCTGAACGTTTATCTCGATGTCGACAAATCTATGAGGATGCCAACAGATCTTTACGAAACTGTGAGGAGAAAGAAGAGCGACTCATGTTCTTGGAGTCCTGGAGGGACTTTGAGATAGAATTTGGCACAGAGTCTTTACAAAACAGAGTTGTAAAACTCATGCCAGAACGTGTCAAGAAAAGGCGAAAGTTACAGGCAGAAGATGGGGTAAGGACACTTTTTAAAACAGACAAAGTGTATTTTATTAAAGTAACAAAAAGCCATGGGGGGGAACATGGACTCATTGTTAACATTTATCCTTTTGGCAGTTAACTAACAGCCATCCATATCCTTAACCAGATCTCATGAAGTATTATGGTAATCTGTCAGATTGATATATATTGGTTAACATGAAGCATACATGTAAAAGCATTTAATTTTTCCAAAGAAAATGCATCTTAAATTTTATTGGCAGTTTACCAATCTTATTTTTTAATAGAATTTGACCACATTTTGCTTCTTTTTGAGTATAAATGATGTGATACTATTTGAATATATGATTTTCATGCAGTTGAAACTTAAAAGAATCCCACATTTGCACAACGGTCAGCATGTGCAATTGTTTTGACGTTTAAATATATTGCTTGCATGCTGCTTAAAGGTCTTGCACTTGACTGTCATTTATTTGCACTCGATTAGGTCTTCTCTACGTTATATTGTTTGGTCGAAGAAATTAACCACCCCTATCAACTATTTCATGATTTATTGAAGTGAACACTGGAAGGTCTTCATGTTTTTTTCACATCGCCAATGATTCAAACCCATAGATTTCTGCTAGCATACGTCATAGATCTATATATGTGAAAACCTTTGATACACTTTTCTTACAGCTTAGTGTTAGGAAAAACTTTCAGAAACGAAATATAGGAGTTAGATTATTTTAAATCACAGCAAGAGTATGATAAGTATTATTGTAGTTCCACCAAATAATATCATCCAATTATTTTATTAACCAACAGTCAGATGCTGGCTGGGAGGAATATTACGACTACATTTTCCCAGAAGATGCTGCCAATCAACCAAACCTCAAGCTGCTCGCTATGGCCAAGCTCTGGAAGAAGCAAATGCAGGATGAGAAAGAATCAGAGGATGACCCAGAAGAAAATACAGATAAGACGGAAGAGGGTGAATCCTGATGAATGGGCAACCTTTTTTAGACTCTTCAATTTGCTTTGTCTCTTACTTTTTTGAACTTTTTTGTACAATACGTGGAAAGCTGAAGCTATTAAATTGGTTTTTGTACTGATGTTTTCTTGGCATTCCTTATACAATATCATGATCACACAACCATTATCCTTAGTTGGGGTCAGAATAACTTAAATACCTACAAAGTGCTGGAGGATCTCAGCAGGTCAGGCAGCATCTGTGGAGGAAATGAGATGTCGGGTCGGTACCCTTTGGACTGACTGTAGTAGGGAGGAGACTGCTGGAAAAAAAGAGATGTGGGCAGGTTAGAGATAAGCATTGCCTTTGCTGACCCGCCTCTCCTTTGCAGATCCCCCCCCCCCGCCCACTATAATCAATTTGAAGGGTTGCAACCCAAATGTCATGTCCATTCCCTCCACAGATGCTGCTTTTCGCGCTGAGTTCCTTCAGCACATCGTGTTTCAAGATTCCAGCATCTGCAGTTCATGTATCTGCAACTTAAGTATCTATTTTGATCAAGTCATCCACTTTTGGCTAAATCAATTCAGCTTAAGATGACTTTCTAACTATCCAACAATGGTATTATTTGTTTTAATATGTAAATGAAAGCACAATACGTTGAATCGTACAGATAATGTCAAGCTTTATGCTGTTTACAAATAAAATTGGCCATTATTTGTCACCTTCGTTGGAAAGTTGCATGGTGGTAATTGGGTGATGTTTCTCCACTTTTTAGAATGAGAACTCATTTGTTCATACATAACAATGAAATTATTATTAATGTGTTTATGTATGCACATATAATTTCAGACCCAAATATATTCAAACTATCCACCTGTTCCCCGCAATCTGTCTTAGTCTGACAGTACTTGGGAGAAATGAATAGAAAATATGCAAAAAGCAATGATAATCAAGAAAATGTGTGGCACACAATAGGCCATTGCTGGCTGTGGGATAGGCGACAACGAGTATACAGACAGATGACAAACAAAAAGGGAGTATGTATAAGGGGCGTATAGTTACTTGCATTGCTATAAATCAGCCAGAAATCCTTGGTGAGTTGATCCATCTTTTTGTAAGAAGATCCATTTTCTTTTGTAAGTCTAAGGGTCTCAGTAATGTAGTTTTAACATCTTGACTAAGTGTGGTATAGAGTCTTTCGGGCAGTTTTTTAATGTTTACATTTCATCAATCGTGAAATATTACCACGCAGGGAGCTATTTATTTCAAATGATATTAAAACTGCTTTCACCCATTGTAAAAGTGATTCCATCATATGCAACAAGGTTTCCATATGACAGAGCAGTTAGCATCCACTTCATGAAATGTTTGCAGCCCTGTTTAACCGATGTAACACAAGTGTACAAGAAACTCCGTCTCTTCTCCCACCAGTTGTGAAACTTTTGTTTTTCAAATATTTTATCAGAACTTTCTACCATTTTGTTTGTTTGGTTCTTCATTGTATTATTCAATACTGGAACACCCTTACGGTCTGCAGATTTGATAACTATTTTAGTGTAAGCTAATATTTCATTTTTAATTCTAGTGATTTATAAAAAGTGAAAATGAGCTTCAATGATCTGTGCTTCGTTCTCCACTTTTATTAGTTTATTTCCTATTGCAATTTGTCTCTAGATCTTTGTTTCTAGTGTTGGATTGTTTGGTTTATAAGTGTCGTAAAGTAAAATTTAAAAAGTCACATTTT
Organism: Raja brachyura; assembly: GCA_963514005.1. The sequence continues at coordinate 12,281,689 of OY740788.1, forward strand.
TGCTTCAGCCAAGCAAATCATCACAGATGACAGTCATATAAATCCTTGTACTAGATAGCTAGCTGGCTTTTGTGGGCAGGGGTTCATTCTTTTTGGTTTAGAGATGCAGCATGGTTTAATATAGCTGAAATTAGTGGTGTCTGAAGATGTGGGCAATGTATCTAATTGGCCTGGATAAATATAGGGTATATAAAGTAGCCATATCAAATTGAATGATCTGTGTTACTTTTTATGGATTGTATCTTTTAATGGACTAAATTTGATATTGTAACCATTTTACAGTGAATGTTTCATGCATGGATGGGTGTTAGGACTCGTATCCATAATGATGGTGGTACCTTGTCCCTATAAAATGAAAACTTAAACCAACAAATCTGCCCAGCAATGGATATTTTTAATTTATGGCTTTAATCATGATTGTGCTGTTTCTTTTAAATCTTCCTTAACAAACATTAGCAGTGGCAGGAAATATACACACACCATGATTGAGGTATCCCAATATGGTTATACTAGTGTCAAATTGCCGTTTTCCTCATGCTGGTAGAGAAAGATGCTGTGAATTACGTGCAAATGTTTTTAATTCCGAAGTGCAAAATACCAGGATTGTAAAAGTCATTGGTCCTATAATAATTTCCACTGAATTATTTATTCTGCTTCTGTTCTTGAGTACATTAGCAATTGTCAAGGAGCAACAATCACCGGCTGTTCTTTTCTGAAGTCGGGGCCAATCATCCACCTTTCAACACTACAAAAACAAACCTATTTTAAGTTATCGGGCTGCACTGAAATGGTTCCAGGAGTACATGGGTTTGTAAACAGCCCAACACTATTTTAATATGGCAACCATCAATCTTTGGGTCCTCTACAGCCAAGGAATATTAGACTTTTTTTGTAACTCATGATCCATCAGTATTACATTTAAAAATATTTTTTGTAGTCAGGAAGCACCATCAACTTTAAACATCAAATTTAGGACATTCCTGACTTTATGTGTGAATGAAAGTGTTCATTGTAAGTGAGGCCTTGCTTGTGAATTACCATATCAAATATGACAAATAAAACGTGCAAAAAGTAAAACACAAATGTTCTTTGTTTTCAAATTCAAACAAAACGTGTTTAAAAATATTAACTCTGGGCCATACTTTGTCTGACTGAGACAGTAATTAAGAATACAAAACTGGAATTATTCCAGAACAATGTTTGGATAATTACATAAACTATAAGGTCTTAATTAGATCACTTGAAACTTGAGAGCATTACAGAAATATTTCAAAGAAACCATGAAGCTTATGGAAATGGTGGTTTGTAATAATCAAACCGTTTTCTCTTGTTTTCCTATTCATACACAAGTTGTTCATGGTATAGTTGAACTAAACAGCTAGCATGTTTATTGGGTTCTGCTACATTTATGAATGTACCACACTACTGCTTTATCTAGTTGAGAGAAAGTATGAGAGATAATGAACATTTAAAATCTTGCCTAAATGCATTAGATGGCATTTCTTCCTTAAGCAAAGACACCATATAATATTAACACTTGCATGCATCTCCAATGTGTGTAAAAAAAAAAAAAAAAAAAAAACACGTTAGTATCCACTTCCCACTGGAGATGGTTCTCAATAAAAGTCCAAAGAGCCTTACAATCATGACATTGAACAAACATTTCAGGACCAAAAGAAAAGCTGATAACATAAACGCTTTTGCTGTACTTGTGCTAACAAATATATTTCATCTATTACACTCGATAAATTAAATCTCACACAAATCTTTATTTAATCTGCATACATACAGTGCATCTCCAAGACTCATCTGCAAGAGTAAAACTAATCAAATATTTCCTGGTTAAGCTGTGGCTCTTGGGCCCATAGAATGCTATACCTCAAATTTATCATGAAGTCATAACTTAGTATTTATGCACATACTGAATCATTGGGGCAGATTTACAATCAAACAAAAATATTACCAATGATCCTTTAATTTCTCCCTCAATGCTTGTCTTTATTATAGATTTCCCAAGAACCACAGCTTAAAGCTATTCAATATCTTCAGGCCTAACCGGGTGAGGAAGGGGAATTATTGATTTCTTCTCTTTATCTCTTGATAAGGCCTTTCTCATATCTATGAGAGAAATGAAAATCAAGATTATGGTCACAATAATTGCAATCATTTAAAAATTAAACCAATTATAAAAATTATAACACTTAAATTCAAGTGTAATATTCACAAATTGTGGTTTACATGTTGTACTTCCAAGGTGCGATACAAAAATTTACCACTAACTATCAACAGAAGTATGGCATCATTATTTTGAGCTTAGCAAACTAGCAACCCATTAACTCACAGCAAAGTATCTCAGAAAGTAATCAACACAATTCCACCAATGATGTCCCAAAGTTACAACTTGGTTGACTTTTATTTTAACCAGTAAGATTTAAAGAAGTTTATAATCATACCATAAGCATCTTCATCAGGTTCTCCGTTGCTAGCTGAATAGTACTCTATCACAGTCCTGTACACACTGTAGCCAAGCTGTTTGTACATGTTCACAGCCACCTGATTGGATACTCGTACAAATAGATCCACAAAGAATCCTCCTTTTCTTTAGAAATGAAGCACAATGTTAATCTGTCCTTGATAACATATTATATATATGTATACATGTGTGTATATATATATATAAATGTATATGTATATATGTGTATGTGTGTGTATATATATATATATATATTATATATATATACTACACATAGTACTAAAACACATTACCAACCTTTCAGATATCTCCTCCAATAGTTCCATCAGTTTAGCTGCTAATCCCAAACGTCTGAATTCTGGAGCTACAGACAATGCTGTTACATGTCCATGCCATTCTTCTCTTGCCACTGATCCTTCAGCTTTCCCCATTACTTAAAATAAGAAAGAACCAGAATCATCATTCAGTCATCAAACATTTATGCTAGGTGCAAAACAATATTACCTCAAACTGCACCATAGTCAATGAAGGTAGTAGACACAGCAAATAGTTATTTAAAACCAAAATATCTTGTAAACACTCAGCAAGTCAGGCTGCATCTTTGGAGGAGAGGGTTAGTAGTTTTGGGTTAGAATGGCTCTGACAGTCTTCGACTTGAAATGTTAACTTTGTTTCTTTTTTCACAGATACTGTCTGACATAGAGAGTGCTTCCAGCATTTTCAGTTTTTTTGTTTTAAGTTTCCAACATTTGCACTTTATGAACTGCTGAATGCATTGTCATACATTTTAGAGTGATCCAAACTCCCCATGAATGTTTCTCTATGCATGTTCTCCAAACACAAAGCAGGATTTCAAAAATCTGCATTCAACTCTGCTCACCAGCCTTGAATCCAGTAGAGAATTTGCTAAATTAAAGAATAAACGAGACAGTCATTCATGTTTAAACCGTGTCAGATAACACCAATTTATCTTTTGACCCTTATGTTTAAGCTACATCCATGCAATCAAAAGGCGTCTTAGCATCAGCCTTCCAGTTTTCAAGGAAACTAGACCAAGTGGGACCCGTTGGGTCCCTGCCACACAGGAGGCCTGGTCCCCCAATGCAATATTCAACCATTCACCCATAGCCCCCACGGGAGGCCTGGTCCTCCAACGCAACACGTTCCTTCATCACAATATCGCACCACTCACCCATTGCCCCCAATTGTGTAGGTCGGCTCATTTAAAGGAAATATGAATGGTTGGCAATGGTACAATGCAAGCATAATTGCACAAATGTCAATTGCATTATGCCGTTTGTAGCTTATTAGAGATTTCAATATTTTCAATTCATTTTTTATCATATCTGGGCCCATGAACGCATTTTATGTCGCGGCAACTGAGAATGTCATTGTTCTGTTTCGGCACAGACACCAGTAAACACTTGACTGAGTTGTAACCATGGACATTTCTAAAAAGAATAAAAATCTTGCAGCGAATAGCAGCCCAGACCATCACACAAACCAACCTCCCTTCTATTGACTTCATTTATACCTCCCGCTGCCTCGGCAGGCCAGCAGCATAATGAAGGACAAGTAGCACCCTGGCCACTCCCTCTTATCCCCTCTCCCAGGTATAGAAGTGTGAAAACGCACACCTTCAGATTCAGAGACAGTTTCTTCCCAGCTGTTGCCATGCAACTGAATCATCCTACCACAACCGGAGAGCAGTGCTTAACTACTTTGGAGCCTCTTTGGTGCCCCCGGACTATCCTTGATCAGACTTTGCTGTCTTTATCCTGTATCTATACGTTGTAAATTGCTCGGTTGTAATAATGTATTGTCTTTCTGCTGACGGGATAGCACACAAGAAAAGCTTTTCACTGTACCTCAGTACACGTGACAATAAACGGAACTGAAATACAGGTCAGTATTTGTAATAGTACAGTAATACAAAACTTAATTACAATGTTAATGTGCAAATATAAAGAGCTGGAAATTTAGATCTAAGTTTGCAATGAATTTGATGTACACTAGATACTTACTGTATCCCATCAACTCTCCTCCTGGTGCTTCAGCGACAATAAAATATTCTGGCCAATGAGCCAAATACTGAAGGTAGAAGGGAATTCCATACTGTGAATTACTTAAGGAAAGTAATAAAATCCTAATAAAAAGTCAGTAGTTTGCACACTGCATGTTGACATTCAATATAAATTGAATAGAATAAATGTTATTAGACATGTATACATACAAGGAATTTGCCTTGGTGCTTTGCTCACAAGGGTAACACGATATACAGTGGACAATTAAAAAACAAAACATTATAATTTAAACATGTGAATTAAATAAAATACCAGAGCAAAAGGAGGCTGCAAACTTTTGGCTGTTGAGTAGAGCTACTGCTCGTGGAAAAAAGCTGTTTTTATGTCTGGCTGTGGCGGCTTTGACGTAATTCAAAGTTTGTGGCCAGGGTGAGAGGGGCAGAGATGATCTTACCCGCTCACTTCCTGGCCCTTGCAGTGTACAGTTCGCCAATGGGAGGAAGGTTGCCGCCAACAATCTTCTCGGCTGATCGAACGATACGCTACAGCCTCCGGATATCATACTTGGTAGCTGAGCCAAACTAGACCATGATGGAGAAGGTGAAGACAGACTCTATGATGGCAGTATAAAATTAGACTATCATTGTCTGCGGCAGATTGTGATTTCTCAGCTGCCGCAGGATGTACATCCTTTGTTCGCCCTTTTTGACTGTGGAGTCGATAGTGGCCCCCCAATTGGATTAAAATACTCCACAGATGTGACTGTGTTGTTGTTGATGGTGAGTGGGGGGAGGGGAAGGGGAGCTCCCCTAAAGTCTAAAATCAATTCCACTGTCTTGAGAGCATTGAGCTCCAGGTTGTTGCAATGGCACCAGGATGCCAGCTGTATCAGCTGTGTAGGCAGATTCCTCCTCATTCTGGATCAGTCCAATCAGGGTTGTGTCGTCAACAAACTTGAGAAGCTTGACAGAGGTGTCTGTGCAGGTGTAGTCGTTGGTGCAGGGAGAGTAAAGGAGAGAGGAGAGTACACAGCCTTGCGGTGTTCCAATGCTGAGGGTCTGCGGGTCTGAGATGCTTTACCAGCCTCACATGCTGCTTCCTATCTGACAGGAAGTTGGCGATCCACTGACAGAGGGGTTCAGAAACAGTAAACTGGAAGAGTTTGGAGTGTAGTAGTTCTGGCACAATGGTGCAGAGCTAAAATCCACAAACAAAATCCTTGCATAGGTCCTCTCACAGTCTAGGTGCTGGAGGATGAAGAGTCAAGAGTGTTTTATTGTCATGTGTCCCACATAGAACAATGACATTCTTACTTGCTGCAGCACAAGGCTTACCCCTTATTCTTAAATTGTGCCCTCGGGTTCTGGACTTCCCCAATAAAGCCAAATAAATTGCAGCATGTTGTTGTAACACAATTTAAAAAAGAGTTTGATGAGTTTTAGGATCTTAAATCTGAATGAAGCAAACTGCAAAGTCATGAGGCGTAAATGTGCTGAGGTAGATTGGGGAAACAACATTTAAATGCATGACAGTAAATCAGCAATGGGTAACTTTTAAAGAATAAATGCATGATTTATAAGATATACTTTTTGGGTTAAAAAAGAAAAAGGAAATATTGTCCGGCCTTGGCTACCAAGAAGATGCAACCGCAAGAGATGCTACACTTGTCCCTTCACCTCCCCCATCCACTCCTTTCAGGGACCCAAGCAGTCCTTCCAAGTCCGACAGAGGTTCACCTGCACCTCCTCCAACCTCATCTATTGCATCCGTTGCTCCAGATGCCAGCTGATCTACATCGGTGAGACCAAGCGGAGGCTGGGCGATCGTTTCGCCGAACACCTCCACCCGGTCCGCAATAACCAACCCGACCTCCCGGTGGCTCAGCACTTCAACTCCCCCTCCCATTCAGTATCCGACCTCTCGGTCCTGGGCCTCCTCCACGGCCGGAGTGAGCAACACCGCAAGTTGGAGGAACAGCACCTCATATTCCGCTTGGGGAGTCTGCATTCTCTGGGCTTAAACATTGAATTTTCTCAATTCTGTTAACCCAGGCTGCCTCCTCCCCTTCCCACCTCTCCCTCAGCCCTCGGGCCCTGGCATTCCTTCTCTCTCTATCTCTCCCCCACCCAAGTCGCACTAGCTTCTCATTTCCACCCTACAAACAGCTTACAATGGCCTGTTTCTTTTATCATCGATACTTTTTTGCATATCTTTCATTCATTACTCTTCATCTCTCCACATCACCGTCTATAACTCTCGTTTCCCTGATCCCTGACCAGTCTGAAGAAGGGTCTCGACCCGAAACGTCGCCTATCTCCTTCGCTTCTTAGATGCTGCTGCACCCACTGAGTTTCTCCAACTTTTTGTGTAACCCTCGATGCTCCAGCATCTGCAGTCCCTTCATTAACAAGTTGCAGAAAGTACTGGCTCGGAATAGACTTCTGTTGCCAAAAATTACAGTTATCTCAAGGATTTAAGAATTCTGCTAAGGAGGAATTGACCATTGATATGGAAAGGGTACCAAAAGATGAGAGTAGATGAGCAAGAATAATTTAAACAGATTGCATATGCAAAAAGAAAATGGTTAGCAAAAGTCAATATGGGTTCCTTACAGACCGAGATAAACAGTAGGCAACTTAAACAAATATTTTGTGCCTGTCTTAAAGGAAGACACAGAAAACCGCGCTGGAAACAGCATGAGGCTACAAATCTGGATAAATTGTGCAGCTTAAAGAATTTAGCATTAGTTACAATAAATCAAATACGAGAAGAATTGATGGGACTGAAACGCTCAGTTGCAAAGTATATTCAAGAAGATCAATAGATTTTTAGGTATAAAGGGAATTGAGAACGGTGTTAGAGCAGGATAGTGGCCATCAGGTTACAGATCAACCATAACCCTACTGAATGGTGGAGCAGGCACAAATTGGCTGAACTGGCTACTCCTGCTACTGTTTCTTATATCCTCATCTCAAAATACCAGATACGACTCAGGAAAAACCAAGTGCAAGAGCAGCAGAAGAGCAGAATTAAACAATTTAACAGAACACAAAATATTATTTTTCAAACAGCACTATTTTTTGTAAATGTTTAACATTTAGTATAAAAAGAGATGATCAATGAAATAAAATTACTGGAAAGGGCTGAACAGTCCCATCAATTTGTTAATTATATCAAGAAGCATCTTAAATGTTTGCTTTATTCATGCATATGTCCAATGTGAACCATGTCTAATATTTAAGAAGAAAAATGTATGTTCTGTACGAACATTATTAACCAGTTTTCCCTCAATAAATCAACGGATTGTTTGTCTATTAATAAGGATACAGTTTCTGTAAGTGGATCCAAATTTCTGCAAAGCAAAATAAAAACAAATATAAGATATTTGCAATCTACAGCTGTATCAGTGGAGCATTTGATTAACAATGTTTTATTGCATAGAAACTTTCAACAACAAAAACATTGTTTCAGATACATTGTTTCTGAAAATGGGGGATGTGTGGTTTGGTGTTGAAACATATCACTGAGACATTAGATTTTGTAAAAATAAACTTTTGCCAAATTTCACTAAATAAGGCATACACTGCATACTGTACATAGACTTTACTAAGAAAAATGATAACAAAATCTCACCACTGTGCCAGTGTATGGAGTCAGTTCTATTCTGGTCAAGTACTGGACAATGTTTACACGTGGCTTTCGCCTAGAATTTACAATACAAAACCCAAATGCTTCCCTGAATTAGCAATATTTGTAGGAAAGAGCATATGAAGCCAACAAATTGTGTTCATGATGTGCAAGCAACTGCTGTCGTCCACTCTTAGATAGAGAGATCTTAGCCCTTTCCAAGTCAAAGCATGGACTTGGTGTTCTGCAGCGGCATGCCCAAAGAAGTAAGCCATTCACCACCAACCTCTTTCACAGATACTTTAAGTGTCGGTACTTTCACCCACTTAGAACGCATAAAAACATGAAACAGAATTCAATCAGACACTGCACTACGACTTCTGAAAAGTTGTAAAGGCTTTATTAGTGGCATAAGATTCCCATTGGAAGTTATACCACCAGTGCCCTTTCATTCCATGGACAGCAGCATGTTGCGAATATCAGCAATTATTGCAATGATAATTAGCACAAAATCTCATTTTGTTACCATGAAAAAGGAAAAAGTGTTTGTAAAAAAATAACTAGGAGCGGATAACATGTGCAGACATGGAAACTATGCAGCTCAAGAGCAGATTCATTGCTACATGGGATATATAGGCAGATGGCAGTTTACTTAGCCTCGTTCAATAATAACTATGGTGAATATACAAGTCAAGCGTGTCAAAGAGTGTTTAATTGTCATATGTACTGATAGGGGACTAATGAATTTTTTGCATGCAGCCCTGATTGAATGGCACAGTAGACTTCCTGAAACAAATGTCCTTATTCTACTCCTAGAACTGTTGAACTACAGATAATATAATATAGATAATATAATAAACAAAAAACATAATTAATTAATACTCCAATAGTGCAGATAAACCACGAAGTCCTTTGTTCAACCAAAGACAGTTGGTAGTTGAGGTTAGTGTGGTGTCCGAAGGAACTGCATATGTTGGTTTACACAGAAGATAAGACACAAAATGCTGGAGTAACTCAGCTAAATAGGCAGCATTTCTGGAGAAAAATGGGTCGCGACCCAAAACGAAACGTTTCTTCAATCTATCTTCGGTTGTTGTGAAGAAGCTGTTCTTGAACCTGGTGTTCACGGTCACTCCAGCATTTAGTGATGGTTGAAACTGTCTGAAGAAAGGTCTCGACCCGAAACATCACCTATTCCTTTTCTCCAGAGATGCTGCCTGTTCCCCTGAGTTACTCCAGCACGTTGTGTCCATCGTCGGTGTAAACCAGCATCTGCAGTTCCTTGCTACACTGGTGATCACGGCTGTCAGACTCCTGCCCCTTTCCTCCTTCTCAAGAGAGAGTTAGAGTTGGATCTTAGGGCTCTTAGGGCTAAAGGAATCAAGGGATATGGGGAGAAAGCAGGAACGGGGGTACTGATTTTGGATGATCAGCCATGATCATATTGAATGGCCTATTCCTGCACCTATGTTTTCCCGCTGGAGGAGTGAGTGTGGACATCAAAGATCCTGTAGGATCTTTGGTGGACATGAGGAGGGGGGGGGGGGGGGGGGGGGTTATGCATCCACCATCACCACCACTCGGCCACTGCTGCTCCCAGTCCGCCTCCATCTCCGACCCGAAGCGGGAGCGGCGGCGAGAGGCACAGGACGCTCAATATGTGCCGCCGGCTCCCGCGCTGTCTTATTTTCTACTCACATGTTGTTGAACCGAAACAGGTCGTCGCAGCAAAACGCGCGCAACGTTGTCATCTCGGAGCTGGCGCTCGGGCCGGAAATAACCGCCTTCCCCACCGGGATCACAACGAGCGGCTGGTACTGGCGGGGCGGGGCGGGGCAGCGCACGTGACGTCATCCGCCGGGCTGAGCGGCCTGACGTCAGCCCGCAGGGGCCGGCAAAACGCGACTACACCGACGGAGCCGGAGTGGGCGGAGTGACGTCGCCCGCGACGCCGCGCATCGACCTCCGCCGAGTTACGTCGCCTTCAGAGCCCTCGTGTCGGCCTGAACGGAATGACGTCGTCTCGTAGCCGTGCGTCGGACTGAACAGCAAAGATTATAGAGGAGCAAGATGCGCCACTCCTTGGAAATCCAATGGACTGGTGTGTGAAGTACGTAACGGAACGTCACGGCCGCCATTTTGGCGGACTGCCTCCCGCTGGGTAATCCGCTCCAAAGCTACAGAGCAATTGTAAGCAAAGATGCTACAGGAGCAAGATACATTAGAAAGTTATTAGATTTATTTGTAATAGATCTTTACTTGCCTCTCGATCTCTCTCTCCCCTCTCCTCTCGCTAGCTCCCTTTCTCTCGATCTCCCTCTCTTCTCTCTATCGCTCTCTCTCCCCTCTCGATCAAGTAAAGATCTCAGCTGGATCTCAATCATTTTACACTTAGTTCAATTTAGAGAAGCAGCATGGAAACATTTTTCCGGGTCACCAATTCACACTGACAATTGACCATCACCCATTCACGCTAGTTCTATGTTATCCCAGTTTTGCATCCTGCACTCTAGGTAGCAATGTTACAAAATTTTGATATTTAAAAATCAAGTCTGCAATTTATCCCATCAGATAAAGCATAAAAAGAAGTTTAATTTGACAAGTAATTCACTTTTATATCTTCAGTATTAAAAAAGTTATGGCCATTTTCATACTCGGAAATTAGCAACTTGTTTCCTATTGCTTTTCTATTGACTTAACACAAAAGTTGTGATCGAGGACAGTCAAAAGCCCATAACTTTCTTAATAATTAAGAGAACTGAAAGAAATTTTCAGTTATTATAGATTGATGTATTCTGAAACAAATATGAAACAATCTTAGGGTACACAAAAGGCTGGAGAAACTCAGTGGGTGGAGCAGCATCTAAGGAGCGAAGGAGATAGGCGACGTTTCAATTACTAGATCTAAACATCTATCCATTTCTTAAGAAAAAATTAACATTTTTTTTAAAGCCTAAGTGTCCAAATAACATTCACACAATAATTCACAATATAAAATGATTTTTAAATCTAATTGTCATTAATTTATAGGCCAAATTGAAGGAATTAAGTGTTTAATGCCTGTAGATTAATGGCCATCAGCTTGCGAGTGGGATTTTATGGAACGCGATGGATTGCAACGTTGCGATTGCGTGTATTTAAACCCCATATCGGCAGGAAAAATTCTGCTGGTTCGTATGGGGAATAAATCACCGTTTCGCAACATTAAATGTTGATTAAGGTAATCTAAACAAGCAAGTTTATATGTAAAAATAAACAGCTTTCACTTACCTGTCCCCTACATAAAATCCGTCCCTGTTTCGGCGTTCACGGCATTAGGAGCTAATTTTTATTTTACTCCAGCGCTGAAATAGTTGGACGATTAAAAACAAAAATTCACTTACCAGCAGTCGGAACGCATCTCCAGAAATAGCTCGCACCCCGAGAAAATAAAGCTCCGGATGGCAAGGGAAAACCGCATTTTAACCCCGCCCCCCCCCTCAAAGGCGCCAAAGTCGCGCACATGGCCAGTGACAGAACTACAGCACCGCTAAAGGTAAGTTTTGTAACATACCTACTCTAGAGGCAATTTACAGAAGCCAATTAACCTACAACCTGTGTGTTTTTAGGATGTGTGAAGAAACCCACGCGGTCACATGGAGAATGTATAAATTCTGCACAGACAGCATCCGTAGTCAGGATCAAACCTGGGTCTCCTGCGCTGTGAGGCAGCAGCTCTACCACTGCACTACCCACATCTTTATTAATAAATTAGTCAATGGGGTAGAAAGTCATAGGTCCATGTTTGCCATATCTGAAAGGCGGGTGATTTTACTAGCAGTTTATAAACTACAAATGGATATTTAGAGATAATATGATAATCTCACAAGTCTTCTCATCATTTATCTCACATTCTTGTTTTACTTCGGAGTCACGTATACTATCCACGCACCTCGGCAGTTCTACCCTCCAAATCAAGGACGGGAATGTGACCTACATCAGGGGCCTTTGGGCTTACCTGAAGACCACCAGTATCTATGCAGGTACGTGAGTCTGGGTTTCCGAAACATAGGTTGTGGGGTCTAGTTATAGTGTATTCTTTCAAAGTATGGCATTTATTTAGTTGCCACTAGGTCACGTTGTGACTTTCATAACCAAGAGAGAATTTTATTTTCACTTACACCAACAAATTGTGTAGTAGAATCTAGTAGAGATTTAGTTGAGTAGAATCTAGTAGAGATTAGTTGAGTAGAGTTTTTGATAGTATTGTGAAAATCTGTCACTAATATCTTTAGGTGGTGTTAATATTTCTCCCTTGTCTGATCTAATTTTATAAAATTGTTTTTTCCCCGTCCAGTTTACGTAGCTGATGTGCTAATAATTTTTGTGGTTTATCATCGAATTCAAAGTTTAATTGTTTTGTACGTTGATAAAGTTTTATAGCTTGGTCTGAGTATCTTTTATTTAACTTATATTTCAGTGCTGCAATGTTATTGTGTTTTGCCATAGAAGTTGCTACTGCTATGTCTTTTGTTTAGCCCTAGTCTCTTTATTAAGAAATGCCTGGGAGGAGATTAATGCTCCTTGTGTAAATGCTTTAAATGTTTCCCAAAGAAGGGAAGCGGAAATTCCAGGGTGGTCATTAGCCTCGAAAAACAATAATCTGCTTTACAAGGTATTCATAACATACCTTTTCATTTAAAATTTGAGGGTTAAGTCTCCATTGTGTCTGTTTCTTGTCCATTCCGTTTAGTTTAATCATAAATGTTAATGGAGCATGGTCCAAGATTATAATGTTATGATATTGCGAGCTGTAGGTGAATGGGATAAATTTAGAATCTACTAAGAAATAGTCTATCCTTGAATAAGTTTTATGTACCGGTGAGTAAAATGAATATTCTCGTCCGGATGGATTTTCAATTCTCCAGACATCCTTGATGTTGGTAGTATTAATATATGAATTTAAAAATTCACTTGACTGAGATTTTAATTTTCTTTGAGTTGATGATCTGTCTAAATAAGAATCTAGTGTACAATTTAAGTCTCCACCAATTATTAAATTATATTGTGTGCATTCCGGAATAGTATTGAATATTCTCTTGAAAAACAATGGGCTGTCAAAATTTGGTCCTTATACATTAAGAAGAGTCACTTTTTTTGAGTATAACTCACCTACTAATACAATATATCTGCCGTCAATATCTTCTATAGTTGATATATGTTTAAAAGGTATACCTTTACGGATTAATATTGCAACCCCTCTAGATTTATGTGTGAATGAAGAGTTATACGTTTTAGCAATCCATTTTGCTTTCAATCTGTGTTGCGCTTCCTTTTTAAGGTGAGCTTCCTGGAGGAATATTATATCTGTTTTCAGCGATTTTAAGTGAGCTAATACTTTACCTCTCTTGATGGGTTCATTAATCCCTTAACATTCCAACTGCAGAATGTAATTCCTTCACCCCCAGTTTTCATATTTATGTCTTGCATCTTATGATTAAGGTGGTCTATGATAGAGCAGATGGTTCATCACATTAAACCCTACCTTACACCCGAACATCAGATAGATGAATTTTAGTAGATTTTCCTCTCGGACATATCTCCTTAAATAAAACATAATTCCATTCAAAATAAAAATTATAATACAATATAAAATAGAAAAGATAAAAAAGTGTTATATTAGTAAAGTGTAAAAGAAAGAAAAAAAACAACATCTATAGTTAGTGCAGTTAGTGATAGCCACCCTAATGTGGCTAAACATCTTAGGACTTCCGTAGCTTTTGGTAAAAAATATATATTACTAGATCCATACTTTCCTTAAAAGAAAAGCTTCAATTTCAATTTAAAAAAGTACATGGGGGAGGGAAAACAATGGTTATATTCCAATAGTGGAATAATTATTAAAGTGAAATATTAGTCACGTATAGCAAAAATATTAGTCAACGATTAGTCAAAAGTATCAAGGAGTAAACCTCAAAATGTTTTATTAATAAATTGCCTGAATCACACATTGCTTATAATTCAGACTTTTAGCTAATTCTAAGTTGATCCAGTCAACAATAATTAATAATAATTAGTAATCATGATTAGTAGTAATTAATAATAATTAGTACTAAAATATTAAATATTATATAACAATAACAAGATAACTACTCAATTTTCATTCTAAATTCTAGACAGTCCTTAAGTATAGCAATTTAAAGTTCAATTTCTTCTCTGTGGGGTAACAATATCCGGTATCGTCAGATGTATGTTGAGTGTTGAATGTTATTCAATCCTCAGTCTCACCCTCGCTCTCGATGTTCTCAGTGTTCTCAATGTTCTCGATGTTCTTTGCAAATTCAAAGGCCTCTGTGTGTTTGGTGAAGAAGTATTCCTGCTTGTCGTAGGTGATTCTCAATGTTGCTGGGTACATCAGTCCGTATCTCAGGTTTTTTATGTTCTTAAGTATTCTTCTTGTGTCTGTAAACAATGCTCGTTTCTTGGTGACCTCCGCAGGGTAATCTCAAAATATACTGATCTTATCTCCTTCAAATTCGAGATTTCTGCTGAGAACAATTTTCTTCATCATATCATCCAAAACATGGTCATATTGCACCTTCACTATCAATTGTTTTGGGGGGGGCGTCCGCCCTTGGACGGCATCTCAATGCTCTGTGTGCCCGAGCAAGTAAAGGTGCTTGATCCAGATTTAAAACTTTATTCAATAGATCTGCAACAAATTCACGGGGGTCACGGTTCCCCTCTCTGCCTTCCCGAATGCCCAGAGATTCTGTTATCTCTGACAATACATTTTTCAGTTATTTTATGCAATTAGTCTGATAAACACGTTCTCGGAGAGAAGCTTTCTTGTAGTTTTAGAGCTTGTTTCAGCAATTTCCTCTAATTCAATTACAGTTTTATGTTGTTGATCTAGTGCCTGGGAAATGGGGTCCAACTTTGAATTAAATCTGGATTCCATCAAATTCAATTTAGCATTTACCTCTTCAATCTTTTGATTAAGATTTTCTTCCATGTTTAACTTCCAGGAGTCCAGTACATCATGTACAGAAGCTATAACATCTTTTAGAATTTCTTCTTTAATTTCTTTTTTTTAAGTTTTCAATTCTTCCTTGAAGTTCTGTTTGAGTTTTTTCAATTCTTCCATTATATTTGTGATTCCTTGTGCGAGGAAACTTCTTAGTTCTTCCACATCTGTTTTTTTTCTTCTTTGAGATCTCTTCTTAGGACAATGTTAAAACTGAGCCCGAGGCTTCAGTCGGGCCTACTTCTTTGCCCTTACCGGCTTTTCTCGTCTTGGGGGAGGTATGTTGTGTAGACATACCGCCGGTGTTGTCACGCACCTTGCTTGGTTTCTTCCAGGTGCTCCAGTTTACACCCACAGCTCAAAGACACGTGGGTTTGCAGATTAATTGACCTCTATAAATTCCCCTTAATGTGTTGTGAATGGATGAGAACATGGGATAACACAGATTAATTGGCCTCTGTAAAATCCCGTAGAGTGTATGGACAGTGGAAGAAAAAGTTGAGATCATATTCGGCACAAACATGATGGGCCAAAGAGCCGATTTCCTGTGGTGTACAGTTCTATGTTCAATGTTGGGATAACAGAACTAGTATAAGTGGATGATCGATGGTTGACGCAGAGTAGACCCTGGGCCAAAGGTCAAAGTATCTCTCAACTAAACTCCATTTAGTCGCCCGCTGAGTTTCTCCAGCATTTTTGTCTACCTTCCATTTCGTCACTTGTCATCTCATAAAACTGAAACCAAAAGTACCAACACAAGAGGGCGCTCAACCATGAAATATGAAGGCTTTCCATAGACTGCCTTTGCTGTATTACATCAAATGAATTACAAGTACCTGCACTGCAAGTAGTGCACTTACAGATTCTGACATTTTCAGCAGAGATTAGGTGAAAGAAATGAACCATGAAAACCTTATAACATTATATTTGCTGCCTTTCATCTATATGGAATGATACTGTTCACTTTAATTTCTATGTAAGTTATTTTCTATCGATTTAAATGAGCCTATT
This sequence comes from Raja brachyura, assembly GCA_963514005.1. The sequence continues at coordinate 12,297,830 of OY740788.1, forward strand.
TTGTATGTTTAAATCCAACTGCCAGCTGTATTGCAGTCATTGGCAGGAAACTGGAAGCAGTTCTTTTAATTGAACAGAAGCACAATGAAGCATTGCCCAGGAAACACAATTAAAGTGCAATTAAAGGACTTATGTTCAAATCAACGTCATGGGAAATGTTGGCATTTACTCTCCAACATATGAAGATAAATTAGATACAGGAGCAATTAACTATTGCTCTTCAAGTCCTTTGACTCAATGCATATTGTATCTTATCTAATGACTGACAAAACTAATAAGATAAGTTTTATCATATTAATCTGCAATTAATATGATACATTTTAATCTGCAATTTGAGAGGGAGAAGGTTAAATCAGAGGTGTCAATGTTGCAGTTGAACAAAGGGGATTATGAAGGCATGAGAGAGGAGCTGGCCAAGGTCGACTGGAAAGGGATCCAAACTGGAATGACGGTGGAATGGCAATGGCAGGAATTTCTGGGCATAATCCAGAAGATGCAGGATCATTTCATTCCAAAGAGGAAGAAAGATTCTAAGGGGAGTAAGAGCCAACCGTGGCGGACAAGGGAAGTTAGCGATGGAATAAAACTAAAAGAAAAGGTGCATAACATTGCAAAGAGTAGCAGGAAGCCAGAGGATTGGGAAACTTTCAAAGGACAACAGAAGGTAACAAAAAGGGCAATACGGGGTGAAAAGGTGAAGTACGAGGATAATCTGGCCAAGAATGTAAAGAAGGAAAGTAAAAGCTTATTTAGGTATGTTAAGAGAAAAAGATTAGCAAAGACTAGCAATGTTACAAAATTTTGAGATTTTAAAATTCAAGTGCAATTTATCCCATCAGATAAAGCATACAAAGAAGTTTAATTTGACACCTAATTCACTTCATTATCTTCAGTATTAAAAAAGTTATGGCAATTTTCATACTCGGAAATTAGCAACTTGTTTCCTATTGCTTTTCTATTGACTTAACAGAAAAGTTGTGATCGAGGACAGTCAAAAGCCCATAACCTCCTTAAAAATTAAGAGAACTGAAAGAATTTTTCAGTTATTACAGATTGAACCATTCTGAAACAAATATGAAACAACCTTACTTGGGTGACCTGAAATTAAAGCATATAATTAGTTAGTTACCCAATTGTAGCTAATTACAAAATTCAATTACTAGATCTAAGCATCTATCCATTTGTTAAGAAACGATTAACATTTTTTTTAAAGCCTAAGTGTCCAAATAACATTCACACAAGAATTCACAGTATAACATGATTTTTAAATCTAATTGTCATTAATTTGTAGGGCAAATTGAAGGAATTTAGTGTTTCATGCTTGTAGATTAATGGCCATTTAAATCAGCTTGTGAGTGGGATTTTCTGGGATGCGATGGATTGGAACGTTGCGGTTGGGTTGAATTTAAACCCCATATCAGCAGGAAAAATTCTGCTGGTTCGTACGGGGAATAAATCACCGCTCAGCAACATGAAATGTTGATTAAAGGTCATCTAAACAAACAGGTTTATATGAAAAAATACATTTCATTTACCTGTCCCCTACGTAAAATCCGTCCCCGTTGTCGGCGTTCACGGCATTAGGAGCTAATTTTTATTTAACTGCAGCGCTGAAACAGTCGGGCGATTTACATTTTTTTTTTAACTTAGGGTTAGGATTAGGGAAAAAAACGCATTTTAACCCTGCCCCCCCCCCCCCCTCAAAGGCGCCAAAGTCACACACACGGTGTGACAGAACTGCAGCACCGCTAAAGGTAAGTTTTATAACATACCTGCAAAGACAAATGTGGATCCCTTGAAGGCAGAAACAGGTGAAATTATTATGGGGAACAAGGAAATGGCGGAGGAGTTGAACAGGTACTTTAGTTCTGTCTTCACTAAGGAAGACACAAACTATTTCCCAAATGTACTAGAGGACAGAGGATCTGGGGAGACAGAGGAATTGAAAGAAATTTGGATTAGGCGAGAAATAGTATTGGGTAGACTGATGGGACTGAAGGCTGATAAATCCCCAGGGTCTGATCGTCTACATCCCAGGGTACTCAAGGAGGTGGCGCTAGAAATTGTGGACACATTGGTGATCATTTTCAAATTTTCTATAGATTCAGGATCAGTTCCTGTGGGTTGGAGGGTGGCTAATGTTATCCCACTTTTCAAGAAAGGAGCGAGAGAAAATGGAGAATTATAGACCAGTTAACTTGATGCAGTGGTGGGGAAGATGCTGGAGTCAATTATTAAAGATGTAATAATGGCGCATTTGGATAGCAGTAATAGGATTGGTCCAAGTCAGCATGAATTTATGAAGGGGAAATCCTGCTTGACTAATCTGGAATTTTTTGAGGATGTGACAAGTAAAATGGATGAAGGAGAGCCAGATGTAGTGTATCTGGTCTTTCAGAAAGCCTTTGATAAGATCCTACACATGAGAGATTAGTGGGCAAAATTAGAGCACATGGTATTGGGGGTAGGTTATTGGCACGGGTAGAGAATTGGTTGGACAGGAAACAAAGAGTAGGAATAAACGGGTCCCTGTCAGAATGTAGTGGAGTGCCACAAGGCTCGATGCTGGGTCTGCAACTATTTACAATATATATTAATGATTTAGATGATGGAATTAAAATTAACTAGCAAATTTGCAGATGACACAAGCTGGGTGGCAGTGTGAACTGCGAAGAGGATGCTAGTAGGTTGCAGGGTGACCTTGACAGGTTGAGTGAGTGGGCAGATGCATACTCAGGGCTAATTTTTATTTTACTGCAGCGCAGATGCAGTATAATGTAGATAAATGTGAGGTTATCCACTTTGGTGGCAAGAACAAGGAGGCAGGGTATTACCTCAATGGTGTCTGATTAGGAAAATGGGAAGTGCAACAAGACCTGGGTGTCCTTGTACACCAGTCACTGAAAGTAAACATGCAGGTACAGCAGGCAGTGAAGAAAGCTAATGCAGGGCTGCCAACATTGGGTGAAAGTTGGGAGTGAGAAATTGCAAGAGACCAAGCCCGAGGGAGCGTAGCGACTGAGGTGGGGGGGGGGGGGGGTGGGAGAAGGGTGTTGAGCTTTTGCATTTTTCAGCTTGAAATTGTGCAACTGGTGCATACTGTAGCGAGTCTTTTAACTTACACTTGAATGCAATATTTATGCTTTACATTGGATTAGCTATGAATAAGGTTAGGGTACATTACATCCCTAACGACATTCCACAGTAGAGACAGGCTCTGATGAACAGGTGCAGCACATAGTATATCCATGTATGAAAATCAGATTATAATCAAATACTTGGCCCATGTTGACCAACCTGGATCTCACTGCACACCTGGTGCTACTCCTGACCCTGACTCCAGTAATCCATGCTGGTCATCAGGGTGAATTCGGCACAGAGACAAAGCAGCGGCGCAACGCTTCCGATGCCTCCGCTGGCCCGGGACTCTTGCACTGAGGCTGCTCCATGGCCGGAACTGCAGCAAGCGAGTCACCAGCCTGGCAAATACTCGCAAGCCTGGCAAACAGTCGCCAGCACTTGCTCCCCTTCCGCATCTGCCCCGCCGCTGATGCATGAGAGTTGGCAGCCCTGAGTATGGACAAAAGAGGCTTTATAGACAGGGAGGGTGTCGAGATTGGTGGTGGTGGGGTCACATCTGGTGGGCAAGGTGCAACAACGAGCCCCCCAAACAGTGGTGCGTATATGGAACGAGCTGCCAAAGGAGGTAGTTGTGGCAGGGACTATCACAACGTTCATCATTTTCTTTCTTTCTCTCTCCCTCTCTCTTCCTCCCTCTCTCTCTCTCCCTCTCTTCCCTTCTCTACCTCCCTCTCCCCCTCTCTCTCCTCTCCCCCTCTCTCTCCCTCCCCTCTCTCTCCCTCTCCATCTCTCTTCCTCCCTCTCGTCCCCTCTCTCTCCTCTCCCTCTCTCTCTCTCTCCCCCTCTCCCTCTCCATCTCCCCTCCCTCTCTCTTTCTCTTCTGTCCCCACCCTCTCCCTTCAGACTTGCAGCACCTTATTCTGTGTTGACTGGAACATTTGGCCTTGTCTATTGATATATATTAATGATTTGGATGAAGGGATTAAAGGTAACATTAGCAAATTTGCAGATGACACAAAGCTGGGTGGCAGTGTGAACTGTAAGGAGGATGCTCTGAGAATGCAGGGTGACTTGGACAGGTTGGGTTAGTGGGTGGATGCTTGGCAGATGCAGTTAAATGTGGATAAATGGGATGTTATCCATTTTGGGAGGCAAAACGGGGGTGGGAGATTGCAACCTTCACGTGGTAGCGATCACCTTCAAATTATGAACATTGTGATAGTCCGCCCTGTTTCGACAAATACAATCAACCTTGTGTGCACAATTAAATAAGATCAAATAGAACAAGTTGTCCTACAACTTTAGGGCTGCTGTGTACACCATACTCAAGAAGAAGCCGAAGTAGCAAAAACAGGAAGACAGATTATTATCCGAATGGTGTCAAGTTGGAAAAAGGGGAAGTACAACGGGATCTGGGGGTCCTTGTTCATCAGTCAATGAAAGTAAGCATGCAGGTACAGCAGGCAGTGAAGAAAGCTAATGGCATGTTGGCCTTCATAACAAGAGGAGTTGAGTACAGGAGCAAAGAGGTCCTTCTGCAGTTGTACAGGGCCCTGGTGAGACCACACCTGGAGTATTGTGTGCAGTTTTAGTATCCAAACTTGAAGGACATTCTTGTTCTTGAGGAATTGCAGCGTAGGTTCACAAGGTTAATTCCCGGGATGGCGGGACTGTCATATGTTGATAGATTGAAGGGGCTGTGCTTGTATACACTGGAATTTAGAAGGATGGGAGGGGATCTTATTGAAGCATATAAGATTATTAAAGGTTTGGACACGCTAGAGGCAGGAAACATGTTCCCAATGTTGGGGGTGTCCAGAACCAGGGGCCATAGTTTGAGAATAAGGGGTAAGCCATTTAGAATGGAGATGAGGAAAAACTTTTTCACACAGAGAGTTGTGAGTGTGTGCAATTCTCTTCCTCGGAGGGTGGTGGAGGCCGGTTCTGTGGATGCTTTCAAGAGGGATTTAGATAGAGCTCTTAAAGATAGCAGAGTTAAGGTAAATGGAGAGAAGGCAGGAACGGGGTATTGATTGTGGATGATCTGCCATGATCACATTGAATGGCGGTGCTGGCTTGAATGGCCGACTCCTGCACCTATTGTCTATTGTCTATTGAACAGATGGAGAGAATACCCAATCGATACGACCAACCAGCAGGGTACAATACAGTTCCTGATGTAGATTCACAAACAACCATATCAAGTCGCTTGCTACCAACACTTCACACCCACTCACAGCCTGACCACTGCAAAGACTGGGCCCTTCTGCACCCACTCCTCCCCATTCACCACTTCACACATACTTAAAGCAAGACTCCAGTCTGAAAAGACTGGACCCTTTCCCACCCACCCACTCCAATCACCACTTCACACCCAATTACTCACATCCTCTGTACTGAACAACATCACTTCTCCATCATCAACAATAAAACTAGAGGAGGTGGAGAGGCTTTTCAGAAGACAGAAAAGCCGGGAATCCCCAGGATGGACAATGTTTCCCCCTCTACACTCAAGCTCTGTGCCAAACAACTGGCACCGGTCTACACAGACATTTTTAACCATTCCCTGCAAACCTGCACTGTCCCTGCCTGCTTCAAAGTTGCCACTATTGTCCCTGTACCTAAAAAGGCTAGGATTACTGGTCTTAAAGACTACAGGCCTGTTGCACTGACCTCCGTAGTCATGAAGACCCTTGAAAGGCTTGTGCTGGCCAAGCTGAAAAATATCACGAACCCCCTGCAGGACCCTCTGCAGTTTGCATATCGGGCCAATAGATCTGTGGGTGACGCAGTCAACCTGGGCCTGCATTTCATCCTCCATCACCTAGACCACCAGGGGACCTATGCGAGAATTTTGTTTGTTGATTTTAGCTCTGCATTCAACACCATTGTGTCAAAGCTACTACACTCCAAACTTTCTGAGTTGACTGTGCCTGAACCCCTCTGTCGGTGGATCACCAGCTTCCTGACAGAGGAAGCAGCACGTGAGGCTGGGAAAGAACATCTCGGACTCGCAAACCCTCAGCATAGGAACACCGCAAGGCTGCGTCCTCTCCCGTCTCCACTACTCTCTCTACACCAGTGACTGCACCTCCACACACTGCTCTGTCAAGCTTCTCACGTTTGCGGACAACACAACCCTGATTGGACTGATCCAGGATGGAGAGGAATCTGCCTACAGACAGGAAGTGGCACAGCTGTGGTACTGGTGCCATTGCAACAACCTGGAGCTCAATGCCCTTACGACAGTGGAATTGATTGTAGACTTTAGGAGAGCTCCCCCTCCCCTCCCCTCACTCACCATGAACAACACCACGGTCACACCTCTGGAGTCTTTTACGTTCCTGGGAATCATTTTCTCCAAGGACCTTAACTGGGGGGCTACCATCGACTCCACAGTCAAAAAGGCACAACAGAGGATGTACTTCCTGCGGCTGTTGAGGAAACACAACCTGCCACAGGCGATGATGGTCCAATTCTATATGGCCATCGTAGAGTCTGTCCTCACCTTCTCCATCATGGTCTGGTTTGGCTCAGCCATCAAGCTCGACAGGCTGCAGCGAATCGTCCGATCAGCTGAGAAGATTGTTGGTAGCAACCTTCCCTCCATTGACAAACTGCACTGCATGGGCCAGGAAGCGAGTGGGTAAGATCATCTCTGACCCCTCTCACCCTGACCACAAACTCTTTGAATCACTTCCCTCTGGAAGGCGACTCCGGACTGTCAAAGCTGCCACAGCCAGACATCAAAACAGCTTTTTTCCACAAGTGGTAGCTCTACTCAATATCCAAAAATCTGTAACCTCCTCTTGCTCTGGTATTTTGTTTGTTTTGATCAATGGTGTGACATTAATAATGTTTAGTGTTTTATGTGTCATTCGTAACTGTCACTGTATGTCATGTTGTCACTTGTGGGCAGAGCACCAAGGCAAAATCCTTGTATGTGAATACTTGGCCAATACAATTATTCATTCATTCATTCATTCACTGCTGCTTCAGGAGTTTCTGAAACATGAGTCACAGTGTCACACCGCATGGAAAAGCCCTTCGGCCCAACTGCTCCATACAAGCCACCATGCCCCATATATGCTACTCCCATTTTCTTTGCCTGGTTCATATGCCTCCAAAACCTCCACTGCAAAGACCAGTGCTGGAGTAACTCAGCGGGTCAGGCAGCATTTGTGGAGAACGTGGATAGGTTGACGTTTAGGGTGGGGACAATCAGAATGCTGCAGGCGTGTGGAAATGCAAGGAAGCACAGACAACAACATGATTCAAAACACCAAGTGTTAGGGAACGTGGATAAGTAGTACACTCGATGGGCCAAATGGCGTAATTGTGCTCCTATGACTTATGAAAGGTTGAGAGGGATATAGGCAAAACGTGGGCAGGTGGAAGTGTCTGTCTCTCCCTCTTCCCCCCTCTCAAATCTGGCAAGAGGTACAGAAGTGTGTTTGTCCTTTTATCCGAGTTTCTTTTAGATGTTGTTACCTACCAGAGAAGGTAGTTGAGGCAGGAACAATAACAGCATTTAATAAACACTTGGACAGATACATGGATTGGACAGGTGTGGAGGGATATGGGCCAAACGCGGGCAGGTGGGACTAGTGTAGATGGGACATGTTGGTTGGTGTGGGCAACTTGGGCCAAAGGGCCTGTTTCCATGCTGTGTGACTCTGTGGCCATGGGAACCATAGTGAGTGATAGGTAGATTCAGGTGGGAAGGAGTTAATTGGCAGATGGGTCAGGCAGGACGGTAAGGTGGGGAGATAAATGTTGTGGTTTAGTTGGTAACAGAGGACACAGATGACGGCAGAGAAGTCTAAAGTGTACAGATTACAGCCTAGCATGCCTGCCCTCCCCAGCTCCATCAATAGGGCACTTTCACAGGCGCAGGGCAGAGTGGGAGTGGCGGCCGCCATTGCTGGCGCCGGCACGACCCTGGACAGCCCGGGCCAGGGCGGGCGGCAATAACGGGAGAAGCTGCAGCAAACACTCCGATATTTTGCTCCACCTGTAAACACACTTGCAGACTGCTCACCATCAATCCGTCTCCTTCCATTTCTCACCCATATTCACAAGTGGGAGTTGATTTTTGCCGGTTTTTCACATGGTTCATGGTGTCTACTGTTGAAAGTGACCGCTGCAAAATAGAGACTCACAACACGATGGGATGGTGAGTGGCGGATGCCAGCTGGACCGATAAACCCATCACTTCAATAAACGGAGAAAATGTAGAGCCGATGCCTCACAGCGCCAGTGACCACCACGGTCTCTATCCTGACCACGGGTGCTGTCTGTGTGGAGTTTGCACGTTCTGCCCACGACCTGCGTGGGTTTTAGAAACAGAGAAACGTAAAAAATGGGTGCAGGAGGATGCCATTTGGCCCTTCCAGCCAACACTGCCATTCATTGTATTCATTGCTGATCATCCCCAATGAGCCTCCCCATATCCCTTGATTCCGATAGCCCCAAGAGTTCAACCTAACTCTTAAATACATCCAGTGAATTTGCCTCCACTGCCCTCTGCGGCAGGGAATTCCACAAATTCACAACTCTCTGTGTGAATTTATTTCTTTCTCATCTCAGTTTTATTCTTAGTCTGTGGCTCTGGACTCTGGACTCCCCCAACATTGGGAACATTTTTCCTGCATCTAGCTTGTTAAGTCTTTTTATAATTTTATATGTTTCTATAAGATATCCTCTCATCCTTCTAAATTCAAGTGAATACAAGCCCAGTCTTTCCAATCTTTCCTCAAATGACAGTCCCGCCATCCGGGGATTAACCTCGTGAACCTACGCTGCACTCTCAATAGCAAGGATGCCCTTCCTCAAATTAGGAGACCAAAACTGCACACAATACTGCAGATGTGGTCTCACCAGGGCCCTGTACAACTGCAGAAGGACCTCTTTACCCCTATACTCAAATCCTCTTGTTATGAAGACCAACATGACATTAGTTTTCTCCGGGTGCTCCAGTTTCCTCCCACACTCCAAAGACGTGCAGGTTGTAGGTTAGTCTGAAGAAGGCTTTCGGCCTGAAATGTTGCCTATTTCCTTCGCTCCTTAAATGCTGCCGCACCCGCTGAGTTTCTCCAGCAATTTTGTCTACCTTCGAGTTTCCAGCATCTGCAGTTCCTTCTTGAACAGGTTGTAGGTTAATTGGCTTCAGTAAATTGTCCCCGGTGTGTCACTCTAGGGCTAGTGTACGGGTATATAACAGGTAGAGCAAAGGGGAAGATGCAGAATACAGTTCTCAGTTCTAATTGTAGTGCATCAGTTCCAGAGACAAAGTCCAATGTCCGCAATGGGCAAGAGGTATGTTGGCCTTCATCACTCAGAGTATTGAGTATAGAAGTTGGGAGGTCATGTTGCAGTTGTAAAAGATGTTGGTGAGGCCACATTTAGAGTATTGTGTTCAGTTTTGGTCACTTTGTTATAGGAAAGATGTTGTCAAGCTGGAAAGGGTACAGAGAAGATTTACGAGGATGTTGCCAGGACTAGAGGGTCTGAGCCACAGGGAGAGGTTGAGTAGGCTGGGTGTCTATTCCCTAGAGTGCAGGAAGATGAGGGGTGATCTTATTGAGTTGTATAAAATCATGAGAGGAATAGATCGGGCAGATGCACAGTCTTTTGTCTAGAGTAGGTGAATCAAGAACAGAGGACATGGGTTTCAGGTGAGGGGAGGAAGATTTAATCGGAACCTGAGGGTTAACTTATTCACACAGTGGGTGGTGGGTGTATGGAACGAGCTGCCGGAGGAGATAATTGAAGCTGGGACTATCACACGTTTAAGAAACATTTGAACAGGTACATGGATAGGACAGGTTAGGAGGGATTTGGGCCAAATGCAGGCAGTGTATATGGGGCATGTTGGCCGGTGTGGGCAAGTTGGGTTGAAGGGCCTGTTTCATATAAACAAAGAAAATAGGTGCAGGAGTAGGCCATTCGGCCCTTCGAGCCAGCACCGTCATTCAATATGATTCCACAGATTCACAACTCTCTGGGTGAAAAAGTTTTTCCTCATCTCTGTCCTAAATGGCCGACCTCTTATTCTTAAACTGTGACCCCTGGTTCTGGACTCCCCCATGTTGACCCTATTACCACTAACGGGTATCAACTGATGTGTCAAACAAAAGACACCAAACCAAGGATTAGTTTAGCTTAGTACAACTTAATCTTTATTAACATTCGAGTAACTTTAAACATGCATGCAATGAATTCACTTTTAATTGTAGCAGCAGATTTTTATATCGTTCAAGAGATTACTCCCTCTAGCCTCTAAATGGACGACATGGTTAAGGGGAATGTCTTTGTACGCATGCAAGCTCTCCGTCGGGGACCTTCAGAACTACTTCACAGATAAATCTTCAAAACACAGTCTTCTGATTAATAAATTCTTTATTGTTTATGAAAAACAATAAGGTACATCCAAACTTCTTCTGACTCGTACACTATAATCTTCATCAATCTCCAGCTTATCGTTTTAAAGGTTAGAAAACTCCTCGTGTCTCCGTTAAGCTTCGCATGGTCAAAGGGTAAACCTTCTCCATGCTGGTCCCAAACTAAACTAAAACCTAAGCATCAGCGCAAGAAACTGAGCTCCAAGCACGCCCTAAAATACGTCATAAATCCCACGCACATAATAACGGGCAGTCTAAAATCTAAAGACACATGGCATAGTTAATGACACACAAAACAAGCCAAATGGCCTCAACACTAATAACTTCTCATTTACTTTACTATTTCAAGATCACTTCTTAAACTAAATCACAAAATTCATGACTTGGTCTGATATTACCGGTATGAATGAATTGGCCACATTCACTCTGTTGGTAACAGGTAGTTTTCTCTGGGCTTCGGACTCAGGTCCCTCCTTCTTGCGATGGTTGTTCCCGGGTTGTCTCTCCTGATGTCTTGAACTGCCCTTCTTTATACGACATTTCCTTCCTTCTTCAAAAGAAAGCCTTTGTTCTAACCCAAGGCTCTCTTGACTTTACATTAAAAATCATTTCAAGCTGTCCCTCCAAATGCTGAATAAACAAAACACATCTTCATTCCGTATCAGGCTGGGGAGTTATTAATTGCGTTGCTTGTTCATATCTCCTTCTTATTATGGTTATTTTGCAGTATATCCGTCCCCGACACCTTATCTTCTCAAGGCCCTATTGCCTTAGCCGTGAAGTCACCTTCAGCTCTGCTCCCACATGACATGACCATTTCCACAGTGTTTCTTTGCTCTCCTGGCTTCAGCATTTTGCTCTGTCTGTCTCTAGCTAGTAGCATCCTCCCAAAGCCTGTCGGGATACTTGACACCGTCCCAGGCTATATATCCCCCCTTTGATTCATTGGACATTTAGCGAATTGGATCACACTGAACCTTGGCCATATTTCATCTCATACATGTAAATATCTGCGTCTTTGCCATGTTACAATTTTCTACAAACCATAGCCATGCAAATAGGAATTAAGATTATTATGATACTCTTAAAGCATTATTTCCATCATCTTTTAACTTATCTATGCATGTTTGACCTTGCTTTTTGCCTCTATAATTGTTCAGTTCTTACTTGTTCGCTAACATTTGTCCTTTCTGATCTTTTATTACATTTCTGCAGGTACACTTCCATGTTTAGCTTTCTCTCTATTCTCACTTTCCAACGTTTAAACATCATCAACATATGATATATTAAAATTAAAACCATCACAATGATAGCAATGTGGGAGGCAATCCTTACCAACGGGTGAATTTGTACATTTGTACCCAGTTCCAAATATCATCCCACCAGCTGATTTCCTTCATTTTTATAATATTCATCTCAATTTCTCCAGTGTGCTGGATGACCTTTATGAAAGTAGTGTGGGCATTAATTAGCTGTTTCTTAATCCATTGCAAGTTCTCAGGCAGGAACCCAACTTCAGTAATATATATATATATTTTTTAAAAGTCTGATTATAATTTTGATTATATGTGAGAAGAATAAATAAATAAATAAATAAAAATTTAAAAAGCCAAAAAAAAACAAAAAAAACATATTACTGACAAACAATTATTATACTTAAAAATAAAAAAAAGTATACATCTTAACAATGAATGGAACAATTTCTAATAGTATATACATAGAGACAAATATACAAATCTCAGATTAAACCTTTTCATCTGATTTTACCACTGGGTACTTGTTGAGTTACAATGCTGAGCCCAGCTACCCCTTCATATAATCAGTGAATGGAGACCATATTTGTTCAAAAGGTTCGTGTTTATCCAATAGGATAAACCTAATTCTCTCCAATTGCAACATCTCCAACATTTTCACTGTCCACATTTTGATTGTAGGGGATAATGGTCCCTTCCAAAATGTTAATATTATTTTTTTTCCAATCATTAAACAGTAATCGAGAAAATGTCTTTGATTTATTGTTAATGTTTGATTTGAATCTAAAACACCAAATATTATTAGCTTTGGGTCAGGATTTAATGTAATCTTAAGAACTATAGAAATAATTTAAAAAATCTCAGTCCAATAACTATTACGTTTTGCGCATATTACAAAACTATGTATTAAATCAGCTTCTATGTGCTGACATTTATCACACAATGGTGTTATATTAGGAAAAATTATATTTAATTTCTTTTTTGAATAATGTAATCTATGTAATACTTTGAATTGTATCAAAGTATGTCTGGCATTTAACGAACAACGATGTATACGTTGTAAACTTTCTTCCCAAAAGTCTGTTAATATCGGTAACCAGTTTCATTTTCCCATATTTGTCAAAATGATTCTGTTGTTGGTATTTCCCTGTCCTAAAGGATATTATATATATATGCTATTAATTTCTCTGTGTTTGGATGCTTATTAAGCATTTCATCCAGTAAACCTGGTTCTCTATTTCTATAATCTTGCGTATTTGATTTAACATAATCTCTGATTTGTAAATATCTAAGTAAGTTATTTGAGTGCAATCCATAAGTATCTTTCAACTCTTGAAATGAGAGAAATTTCCCATTCCTGTAAAGATGTTCTATCCTTATAATTCCTAAATGTTTCCAATGTCTAAACCCCCTATCCAATAAAGAGGGCTTAAACAGAGGATTATTCATAATTGGTAAGCAAAGCGACATATTTTCTAAATGTAAAGTCTTAACTATTTGTTTCCAAATACGTATATTGCTTAAAATTATAGGATTTTCCCTATAAATTTGTTTTTGTACCACCCTTGGGGCAAGGAGTATTGTACTTATATCAAAGGGCAAACAATCTTCCTTTTCCATTTTTAACCAAGCTGGGTCCTGTTCCATGTTTACCAACCAAAAATTCATATTCTTAATCTGAACCGCCCAAAAATAATATAAAAAATTAGGTAGTGCCAGTCCACCATTTATCTTAGATTTACATAAATGTCTTTGACTTATTCTGTGATTTTTATAATCCCAAATAAAGCTTTAATCCCTCAGTAACGTCCATTGTGATTTCATTACGTTTATGTATATCAATCAACTGGATTTTACCAATTCTGGTGGGTATTTACGGGTTAATACAGAAGGTCGTATTGGTAATAGGACATGTCTGAACACCATACTGATATTCCTTTAAATAAGTGGTTTTACAGTATTCCCCTTTTCCACTATATGCAACCTTGGTGTTGCGGCAGATTTTCATATCTTTCGGGAAATTAACACCCTAGTCGCTAAATGGATGAGCAGGGATAAGGGGAATAGCTTTGATACGCATACAATCTGGCTCACAGAGACCTTCAGAGCTTCTTCACAGATAAGTCTTCAAAAACACAGTCCTTTGATAAATAAATGCTTTATTGTTGATAGTAAATGGTATAATACATCTAAACTTCTTCCGACGTTACTGGAATCTTCATCGAACTCCAGCTTATTACTTTAAACATTAGAAAACTCCTCATGTCTCCGTAACACTGGCATGATCTCCTTTAAAACTCACATGATCTTGCATGATCTGGCATGGCTAGCATGGTCGAAGGGTTAACCTTCTTCCTACTCGCTCCAAACTGCACTAAAAACTAAATTTCTGCGTAAGCATCTTAGCTCCAAACACGCCCAAAAGCACGTCCTAAATCCCATCCACAATATAACGGGCAGTCTAAGATTTAAAGGCACATGCCATCATCAATGACATGCAAAACAGGCCATATGGCCACTACACTTGGTGATGTCGACTGTCAATCCCCTTCCTTCCATTGTACAATTCAAATCTGCCTACGCCTCAAGTCCATATATAGTTTGTTCATTGGCATATATAGGGTGTGGATAGACACCAATCCCATCAGTGTGTTGGAATTTAGGGCTGTACCTACCAATCCATCAGTCTTTTCTATGGCACAAGGCAGAACATCTTCATGTTCTAGCCATATCCCTTCCCTAATAATGCCTATATTTTCTACCTGGTAAACATCCAGCCCACATTTATCTGGAGGGACGAGTGGAAGTCCCAGTATCATTCTCAAAGCTTTAGTGGTAGCCTCCCCACAACCTTCCTTGAACCAGACTTTAATTAATCTGGGGAAATGAAGCCCTGATATCCCTGGGTACATTTTCCTATTGGTTAAATTCCCCAATTATTCATCATTAATCCGAGAGGGAACTCTTCCTTGGCGAACCTGCTCAAGATTTTCTCGCAGTTGTTCTTGCATCCAATTTCCACAGAAGCTACACAGAATCCTGTTTTGCTGGAGCTTGTTAGTCTTCTCCCCTATGATCTCCCTCATGGTTTTTCCAGGCCTTTCGAGAACTTTGACCACTTGTTCCTCTGCCCAATTTCCCTGTATATTCTCTTCTGAATCTAGCTTACTATTATTGTTCAATTTTGTCAAAACTTGCTTGACTTGCTGATTTAAGCCTATCTAGGTTGCAATCTAGATCTTCCAGATCTTCTTCTTCTTCTTCTTCTTCTTGCGTGTAGTGTGCACGGCCTAAAGTTGTAGATCAACTTGTTCTATTTGATCTTTTGTTTGTGCATGTCGGGTTGATTGCATTAGTCGAAACAGGGCAGACCACGTGAAGGTAGCAATCTGCCATCTCAGTTTCCAGATCAAGGGCATTGATAGTGGTCATTCCAGCACTACAAGCTGTGCCTTCATCATTAATTATTCCTCTTCTCATGCGGGTCTCAGCTCTGCTCCCTTTTTTACTTTTTCCCTTTGTCTTGTTCAAGCAATGTTTGTGTCAATCAAATATATACGTATATCCCAGATTGGAGTTGGGCACCATTCAGGTAGTGTCTGCCTGTGATGTCCAACACAATGGGTACCAGTTCATGATGTATGTTGTCATATAGGACTTTACCTGTTCCTTTTCATTTCTTCTTCTTTCGTGTGGCGTGCACAGCCTAAAGTTGTTGGATAACTTGTTCTATTTGATCTTCTGTTTGTGCACATCGAGTTGATTGCATTAGTCGAAACAGGGCGGACCACGTGAAGGTTGCAATCTTCCACCCCTTCCTTTTCACATTGACCCATGTTGTGGACCCTCTTGTGTATTGGGACTCATTTCGAGTTTGGCAGGGGTAATTGAAGAGGTGGAAGTGATGGCCGAAGGTTCAGCTGTGGTTGAGAGGGGAACGTAAAACAGATAGCCACTTGCCTATCAGGTTTCCCAGTCCACATGGTAGCTCTCTAATCCCCCGCCTGGTCCATTATACTGAGTCCCGAAGTACCCTATAAAAGGAACCGCAGTTATTATGGGGATTCCTGGCCTGCAATAAGTGATCCTACAACCTTCCCTCCACCACCGCGACCCAACTTTGGACTTTTCACACGTTGGATTCTGTCTTCATAAGTGCATTTACCACAGTGTTTCTACACCAGGATTTGCCAGATTGTCCCATATCCAAGACACAACGCCTCGTGTAAATTACACATCAGTCTGACGTCTTGAGGTGTTCCGATATGATCAGTATCCTGTGTGTAATCACCGTCCTCAATCACCAACTTTGCTTTGCAGAACATCATTTATCTGTAAATCATCATCACCCTGGAGATCCTGTATCTGGGGGGCATGGTCGGAGGGGGGGTTCTGGTCGTGTTGCCAAATTTCTCATTCTCAAGTAAGGGACAGAATGCCAAAATACGGGACAAATTCCTGACGGCAATTCGTTGAGCGACTTGGCCGTGGCTGGGTGAATGATGAGTTGGCCCGGGTGCTGGACTGCACACAAAGCCCAGCCAGTGGGCCAGCTAAGCGGTTTTGGCCCGAGAGCCGGGGGCAAAGTCCGGCACCCCATCCAACATGAACCGATGTTCAGCCATGTGAAGGAGGGGTGGTGGTGGTGTCGGTGATAAGCGAAGATCCGAAGGTCGGACAGCTGGCCGGGCTGCCGACCGACGGGGCCACGGGCGAGGCGCTGCTGCTGCTGCACTCCATGGGCTGCATTACGTCGGGAAAGGGGGAGGCAGGGCCAGATGCGACGCTCCGACCCGACAGTCCCCTCGACCCGAATAGAAGCAGTCAAATATGGGACAAGGACGGTCCTGTACGGGACAAACCAATTTAGCCCAAATATGGGATGTCCCGGATAATACGGGACAGTTGGCGACCCTAGTGACCGTCCTGATTACCCGGGCCTGGGATGGGCCAGGAGAGGTGGTGAGGGAGGGACAGGCAGCATCTCTGGAGAGAAGGAATGGCTGATGCTTTGGGGTTAAGACCCTTCTTCAGACTGATGACAGGCGAGAGGGATGTACATAGATAAGGAGGTCCGGTGTGAAAATAGGAAAAGGGAATGGAGATCAAGGACCATGTAGAATGGATCATTGTTAGCTGGGAGAAGGTAACAACAAAGAAACCAGATATAAAATGTTGTCGGAGACAGTAAGACTGATCGGAGAACTGGGAATGGGAGGGGATGGAGAGAGAGGGAAAGCAAGGGTTACTTGAAGTTAGAGGTCAATGTTGATACTACTGGGGTGTAACTTGCCCAAACGAAATATGAGATGCTGTTCCTCCAAATTGTGATGGGCCTCGCCCTAATTTTAAACTAATCTTTAGTTCAGAGCATTTTAGTCGAAACAGCAGTCTGAAGAAAGGTCTCGACCCGAAACGTCACTTGTTCCTTCTCTCCAGAGATGCTGCCTGACCTGCTGAGTTACTCCAGCACTCTATGAAACGTCACCTATCCGTGTTCTCCTGTTCTCCAGAACCAGGGTCACACAGTTTAAGAATAAGGTGTTGGCCATTTAGGACTGAGATGAGGAAAGGCTTTTCCACCCAGAGAGTTGTGAATCTGTAAAATTCTCTGCCACAGAAGGCCGTGGAGGCCAATTCACCAAATAGTGAAAGGCCTGGATAGAGTGGATGTGGAGAGAAAGTTTCCACTAATGGGAGAGTCTAGGACTAGAGGTCACAGCCTCAGAATTAAAGGAAGTTCCTTTAGAAAGGAGATGAGAAGGTTAGATTGACAGATTCATGAGGGTGTCAGGGATTATGGGGAGAAGGCAGGAGAATGGGGTTAGGAGGGAGAGATAGATCAGCTATGGTTTAATGGCGGAGTAGACTTGATGGGCCGAATGGCCTAATTCTGCTCCTATGACTGATGTACTTATGAGCACATTGGAGCAGCAGGTAGAGCTGTTGCCTCACAGCGCCAGACACTCTGGTTCGATCCTGACCTTAGGTGCTCACTGTGTGGAGTGCCACCGTGCCGGCCCAAACGGTTATTTCACAGCTGGGAGAGGGTCAGATATCCTTTCCACGTAAGGCTAGATTGCTGGGGTGACGGACCATGAGGAAGACTGTCACAGTGTACAGCGTGATACACATCAGCTACAGAAACGGGCAGAGAAATGGCAGATGGAGTTTAATCTGAGCAAGTGTGAGGTGTTGCACTTTGGGAGGTCAAATGTAAGGGGAAAATATACAATTACTGGCATGACCTTTAACAGTGTTGATGTACAGAGGTCTGTGACCACAGCACCCTGAAAGTGGCAACACAAGTCGACAGAGCAGTAAAGAAGGCATACGTGACGCTTGCCTTCATCGGTCGGGGCATTGAGTACAAGAGTCAGGAAGTCACGATGCAACTATTTTTTAAAATAATATTTTTATTAGAAGCAGTGTACAAGTAGTATAAACCGCGGCATATGACAAAATACATTTATTATACATCTTCCATTTTAATTTTGACAAAAATGAAATAGAAAAAGAGAAAAAGAGCAAGAAAGAGAGCGAGTGAAAGAGCTAGTGAATGTGTAAACCCCTAAACTACCAAAGAGTGTAGTCACAGAGTGACTAAGTAAAAAAATTACAAAAAAATAAAAAGACAAAAACAAAAAATGATAAAAAGAAAAAAAAATAAAGAGCAAAACGTGTTGATATACCTACTTAGTTTCTCACCCCACCCATCACCCTGTCCCTAAATCGGTTTAATTCCAGTTGTGTTGTATCATACTATGCTTGTAATTAATCGATGAAAGGAGACCATATCTTTAAAAATTGCTCTGATTTTCCTGCTAAGACGAGTCTCATGTTTTCGAGATGTAGCTTCTCAGGCATGTTTGTGATTTTAAGAGTTGGGGATGCATTTTTCCAAAATGTATGTATAGGTTTTTTTGCCATTATCAGGCCATAATTGAGGAAATGTCTTTGAAATATTGATAGCTCTGAGCAGCCTCCTGTTGTTCCAGAAGTAATCAGTTCTGTATGGGGGTCCTTTTGTTTTTAACAATTTTGAGAAGATTTCAAAGATTCCTTTCCAAATTTATGGAGTTTTATGCAAGAGGCAAAGAAGTGTGTTATAGTTGCTGCTTGAGAAAGACATTTGTTGCAGATAGGGGATACATTTGGAAACATTTTGTTCAGTTTCGTTTTTGAGTCATATAGTCTGTGCAGTATTTTAAATTGTATTAGAATATGTATTACATTAATCGAACAATTTTGTATATATAAGAGATATTTTTCCCATCTGTCTTTGGGAATTTTTAGGCTTAATTCCTGTTCCCACTCTCTTCTAATTACATCTGATGATGGAATTTCTATATTTAGAATGATATTGTACAAGTATGATATTAAATTATTTGACTGCATTTCTATTCATACATTCTTCTAATATATCTGGCAACAGTTTGGTATTCGTGGGTATATGTTTTCAAATAATCTCGAATTTGAAGATATCTAAAATATTGATTACCTTTCAGACTGTATTTCGATTGTAATTTCTGGAATGATGAAAGGTTTCCCATTTTGTACCATCTCCAAACTTTTTAATTCCCAGTCTTTCCCAATGAATAAACATTTTATCTATAATAGATGGTTTAAACGATGGATTATTAGCCATTGGAGAAAGAAGAGATAGATTTCTTAGTTTAAGAGTAAATTTTACTTGTCTCCAAATTCGTAAAGTGCTATGAATAATTGGGTTTTTCTTGTATATTGTATTCTTCAACTTTATTGGGGAGAGAAGGATCGCGCCTATGATAAAAGGCGAACAATCCTCTCTCTCCATTGCTAACCAATCTACCTGTTGACATGAATTATCCAGCCAGTGATATTCGCTGCCCAATAATAGTACAAGAAATTGGGGAGCGCCAGTGCACCAATTTCTTTCTGAAGAAGGGTCTCGACCCGAAACGTCGCCTATCTCCGTCGCTCCTTAGATGCTGCTGCACCCGCTGAGTTTCTCCAGCCTTTTGTGTACCACCAATTTCTTTGGGTTTATATAAATGTCGTCTATGAATTCTGTGTGATTTATAATCCCAAATAAAATTTGTAATCTGGGAATCAAGTTTTTTGAAACGTTTTTAGGTAAAAAGCAGGAAAAATGTTCCCAATGTTGGGTGAGTCCAGAACCAGGAGCCACAGTCTTAGAATAAAGGGGGGGTCATTTAAGACTGAGCTGAGAAAAAACTTTTTTACCCAGAGAGTTGTGAATTTATAGAATTCCCTGCCACAGAGGGCAGTGGAGGCCAAATCACTGGATGGATTTAAGAGAGAGTTGGATAGAGCTCTAGGGGCTAGTGGAGTCAAACGATATGGGGAGAAGGCAGGCGCAGGTTATTGATAGCGGACGATCAGCCATGATCACAATGAATGGCGGTGCTGGCTCGAAGGGCCGAATGGCCTCCTCCTGCACCTATTTTCTATGTTTCTATGTAAATATATCGGTATTGAATGAAATAAATAAAGAATTTGTGGTAGGAAAATCATTTTTATGGCATTTACTCTGCCTATTAGAGACATTGGAAGTGTTTTCCAGAATTGAATAAGAGCGATTAATTTAGTAGTTAAGGGCAGGAAGTTTGCATTGAATAAAGAATTATATTTTCTGGTTTCTTGGGTACCCAGATATTTACATTTTTCTGTAGCAATTCTTAAAGGAAATTTTAAAAGGTGTGTCGACCCTTGGGGTTTTATCGCCATGATTTCACTTTTATTCCAGTTTATTCTATATCCTGAAAAAGAACCAAATTCCTCTATTAGATTTAATATATTTGGTATACTAAGTTGAAATTTTGTAATGTTTAATAAAACATCATCTGCATATAATTATATTTTATTATTGGAATGTTTAATATTATAGCCGTGCATATTCCAATGTATTTTATACTTTCCGCTAAGGGCTCGATCGCAAGGGCAAATAGCAGGGCTGATAATGCGCAACCCTGTCTATTGCCCTTGGATAAGTGAAATTTCGGAGAAAGTATGCGGTTGGTCAATATTCTAGTATCGGCCTGTCATATAATAATTTTATCCATGAAATAAAATTCTCTCCCATCGAATGCTTTTTTTACATCTAGTGAAATAATTGATAAGTCTTCTTCAATTTTGTATGAATGCATTATATTAAAAAGACATCTCAAATTATTAAATGAGTGTCTCTTGGCTATGAACCCCATTTGATCCGCATGTATTAATTTACTAACGCATTTACTTAATCTTCTTGCCAGAGTTTTCACTAATATTTTCTGATCTGTATTTAATAATGCAATTGCTCTATATGAACCGGGACCTTCTAGATATTTATCTTTTGGGGGTATAAGTGTGATAGTTGATTCCACTAGTGCTTCTGGTAGTCTGTTCTTTAAATACATATGTATAAAGCTTATGTAAATGTGGTGAAATTACCTCGTGAAATCTATATTACTAAAAGTCTGATCTTGACCGCTTTTGGCCTACTGCGCTGTGATTTCTGAGAGAACTCCGCCACCTATGGCCGTCATTTTTGGCCACCTCACTCAGAGCCCCCCCTCCGCCTTACTGGACCAGGGGATATTTCCCATCGATGAAAAATGAGACAGATATTAATGTTTTTTTAAAAATCCAATTTCTCTCTGTTCTCTCTGCTACTCCTGCTGACGGCAGGGGGGAGGGGGGAGGGACTATAAAACCCAGAAGTGTCGTGCCTCACTCAGTCTCTGCCAGACCCAGGAAGGGAGAGGGTCACGGCTCTCTGAGCTGTGAATAACACTGAACGAACGTCTACACCACGGTGAGTCCCCTTGATGTGACTGCTGCCAAATTGTTTACTTTTTTTTAAGTTTGTGTTCACAAAATGAATTTTGGTTGTCAGGTGGCTGCTTGTTGTCCAATTGTTTGCCTCAACTTTTTTTTTTAAGTTTGTATTCGCAAAATGAATTTTGGTTGTCAGGTGGATGCTTGCAGCTCAATTGCTTGCCTCGCCTTTTAAAAAAAAAGTTTATGTTCACAAAATGAATTGTGGTTCTCAGGTGGTTGCTTGCTGCCCAATTGTTTGCATCGTCTTTTTGAAGAGTTTGTGTTCACAAAATGGAGTTTGGTTGTCAGGTGGCTGCAGCCAAATTGTTTGCCTCGCCTTTTTAAAAAAAAGTTTGTGTTCACAAAATGAATTTTGGTTGTCAGGTGGCTGCTTGCAGCCCAATTATTTGCCTCGTCTTTGTAAAAAAAAGTTTGTGTTCACAAAGTGAATTTTGGTTGTCTGGTGGCTGCTTGCTGCCCAATTGTATGTGTTGCCTTTTTGAAGAGTTTGTGTTCACAAAATGGATTTTGGTTGTCAGGTGGCTGTGGCCAAATTGTTTGCCTCACCTTTTTGAAGAGTTTGTGTTCACAAAATGGATTTTGTTGTCAGGTGGCTGCTTGCTACCCAATTGTTTGCCTCGCCTTTTTAAAATGTTTGTGTTCACAAAATGAATTTTGGTTGTCAGGTGACTGCAGCCCAATTGTTTGCCTCACCTTTTTGAAGAGTTTGTGTTCACAAAATGAATTTTGGTTGTCAGGTGGCTGTGGCCTAATTGTTTGCCTCTCCTTTTTGAAGAGTTTGTGCTCACAAAATGGATTTTGGTTGTCAGGTGGCTGCAGCCCAAATGTTTGTCTCGCCTTTTTGAATAGTTTGTGTTCACAAAATGGATTTTGGTTGTCAGGTGGCTGCGGCCCAATTGTTTGCCTCGCCTTTTTAAAGAGTTTGAGTTCACAAAATGGATTTTGGTTGTCAGGTGGCTGCGGCCCAATTGTTTGCCTCGCCTTTTTAAAGAGTTTGTGTTCACAAAATGGATTTTGGTTGTCAGGTGGCTGCGGCCCAATTGTTTGCCTCGCCTTTTTCAAGGGTTTGTGTTCACAAAATGGATTTTGGTAGTCAGGTGGCTGCGGCCCAATTGTTTGCCTCGCCTTTTTTAAAAGTTTGTGTTCACAAAATCGATTTTGGTTGTCAAGTGGCTGTGGCCAAATTGTTTGCCTTGTCTTTGCTTTTAAAATCATTGCAACAGTTGGCTTCCAGCCCAAGAATCCATTTGGCCCACAATGTCTATATTAGCCCGCTGGAAACCAGTACCTTCGGCCCGCAACGCCCATACTAGCGCTACAGAAAGCACCGCGCTCCCCCCCCCACTGGCGAACAATACTGGAATTGGTGGAGAATCTATTTCTTTGATTGAAACCTGTGCTCCTAATTCCTCTTGTTCCAACGGATTAAGTGTTGGGAGATTACAGTTGTCCAGAAAGTTTATTTTTTTTATTGCTGTCTGTTAATGTTTTGGATGAATATAAATTTTGATAAAATTGGGCAAATCTTTTGTTAATGTCTTTAGGCAGCATTAGCAATTCACCTTTATCTGATTTGATTTTTAGAATAGTGTGATCCTTTTCCACTTTTTTCAGCTGACATGCCGAAAGTTTGTGTGGCTTAACGCTAAATTCAAAATTTTCCTGTCTTGCAATTTGAAATAATCTAATAATTCTTGCAGATAAAATTCAGTTTAGTTTAAATTTCAATATAGCTATCTTGTTGTGTTTATCTTTAGTTGGATCTTTCGCGTTTTCTAAATCAAGTTGTCTGATTTGTTCTTCTAGTTGCAATTGTTCCGTCCTATTCTTTTTATTTTGAAAAGCTTGGTATGAAATAATAGAACCTCTAATAGACGCCTTAAAAGATTTCCATAATGGGGAGGGTGAAATATCTGGGGTATCATTAGTCTCAAAGAAAAGTTCCATCTGTTTTAAGTATATACAACCATCCGGGTTGTTTAGAATTTGGGGATTAAACCTCCAAAACGATCTTCTAATGAACACTCCTTCTAGTTTTAGGAAGAAGGTTAACGGGGAATGATCAGAGATTACACTATTATGATATTTAGGATTAGTTGTAAAGGGGATCAATTTTGTGTCCACTAGGAAGTAGTCAATACGTGTATAGGCTTTATGTACTGATGAACAACAGGAATATTCCCTTCCGGCCGGGGCTGCAATCCTCCATATTACTGTTATATTTGTGGTTTTTATGTATGTATTTAAAAGTTCACTGGATTTTGATTTTATATTAAGTTTCTTTTGTTGGGCAGATTTATCCAAATATGGATCTAGAACGCAATTGAAATCTCCCCCAATTATCACGTTTTGGTAGTTGTGCTCAGAGAATATATTCAAAATTTTAGTAAAGCATTACAGATTATCAAAATTAGGACCATAAATATTTATCATAGTGAGTGGAGTAGAATGTATCTCTCCAGTAATTATGACATACCTCCCCTCTTTATCTGCAATGGTATTCTTCTGTTTAAATGGTATGCTTTTACGAATTATAATTGCGGTACCCCTAGATTTAGAGAGTGGGGAGCAATGATATGTTTGACCGATCCAATTTGCCTTCAGCCTGGTCTGAGCTTGAACTTTTAGATGTGTTTCCTGTAGAAATATAATATCAGCATTGAGTGATTTTAATTGGGCAAGAATCTTGCCCCTTTTAATTGGCTTGTTAGCGCCCCTTATGTTCCAGCTACAAAATGCAATTCCTCCAATTTTCTTTTGCGTGTCGTCTTGCATTATTAGTTACATTGGCACCATTATTTCAGATGGTGCAACACAATACCTCAAGCTTCTGGGTGTTGAGTGGGTGCTCCCAGCTGCTCGACCCTGTTGGTATATCCCTTGAAAATGTGCCCTTAAAGAAAAAGTCAAAAAAGTGCTACATAACATAAAAAGTGTGAAAATACAGTATTAAAAAAAATAGTGTGAGAAAAAAAACACCCAATGGTGGAAGAAAAATTCATGCAACCTTCCGTAGATGTGAAGATGCATTAAGCTCCGTTCCCTTAAACCAGTATTGTAAACAAAAAGAACAGTATTGTAAAAAAAAGAAAGAAAAAAAGGGCAGAATAATTTTGCATGCCACATTTTTCAGTTTTTTATTTGTAATAAAATTTGGAAACCATGTATCATTTTCCTTCCACTTCACAATTATGCACCACTTTGTGTTGGTCTATCACATAAAATCCTAATAAAATACATTTACGTTTGTGGTTGTAACGTGACAAAATGTGGAAAAGTTCAAGGGGTATGAAAACTTTTGCAAGCCACTGTAACTTAACAAACAAACCCCAATATATTTACGTAAGAATCTGCTGGCTGGAAGGGGTTAACCAAAAATGCAATCTTGGTTGCTTGCCAGCTGTTTCACTCCCTTCCAGCCTGTGATTCCTTATTAATTTACCCTAAGCATAACTTGGAATTTGTCTTCCCGAATCAATTACACATATTTTAGTATATTAGTATATTAATCCAACAGAGCTAACTAGCGATCATATGTCTACTTGACTTTAAAAAAAGAGTGAACCATTATTTGGTTATGATAGTACATTTTAGATTAGAATACATGTTAGTCCAGTTATTTATGTATTAGTATATAGTTATTTATATAATTGTTAGTGAATTATTACGTTCCACTCCATTTAATTTATTTTCTATGCTGCGTAGTCCCATTTTATTACATCTTTCGTTCAAGACTATCTTGTCCTTGAGGTTGCATTCCAATGCTGATAAGGTGTCTAGACATAACCGATGTGAATTCGGCGGCCATCTTATCGGCAACATTGTACTTATATTTATTTAAAAAGTCATATTTTGTCTGTTTTTCCCTCTAAATATTTATAAGAGGTAAACTTCTAGATAACCGTGACAATTTACTTATCCTTTAATGTCCTTTGTTAGATCTTGGGCATATTTAAAAGCTTCTTCTCGATCCATAAAGAAATGCCCCAAGTCATTGCCCCAAAGTCATGGAGAGAGTCAGAACTGGTCCTGGGGTTGAGATTTTTAATTGGAGAAAGGCTAACTTTGAGGGAATGCGTAATGATTTAAAAGGAGTGAATTGGGACATTTTATTTGATGGGAAGGATGTAGAAGAGAAATGGAGGACATTTAAAGGGGAAATTGTAAGAGTACAGAATCTTTATGTCCCTGTTCGGTTGAAAGGAAATAGTAAAAATCGGAAAGAGCCATGGTTTCAAGGGAAATTGGACACTTGGTTCGAAAAAAGAGAGATATCTACAATAATTATAGGAGACATGGAGTCAATGAGGTGCCAGATGAGTATAAAGAATGTAAAAAGAATCTTAAGAAAGAAATAAGAAAAGCTAAAAGAAGATATGAGGTTGCTTTGGCAAGAAAGGTGAAAGTAAATCCAAAGGGTTTCTACAGCTATATTAATAGCAAAAGGATAACGAGGGATAAAATTGGACCATTAGAGAGCCAGAATGGACAGCTATCTGCAGAGCCAAAAGGGATGGGGGAGATATTGAACAAATTATTTTCTTCAGTATTCACCAAGGAGAAGGATATTGAACTCTGTGAGGTAAGGGAAAAAAAGTAGAGTAGCTATGGAAACTATGAGATTCAAAGAGGAGGAAGTACTGACACTTTTGAAAAAATATAAAAGTGAATAAGTCTCCAGGTCCTGACAGGATATTCCCTAGGACATTGAGGGAAGTTAGTGTAGAAATAGCAGGGGCTATGACAGAAAAATGTCAAATGTCATTAGAAATGGAAATAGTGCCGGAGGATTGGCGTACTGCGCATGTTGTTCCATTGTTTAAAAAGGGTTCAAAGAATAAACCTAGCAATTATAGACCTGTTAGTTTGACGTCAGTGGTGGGCAAATTAATGGAAAGGATACTTAGAGATTATATATATAAGCATCTGGATAAACAGGGTCTGATCAAGAACAGTCAACATGGATTTGTGCCTGGAAGGTCATTTTTGACAAACCTTCTTGAATTTTTTGAAGAGGTTACTAGGGAAATTGATGAGGGTAAAGCAGTGGATGTTGTCTGTATGGATTTCAGTAAGGCCTTTGACAAGGTTCCCCATGGAAGGTTGGTTAGGAAGGTTCAATCTTTGGGTGTTAATGGCGGAGTAGCAAGATGGATTCAACAGTGGCTGAATGGGAGAAGCCAGATGGCATCCAGGTGGATGGCTGTTTGTCAGGTTGGAAGCCGGTGACCAGTGGGATGCCTCAGGGATCTGTGTAGGGTCCACGGTTGTTTGTCATGTACATCAATGATCTAGATGATGGGGTGGAATATTGGATAAGTAATTATGCAGATGATACTAAGATAGGTGGTGCTGTGGATAATGAAGTAGATTTTCAAAGTCTACAGAGAGATTTGGGCCACTTGGAAGAGTGGGCTGAAAGATGGCCGATGGATTTTAATGCTGATAAGTGTGAGGTGCTACATCTTGGCAGGACAAATCAAAATAGGACGTACATGGTAAATGGTAGGGAATTGAGGAATGCTGTGGAACAGAGGGATCTAGGAATAACTGTGCATAGTTCCCTGAAGGTGGAATCGCATGTAGATAGGGTGGTAAAGAAAGCTTTTGGTGTGCTGGCCTTTATAAATCAGAGCATTGAATATAGGAGTAGGGAAGTAATGTTAAAATTGTACAAGGCATTGGTGAGACCAATTCTGGAGAATGGTGTACAATTTTGGTTGCCTAATTATAGGAAGGATGTCAACAAAATAGAGGGAGTACAGAGGAGGTTTACTAGAATGTTGCCTGGGTTCCAGCAACTAACTTACAGAGAAAGGTTGAACAAGTTGGGCCTTTATTCTTTGCAGCGCAGAGGGTTAAGGGGGGACTTGATTGAGGTCTTTAAAATGATGAAAGGGATAGACAGAGTTGACGTGGATAAGCTTTTCCCATTGAGGGTAGGGAAGATTCAAACAAGGGGACATGACATGAGAATTAAGGGACAGAAGTTGAGGGGTAACATGAGGGGAACTTCTTTACTCAGAGAGTGGTGGCTGTGTGGAATGATCTTCCAGCAGAAGTGGTGGAGGCAGGATCGATTGTAACATTTAAAAGTAAAGTGGATAGGTTTATGCACAGGAAGGGAATTGAGGGCTATAGTCTGAGTGCAGGTAGATGGGACTAGGGGAACATAAATGGTCGGCACGGCCTGGAAGGGCCGAGAAGGCCTGTTTCCGTGCTGTAATTGTTATATGGTTATTATATATGATCCTCATTTTTGCAGGAAAAATTATCCCATATCTTAAGTTCGGGATTCCTTTTAGGATCAGTTGTGTCTTTGTAAAAAAGGGCACATTTCTTCGCCACTTCTGCTGGGTAGTCTCTAAGAATCGTACAATTTCACCTTCAAACATCAAATTGTTTGTGAATGGAATTTTTTTCATAATGTCTTCAAGAGCTGCTATGTCGTGAAGTTTCACTATAATCTGTCTTGGTGGGGCTCCTGGCCTCGAGTATGCTCTCTGAACTTGGTGTGCAACATCTACTTTTGGTTTTTCAGACAGCTTGAATACTTGTTTAAGTAAGTTGGCAGTGAAAACTCGAGGGTCCATCCAGTCTCCTTTCCTTCTCTCACTCCAACTATCCTTAAATTCTGCCGTCTTGACCGAGCTTCGAGATCGAGATCGAGATATTTGTCGGTCATTCTAGCCAGTTGCCCAGACACTCGGTCTTGATCTTCTTTCATTCTCTTCATCGCTTCAGACATATCTTTCATCGCAGTTTCAAGATCTTTAATAGCACAGCTTTGTTCTGCAGAAGTAGTGAGAACAGGCTCCAGCTTTTGATTGTAATCTCCTTCAACCCGTTCAATTTCTTCTCTTAGCTCGGTCTCTACTTTATCAATATGTTCCTGAAGAGTAGCAATTGTCTCAATAACTTACTTATTCCCGAGCTGCATACTTGTTCGGAAATCTCCTTGTGTAACAATTCAGCAAAGTCTTTTGATACATCTTCTCTAAAAGATTGGTCCTGTTCTTTTACCTTTGCTTCCATTTCAGCAATAAATCTCTGATCATCAGTTTCTTCTTCTTCAGATCCTCCTGGAGTTGTTTGAGGTGTTTTCCCCAAGTCTTTACGAGCAGTTTGGTCAGTCTTGTCGTGGGTCATTTAGGTAAATTCCGTTTTGACATTTAAAAAAGCCGATATCCCCCGTTATTTTGCGGCAATTTCTGATGATGTCACTGACGCGGCGTCAGGCGTCCCTGGTGAGTATTTTTAAATCGGTCCTGTCTTTTTTTAGAGGCTTTTTAGCGCTTTTAACGCATTTGTCGGTAGCGGAGCAGAATGCTGTGCCTCTCACTGCTGCATGGCGCCACCAGTGCAACTTCACAGGACTTTGGTCGGGCCGCATTTGGATTATTGCGTGCAGTTCTGGTCACCCCCATTACAGGATGTGGAGGCTATGGAGACGGTGCAGAGGAGGTTTACCAGAACGCTGCCTGGATCACAGAATTCCAGTTACAGGGAGAGGGTGGACAGACTTGGATTGATTTCTCTGGAACGTTGGAGGTTTAGGGGGCACCTGATAGAAATTTATGAAATTATGAGAGGCATAGATAGGGTAGACGGCCAGAACCTTTTTCCCAGGGTGGAGATGTCCAACACTAGAGAGAATAGCTCTAAGCTGAGAGGGGGAAAGTTTAATGGGGATGTGCGGGGCAGGTTTTGTACACAGAGGGTGGTGGGGGCCTGGAACACACCGCCAGGGGTGGTGGTGGAGGCAGATACGATAGTGCCGTTTAAGAGGCTTTTAGACAAGTACATGGATATGCAGGGATATTCTTGCAATTGAGGGAGTGCAGTGTAGGTTTACCAGGTTAATTCCCGGGATGGCGGGAGTGACGTGTGATGAAAGAATGTGTCGACTGGGCTTGTATTCGCTGGAATTTAGAAGGATACGAGGGGATCTCATAGAAACATATAAAATTAGTAGAGGATTGGACAGGGTAGATGCAGGAAAATGTTCCCGATGTTGGGGCAATCCAGAACTAGGGGTCACAGATTAAGAATAAGGAGTAGGGCATTTAGGACTGAGATGGGGAAAAACTTTTTCACCCAGAGAGTTGAGAATCTGTGGAATTCTCTGCCACAGAAGGTAGTGGAGGCCAATTCACTGGATGTTTTCAAGAGAATGTTGGATTTAACTCTTATGGCTAAAGGAATCAAGGGATATGGGGAGAAAGCAGGAACGGGGTACTGATTTTGGATGATCAGCCATGATCATATTGAATAGGGGTGCTGGCTGGAAGGGCGAATGGCCTACACCTGCACCTATTTTCTATGTTTCTATGATATAGATCATGTACAGGGAGAGATCAGTTTAACTTGACGTCATGTTCGGCACAGACATTGTGGGTAGAAGGGCCTGGTCCTGTGCTATACTATTCTATGCTCCCTCAAACACCACTGGTTCATGACTAAACACTAACACCTTTCTACACCCTGGCTGGAGTCACCGTGCTGAGGGGCAAGGGTTGTCTACCCCTGCTGACTCCGTAGACGATTGAGATACTTGCCCTCTGGGAGAATCATCCTGATGCACATTTCCTTGGTCTGTCCGGTCAAGTTGCCTTTCAGGACATATCCAGTGATCTTGGCCCAGCCATTGTCGGGTGATTTGATGTAACCGGAGCTCTTGCTTTGGGCCACTGGAGTGCTGGTTTGGAGACAGATATCTTGGATCTTCTGGCGAAGATGGCGGAGATGCTTGACGTCTCTCTCCATCCTGTCCACCCCGTACTGTTCCACCCGCTTCCAGAAGGACTTGTTGAAGTGGCGGTAGAGATGCCAGTCCAGGGCGTTCCAGCGCTGGAGGGTGGAGAGAAGATCAGGTGGGAGTGGGCTTCTGGTCGAGGGGTCACGGGCATTGAGCTGGAAGGACACCATGTCCTCCATGTCCCAACATAGAGCCTTCCGCAACAAGACCAGAGACTGGTCAAAGTACTCTGCCAGCAAGACCAGATGGAAGGTAGAGTCCAACTCCTTGAGGGTTTGGTCAACGTGAGGTCCTTCAGCCCCTGCCTCCGCGTCCCCACCAAGGTCGAACCACATCAGGTTGTGGGCGAGGTAGTTCTTGGTTGCTTGCGGCCTGAACTTGTGCAGCATCCTCACAAACTGAGACATGGTCTTCGCGGTACGAAAGGCCTGGGCAGCGTGGTGACAGTAGATAAACGCCGACTCTGCCGCGCTGTCTGGGTTCCGCAGGATGGTGAAGAAGAAAGAGTCGTTGCCCATCACCTTCTTCACCTGTGGATGGGGAGAGAAAGACCAACATCAGAACCCACTCACTCCCGTCCACTGGTATATACACACGAGGATATCTGTACACCAACGTGCAATGACGGAAATCGCTATCAAAATATGGAGGGGACTGGAGCCGGAGGGGACACAATTTATTGGCGGTGGCACGCGCGCATGCGCATTCACACACACATGTGCTCGATGCTTCAAAGGCTTCTGCCGTGGGCTATGTGAACAGTAATTACAGCTCAATCCAGCGCTAAATGCATGTCAACTATGTCTGTCTCGCCGGATTAACCTACAGCCCTGCCTGGACTGATGGAATACCAGTCCGGAGCCACTCAATTAAGTCCAGGCAGGGCTGTAGGTTAACCTGGCGGGACTGGCAGACTTGAGCTGGGTTTAGCGCTGACTGTGGGCCTGGGGGCATCGCACCCGTCTGACGCCCGACGTCTCTCGCCACCCCCTGGCGTGGGAGGGGTGGGGCACTCTGGTGGGGACAGGGCGGAGAGTTGCCCGGGATCGATCTTGGCTGTGGACGAGGCGCAGGTCAGTGTCTAGGGCTGCCGTTGTGACCCTGTGACCTGGGCACGTCTCCCTCCTCCAATCACAGTGGTCTATCCTCAGTCCCACCCCTCTAAACCTGGCAACATCCTCGCAAATCTTCTCTGAACTCTTTCAAGCTTGACAATATCTTTCCGATGACATGATGCCCTGAACTGAACACAATACTCCAAATGTGGTCTCACCAATGTCTTATACAACTGCAACATGACCTCTCAACATCTATGCTCAATACTCCGAATGATGCTATGAGGATGCAGGATCACTTGGACTGGTTGGGTGAGTGGGCAGATGCCTGGCAGATGCACTTTAATGTGGATAAATGTGAGGTTATCCACTTTGGTGGCAAGCACAGGAAGGCAGATGTCAAGTTAGGAAAAGGGAAAGTGCAACGAGATCTGGGTGTCCTTGTACATCAGTCACTGAAAGTAAGCATGCAGGTACCGCAGGCAATAAAGAAAGCTAATGGCATGTTGGCCTTCATAACAAGAGGAGTTGAGTATAGGAGCAAAGAGGTCCTTCTGCAGTTGTACAGGGCCCCGGTGAGACCACACCTGGAGTATTGTGTGTAGTTTTGGTCTCCAAATCTGAGGAAGAACATTATTGCTATTGAGGGAGTGCAGCGTAGGTTCACAAGGTTAATTCCCGGGATGGCGGGACTGTCATATGTTGAAAGAATGGAGCGACTGGACTTGTATACACTGGAGTTTAGAAGGATGAGAAGGGATCTTATTGAAACATGTAAGATTATTAAGGGATTGGACACGCCAGAGGCAAGAAACATGTTCCCGATGTCGGGGGGAGTCCAGAACCAGGGGCCACAGATTAAGAATAAAGGGTAGGCCATTTAGAACAGAGACGAGGAAAAACGTTTTCACCCAGAGAGTTGTGAGTCTGTGGAATTATCTGCCTCAGAAGGCAGTGGAGGCCGATTCCCTGAATGCTTTCAAGAGAGAGTTAGATAGAGATAACGGATTCAAGGGATATGGGGAAAAGGCAGGAACGGGGTACTGGTTGTGGATGATCAGCCATGATCACAGTGAATGGCGGTGCTGGCTCAAAGGTCCAAATAATCCTGCACCTATTGTCTATTTTCTATTGATGACGGTCAATGTTCCAAACGCCTTTTTGACCACCCTATCTACCTGCGATTACACCTTCAAGGAACCATGCACCTGTACTCCTAGATCCCTCTGCTCTACAACATGACCCCGAGCACTAACATTCACTGTGTAGGTCCTGCCCATGTTAGACTTCCCAAAGTGCAACACTTCACATTTCTCTGCATTAAATTCCATCAACCATTCCTGGGCCCAACTGCTCAACTGATCAAAATCCTGCTGCAATCTTTCACAACCATCTTCACCATCTGCAAAACTGCTCACATTTGTATCATCAGCAAACTTGCTAATCTTGCCCTGTGTGTTCTCATCCAAATCATTGATGTAGATGACAAACAGTAACGGGCCCAGCACCAAACCCTGAGGTACACCACTGGTCACAGGCCTCCAGTCCGAGAAACAACCTTCCACCATCACCCTCTGCTTCCTTCCATGGAGCCAGTTTGCTATCCATTCAGCTATCTCTCCTTGGATCCCATGTGATCCAACCTTACAAAGCAGCCTCACATGTCATCATGTTTATGTAGTCCAATATCACTGTGTAGGAAGGAACTACAGATGTTGGTTTAAACCGAAGGTAGACACTAAAAGCTGGAGTAACTCAGTGGGACAGGCAGCATCTCTAGAGAGAAGGAATGGGTCATTGGTAGAAAGGAGATACTCCCAGACAGAAAAGAAGGCTTTGGTTCAGGTTTCAGATCGAGACCCTTCTGCAGACTAGTCAGGGGAAAGGGAAACAAGAGATATAGACGGTGATGTAGAGAGATATAGAAAATGAATGAAAGATATGCAAAAACTCATTGCCACAGAAGGCTGTGGAAGTCAATGGATATTTTCTAAGGCAGAGTTAGATAGTTTCTTGATTAGTACGGGTGTCAAGAGGTATGGGGAGACGGCAGGAGAATGGGGTTAGGAGGGAGAGATAGATCAGCTAAAATTGAATGGCGGAGTAGACTTGATGGGCCAAATGGCCTCATTCTGTTCCTATCCCTTAAGAGACAGAGCTACCTCAGGCAGATTGAAGCGCATGTGGTTACAGATGATGTTGTATTCCTTCCACGGATTCTTTGCAAAGTCTTTGACAAAGGTGGCACTGAAGAGCTTTGGGTAGCCCAGGTGATTTTCAGTGGGCAGAGCGAAGGTGAGATTCTTGGCATCTCCGTAGCGGTACAGGAGGTTCAGCACAGTGCTGCTTGCCGTCTTATGGGTCTTCATAAACACCACATGTTTCCTGGGCGTGCAGGGAACTTCCCGAGAGAACCTGTACCTGTTCACAAACCAGAGGTCAGGTCACAGCCAACAGCACAGTTTCACACAAGTCTGATCGGTAGAACGGAGGAACAGCATCTCATATTTCAACTGATACACACAAAAAGCTGGAGTAACAGCGGGTCAGGCAGCATCTGTGGGGAACATGGATAGGTAACGTTTCACAGAGTGCTGGAGTAACTCAGCGGGTCAGGCAGCGTCTGCGGAGAACATGGATAGGTGACTTTTCACAGGGTGCTGGAACAACTCAGTGGATCAGGCAGCATTTCTTAGAACATGAATACTGTAGGAGACGTTTCACAAAGTGCTGGAGTAACTCAGTGGGTCGGGCAACATCTCTGGAGAACATGGATAGGTGACGTTTCACAGGGTGCAGGAGTAACTCGGCGGGTCAGGCAGTGTCTCTGGAGAGAAGAATGGGTGACATTTCGGGTCAATGACAATAAATTACAGTCAGTTTGGATTGGACATGTTGGTTAGCATGGAGGAGTTGGGCCGAAGGGCCTGTGTGTGCGCTGCATGGCTCTATGACTGTCAAGGCAGAGGTGAGAGGGTGACGGAGGGAAGTTGTAGTCCAGGGTTAGACTTACCAATTGACTGTAGAGAGGCTGACCAACCCAGCAACGAAGGTCAGACAGCTGGCCACCACCAGCATCAGGAACATCTTCCCACTTGGTCTTTTCAAACATGTGATCATTCCCGCTTACCTGAACAACAGGGAAACAATGTCAGGATTCACCCACACCGACCTCACAGTTAGAATACGCACAGGCCCTTCAGCACGCCCAGTCCATGCTCACCCCAATTAAACCTTCAGTCTGTAGAAGGGTCTCGACCCAAAACGTCACCCAGGTCCAGAGGAGGTTTACAAGAATGATTCCAGGAATGAGTGGGTTAACATATGATGACGTCTGACACGCTGGAATTTAGCAGGATGATAGTGGACCTATTCAACACTATCATTCCCTCAAAACCCATCCCCAAGCTCCTTGATCTTGGACTGGAGACCTCCATCTGTGGCTGGATATTCGACTTCCTGACGGGCAGGTCCCAGATGGTGAGAATTGGCAGCCACACCTCTTCCTCACTGATCCTCAATGCAGGCACACCACAGGGCTGTGTGCTCAGTCCTCTCCTGTACTCCCTGTTCACGCACGACTATACTGCTAAGCACAGCTCCAACATCACCTTAAAGTTTGCTGACGACATGACCATCCTGGGCCACATCACAGATAACAATGAGACAGCCTACAGAGAGGAGGTAAGGGCACTAAACAGCTGGTGCCAGGAAAATAATCTTTCTCTCAATGTCAGCAAAACTAAAGAGATGATCGTGGACTACAGGGGACAGCAGGGGAGTGAACACCTCCCCATCCACATCAGTGATGCTGAGGTTGAAAGGGTCAGCAGCTTCAAGTTCCTCGGTGTGCACATCAATGAGGACCTCTCCTGGACACTGGACACGGACACAATAACTAAGAAAGCCCTCCAGCGGCTCTTTTTCCTGAGAAGACTGAGGAAGTTCGGCATGAACGCCAGCATCCTCACAAATTTCTACAGTTGCACCATCACGAGTCTGCTGACGGGCTGCATCACAGTCTGGTACGGGAACTGTTCTGCCCACAGCCGCAAATCACTACAGAGAGTGGTGGAGGCTGCACAGTACATGACTGGCAACTGTCTCCCGGCCATTCAGGACATTTTCCACCGGCGGTGCCTGTGGAAGGCACACAGCATCATCAAGGACCACAGCCACCCAGCACCCAGCCTGTTACCGTCAGGCAGACGATGCAGGAGCATGGCTGCACGCACCACCAGACTTAAGAATCGTTTTTATCATCATGCCATCAGGCTTCTGAACTCATAAACACATCATATATGTTGATTATTTTATTTATTATTGTCTTTTAACTACCAATGTCACTTTTATCTTATCTTTTTAATCTTAATTTTATCCTTGTAATATCATTGCTGAGGTGACCCATTGTCTTGTCAAACACATTTCATTGTACCGTTGACCCTGTGCTAACCTACATATGACAAATAAAACTGAACTGAACTGAACCTCATTGAAACGTACAGAATAATGAAAGGCATAGATAGAGTGGATGTGGAGATGATGTTTCCACTGGTGGGAGAGTCTAGGACCAGAGGTCACAGCCTCAGAATTAAAGTGTGTTCTTTTGGAAATAGATGAGGAGGAATTTCTTTAGTCAGAGGGTAGTTAATCTGTGGAACTCATTGCCACAGAGGGCGGTGGAGGCAAAGACAGTGGATATTTTTAAGGCTGAGATGGACAAATTCTTGATTAGAATGGGTGTCAAGGGTTATGGGGAGAAGGCAGGAAAATAGGATTAGGAGGCAGAGATCAGCCATGATTGAATGGCAGAGTAGTCTTGAAGGGCCAAATGGCATCATTCTACTATAACTTGAGAACTTGTGAATCAGTCTGAAGAAGGGTCCTGACCCGAATGTCACCTATCCATGATCTCCAGAGATGCTGCCTGACCCGCTGAGTTACTCCAGCACTCTGTGTCTGTCTGCATGTTTTTCTGGGGAAGTAGCAGGCACTATTATATTGGTTCAGTGCCCCTGGGTGTGGGTACAATATTAACATTCTCAAAAAGTGGAATAACAACCTGTGCTTCTCTTTGTCAGATGAATATATTAATAACCTGACATTGTCTCCCATTGTCTCTCTGCCATAGATGCTGCAGCACCCGCTGAGTTTCTCCAGCACTTTTGTCTACCATTGCTTCCCTTAATCGTCCTGCACTCCAATTAGCAGAGTCCAAGTCGGATCAAACCCTCGAATCCTGCAACATCCACGTAAACATTCTCTGCACCCTCTCCACCCTCTTGCATTCCTGTGTGTTGTGATTTAAAGACACAGTGTGGAAACAGGCCCTTCAGCCTATCGGGTCCGTGCCGACTGTTGATCACTAGTTCTATGTTATCCCATTATCTCATCCACTCCCTGCACACGAGGGGGACAATTAACTTACAAACCCGCGAGTCTGTGGGATGTGGATGGACTGCCCCTACCCCTCCCCCTCCCTCTCTACCACCCCACTCTTCCCCCTCCCCCCTACCCCATCTCCCTCCTCCCCTCCCTCCCCCTCCCCCACATCTCTCACCCTTCCCCACCCCTCTCTCCTCCCCAACCCCTCTCTCCTCCTCCTGTCCATCTCCCTCTCCTCACCCCTCTCCCTCTCCTCCCCTCCTCCTCCCACTCCATCCCTCTCTCCCACACCCCCTTCCCTCTCCCCCACCCCCTCTCTCCCCCCACCCACTCTTCCCCCTCCCTCCACACTCTTCCCCCTCTCTCCCCTACCCCATCTCCCCCTCCCCTCCGTCCCCCCTCTCCAACACCTCTCTCTCCCTCCCCTCTCTCACACCTCTCTCCATCCCCCTCCATCCCTCTCTCCCACACCCCCTTCCTTCTCCCCCACCCCCTCCCCTCTCTCTCTCCCACTTCCACCACTCTCCCCTACACCTCTCGCCCTCCCTCCCTCCCCACTTCCACTTCTCTCTCCCCCATCCCCCACCTCCCCATCTCCCTCCCCCACCCCTCTCTCCCCCTCCCTTCCCCACTCCCTCCCCACTCTTCGCCCGCTCTCCGCTCTCCCCCTCCCTCCCCACTCTTCCCCCTCCCCCTACCACTCCCCCCCTCCCTCCACACTATTCCCTCTATCTCCCCTACCCCTCTCCCCCTCTCTCCACACTCTTCCCCTCCCTCCCCTTCTCCTCCCTCTCTCCTCCCCTCCCTCACCCCTCTCACCCCTCCCTGAACCCTCTCACACCCTTCCCCACCCCCCTCTCCTCCTTTCTCTCTCCATCACCCTCTCTCCCCACCCCTCCCACCCCCTCTCTCCCCCACCCCTCTTCACCCCCATCTCCCCCCCACCCCCTTCCCCTCACTCTTGCATAACTCCCTGCTACCCCTCTCCCTCCCTCCCCCACTCTTCCATCTCTCCCTCCCCTTGCCCTCCCCTTCCTCTCTCTCTCCCCCTCCTCGCTCACCCCCTCTCTCTCCCCACCTCTCTCCCTCTCCTCCTCCTCTCTCTCCCCCTCCACTCTCTCTCCACCTCTCCCCTACCCCGCTTCTTCCCCCTTTCCTCTCCCCTTCTTCCTAACCCCTCTCCTCTCACCTTCCCCTCTCCTCTCCCCTTCCCCTTTCCCCACCCCTCTCCCACCCTCAGGGACATGCTGCCCCCCCCCCCCCCCAACCGCACGTTGGGGGAACAGAACCGACGGGTCTGCACTTGGTCTAGTAACATTTAAAAGACACTTGGACAGCTACATGGATAGGACAGGTGTAGAGGGATATGGGCCAAACACAGGCAGGTGGGACTAGTGTAGACGGGACAGGTTGGTTGATGTGGGCAACTTGGGTTGAAGGGCCTGTTTCCACACTGTGACTCGATGACTCGGTCACTCTGTGACTCTATGACCTAGATCTTATCTTTGCCGCTTGCTTGCAGCCCTGTGTCAGAGCGTGCCACTCGGCAAGAGTTTAGTTTAGTTTAAACATAGAAAATAGGTGCAGGAGGCGGCCATTCAGCCCTTCGAGCCAGCACCGCCATTCATTGTGATCACGGCTGATCGTCCGCTATCAATAACCCGTGCCTGCCTTCTCCCCATATCCCTTGACTCCACTAGCCCCTAGAGCTCTATCCAACTCTCTCTTAAATCCATCCAGTGATTTGGCCTCCACTGCCCTCTGTTTTTTTGGTTTTTTTAATTTTAATCAAAATATTTATTCAATTATTAAAAAATAATATATACAGTACAATAAAAGAAGCCAGAACCCACCGCCATAATACAATTACGACATATATCCATAATGAACTATTATACAGCTATGATACAATCCTTATGGAGGATACATTCAACACCCTGCGGTGCCCAGCAGTCGCGGAACTCCCTCAGGGTGCCCGTGAACAGGGCGTATTCCCGCTCAAACCGCACCCGGGCATGGACGTATCCCCGGAAAAGGGGCAAGCAGCCGGCTCGGGTAAAGCCCTCCACTGCCTGGCGCCTTGACTCGTGGATGGCCAGCTTGGCCAGGCCCTGGGGCAACCCAACCAGGACTTCAGCCCTACCCTCTCCCCTACGCACAGGGTGTCCAAAGATGAGG
This sequence comes from Raja brachyura, assembly GCA_963514005.1. The sequence continues at coordinate 12,336,768 of OY740788.1, forward strand.
ATGGTAGGTGAAAAATGCAGCCAGAAGGCAAGGAGCAGCCCCTTTAGGTATTGGAACAGTGGCTGCAGCCTCACGCACTCCATGTACACGTGGTACACGGGCTCGTCCAGCCCGCAAAAATGGCATGGGGCTGGCGAGTCTGTGAACCGCGAATGAAACCGGTTGCAGGGAACACCTCGGTGCAATACCCTCCACCCCAGGTCCCCAATGTAGAGGGGGAGAATCCCTGCATAGAGGGACCCCCACCGGGGGCTCCCCTCACGACCGGAAGGCAACATCGACCGCCACTTAGTGTCTGGACGGCGAGGAAGTGCAGGGTGTGGAGGAGGAGCCCATACAGGACACGCTTCCCTGCATCTCGTAGGGAGTCGAGGAAAGGCGGCTCAAATTGGGTGGGACCGGCTTCCGAGAAGGATTACGGCACGTGGGTCCGAGGAATACTTCCGGCTGAGCGGGGGTTTGCTCAACCACAGGTTGCCCTGAGTACAGGTATCTCTGCACGGTCCTGAGGCGGAGAGCCGCCAACTTGGTGCAAATGCACACCAACGACTGACCACCCTCCTCGATCGGGAGACTCAGGTCCGCTGCAGAGACCCAGTGCTCTCCGTTGCCCCAGAACTAGTCCACCAACTTCTTCTGGATGATCCCAGCAAAGGTGGCTGTTGGGACCAATGTGGTCAATCTGTACCAGAGCATGGAGGCCACGAGTTGGTTAATGACCAACACCCTGAACTGTACGAAAGCACTCTGTAGAGACCCGCCCAGCGCCCCAGCCGGGTGACGACTTTTGTCTCCAGCTCCTGGCCCCAACACCGAGCCTTGCGGCACTTCACTCGCCACTGCCTGCCATTCTGAAAAGGACCCGTTCACTCCTATTCTCTGCTTCCGGTCTGCCAACCAATTTTCTATCCATGTCAACACCCTGCCACCAATACCATCTGCTCTAATTTTAGTCACCAGTGTCCCGTGTGGGACCTTATCAAAGGCTTTCTGAAAGTCTAGATACACTGCATCCACTGGCACCCCTTCATCCATTTTACTTATCACATCCTTTAAAATTCCAGAAGATTAGTCAACCATGATTTCCCTTTCATAAATACGTTTTCTGTAGTTTAGAGAAACAGCGCGGAAACAGGCCCTTCGGGTCTGTGCCAACCAGCGATCCCTGCACATTAACATTATCCTACACACACTAGAGACAATTTTTACATTTACCGAGCCAGTTTACCTACATACCTGTAGGTCTTTGGACCTCAGAAAGGTGTCTGCTGAATCAGTTAATCTGTTCCCTTGTTCAGGTGAAATGAAAGCTTGAGCTCCGAGCTGGAGACCGCGGTGTGAATGAGCAGTGACTGCGCGTGGGAGCTTCTACGAAGTTGGTGCTGGTGACTCTAACAGTGGGAACGAGGCAGTTACAGAGATCTCTATCTGAATCATCACCTGGTGGCTTCCTTCCAAATGCCTGAACAAGCAAAGGAGTATGGCAGGGCCGCCTACAATGGGTGAAAGTTGGGAGTGAGAAATTGCGAGAGACCAAGCCCAAGGGAGCGTAGCAACTGAGGGTGTGAGAGGGGGGTGTCTTACCTACCAACATGCATACATTATTATATTACAGTTAATATGTACCGAGGGCAAATTTTTGTTCCAATGCTCCCCATTCCCAATTACTTTTACATTGAAGTGATTGAAATCCAAGTGAAGTTTAAATGGCATCAAAAAAATAAAACCTTCGGAATGGAGGATATTCATTACGTGGTTGGTTGGAGTCAGTATCAGCACAATTACTATATTAAACTTTGAATCTTCAGATGTCCTGGTCCAAGCTAAAACTAAAGACAAATAAGAACCATTTCCTCACACGTTCCCCTGCAAGTATCTCTGTCACTCCTTTAAAATATGCCCCTTCTTTGAACAAGCTCTTAAACATCGCATCTGAATCAGTTTCTATCTGATTACACTCCTTGAGGATGTTCATCCACGTGTTCAATTGATAAAACAACGAGAATGGGGACATTTCTATTCAACCTGTCAAAGGAATTGGGGGGGTTTAGAAATAGTCAGTGAGGTAATAGTTGAGTGGCAAATGACAATAGTGCTACCTTCCCAATATTTAACTGAAGGAAATAATGGGTTATCAGGGCTGTATGTTGTGTCAGACAGCCAGGCACCTTGCATGTCATTTTAATATTACACTTATCTCATCCGTCTGGATATTCCGGATTTATAAATGACCACACTTTTCCACACAAAGGGTGATGGGTGTATGGAACAAGCTACCAGAGGAGATAGTTGAGGCAGGGACAATCACAACTTTTAAGAAACAGTTAGACTGACACATGATTAAAACAGGTTTGGTGAGATATGGACAAAAAGCAGGAGGTGTAGCTGGGACATGTTGGCGGGTGTGGGCAAGTTGCGCTGAAGGGCCTGTTTTCACACTGTATCGCTCTACATTATACCTCCACCATGCATGAATGCTTCAAAATCAAGTGATCGAGTTTCATTGCCATACACTCAAGCATAGAAACATGCAAAATAGGTGCAGGAATAGGACATTCAGCCCTTCGAGCCCGCAGTGATCTTGAGGAATAGGCCATTCGGCCATTCGAGTCATATGATCATGGCTGTTCATCTAAAATCAGTATCTCATTCATGTTTTTTCCCTATATCCCTTGATTTTGCTAACCCCAAGAGCTAAATGTAACTCTCTCTTGAAAACATCCAGTGAGTTGGCCTCCACTGCCTTCGGTGGCAGAGGTTCCACAGATTCACAACTCCCTGGGTGAAGAAAGTTTGCCCTCATCTCAGTCCTAACTGGCCTACCCTTTATTCTTAATCTGGTTCTGAACTCCCCCAACAACGGGAACATTTTTCCTGCAGTTACAGTAAGTGAAAATCTAGCAGGCTAGCAGGATGCTTTCTCTAACCAGCCCCATTTGAAGGCCACTATCTTCCACCGCTTCTACCCAGTGCGTCTTACTTACTTACTTCTTGTTGTCCTCCAGGATGCACCGAGCCGCAGCCTAATCCATGCCGGTCATCAGGTCGAATTCGGCACAGAGAGACTGGCACAACGGCAACGGCACAACGCTTCTGACGCCTCTGATGGTCCTTGAGTCTTGCTCCGAGGCTGCTCCATGGCCGGAGCTGCAGCGAGCGACTTGCATGCCCGGCAAACACTCGCCAGCCCGGCAAACACTCGCCAGCCCGGCAAACACTCGCCAGCCCCGGCTCCACGTCCGCATCTGCCCCCGCCACTGCTTCCATGTCCATCCCTCCCTCAGCCCTGGCTCTCCAACACCCGCAGCCCATGCAGTTGATATGAGTTATGAAATTCTCGTTGATCACAGAATTTCTCACGATAGAGCATGAAAAATTGGTGATCAGTGTGAGAATTTGGCGAAATGCGTGAGTCTCACGCTCAATGCGTGAGAGTTGGCAGCCCTGGCTAATGGCATGTTGGCCTTCATAATGAGAGAATTTGAACATAGGAATAAAAGGGTCCTTCTGCAGTTGTACAGGGCCCAGGTGAGACCACATCTGAAGTATTGTGTGCAGTTTTGGTCTCCTAATTTGAGGAAGGGCATCCTTGCTATGGAGGCAGTGCAGCATGGTTTCGCGAGGTTAATCCCCGAGATGGCGGGACTGTCACATGAGGAAAGTTTGGAATACTGGGCTTGTATTCACTGGAATTTAGAAGGATGAGAAGGGATCTTATAGAAAGATATGAAATAGTAAGATTAAATAGTAAGAGAACTTACCATTTTGAAGTTTGATCTTGATTTTATGAGGAGTTACGTTAGTGATGACGTGAAGAGCCCCGCCAGTTCGCATGCGCGTCAATCTTCAAAGCAGCGGTATGAAATCACAAATAACAAAAATCGAAGTTAACATAGTAAGATTAGCAACCTGACAACTACCAGATTGCCTTTTATGAGAGAGGGTTGGGCATGGAGGGCACGTAATCACCAACGTTACTCCTCATAAAATCAAGATCAAACTTCAAACTGGTAAGTTCTCGTTTAATCTTACTATTTTACTTCGGAGTCACGTGATTGATTCCGTGAAGGGTTCAAAGCCCTGTGATGTCATGTTGCAGATCCAAATCTCGGCGACTCACTGCATCGATTGACTCAGGATGAGTGAATAATCAAAAAATGCATTAAGCATGACATTGATTCAAATGTATTAATAGTTTACGTTAATAAAGAAATCAATAGCAACCCCTTTATCTCAGGGGAGGCTAAAGTGGACGCAAAACAGAATGGGCAAAAAGCCCAGGTCAGTAACCAGCCTCTGGTAAAAAAAAAAAAAATTCAGTTGACCATCCTGCGGTCACGAAGATATGGTCGATGGGAACGTCCATTGGCCTGGCCGCTGATGTTGATGCTGCCCTGGTGGAATGAGATGTACAATTGTCAGTGTTAATACTTGCATAAACCAGAACCTGCTGCAGCCACCTTGAAATAGCCTGAACCGAACTTTCCTTGTGTGGTTGTTTGTCACTTAATAAACAATGCTGATTCCACACTTCTTAGGATTCTGGTGGCCTTGATATAATATAGCAAGCCTGCCCTCCCACATCCACGTGAGTCCGTGGGGTATCCGAAAAGTGATCTTAAATCATGCCACCCCTGGTCTGCTCTGCTTGTGTAGATCAGAATGTAAAATGTAATGGCACCTGCAGCCAATTCCATTCTATCTAGCCACAGCGTTTGCAATGTTTGCCCTCGTTGTGCTGATACTAGTGTCATGACTAAGGATGTAGCTGGAACCCCCTGGTGAAGTTTTGTTAAGACATTTTCAATATCCAAACTGCATATACTTGTAATGGGAGAACTGGTGTCAAGATCTCTTTTACAACTCGATATCCGGGGTTGAACCCGACAGAGTGGTTCCCGTTTGCTGCAGCTGTAGTGGCTCTATAACTGAATTATTGTCAAAGACCATTTAAGAATGAACTGGAAGACGTCAGTAATCTGTACCGTATTAAACAAAACCACTTCCAAACCCCTCAATAGGAATGTACTGCTTTTTTGGTGCTATCCCTGCAGTCTGCAGTGAGCACATCCATGGATTGATGTGACAACCTAAGCCGTAAGACAGTCCATTCAGAATGTGTAAGTCAATAATTGTTTTATTATGCAGCGGCCAGTTTCCTGACAACAGTTTGAACCAGCAAAGTTTTTTTTTAGAATAACCATATACGGTTGTATTATTATGCCTGACGAAAGCAGGCAACATAGCTGCTTAGCCAGTCAGACAGTATGAAAACCTGAAGCCAGGTCTTGCTGACTGTTTCAAGACCCAACTAATGAGGCAAAATGGAGGAAGACATAAAAGAACATTCCTCCTTTTTGAAGCGAGAATGTATTTCTCTGCACTGTTCTGCCACATATTTTTGCAATCAGTGAATAAACATGAAACCAACATGTTGATATTTAATGTACCATTGCACCATACTTTCAGAATATTTTGAGATCCAATAGCTATTCTGTGCTGTCATCGATCTGAACTTGATGATACACCAGTGGCAAAGGAGATTAGGTAATTATTACAGGATACTTTTACTCGATTGCTATGTGGCTAACATATGCCACCACCGTAGTGTAGCAACTTGAAGTTGAGCATGTACATTATGTATATTCGCTCAATAGCCGTTTACCCATGGGGTGCATCTAGTGTATATATTTAGTTGATACCAACAACTGAAGAATTGGCAACTCATGCAAATCTCCGCTATCTCCAACTAGAGATGGTATTAGGAACTTTTCACCTTAGAGCTCTTGGCATCAGTTTGTAATAACTGAATTCGACTGACCAAACTATTGGAGCAATGCTGAATACTGTTTTTTCATCATTGTGACGGAGGTAGCTTCAGCTGACAATAGTATAAGGTTGTTAACAATAATCTACATGTCCTTTGAGATGTCGCTATTTTGCACGATATCAGTTCCTCGATTTGCACAGCTGAACCATAGCCACTATATTGCCAATTACTCTTGATGAAATAGGTCAGTTTTATAACAGGTTGCTATTAACTCCAATCTCTTGCCACAGGGCGGAGTCATAGGCTAATTAATAGTTAAAGGTACATCCCAATGACCAACAAACAGTTTATCCCATTAAGCAATGTTTTACTGTTATTAGTACAGTTATATTGTCTTTGATAACCTCTGTCATGGGAACTGCATAGAATGGATCTTTGAGACCCTTACGAATCTGTTGTTAGTCAGGAAAAAAGTTTTTATATTCGGAAAGTTCATCTGCCCGACACGGTCCATTTTTCATAATGAACAGGCCACCATGCCATTATTCCATGGGTGCTTTGCACGACAACTCTGGCCCGATTTCCGAGCCTATCTTGAAAGACTACCCTGGCCATAATCCGAAAATTTGCTTGGAATGCTAGTACTGTGCCTCTAAGCAGATGTTTTTATCCTTTGTGTGTTGTACAAACAAGTGTAAATATTACAACTTGTGAGTGGTCCACTTACCCATGTTTCGGAAGTGCCAGACCCACCTTGTTGAGTAGGGTTGGTAGGGTGCGTGGAACTTCTGCCCAGCTGTCATGCTGCCCCCAACTCCAGTGAACCGCCTACTGCCGATGAGCGCCTGGGGTGCGTTCTGAAACGATGAACCTTTGCCCACCGTCGGCCTTAATTGATCCGTCTGCCAGGATTTCTCCCCTGTTGAATAGGCCTTACCTAAATAACAGATTCGGCGGCTGGCTCTCTCATCCCCTTGTTCACTGCCGGCATATATGTGCTCCAGTATGTTCCATCGACCTCTTTAGAGACTGGAGGCAGTTATATCTTCACCTTTCGCACTCCCCTCCTCAGAGAGGGTGATTCGTAGGCAGCCCTAAACAGGCGCTGCCGCAGGATACCTACGCTGATATGACCCCATATGGGCATAGCAGACATATATGTTACCTTGAGCAACCCTGTCCCAGGCGTTGCCGGCGCCGCCTCTTGTAGAGGCCGACGCTTTTTCACATAAAGCAGCCCTATCCCAGACGCTGCTGGCAGGCAATCCTGAAGGCCGGCACTGTCACACATGAAGCAGCCCTGTCCCAGGCGCTGCTGGTGCGGCTCTCCCGTAGGCCGGCGCTTTCACACATGAAGCAGCCCTGTGCCAGGCACTGCTGGCGTGGCCTGTCCCATAGGCCCGCGCTATTACTGTGTAGTCTAACTAATTAAAATTGGTTGTATAGAGATTCACCTGTAAAGGGTTAAAAAGCATTATAGTATACATGCAAATTCTGCCCTTATCATTAGAGAGTAACCCTTGCAGCCCGACTCACCTGAGTCCAATAGGGCTGAACGAGTTCTCTCTTCCACCAATTTTACTCCCTGCCTGGGGACCAACATGTCTGTGAGCCGCTGACCACACTGTCAGCGACTCTAGCGTTACTTACTTGCCACTCCAGGGCATCCCCGCAGGCTGGAAGCCACTGACTGCCTTGCCATTGGCTGCTTATCTCAAAACCCGATCTTTTACCGGCTATCCGCTTCCGCGGTCGGACCGGGGTTTCGCCACTCGTAGCCGGCTCACTCGTCGGGCTCTGCAAAGGTCTGGCAGGAAACCTCTGTGAAGAGAGGTTCCTGCTTACAAAGGTACAGGTACAAAGGTATTTATTGGTCATGTATACCAATTGGTGTAGTGAAATGTTTCTTGCCAATGCAGCACATAAAAAAGAATACAGACATAACAATAATAAAGAGATTTTAAACACAAAAAACAATCCCCCCTCAATGGTTCCCATTATGAGGGAAGGCACAATGTCCAGTCCCCATCCCATGTCCTCCCATAGTCAGGCCTATTGAGGCCTCCGCAGTCACCTTCACGGAGGCCCAATGTTCCAGGCTGTTCTCGCCGGGTGATGGTGCCCCGGCGTCGGGAGAATCCTCTCAGCGGCTTGGGACACCTGGAACGGCCGCTTCCTTACCGGAGTCCGCGGCTTCCGAAGCCGACAGGCCACGCTGAATGGAACTCCCTCACTGGCTCCCGATATTGAAGTCAGCGCCGCCGTCCGCAGCTGACGCTCCACAGACACGCAGCTCCGAGATTTTTTTTTTGTCGGCGGTTTCAGCTCACCGGAGCTCCAGCACGGCGACCCAGGCAAAGCATCGCCCGCTCCGCCCCACGATGGTGCTCCAGCACTGCGCCGCTGCCGAAGCCGAGGTTCTGGGCGGTCTCCTCAAGAAACGCCACTCCAGGCCCGCTGGTAGGCAGCGAGGACGGGTCGAAGATGCAGCCCGGAGAAAAGCTGCCTCTCCGATCACGTAGGGACCAGGAAAAGTAGTTTCCTCCACCCCACCCCCCACATAAAAAAGAAAAGGGTCCAAACAAAATACTTTAACTCATTAAAAATTTAAAAAAGAGTGAAACACAGACAGCTGCAGGCTGGGCAGCCATACCACACAGGACGGCGCCCCCTATCAAGGACAAATCCTTGAACAAAACTTGAACAAAAACCCCTGGTAAGTAAAAGAAACTTACCTTCTAGATTTAACACCGCTGGCAGGAGCGATGCCCTGCCAGTCCGTTGCTTGCGCCAATGAGGCTGACGTAACTGACATGCATGCGAACTGGCGGGATTCTTCACGTAACCACTCACGTGACTCCGAAGTAATATTACTAGACTAAGTGTTCACATGGAACGTTATACTCCACCTCTCCACCAATTCCAATATTGGTGGCCAATGGGGGAGGGGGGGGGGGGCTTTCCGGAGTGCTAATATAGTGTTGGACATTGTGGGCCGATTGGATTCTTGGGCTGGCAGCCCAGTCACTCGGGCCTGGTGGGCTGGCAGCTCAGTCACTCCGGCCTGGTGGGCTGGCAGCTCAGTCACTCAGGCCTGGTGGGCTGGCAGCTCAGTAACTCAGGCCTGGTGGGCTGGCAGCTCAGTCACTCAGGCCTGGTGGGATGGCAGCTCAGTCACTCAGGCCTGGTGGGCTGGCAGCCCAGTCATTCAGGCCTGGTGGGCTGGCAGCTCAGAAACTGCCAGAAATTCTGTCCAAAACAGGTGAGAGACTCTGTGAGAGAGGAGGGAGATAGTGGAGAATCAATTTTAGACATTTTTCATCTTTTTCTGCACATTACAGCAATGTTCAGGAAAGTCTATCCTGGCCTTGATCTCACAGGGAGCCAATGAAGGGAGGGAGAAACATACCAGGGTGAGGTTTCATACTTGCAGGGGGGGGATAGTTACTGATGGGCTGAAGAGACTCCTCCTGGGCTAGTATGGGCTTGATGGGCCGAAGGGGCATGCTTAAAAAAAATCTGATTGAAATCTCAGTGAAAGGTACTTTTTCTGGACTTGCCTGGCACAAGCCTGACACAAGCCTTTTGAGCCAAAATGCTCCTCCTCAGCTAATACAGGCATTTCGGGCAAAAGGGACTAGTTTCTCAGCTAATAGTGGCCTTGTGGGCCGAAATTAATGGATTAGGCATGCCAAACAACTCATTTCATTTCATTTCAATTTCAATTTCAGGCACAGGTCAGGCCAAACAGCTCAATGCATTTTCATTTAATTTCCATTTCTATTGCACTTTCAAGCAGGGCAGGCCGAACAGCTCATTGCATTTTCATTTCATTTCCATTGCCATTGCAGTTTCAAGCACAGGGCAGGCCAAACAACTCACTGCATTTTAATTTCACTTCCATTGCCATTGCAGTTTCAAGCACAGGGCAGGCCCAACAGCTCACTGCTTTTTCATTTCACTTTCATTGCCATTGCAGTTTCAAGCACAGGGCAGGTCAAGCCAAACAGCTGATTGCATTTTCATTTCATTTCCATTGCCATTGCAGTTTCAAGCACAGGGCAGGCCAAGCTAAACAGCTGATTGCATTTTCATTTCATTTCCATTGTCATTGCAGTTTCAAGCACAGGGCAGGCCAAGCTAAACAGCTCATTGCATTTTCATTTCATTTCCATTGCCATTGCAGTTTCAAGCACAGGGCAGGCCAAGCTAAGCAGCTGATTGCATTTTCATTTAATTTCCATTGCCATTGCAGCTTCAAGCACAGGGCAGGCCACGCCTAACAGCTGGTTGCATTTTCATTTCATTTCCATTGCCATTGCAGTTTCAAGCATAGGGCAGGCCAAGCCAAGCAGCTGATTACATTTTCATTTCATTTCCATTGCCATTGCAGTTTTAAGCACAGGGCAGGCCAAGCCAAACAGCTCATTGCATTTTCATTTAATTTCCATCGCCATTGTAGTTTCAAGCACAGGGCAGGCCAAGTCAAACAGCTCATTGCAATTTCATTTAATTTCCATTGCAGTTTCAAGCACAGGCCAGGCCAAGCTAAACAGCTCATTCTATTTTCATTGCATTTCCAATGCTGTTGTAGTTTCAAGCACAGGGCAGGTCAAGCCAAACAGCTCATTGTATTTTCATTTAATTTCCATTGCCATTGCAGTTTCAAGCACAGGGCAGGCCAAGCCAAACAGCTAATTGCATTTTCATCTTGTTTCCATTGCCATTGCAGTTTCAAACACAGGGGAGGCCAAGCCAAACAACTCATTGCATTTTCATTCCATTTCCATTGCCATTGCAGTTTCAAGCAGAGGGCAGGCCAAGCCAAACAACTCATTGCATTTTTATTTCATTTTGATTGCCATTTCAGTTTCCAGCATAGGGCAGGCCAAGCCGAACAGCTGATTGCACTTTCATTTCATTTCCATTACCATTGCAGTTTCAAGCATCGGGCAGGCAAAGGCAAACAGCTGATTGCATTTTCATTTCATTTGCATTGCCATTGCAGTTTCAAGCACATGGCAGGTCAAGCCAAACAACTCATTGCATTTTCATAGAAACATAGAAAATAGGTGCAAGAGGAGGCCATTCGGCACTTCGAGCCAGCACCGCCATTCATTGTGATCATGGCTGATCGTCCCCTATCAATAACCCGTGCCTGCCTTCTCCCCATATCCATTGACGCCACTAGCCCCTAGAGCTCTATCTAACTCTCTCTTAAATCCATCCAGTGATTTGGCCTCCACTGCCCTCTGTGGCAGGGAATTCCATAAATTCACAACTCTCTGGGTGAAAACGTTTTTTTCTTACCTCAATCTTAAATGACCTCCCCTTTATTCTAAGACTGTGGCCGCTGGTTCTGGACTCGCCCAACATTGGGGACATTTTTCCTGCATCTAGCTTGTCCAGTCCTTTTATAATTTTATATGTTTCTATAATATCCCCCCTCATCCTTCTAAACTCCAGTGAATACAAGCCTAGTCTTTTCAATCTTTCCTCATATGACAGTCCCACCATCCTAGTGAACCTATGCTGCACTGCCTCAATCACAAGGATGTCCTTCCTCAAATTCCATGAGCTTTCTTCACTGCCTGCTGTACCTGCATGCCAACTTTCAGTGACCGGTGTACAAGGACACCCAGGTCTCGCTGTACCTCTCCCTTACCTAACCTAACCCCATTGAGATAATAGTCTGCCCCCTTGTTTTTGCCACCAAAGTGAATAACCTTACATTTATCTATATTATACTGCATCTGCCACGCATCTGCCCACTCACTCAACCTGTCCAGGTCATCCTGCAACCTCCTAACATCCTCTTCACAGCTCACACTGCCACCCAGCTTTGTGTCATCCGCAAACTTGCTAGTGTTCCTCCTAATTCCCTCTACCAAATCATTAATATATGTGGTAAACAGTCGAGGCCCCAACACCGAGCCTTGCGGAACTCCACTCGCCACTGCCTGCCATTCTGAAAAGTACCTGTTCACTCCTACTCTTTGCTTCCGGTCTGACAACCAATTTTCTATCCATGTCAACACCCTACCCCCAATACCATGTGCTCTAATTTTAGTCACCAGTCTCCCATGTGGGACCTTATCAAAGGCTTTCTGAAAGTCTAGATATACTACATCCACTGGCACCCCTTCATCCATTTTACTTGTCACATCCTCAAAAAATTCCAGAAGATTAGTCAAGCATGATTTCCCTTTCATAAATCCATGTTGACTTGGACTAATCCTTCTACTGCTATCTAAATGCCCCATTATTACCTCTTTAATAATTGACTCCAGCATCTTTCCCACCACCGAAGTCAGGTTAACTGGTCTGTAATTCCCCGTTTATCTCTTCTCGCTCCTTTCTTGAAAAGTGGGATAACATTAGCTATTCTCCAATCCACAGGAACTGATCCTGAATCTATTGGACATTGGAAAATTATCACCAATGCGTCCACTATTTCTAGAGCCACTTCCCTGAGGACCCTGGCTTGCAGACCATCAGGCCCAGGGGATTTATCATCCTTCAGTCCCATTAGCTTACCCAATACTATTTCCCGCCCTAATGAAAATTTCTTTCAGTTCCCCTACCCCCTCAGATCCTCTGTCCTCTAGTACATCTGGGAGATTGATTGTGTCTTCCTTAGTGAAGACAGATCCGAAGTACCTATTCAACTCTTCTGCCATTTCCTTGTTGCCCATAATAATTTCACCCGTGTCTGCCTTCAAGGGACCCACATTTGACTTTGCTACTCTTTTTCCCTTAACATATCCAAAGCAGCTTTTACTGTACTTCTTCATATTCCTGGCCAGCTTCCCTTCGTACTTCATCTTTTCAGCCCGTATTGCCCGTTTTGGTTCCTTCTGTTGTCTTATGAAAGTTTCCCGATCCTCTGGCTTCCGGCTACTCTTTGCTGTGTTTTACATCTTTTCTTTTGGTTTTATTCTATCCCTAACTTCTCTTGTCAGCCACGGTTGCCTCCTACTCCCCTTAGAATCTTTCTTCCTTTTTGGAATGAAATGATCCTGCGTCTTCTGGATTATGCCCAGAAATTCCTACCATTGCTGTTCCACCGTCATTCCTGCTAGGATCCCTTTCCAGTCTACCTTGGCCAGCTCTCCGCTCATGCCTTCATAGTCCCCTTTGTTCAATTGCATCACTGACACTTTTGATTTAACGTACTCCTTCTCAAATTACAGATTAAAACTAACCATATTATGATCACTACCTCCAAGCGGTTCCTTTGCCTCGAGTTCTCTTATCATATCTGGTTCATTGGACAACACTAAATCCAGAATTGCCTTTTCTCTGGTCGGCTCCATTACAAGCTGCTCTAAGAATCCATCTCAGAGGCAATCTACAAACTCTCTTTCTTGGGGTCCTGAACCAACCTAATTTTCCCTGTCTCCCTGCATATTGAAATCCCCCATCACCACAGTGGCATTACCTTTGTTACATGCCAGTTTTAACTCCTGCTGCAACTTACACCCTACATCCGGGCTACTATTTGGGGGTCTGTAGATAACACAAATTAGTGCCTTCTCGCTTTTACAATTCCTCAACTCAATCCACAGTGACTATACCTCGTCAGTTCCTATGTCTTCCCTCGCAAGGGACTGAATTCCATCCCTCACCAGCAGAGCTACCCCCCCCTCCTCTGCCCACCTGCCTGTCCTTTCTATAGGGTTACACAAAAAGCTGGAGAAACTCAGCGAGTGCAGCAGCATCTAAAGAGCGAAGGAGATAGGCGACATTTCGGGTCGAGACCCTTCTTCAGACTGGTCAGGGATCAGGGAAACGAGAAATATAGACAGTGATGTGGAGCGATAAAGAACAATGAATGAAAGATATGCAAAAAAGTATTGATGATAAAGGAAACAGGCCATTGTAAGCTGTTTGTAGTGTGAAAATGAGAAGCTAGTGCGACTTGGGTGGGGGGGGGGGAGATGGAGAAGGAATGTCAGGGCCCGAGGGCTGAGGGATAGGTGGGGAGGGGGAGGAGACAGTCTGGGTTAACAGAATTGAGAAAATTCAATGTTTAAGCCCAGAGGATGCAGACTCCCCAAGCGGAATATGAGGTGCTGTCCCTCCAACTTGCGATGTTGCTCACTCTGGCCGTGGAGGAGGCCCAGGACCGAGAGGTCGGATACAGAATGGGAGGGGGAGTTGAAGTGCTGAGCCACCGGGAGGTCGGGTTGGTTATTGCGGACCGAGCGGAGGTGTCCTTTCTATAGGATGTATGACCCTGAATATTGTTCCCAGGCCCGATCCTCCTGCAGTCATGTCTCAGTAATCCCCACAATGTCATATCTACCAACCTCTAGCTGAGCCTCAAGCTCATCTACTTTACTTCTTATATTTCGCACATTCATATACAATACTTTGAATTCCTTACGCATCTCACCTTTCACATCGATTCCTATTACACTTGGCCATACTCTCCTATCCCTTTGTGAGCTTCCTTTCCCGTTAATTCTTGGGTCATTAGGCATCCCTTTACTCTCTTTCCCTTTAACTCCATCCCATTTGACACCCCACCCCCTCCCTTATTCAGTTTAAAACCACCCGTGTAGCAGTGGCAAACCTGCCTGTCAGATTGCTGGTCCCCCACCTGTTAAGATGCAATCCGTCCCTTTTGGGTTTTTTTCACTTAAATTTTTATTGATTTTTAAGAGATATTTTCAAAACAGTGCAACACCATCACCATAAATAAAACAAAGTAAGAAAAATAGCAATCAAAATAAGAAAATAAGCAGATGGAGGGGAAGAAAAAGTAAATAGATTTTAAAAATTGGAATAAGACCGTGTGGTTCACTTACCAAATTAAAAAAAGAAAAATCATTACATTGATTAGTTATCTGGAGATAATTCAACATTCATACAAACACACCATCTAGTTCTATATAACGCAATCTTCTCATATTTAGCTCGGCATTTATCTAATTTGTGTCATGGCTCAAATAAACAGTCCATTTTTCCCAGATCTTCTCAAATGAATTATCTTTGACTCTCAAGGAATATGTCAATTTTATCCATATTAAAGATGTCTCGCACAATTTCTAACCACTGTTCCTGTTTTGGACTTTTTTCATTGAGCCACTGCCTGGTAATGGCCTTCTTACTTGCTGCAAGCAAAGCTTTAATCAAATATGTATCTTCTATTTTTGGAAAACTGATGGAAACACTTATGAACAGGAATTTTCAATATTGACCAACCAACAGAACCGGTACACAACTAATCAAATATTAGTTTTACATATGGATCAAGCAAGACAAGTCCACATTCATTTTGTACAAATAAGGATAATGTTTCACAGTTGCATGATTTTTCGGGCCTATTTTTTAAAGTCACAGGATGTGCCATTAACTGATTGGATTACGTTAAAGGCCTGATCCAAAATGCACCTTCCATTTCGTGGTGAGGCCATTGTAGTTCACGAGTCCACCACATTTCTGTGGGCATGAGGTATTGTGGAGGCCAAAGCATATAAGATGGCCTGAGTTCTTCCCTGAAAATGAGTGTATTAGATGGGACTCAATGGTATAAATGGGACTTAAAGGGCGGCACGGTGGCGCAGCGGTAGAGTTGTTGTATTACAGTGCCAGAGACCCGGGTGCGATCCTGGCTACGGGTGCTGTCTGTACGGAGCTTGTATGTCCTACCTGTGACTGCATGGGTTTCCTCCCACACTTCAAAAGCGTACTGGTTAGTAGGTTAACACCAGTGTGTCAGAACTACTACACTCCAAGCTTTCCGAGTTGACTGTGCCTGAACCCCTTTGTCAGTGGATCACCAACTTCCTGACAGACAGGAAGCAGCTTGTGAGGCTTGAAAGCACATATCGGACCCACAAACGCTCAGCATAGGAGCACCGCAAGGCTGTGTACTCTCTCCTCTCCTCTACTCTCTCTACACCAGTGACTGCACCTCCACAGACACCTCTGTCAAGCTTCTCATGTTTGCGGACGACACAACCCTGATTGGACTGATCCAGGATGGAGAGGAATCTGACTACAGACAGGAAGTGTCACAGCTGGCATCCTGGTGCCATCGCAACATCCTCGAGCTCAATGCTCTTAAGACAGTGGAATTGATTGTAGACTTTAGGAGAAAGTTCTCCCTCACCCCACTCACCATCAACAACACCACAGTCACATCTGTGGAATCTTTTAAGTTCCTGGGAACCATCATCTCCAAGGACCTTAAGTGGGGGACTACCATCGACTCCACAGTCAAAAAGGCACAACAGAGGATGTACTTCCTGCGGCAGCTGAGGAAGCACAATCTGCCGCAGGCAATGATGGCCCAATTCTACACGGCCATCGTAGAGTCTGTTCTCACCTTCTCCATCATGGTCTGGTTTGGCTCAGCCACCAAGCACAACACCTGCAGCGAATCGTCCAATCAGTAGAGAAGATTATCGGTTGCAACCTTCCCTCCATTGATGAACTGTACATTGCAAGGGCCAGGAAGCGAGCGGGCAAAATCATCTCTGACCCCTCTCACCCTGGCCTCAAACTCTTTGAATCACTTCCCTCTGGAAGGCGACTCCGGACTGTCAAAGCTGCCACAGCCAGACATAAAAACAGTTTTTATCCACGAGTAGCTGCTCTACTCAACAGCCAAAAATTTGTAGCCTCCCTTTGATCTGGTATTTTGTTGGTTCACATGCTTGATCAATGGTGTTTTATCATTAATGTTTTATTATTATTAATGTTTAGTGTTTTCTGAGTCATTCGTAATGGTCACTGTATGTCATGTTGTTAATTGTGGGCGGAGCACCAAAGCAAATTCCTTGTATGTGAATACTTGGCCGATAAATTTACTTACTTACTTAAATTTACTTACTTAATTAGCTTCAGTAAAATTTGTAAATTGTCCCTAGTGTGTTGGATAGTGCTAGTGTAAGGGGTGATTACTGGACAAAGCGGACTCGGTGGGCCGAAGAGCCTGTTTCCGCATCTAAAGTCTCAATGGCAATCTATTAATTATACTGATACTGAAACAAAGTTTTTTTTATTACAGATTTTTATTTATTTAACTGAATTGAAATTCCCCAGCTTCCTTGGTAGTATTTGAACTTTTATCTCTGGAATATTTACCTCACCCACTGGATTACTGATGAAACGACTACATCCCACATTGAATATTTCAGAGTGTATTAAGAATTAACAATGTAGTAAGATTAAAGCACCTTTATGAAGAACATAAATAAACCAGTTGGTAATTGGCAATTATCTATCATATTCAATTTTCATCATATCTAATTTTTGCACAAAACAGACCAAATTTATTGAGTTCAATTTCGCAATTTACTAAATGGATTTTTGAACTTACTGGGGATGCAATTAGATTTGTTTGAGTTATTGTTTGGGTGTTATAACATCGCTTCAGGTTTTGAGATAGGAACTGTCTCATCTATACAAAATTTCACAAACATATACAAACATGTGGGGCCTCGCGGTCGATGAGCATGAGGGGGGGAGGGGAACTCAATGGGGACCCAGCATGGGAGGACCGCCGTGAAGAACAATGGGGACTGGTGTATGGGGACCGCTGTGAGGGATGGTGGGAGAACAAAGTGGACCCGGTGTGAGGGGCACTCTAGTTTAGTATCCTCTGCACAGAGGATTAAGCCCCTGTCCCACTTTCCCGAGTTACTCACGAATTCTCCCGAGTTTTCCCCTTGATTCAAACTCGGGGAATGTCCGTGGCGAGTCCGTAGGAGGCCGTAGGAGTCCGTAGATATTTTGTAGCAGCTCGTAATGCCAGCCGTAGGTGTGAACATGTTGAAAAATGTCCACGAGTAAAAAGACCTTTTGTGTACCTTGCGTGTTGTGACTTTCGGCAACCAATTGCCTTCTGGTGATCGTATTGTGTAACATACACAACGCAATCTTTATCTGTCTTCCTCTTCCATGGAAACATACTAACACAAACAAACACATGCACTCTCATACAATTGCACAAAGCAGGACTTCCAACATTGGGTGAGAGTTGAGAGTGAGAAATTGCGAGGGAGCATCTTTCACCTTGAAATTGTGCAATCTGGTGCATACTGTAGCAAGTCTTTTAACTTACACTTGAATGCAACATGTATGCTTTAAATTGGATTTGGTATGAATAAGGTTTGGCTAAATTACATTCCTAATTACAGTCCACAAATAAGACAGGCTCTGATCAACAGGTGCAGCACATGAATGACTATATTCATGTATGGAAATCAGATGATATTCATGCTGTTGTGCATATATATATAGAGAAAAACACAGAGAAACAAGGCAAGAGTCGGACTTCCATCACTGTTCTGCACAAATAAATAAATCAACCTTACCCTTTGAATATAGAAACCAGACGAAAATAATGCCACATATTCAATCATATATGGTTTAATGAAATTAAATATATATGGAAACAGGCCCTTCAGCCCACCAAGTCCACACTGACCAGCAATCTATCATACACCAGTTCCATCCATGGAATCATGGAAAACTTTATTGTCATTCAGACCTTCCAGTCTGAACGAAATTTCATTGCCTGCAGTCATACATGTAGTACATATCAAAACACACAATAAACACATATTTAACATCCACCACAGTGAGTTCACCAGACACCTCCTCACTGTGATGGAAGGCAAAAATCTTGTCTTTGTCTCTTCCCTTCTTGTTCTTCCTCTTCCTCTGCGCTGAGGCGACCCGGGCCTCCGATGTTGTGACCGCACTGGGTGATGTAAATAAGTCCCGCGGCTGAACCGCGCTCCGCGAACGGGCCGGTTCAACTCCGCGGCCCGGGGCGGTCGAAGCTGTCGCCCTCCAGTCCAGCGGACGCAGCTGTTGCCGCGGGAGCTCCAGAAAAACAGGTCATCAACCTGTTACGTGCGAGCTCCCGACGATGTCGTCCATTGGGCCCTCGGCCGAACCTCCGAAGTCGCTGCCGCTGCCGCCGCCACCACCGGAAAGCCGCCACAGCTCCGAGTCGGGCCGCCGGAACGCCTGAACCCGCCACAGCCCCGAAGTCGGCCAGGCTGGCTCTGCCTCCGGAGCCTCGAGGTCGGTCGCAGTTGGAGACTGTCAGCTCCACCATTAGGCCTCAGCGCAGACGGAGACGGAGACGGGGGATACGACAAGAAAAGTCGCGTCCCCCCCAAAAGGAAGGGACTAAAACGTTTCTCCCACCCCTCCCACACACATACACTACATAATAACTCAAATTAACACGCTAAAACAAGACAAGAAAACAACAAAAAAAAAGAAAAACAGATGGACTGCAGGCGAGCCGCTGCTGCCAGGGCAACGCTGCCACTCCCCAGGGACAATTTACAGACGCCAATTAATGTACAAACTGGCAATTCTTTCAAATATGGGAGAAACTGGAATATCCAGAGAAAACCCATGTGAACAATTTCAGGATTACTGCCTGTGCCACGTGACAGTGAAAGTAGAAATGGAATGAGGTGGAGGATAAATGCATGGCTGAGGGACTGGTGCAGTGGGCAGGGATTCAAGTTTCTTGATCACTGGGACCTCTTTTGGGGAAGGCATGATCTGTATAAAAAGGACGGGTTGCACTTGAACCCGAGGGGAACCAATATCCTGGCAGGGAGATTTGCAAAGGAGACTTTAAACTAGAAAGGCTGGGGGGAGGGACTCGGGTAGAGGGGGCTAGGGGACGGGGTGAGGGGCAAAAGGCAGAGAAGGAAAGCACTCAGACCCAAAATATAGGCGAGAAAGAGGAAAAAGATAATAAACAGAGAATAAGGGGTTTCTAAAATGTGTATATTTTAATGCTAGGAGCATTGTAAGAAAGGTGGATGAGCTTAGAGTCTGGATTGACACCTGGAAATATGATGTTGTGGCAATCAGTGAAACATGGTTGCAGGAGGTCTGTGATTGGAAACTAAATATTCCAGGATTTTGTTGCTTCAGGTGTGATAGAATTGGAGGGACCAGAGGTGGAGGGGTTGCATTGCTTGTCAGAGAAGATATTATAGCAGTGCTTTGGCAGGATAGATTAGAGGGCTCCTCTAGGGAGGCTATTTGTGTGGAACTGAGAAGTGGGAACGGTGTAGCAACACTTTTAGGGGTGTATTATAGACCGCCAAATGGGGAGCGAGAATTGGAAGAGCTAATAAGTAAGGAGATAGCAGATATTAGTAGTAAGCACAAGGTAGTGATTGTGGGAGATTTCAATTTTCCAAAAATAGACTGGGAAACACATTCTGTAAATGGGCTGGATGGTTTGGAGTTTGTTAAATGTGTGCAGGATAGTTTTTTGCAGCAATACATAGAGGTATCGACCAGAGAAGGGGCAGTGCTGGACCTCCTGTTAGGAAATGAGGCAGGTCAGGTGACGGAGGTATGCGTTGGTGAGCACTTCGGGACCAGTGATCACAATACCATTAGTTTCAATATAATTATGGAGAGAGTCAGAACTGGACCTAGGGTTGAGATTTTTGATTGGAGAAAGGCTAACTTTGAGGGAATGCGTAATGATTTAAAAGGAGAGAATTGGGACATTTTGTTTGATGGGAAGGATGTAAAAGAGAAATGGAGGACATTTAAAGGGGAAATTGTAAGAGTACAGAATCTTTATGTCCCTGTTCGGTTGAAAGGAAATAGTAAAAATCGGAAAGAGCCATGGTTTTCAAGGGAAATTGGACACTTGGTTTGAAAAAAGAGAGATATCTACAATAATTATAGGAGGCATGGAGTAAATGAAGTGCTAGATGAGTATAAAGAATGTAAAAACAATCTTAAGAAAAAAATTAGAAAGGCTAAAAGAAGATATGAGGTTGCTTTGGCAAGAAAGGTGAAAGTAAATCCAAAGGGTTTCTACAGCTATATTAATAGCAAAAGGATAACGAGGGATAAAATTGGACCATTAGAGAGCCAGAATGGACAGCTATCTGCAGAGCCAAAAGAGATGGGGGAGATATTGAACAATTTCTTTACTTCGGTATTCACCAAGGAGAAGGATATTGAACTCTGTGAGGTAAGGGAAAAAAGTAGAGTAGCTATGGAAACTATGAGATTCAAAGAGGAGGAAGTACTGACACTTTTGAAAAATATAAAAGTGGATAAGTCTCCAGGTCCAGACAGGATATTCCCTAAGACATTGAGGGAAGTTAGTGTAGAAATAGCAGGGGCTATGACAGAAATATATCAGATGTCATTAGAAACGGGAATAGTGCCGGAGGATTGGCGTACTGCGCATGTTGTTCCATTGTTTAAAAAGGGTTCAAAGAATAAACCTAGCAATTATAGACCTGTTAGTTTGATGTCAGTGGTGGGCAAATTAATGGAAAGGATACTTAGAGATAATATATATAAGCATCTGGATAAACAGGGTCTGATCAAGAACAGTCAACATGGATTTGTGCCTGGAAGGTCATGTTTGACAAACCTTCTTGAATTTTTTGAAGAGGTTACTAGGGAAATTGATGAGGGTAAAGCAGTGGATGTTGTCTATATGGATTTCAGTAAGGCCTTTGACAAGGTTCCCCATGGAAGGTTGGTTAAGAAGGTTCAATCTTTGGGTGTTAATGGCGGAGTAGCAAGATGGATTCAACAGTGGCTGAATGGGAGATGCCAGAGAGTAATGGTGGATGGCTGTTTGTCAGGTTGGAAGCCGGTGACCAGTGGGGTGCCTCAGGGATCGGTGTTGGGTCCACTGTTATTTGTCATGTACATCAATGATCTAGATGATGGGGTGGAAAATTGGATAAGTAAGTATGCAGATGATACTAAGATAGGGGGTGCTGTGGATAATGAAGTAGATTTTCAAAGTCTACAGAGAGATTTGGGCCATTTGGAAGAGTGGGCTGAAAGATGGCAGATGGAGTTTAATGCTGATAAGTGTGAGGTGCTACATCTTGGCAGGACAAATCAAAATAGGACGTACATGGTAAATGGTAGGGAATTGAGGAATGCTGTGGAACAGAGGGATCTAGGAATAACTGTACATAGTTCCTTGAAGGTGGAATCGCATGTAGATAGGGTGGTAAATAAAGCTTTTGGTGTGCTGGCCTTTATAAATCAGAGCATTGAATATAGGAGTAGGGAAGTAATGTTAAAATTGTACAAAGCATTGGTAAGACCAATTCTGAAGTATGGTGTACAATTTTGGTCGCCTAATTATAGGAAGGATGTCAACAAAATAGAGAGAGTACAGAGGAGATTTACTAGAATGTTGCCTGGGTTCCAGCAACTAAGTTACAGAGGACGGTTGAACAAGTTAGGTCTTTATTCTTTGGAGCGCAGAAGGTTAAGGGGGGACTTGATTGAGGTCTTTAAAATGATGAAAGGGATAGACAGAGTTGATGTGGATAAGCTTTTCCCATTGAGGGTAGGAAAGATTCAAACAAGAGGGCATGACATAAGAATTAAGGGACAGAAGTTTAGGGGTAACATGAGGGGGAACTTCTTTACTCAGAGAGTGGTGGCTGTGTGGAATGATCTTCCAGCAGAAGTGGTGGAGGCAGGATCGATTTTAACATTTAAAAGTAAAGTGGATAGGTATATGGACGGGAAGGGAATGGAGGGGTATGGTCTGAGTGCAGGTAGATGGGACTAGAGGAAAATAAATGGTCGGCACGGACTGGAAGGGCCGAGAAGGCCTGTTTCCATGCTGTAATTGTTATATGGTTATATGGTTATAAGGCAACAACTCTACTGCTGCGCCACCGTGCCGCCCCATTAAATTATTTTTTCTGTAATATATTTATTATGGTGTCACATCAATAAAGATGAACACATGATTCTGACTTCTGCCCTTAGTTGGATAACATACATCGCCAGTCATTGTGTTTTATGGCTGGTTTTTAACCTCTTCAGTCTGAAGGTCTCGACCTGAAACATCACCCATTCTTTCTCTCCAGAGATGCTGCCTGTCCTGCTGAGTTTTTCTAGTTTTTAGTGTCTATCTTCAGTTTAAACCAGCATCTGTAATTCCTTCCTCCACTATATGTTAAGCAAAACAGGTCAATTGACAATAGACAATAGATGCAGGAGTAGGCCATTCGGCCCTTCGAGCCAGCACCGCCATGCAATGTGATCATGGCTGATCATACCCAATCAGTACCCCGATCCTGCCTTCTCCCGATATCCCCTGACTCTGCTATTTTTAAGAGCCCTATCTAGCTCTCTCTTTTAAAGCATCAAGAGAACCCGCCTCCACCATCCTCTGTGGCAGAGAATTCCATAGACTCACCACTATCTGTGAGAAAAAGTGTTTCATCTTCTCCATTCTAAATGGTTTACTCCTTATTCTTAAACTGTGGCCCCTGGTTCTGGACTCCCCCAACATCGGGAACGTGTTTCCTGCCTCTAGCGTGTCCAAACCCTTAACAATCTTATATGTTTCAATGAGATTGCCTCTCATCCTTCTAAACTCCAGAATATACAAGCCCAGCTGCTCCATTCTCTCAGCATGTGACAGTCCCGCCATCCCGGAAATTAATCTTGTAAACCTACACTGCACTCCCTTAATAGCAAGAATGTCTTTCCTCAAATTATGGGACCAAACTGCACACAATACTCCAGGTTTCGTCTCACTAGGGTTATGTACAACTGCAGAAGGACCTCTTTGCTCCTACATTTGATTCCTCGCGTTATAAAGGCAAACATGCCATTCGCTTTCTTCACTGCCTGCTGTACCTGCATGCTTACTTTCATAGACTGATGTACAAGGACCCCCAGATCCCGTTGTACTTCCCCTTTTCCCAACTTGACGCTATTTTGATAGTAATCCGCCTTCGTGTTTTTGCTACCAAAGTGGATAACCTCACATTTATCCGCATTAAACTTCATCTGCCATGCATCTGCCCACTCCCCCAAACTGTCCAAGTCAGCCTGCATTCTCATAGCATCCTCCTCACAGTTCAGACTGTCATCCAGCTTTGCGTCATCTGCATATGTGCAGAGGTCCTATTCTCAAAATATTATTCACCTCAACTAAGTTTTTCCTTCACCTCCGTTGCTGCAGAGAATACAATCCCAGTTATCAAATCTTTCTTCAAAATGAAAAAAAAATTCCTGCCTTGCCAACATCTTCATAAATCGCCCCTGGATCCTCTCCAGAGCAATTACACCGTTTCTACAATGTGTCATAGTCTTACAGCATGGAAACAGGCCCTTCATCCCAATTTGTTCATGCAGATCAAGATGCCCCATCTAAACTAGTCCCATTTATCCGCATATAGCCTATATCCCTTTAAACCTTGTGAGTGAGAGTGTGTGTCAGTGAGCCAGCGACAACATCCGGAGTGAGGGGAGGCTTGGCAATGCCCGGGGAGCGTTTTCCTCCCCGCCCCCTCCCGGGAATGCGGGCCGGCCCAGGTGCTCCTTGTCCAGCTGGAGTTCGGGGGAGGTGAGGGTCATTGACCCGGGGGTCGGGCATCAGAGTGGAGCCTTAGCCCAAGATTCATCCCCGCGTCTCCGGATGGGGCACCGACGCCCTCACTCACCAGGTCCGCTCCTGGCTCCGGGCCGGGGTTAAAACTCCATGGGGTGTGGACAGGGCGGCGACGGACCAGGACCTGCATATTTTTGAGCGTGAGAAATTTGTGATCTGCGTGAGAGCGTGAGAATTTTGTGAATTGTGTGAGGCTCACGCTCAATGCCTGAGAGTTGGCAGCCCTCCTAATAATGCAAACATTTTATGCAAGTTCCAATTGTTTGGACAAAAATCACATATTACTGCTTTATAACAATTAAGTTACTTTAAGCCCATTTCAGAAATTATGGTAGTCAACTAACAATCAGCTAACAAATTAAAGCAAACTAAAATAAAAATAACATGTTCCCTTTCCTGACTCTACCTCATAAGTACTTTAACGCTGTTAACAGAGCAAAGGGATATTAATCTCAAGAATCAAAATGGGGAAAGTGGGGGCAATTTTGATTAAATGGTGATTCTAAGCCCATTCAGATCTGCAGAGAGTCAGAGTTATACAACATGTACATGGCTGGCCCAATGTGTCCATAGTGATCAAGTTGGCATTCTGCGTGCCCAGGGACTGGCTGCCGTTCCCAGATCAGCTCGCGTCCCAGGGACTAGCTGCAGTTCTCAGGTCGGCTCGCCTGCCCCGACCCCGCGAAAACAAATTGAAAAAAAAACCCTGCGTTTTTTTTGGGTTACGGGCCAGTGTGCCATAGGTTGCCGAGCCCTGTCCTAGATGTTTGGCCTCATTGTGGTCCCCTCCCATGTTTTACAACTGATTTACCTGGTTATTTCTGTCTCCGGCTGCTTCATGTTGTCAGCGGCTGCACATCCAGCCAAGAAAAAAGAGAAGAGAAGAAACGCCGTCAACCGACGCGCTTCCCCTGACCGCACAGATCGCTCTGATGTGGCGCAAAGAGATAAACTGTGCAAGGACTGAAAACAGCGTGAGAATTCTGTCATCAGCATGAGAATTGGCTGAAATGCAGCCCTGTCTAAGGCCAGGATGTGACAACACACACACAGGGTGACACATACACAAAGGAAGACACACACACAGGGAGACAGACACACACACACAGGGAAACAGACAGACATACACACAGGGAGACACACACACACACAGGGAGACACACGCACAGACGCGCACGCACACAGACACGCACACACACAGGGAGGCACACACACACACACACACACAGGGAGGCACACACACACAGAGACACGCACACGCGCACACAGAGAGACACACACACACAGGGAGACACACGGAGACATGCACACACACACACACAATGAGACACACACAGGGTGACAGACACAGACACACACACACACCTTTCCTTCCCCCTCCCTCCCTCCTCCCCCTCCCTCCCTCTTTCCTCCCCTCCTCTTTCCTCCCCCTCCCACTATCCTCCCTCTCTTTCCTCACCCTCCCTCTTTCTCCACTTTCTCCTTCATCCCCTTTGCACCTTCCCTCCCCTGTCTCTCTTTGCCTCCATCCCTTCCTTTTTTTCTTTCCCACTCTCTCTCTCTCGTTCTACCTGTTCTCTCTCCTCCCTTTCTCTCCCGGACACCCAATGGGGAGTCTGGCGGGCACGGTGCAGCGAGGATTTGCGGCGCTGGCGCGGCCGTGTGAGTTGAAGGGCAGGAGGGAGGCTGCAGCCACGGCCGGCCGCACAACGCCCGTAGCCGGCACACAGAGGCGCTGACACCCGCTGCCCGGGACCAACGCCCTTCCCGAGACCGTGCAGATCACTGTCATGTGCAGCAAAGATCCTATAGGATCTGCTGTGCAAGGACTGAAGACAGTGTGAGAATTCTGTCATCAGCGTGAGAGCGTGAGAATTGGTTGAAATGCGTGATTCTCACGCTCAAAGCGTGAGAGTTGGCAGCCCTGCACAAAGGCACATATGTGAACTTATGACATGAGATGTGCAAGATACCATGTAGCAAGATACCATGTCCCACTTACCATGTCCCGCGAAGGTCACGCATGATTTCATGCATCCGCACAGCCGCCTGGAGCACGTTAAGTCATTTGAAGATGGACGCAAAGCTGGAATAACTCAGTGGGATCTCTGGAGAGAAGGAATGGGTGACGTTTCCTGTCGAGACTTCTTCAGTCTGAAAAGAAGGGTCTTGACCCGAAACGTCACCCATTGCTTCTCTCCAGAGATGCTGCCGGTCCCACTGAGTTACTCCAGCATTTTGTGTCTATCTTCAATTTTCCTGGCCCGGCTCTGGGAGTGGAAGTGGGGGCGGATCCGGACCGCAACGGCTGTGAGCCCCAGGCCGAGCTCGGTGATCGTTTGCCTGCTTCTGCTGCTGTTGCAGGTGAGATGTTGCGTCGCGCCAAGGTCTTAGGCCTGTCCCACTTTGGCCGTCAGTTTCGCAACAGGCTGCAAAGATTTTGTTTGCTACAAAAAATTTGGAACCCCGCAAGATGTCGCGCAGAACTACATACCCCTCCGAGCTTCTCAGTGGGACCGGTCCCGTGCGGCCATACGATGCACATGCACCTCAAAGCGACCACGAGGTCGCGTAATTTGCATGCCAAGGACACGTAAGTGGGACAGGCCCTTAAGTTTCCTCAAGGTATTTCCAAAGGGAGCACTGCAAAGGCAATGACATCATCATGAGCCTGCCGGATGCACAAGTCATTTCAGGTTTGCAAGTGTCTCATACCTGGTTGGATTTCCCAGGTGATGTAAACCGACCTGGAATTAGTCATTGTTGTGTTTCACACTTTTGGAGAAAATAATGACTTTCAACTGAAAGCAAAACATCAGCAGTTCCACGTGTCTACACGTTGCAGATGCAAGTGTTAAAAGAGTCAAGAGCGTTTTATTGTCAAATGTCCCAGATAGAACAATGAAATTCTTACTTGCAGCAGCACAACAGAATATGCAAACATATTCAATAAACAGCATCATCAAAGACCCACACCGTCCTGGCCACACACTCATTTCACCCCTACCATCGGAAAAAGGTACAGGAGCCTGAAAATTGTAACGTCCAGGTTCAGGAACAGCTTCTTCCCTACAGCCATTACGCTATTAAACACTACAACCTCAAATAATCTCTGAACTACATAGAATATTATTGTAGCAATGTTACAACATTTTGAGATTTTAAAAATCAAGTCTGCAATTTATCCCATCAGATAAAGCATAAAAATAAGTTTAATTTGACACCTAATTCACTTTCATATCTTCAGTATTAAAAAAGTTAGGGACATTTTCATACTCGGAAATTAGCATCTTGCTTCCTATTGTTTTTCTATTGACTTGTCACAAAAGTTGTGATCGAGAACAGTCAAAAGCCCATAACTTCCTTAAAAATTATGATAACAAAGAAATTTTCAGTTATTATAGATTGAAGCATTCTGAAACAAATATGAAACAATCTTACTTGGATGACCTGAAATTAAAGCATATAATTAGTTAGTTACCCAATTGTAGCCAATTACAAAATTCAATTACTAGATCTAAACATCTATCCCTTTCTTAAGAAAAAAAAAAAAAAAATGTAAAGCCTAAGTGTCCAATTAACAGTCACACAATAATTCACAATAAAACATGATTTTTAAATCTAATTGTCATTAATTTATAGGCCAAATTGAGGGAATTTGGTGTTTAATGCCTGTAAATTAATGGACATTTTAAACAGCTTGCGAGTGGGATTTTCTGGAACGCAAAGGATTAGAACGTTGCGGTTGCGGTGAATTTAAACCCAATATCGGATAGTCCCCTAAAAAAACAAGTTTATATGTAAAAATAAACAGCTTTCACTTACCTGTCCCCTACGTAAAATCCGTCCCCGTTGTCGGCGTTCACGGCATTGGGAGCTAATTTTTATTTTACTGCAGTGATTAAGTAGTCGGGCTATTTATTAAAAAAACGGACTTACCGGCAATCAGAACGCATCTCCAAAAATAGCTCGCACTCCGACAACAGAAAGCTCCGGATTGCATGGAGAAACCCGCATTTTAACCCCGCCCCCCCCCCCCCCCCTTAAAGGCGCCAAAGTCGCGCACACGGCCAGCGGCAGAACTGGAGCACCGCTAAAGGTAAGTTTTGTAACATACCTAATTATTGTTATTATTGCACTATTATTGTTAGTTTGTTTATTATGTGTACGTATGCATGTGTGTGTGTGTGTGTGTATACACACACTGAACTTTTTTTCCTCTTATTTATTAATTAAAATGTTTCCAATGTACTATGTCGACATATACTGTTGTGCTGCTGCAATTATTTTCTCAATTATTATATGACAATAAAACACTTTTGACTCTTGAGTAGAGGAGGAGAACTTGTTCAAAAAGTAGGCATATCTTTAGGAGATTTTGCAGTGGGGCAGACAAATTGTGTAGGAAGGAACAGCAGATGTTGGTTTACACCAGAGATAGACACAAAATGCTGGTGTAACTCAGCGCGTCAGGCAGCATCTCTGGAGAAAAGGAACAGGTGACGTTTCAGGTCAAAACCTATGGATGGTATACACATAGCAGCACGTTACGTAATCAGACGTCAGCTATTTTACGTAAAACTCACGTGACTGTTAGTCATTTTTCTTGTAAACAAGATACTATACAAGTTACTTATCTCTAGTTTTGCATCTTTGTATTTGTAATAAATACATCTGTATCTTTGTACTCAACCTATAAACGGGTATGTAACCTTAAAATATGGTATTATTTAGAATTCCATATTCTGCAGCTAGAAAATAAGGGTGACGAAATAGAAGGTGATAAGTGAGTCACAGCTGGGAGATTATACAGCTGGGAGACGACTGGAATTTAAGGGTGGCAAAAGAAGAAGAGAGATGTCGGAGGAGAGATGTCGGAGAGTCGGCAGGATAGGAAAGAGGCCCGTTCAGTAAAGGACGGAGGAGGAGTAAGGACTGTGACTGTATTAATTAACAACGTGCACTAAATAAGACAACTGCCATGAGTAAACTAACCGTGGTTGAGATATTAAGTAAAAAATTGCCTGTAGCCAAAGAAAATGTTAAAAAGAACTCTGAGAAATGGGAAAAAAGAACAGAAAAATTGAATACAAAGTGGCCCAGGGAAGGCACTTTTGATATAAACATGTGTGATGAAATAGAAGTACTAATTAAAAACAATAGAGCCAAAGATAAAACGGAGACATGGAAAAAGAAAAGGGAGAAGGAATAGTAAGATTGAACGAGAACTTACCAGTTCGAAGGTTGATCATTATTTCATGAGGAGTCGAAGTGAGGGATTTCGTGAAGAGCCCGCCGGCGCGCATGCTCGACATACTTCAAAGTAGCGGCGTGGAATCACAGAAACCAATCAAGAAATGACTTCACATAGTAAGAATGAAACGACTAAGATTACCAGCTGAAGGTGATTGAGGGTTGGGCGAGGAGGGCACGAAATCCCTCACTTCGACTCCTCATGAAATAATGATCAACCTTCGAACTGGTAAGTTCTCGTTCAATCTTACTATTTCATTTCGGAGTCACGTGAGTGACTTCGTGAAGACTTCAAAGCTTCTGTGATGACACGCCCTGGACCACGTCCATGCTGTCACACCACTACCAGGGATGGATGGGAGGAATAACTTGCTGACTAGTCCATACTGCAAAACAAAGCATATTTATTAACAAACAAATCAAAACCCCTCATTCGGGGACATCTCCACGTTCTTGCCCCGCATCTAGCACGGCTTCTGCGAACTGTAGAGGCGCAGCAACGGGCCGGTTGTAGAACCGCTGGAACACCGTCTCATTAGCCCATCCTGCTGTGGCGAGAATATGGTCCATGGGCACCTCCATGACCCTCGCCGCCGACGTCGATGCAGCCCTGGTGGAATGAGATTTGAACACATTAGTGTCGATACCTGACTTACCCAAGACGACTCGAAGCCACCTGGATATCGTCTGTGTTGTCACTCGATGGTGAGGTCTCTTATGAGTGACAAGCAGGTATCTCTCCATTCCTCTGATGCTTGCCGTCACCTTGACGTAGTAACGGATATGGGAGGCTAAGCATAGCCTAGCATCGGCGGGGTATGCCGGGAACTTCAGCTGCAGCCCTGTGCACCCAGGTCTGTGTTGCTTTAGTAGCTCGTCAACAAAGAAAACTACTTCTGTGGGGGTAGACATCATTCTGTCGACACGTAGTTTGTGGAGTGTCTGTACCCTCTGTGCTGAAGTCAGCGCTAGTAACATCACCAGCTTCATGGTGAGTTTGTCCAGCTGGAGCCCTTCCATGGGGGACCACGTCCTGAGCAGAGTTAAAACGTCCCTGACATCCCAGGTGATATTGTAACGTGGTGTAGGCGGATTCGTATTGAAAATACCCCGCATGAGCCTGGACACTAGCCTGTTGGATCCCACCTCAATATTGAGGTAGAATGATAGAGCGCTCCTGGCGCTGTTGATGGCACTGTAGCTTAAGTGTTCATCATGGTGCAACCCCGCGAGGAATTCCAGGA
Organism: Raja brachyura; assembly: GCA_963514005.1. The sequence continues at coordinate 12,367,444 of OY740788.1, forward strand.
CGTCGGTTATAGTCACGGCATCGTACGTGATGCGAGAGCGGCTGCAGAAGGCTTCCCACTTCCTGATGTGAGAGCGGTATCTTCACCTTGTAGACTCTCGGCACGACGCCGCAATGGTATCCATGGTCCGGGTAGAAAGGCCGTATTGTTCTAAAGGCCGATTCAGAATCTGCAAGCCAACAAATTTAAATAGCCATGGCAGGGATGTGGCTCCCCTGAAACAGGGTGAGTAACTAATTCTGGGCTACCCTGCAAACGGACCCAAGGTTCACTGAGCGTGTCAAAGACCATCGGATACCACGGCTGTGTAGGCCAGTCGGGTATGATAAGGATGCCCTTGGCACCGTCCATCTGAATTTTACGTAATACCCGACTGATGAGGCAAAACGGGGGGAATGCATAGAAAAAGCAATTCCCCCAGTCTAGCGAGAATGCATCTAACGCTATAGCCCCAGGATCTGGTTCCCACGCGACGTAGGTTGGTACCTGATGGTTCAACCGGGACGCAAAAAGGTCAATGTCCGGTTTCCCAAATTTGGCTGTGATTTTTGCAAAAATTTCAGGATGTAACATCCATTCAATATTATCATTGAACTTGCGTGACCTGGCGTCCGCCACAATATTAAGCTCACCTGGAAAATAGGTAGCTGAAATCCAAATGTCTCTCTTGACACACCAGAGCCAAATTGAATTAGCCAATTTATCACATGAAACTGACCTGGTACCGCCCATGTGGTTTAAATATGCCACCGCTGTGGTATTGTCTATTTGGAGCCGGACATGTGCTCCAATGATCTTGGAACAATATGCACGAAGTCCGTGAAACGCTGCAAGCAGCTCCAAATAGTTGATCCCTTGTGATACCAACATCGTATTCTCAAGGGTATCCCATCGGCCCCCACAACTAGAGAATTGATTCGTAGCTCCCCAGCCATCAGAGCTCGCATCAGTTTGTAAGTATATCATCGGTTTCGCCTCAATAATAGTTTTGAACGATTTACTAATGTGGCAAACCCACCATCGTAATTCATCCAATGCTGCAGGCGGCAGCCGCATTGATCGATCATAATGACCAGCATGCCGTCGCAACGCAGCGATCTTGGCTCTCTGCAAGTTTTGATAATGCAGAGGTCCATACCGGGCTGCCGGAAACAAAGCCACAATCTTGCCAATGACAGTAGCTGTGTGACGAATCGATGGTATACGAGTATTAATCAAGTCTGTACACACCTGTGTTACCTCCTCAATTTTGTTAATTGGTATGGTGACTCTCATGCTAATGGAATTCACCTGGAACCCCAGATAATTAATTACCTGGGTGGGGCAGAACTTAGATTTTTCTGGATGAACAATGAACCCAAGCTGTTGGAACAAATTGACCGCAGCTGCAACCCCTTGTGCTAATTCCAAGGTGTGGCCGACAATTAAAATATCATCTAAATAGGCCATAACAATATGATGTCTTTGTCTTAAATAAGCCATAATTGGCTTCACCAATTTAGTAAATAAGCGAGGGGCTGTGGTGAGCCCATTAGGCAACGCCCTATATTGCCACAGCTGATCCATCCAGATAAATTTTAAGAACCTTCTGTAATATTTTTTCATAGGTACGGTATAGTACGCATCCTGTAAATTAATGCATGCCATAAAGCACCCTTGTGAAATCAATGATTTGGCCGTTTCAAACGTGTCCATTTTAAAATGAGTATATGTTACAAAGTTATTCAGAGTGGTTAGATCAATAATGACTCTACAGCCTCCATCCTTCTTAGGTCTAGTAAAAATATTGGAAACAAATTCAACGGGCTCATGAACCGTTCTCTCTATGACCCCTTTCTGTTCCAACCTTAAAATTTCCTTATAGCCTACTGACTGTTCCGCAGCCGTTAGTTTGAAAGTACGACCCGGTCTATGCTGAGGTGGAGGGATGTCCCCATTAATAAACTCAATACTATGGCCCTGAATATTCCGTAACACATACTCATCGCTGGTAATGTCACCCCATGCACCCGCAAACAACCGCAAACGCCCACCAACATGTGGAGTTAAACAAAGAGAAAAAAGAGAACCAGATCGCCTCACCTCTGTGGTTACCGGCGGTCCCTGACACGAGTGGGTGGTCGTGGAGGTGCTGGGTTGGTTTGAGGTCGTGGCGTCCTCATTTTCCACCTCGGCTTCTGCCGAGCCTGTCCTAAAAAAGACCCCTGGGGTTGGGGTGGCTGATATCGGTTTGGAGCTGGAGGGTAATTCCTGGTGGAAGTGCTGACAGACCCTCGTGAACGACCAAGTGGGGCTTTCGAGCTTGATGGCGTGGGGGCACTGTGAGAGCGCATGAGCCCCACGGTCTTGGCTTGTTCATCCAGCTCTCTGACCCTTTTGGAGAGGTCTTCGCCAAAGAGCTGACGGGGCGGCGGCGGCGGCGGTGGTTTGCACAACCCTGCAAACTTAGGGTTGAGCGCTGGGCAGATGCTGTTTTTCCGAAAGCCGTTTATTTCGTTTTGAGTAGCGCACAGAAGCGCCAGAGCATCCTCCTGGTCCAAATTAAGCTCCTCTCCGTCGACCGACCGCACAAAGGCAGTAATCCCGGCCATGAGGAGTTTCAGGATCCGCTGAATTTTCAGCTCCTGCTGACGGATAGCCGCACTGATGTTGCCCCATATTGGCATATTGACCACAGGCACGTTGAGGGAATTGCAGTTTGATGGAGCCTTGTGGCGGCTCATGGCTTGTAGTAGGACTTCCTCCTGAAGCTGGTGATTATTTAGGAAGTCCACTGTGGCTGCCAACTTCGTATTGATGGGAAGCCCCAACGAATGAGGGGCTGCAAATTTGGTAGCCACATCGAGGAGGTCCTCCGCCGGTAATTCAGGCGGGGGTGGGATGGGGTCAACCACGGCCTCCTCGTCCTGCTGCTCCAGGCTGGTGTACGAAGCTGGTGATGAAGCCCTGTGCCTGTCGCTGCTGGATGCCTGTTGTTGTTGACCTTGTAGGAGAAGCTCCAGCAGCCGCTCCATCCGGTCAATACGCCCTTCACCCTGAACACTCAGGTGGTCGGAGTCCTCCGGCTCTGAAAATTGGCCGGGGCTCCTGTCATCGGCCCGCACCTCGTCGAGGCCCTGCCGGTGCCGGTAGTTGTCGTCGACAGCCGCCGAGGCGAAACTGCGCGATTCCTGCACGGGCGTGTTCAACCGCCTCCGTTTAGCGGGAGCGGAAGCCGTTGCCTCTATGGACAGATGCGGCATGGTGTCGGCACCAGCCGAAGCCTGGATACCTTGGGCCCGTGCAGGCTTGCCAGCTGCCCACATCGTGGACCTTGCCGACGCATGGTCTCGCCCACCCATCCATGGGGGGCTCGGCGACCGTGACGGGACCCCCAACTGACTCGTCCCGGCGTCGAAAGTTGGGGGGCGACGGCTGGACCTCACAGCTACCCCGGGTCCCGTCCTGGAACCTGACCGCTCCTTGGCGGCAGGCAGAGCCTTAGCCCCAACAGGGTTAGGCTGCTGGGCTCCTGCCCTTCCCCTTCTCAGAGGGCTGCGTGAAACGGGCCGTGCAGCCGCACGGACCCTTCTGCTCGAAGCCGTCAGCAAGCCTGCTGACGACCTGGCTGCCATGGCAGAGTCGTCCTGCTCTGGCGGCACACCACACTCCTCCTCGTCGGACTCCTCCGAGCTGTGGTGTGCGGGCGGGTCCGGACCTGAAAATACAGAGCTCACCGACATCTCCGCCCTCGTTCCGGTCTGCGTTGCAGGTACCCCCGACAACTCTCGCTCCGGAACTGCTGGCCGGCGACTTCTCCTCGAACTCCGGCCTCTCCCATCCATGTTCTTGCTGTGAAGCAAACACAACAAGAACCACCAACTTAAGGTAGCATACTTACCTGCGTGGTTCCCTTATGAAGGGCTGGCGAGGAGCTCGCTCCTCCGTCAGCCGTCGCAGCAACGCGATACGACGATATGTCGAGCATGCGCGCCGGCGGGCTCTTCACGAAGTCACTCACGTGACTCCGAAATGAAATTAGATGTGCTTAACTTATTCAGGGCAATGGAGAGAGAGGACTGTTCTCCCTGTAAAATAGGAGTGATTCTCTTCTCCCCGATAAAACTGAACAACACAATATATAAGAATAACCCAATTATACATGATACAATAAGAATTTGGAAACAAATAAAATTATCTTTAAAATTAAGAAACCTATCATTGTTAATGCCAATAGTGAATAATCCTTCATTTAAACCATCTCTTATTGATAAAACATATAATCAATGGGAAAGAATGGGAATTAAAAGGATCGGTGATATGCATGAAATGGGAAATCTGTTATCATTCCAACAATTATAACTAAAATTTAAACTGAAAAAGAACCAATACATACAAAGATATCAAAACATAACTTTAGATCCATTGGAAGAAGCAACGAATATTAAGGCTGACACAGAAATTAATATCATATTTATATACTAGTATTTTAAATATAGACCTACCATCGACAGAGGCACTTAGAGAAGAGTGGGAATGAGAATTAATGATAAAAATAACGACGGAAACTTGGGAAAAATATTTGATATATATATACAAATGTTCAATTAAAATTTGACATAGATTATATTATTCAAAAACTAGATTGAAGAAATTCTATCTAAATACTTCCCCCATTTATGATAAATGTCTATCCCAAAATGCATCTATAACACACTCTTTTGTTTCCTGCATAAAACTTTATAAATTCTGGAGTTATATTTTTGAAATATTTACAAAATAATTCAAGATAAAAATGGAACCTAATACTGAAATGATTATATTTGGAGTAATGGAAGATGGGAATAAATTGAACTCATCTCAAAAGTTATTTTTTAATTATGGGTTAATAACGGCAAAAAAACATACTTCAATTTTGGAAAAATACACCTGTACCAACGCTTAAAATGTGGATTTCAAGCATGTTGGACACCGCACATCTTGAGGAAATGCGAATCCTCCTAATAGATAAATCAGACCTATTCTTAACGGGTTGGTCTCCATTTGTCGATATTTTGGAAGCATGTGGTGCAGCAAAATCATAGAAGCTAACTGTTTCAGGATGGGGTGAGGGATGGTCAAGAATATAGATAACGTCTCCTTAATCTCTTACTTTTTATTCTTTCTCTTTCATTCTTTTCTTTTCAATTTTCTTCTTTTCTCCTTTCTTCCTTGTCACACACTATATATCACACGTTTTTCTATCTTTTATTATCTATTCTCTCTTTTTCTTTTTCATTATTAAAAAATAAATAAATAATAATAATAATAATAAACTTATTCAGGGCAGAAGGAGAAAGGCTGAGGACAACTTACCTAGTAGGAAACACAATGAAGGGAGAAGGGAGGGAGTCCGAGAAGCAGTCCGAGGGTCAGGGGATTCAGGGGAGAGGAGCATCCTTAATTCCCAGTTTAAAAGACCCTGGGTATCCCCCACCCTACCCGGCCTGGATGGTGCAAAACAATGCCCCATGGTAAGAGGATTTGTGGAATTAGAGAGAGAAGTCGTGAATGTGGTTGATGAGGAGGAAATCTAAACGAAGAAGGGGACAAAGACAAGATGAAAGGTTGGAGCAGGAAATGAGAGAACTCAACAAAAACATCAGGAGACTAGAGAGTCAAAGGGATTCGGAGCCACCTGAGTCAGGAGAGAGGGGGACTGAGGAACGTGTTAGACAGTGGAAAGAGTTGAGCTGTTGGTCAAGGGAAAAAGAGCAAGGCAGTGAGGAGGAAATGGAATCGGGAAGTTATAGGGAAAATAGGAGGGATGAGAATTCAATGGGAGAACTGGAGAGAAAGACGAGGAAATCCCTGGAGCGGATGGAGATTAGAGTAGAGGAATTGGGAGCACGCGTGGAAAGGGAGAAATGAAAAGCGGCCCAAGGATATTCAGCATGGCAGGAATTGGACACACAAAATGCTCACCAGCAGTCCCTTGCCGGTGCCCCAACAAAGTGATATATATCAGGGTCCGAGTTTGGAGCAATTAGAAGTAGAACTTAAACAATATATGCAACTGTGTTAACTGTGATACATAAGTTTATTTATGCACAGGAAAAACAAAAGGAGCCAGAGGCAGAGCAGGAGGAAGGGCCGATTAAGCATGGAGACCAAGTTTATGTACGAGCCTTTCGAAGAAAATGGAATGAACCAAGAAGGAAAGGACCATTCACAATAAGTAAGGCCTCACCTACAGCAGTTCAGGTAGAGGGTCGATACATATGGCACCACCTTAACCATTGCACAAGGGCTATTCCACCACCACAGCCCAGTGGTAACCCCGAGGTAAGTGAACAAGAGGGTGAGGCGCAGGGGAAGAACAGGGCATTGACCAGATAATAAATGAGTGATTCAGAGAAAGTGGGAGTTCCGACACTGGTGAGGATGAGGGCGTGGGTGATTGCCCTTCTCCTGATAGGCATCGTCCTTCTACTAGCAATATGGTCGAAGGAGGACCAGGGGAACCTGACACAGAAAATCCCTACTTGGGCTTCACAACCATCAACCTTGCCGATTAGGGCTTGGAAGGATAGCACTGCCGCTTCACATGAGTTAGGAGCTCAATGTCCAAAATGATACCAGCTCAGCCGCCTGGCGCAGCGCTGCCACGAATGAGTGGTACAAGTGGGCGCAATATAACAGCACAAACTTTGCCGTTGCCACAATGTATATGTGCCAAAGCTAAAGAAAAAATATTAGCTATACCAGAGCCCCACAACTATGCATATTGTGCGGAGTTCGTGCGAAGTATAGCACGCTGGACAGACATATCTCATTGCCCAATACAGTGTTTAAATGCAGCAGGATCAATGACAAAATCGTTTGAGACAGAACACTGCTCTTCATGGAACTTCACACAGGGAAGAAAACCCTACCCAGAGCCACCACTGGTGGTTGAAGTTACAGCTACAGCACAGTATGAATGCTACCTTGCAGCAAATGGCACACACACAGTAAGAACTTTTCCAGGCCACTGTAACAGGTTGTGGGTATGTGGGTATGTCATCAACAGGACCCATACCAACTGGCTAAAGACGTGCCCAAAGCCGATGTTGCAGTTGTGCTACCACGGGGCAAGACTATTTTGACGGCAGATGTGGCTGTAGCTGATGTGGATGTTTTGGATGTGCGGGGGTAAGCCTAGAAACACACTCCCGCTCCATTGGACTGGATTGTGTGCCAGGGTGATGCTGGCACAACCTGTCCTCGTAATAAGTCCAACGGATCTGTTCAAAAAGACCCGTAGGAAAAGAACGGATAATGGTTCATTATCTGAAGGAGTTTATCGGGATAGCGATAAGACAACCAAGAGGAATCCCTAGTGAATTTCAAGCCACGAATGAAATTGCTGCAGGACTGGAGTCAATACTCCTCTGGATTACGCCTGCTATAAACACGAATGGACTCACTACATCCTTTATGATCAACAGAGGTTTATTAATTACACTGATGACGCACTGTCGGCCTTGGGGGACCAACTTGATGCCACTAGTAAGATGGCATGGCAGAATAGGCAGGCCCTGGATTGGTTGTTGGCCGAGGTGTTTGTGCCCTCTTTGGGGAGCACTGCTGTACCTTTATCGCCAACAACACCAGCCCGGAGGGATCCTTTTCTAAAGCAATGGATAAATTAAAAAACCTAAGTAGTGAGGTTAAACGAAAAACGCAGGGTTCGGACATCAATTTTTTTGGGTGGCTGGAAAGCATGTTGGGAGGCTGGGGAGCATGGCTGATTAAAATTGGATTGACCATTGGGGTCGCACTACTTGCAGTTGCAATTATATTGTGCTGTGTTTTCCCCTGTATTAAGTCCCTCCTAGTGAAAGCTACTGGGAAGCAACTACCAATGATACTGGGAGAAGACGAATCCGGCCCTCAAGGAAAACGGACTTCGGTGATAGAATACTACTGTGACAGAGAAGATGTTTTAGAAAAATGCTAAACAAAGTCTGTAAGGGAAGCTGGATCTTTTTTCCTGTCCCACGAAATGGGGGTGGGTTTTTGGCCCAGTCTCCCAGGGATCCAGAGAAAGAACACTGCGCAGCATTACAGTAACTTAATTAAAGACCCTGCATTTTAGTGCTCTATGGGTGATTCGACCTGGGAAAATGTGCGTGCGGTTTTCTTTTTCTATGAGGCCAAATGGTCTCAAATGGGGGAATTATATGGAAGTATACACATAGCAGCAGATGTCAACTATTTTACGTAATCAGACGTCAGCTATTTTACTCACGTAATTGTCACTCATTTATCCAGTAAACAAGATACTAAACAAGTTACGTATCGCTACTTTTGCATCTTTGTATTCTTAATTAATACATTTCTATCTTTGTACTCAACATATAAACTGGTAATATGGTATGTAACCTTTAGCTGTAGCTGGAAAATAAGGGAGGCAAAATAGAAGGTAATAAGTGAGTTAGCCACAGCTGGGAGATTAGAGTGACGACTGGAATTTAAGGGCGGCTAAAGAAGAAGAGATATGAGGAGAAATGTAAGAATTTAGATAAGTTAAATAAGACTGAACCAAGAACAGAAGTTAATGGTGGCGGGACAGACAATGTCAGAATAGAATATTGATAGATGCGAGAGGAGTAAGCACCAGACTGGCAGGACAGAGCTTCTGCCAGTGGTAAGTTAAACCTAGAGGTAAGTTTGTTTTACTTACCAGGTTTTTACAGGCAGGAGCCTCTTTTCACAGAGATTTCCTGCCAGTTTCGCAGCCCGACGAGTGTGCCGGTTATGGACTGTGGGGAAATCCAGGCCGACCGCGGAAGCGGATAACTGGCAAATAGATCGGGTTGCGGGATAAGGAGCCAGTAACAAGGCAGTCAGCGGCTCCCAGTCTGCGGGGATGCCGTAAAACGGCAAGAAATTCAAGCCAGAGTCGCTGACAGTGTAGTCAGCAGTTCCCGGCCTGTGGGGATGCCGTTGGAACGGCAAGGAAGTAACGCTAGAGTCACTGACAGTGGGGTCAGTGGCTCACAGACGTTGGTACCCAGGCATGGAATTAAATGGGACTCATTCAGCCCTATTTGGACTGAGTCGGGCTACAAAGGATTTCTCTTTATAATAAAATGTGTGTATGTTATAGTGTTTTTCTTAAAGTTAAAAGCTAAAGTTAGTCATAAAAAGTTATTGTTATATGTCTGACAATGTAATCCTTGTTGTTTAGCAGAAGTTGCTGTGAATTGTTTTAAACCTTCTCAGGTAAAGCTGTACACTAAAAATGTTGATTTAGTGAGCTGACACTGCATAGTGCAGGCCTTGGGACAGGCCGTGCCAGCAGCACCTGACAGGGCTGCTTCATGTATGAAAGTGCCGGCCTACAGGAGAGCCGTGCCAGCAGCGCCTGATACAGGGCTGCTTCATTGGTGACATTACCGGCCTTCGAGAGAGCCATGCTGGCAGCACCTGGTACAGGGCTGTTTCATGTCAAAAAGCACCGGTCTTTAAGAAAGGTAGTGCCAGCAACGCCTGGGACAGGGTTGCTCAAGTTCATACATAATCTGCTACGCCCCTGGAATCGGGAGATGATTCTCCACCGGGGCTGGATAGCAAGGCCCACGGAGTTGGGGGATGAATTCCTCACCGGGGCTGGATAGTATGTTTGAAATGACTATCCCAAATACAGCAAATGTTGCATACAGTGCTACAGCAGGGAACACGCCAACAGAAGGAGTGTCAGCGCCATCATGCACAAAAAAGGCGCAAGCTGTATCTGGTAGAGAACTGTGTGATAGTACCTTCATAGATGAGGATTAGTTCGGACATCGACTCTGATGGTAGTGTGAGACAGTAGTCCACCTCCGCAGGCCGCACCAGCAGCTCCAGTTACAAAGCGGCTACAGGTCTCCCTCTTGGAGGCAGAGACCAAGACGGGTCAGTATCCTGCTGACACTGAGTCTCAGGGTATGGCCGTGGGGCATACCCCAAGGGATGAAGGGCACGATGAAGGGCACGGTACCTACCTTTTTCCTAAAAACAGAGTTGCCATCCCAGCAGAATATTCTATTTTGGTTAAGTCCAATGGTTTCTTATCAGTATTGGTATCCTGCTGCAGTGCCTGTTTAGGGTTGCCTATGAATCACCCTCTCTGAGGATGGAAGAGCAAAAGGTCAAGATATAACTGACTCCAGGCTCTAAAGAAGTCAATAGAACATACTTAAACACATATGTGCCAGCAGTGAACAACGCCAACAGGGGGATGTGAGAGCCAGCCGCTGAATCTGTTATTCAGGTAGGCCTATTCAACAGGGGAAGAAAGCCTGGCAGACGAATCAATTAGGCCAATGGCAGGCAAAAGTCATCGTTTCAGAACGCACCCCAGGCGCTCATCAGCAGTAAGCGGTTCACTGGAGCTGGGGGCAGCATGAAAGCCCAGAAATTCCATGCACTTTACCAATCCTACTCAACAAAATGGGTCTAGCTCTTCCAAAATATGGGTAGTGCACCGTTCACAAGTTGTAATATTTACATTTGTTTTGTACAACACACAAAGGGTAAAAGTATCTGGGTGGGGCACAGTTGGAGCATTCCAAGCAAGTTTGGATTATGGCCAGGGTTATTTTTATTTAATTAAGGTTTGGAAATTGGGCAAAAGTTCACATGCAAACCACCCATAGAATAAGGCAGGAGAGACATGTTATTATGAAGAATGGATAGTGCCGGGCATATGAACTTTCTGAATATGAAAACTTATTTTCCTGACTAACAACAGATTCATAAGGGTCAGAGATCCATGCTCTACTTGGAGGTATTGGATACTGCATGAGTTACCAATTCTTCAATTCTTGGTATCAACTAAATATATACACTAGATAATTATACACTATACACAATATATACACCTGTAATAATTACCTAAATCTCCTTTGCCACTGGTGTATCATCCAGTTCAGATGGATGATAACACAGAATAAGTGTTGGATCTCAAAGTATTATGAAAGTATGGTTAATACTACATCGAATATCGACATGTTGGTGCATGTTTATTCACTGATTGCAAAAATAAGTGGCACAACAGTGCGGAGAAATACATTCTCGCTTCAATAGGAGGAATGTTCTTTTATGTCTTCATCATTTTGCCTCATTAGCCGGGTCTTAAAACAGTCAGCAAGTCCTCGCTTGGGTTCATTCTGTCAGACTGGCCAAGCGTCCATGTTGCCTGCTTCATCAGGCATTATGGCACAACGGTATACGGTTATTCCAAAAACAAGAACTTGCTGGTTCAATCTGTGGTCCAGGAGACAATAAAACAATTATTGACTTACACATTTTGAATGGATTGATTTATGCCTCAGGCTGTCACATCAAGCCATGAAGGTGCTCACTGCAGTGTGCAGGGATAGCACCCAAAAAAGCAGTACATTCCTATTGAGGGGAATCAGAAGTGTTTTTGTTTAAATGTTAATGTTACATTTAATACGGTACAGAGTACTGACATTTTCCAGTTCATTTTAAATGGTATTTGACAATAATTCAGTTATAGAGACACTACAGCTGCAACAAAAGGGAACTACGCTGTCGGGTTCAACCCGGATATCGAGTTGTTAAAAGATCTTGACACAAGTTCTCCCACTACAAGATTATGCAGGTGGTTATTGAAAATGTGTGAACATTACTTCACCAAGGGGTTCCAGCTACATCCTTAGTTATGACACTTATATCAGCACAACAACGGCAAACATTGCAAATGCTGTGGCTAGATAGGATGGAATTGGCTGCAGGTGCCATTACATTTTACATTCTGGTCTACACAAGCAGAATAGACTAGGGGTGGCCTGATTTAAGATCATTTTCGGATACCCCACGGTCTCACGTCTATGTTATCAAGGCCACCAGAATCCTAAGAAGTATGGAATCAGCATTGTTTATTAGTCAACAAACAACTACACAAAGGAAGGTCGGTTCAGACTATTTCAAGGTGGCTGCAGCAGGTTCTGGGTTATACAGGTATTAACACTGACAATTGTATATCTCATTCCACCAGGTCAGCATCAACGTCAGCGGCCAGGGCAATAGACATGCCCATCGACCATATCCTCGCGACCGCAGGATGGTCAACTAAATTGATTTCTTTTTCCATAGGCCGGTTACTGACCCAGGGTTTTGCCCATTCTGTTTGTGTCCACTTTAGCCTGCCCTGAGTTACAGGGGTTGCTATTGATTTCTTTATTAACTTAAACCATTAATACATGTGAATCAATATCATGCTAATGCATTTGATTATTCACTGATCCTGTCAATCGATGCAGTGAGACGTCGAGATTTCGATCTGCGGCATGAAATCACAAAGCTTTGAAGCCTTCACGGAATCACTCACGTTACTCCGAAGTAAAATAGTAAGATTAAACGAGAACTGACCAGTTTGAAGTTTGATCTTGATTTTATGAGGAGTTATGTTGGTGATTACGTGCCCCCATGCCCTTCTTCACGTAATCACCAACGTAACTCCTCATAAAATCAAAGTCAAACTTAAAACTGGTAAGTTCTCATTTAATCTTACTATTTTAGATGATCATATTGAATGGCGGTGCTGGCTCGAAGGGCTGAATGGCCTCCTGCACCTGTTTTTCTATGTTTAGTGGTCCAGAAGTGGATCACTCAGTCAAGTTAGACGACTCATAGTTTTAGCCACTTTCCCAGTTAGTAGGAAGGAACTGCAAATGTTGGTTTACACCAAAACGTCACCCATTCCTTCTATCCAGAGATGCTGTCTGTCCCGCTGAGTTACTCCAGCATTTTGTGCCTTTTCCCAGATTGACATCTGCATTTGCTTCTCCAGGCTGTCATGTTGTTTTTTATTTTTTTTTAATTACATACTAAAGAGAAGATTCAGCTTCAGCTTTGAATTGTTAGCATTCCACAAAAAGCTTGCTGCTTGTGGTTGGTTTCAGGTTATTTGCTTCTGAAAGTTAGCTTTCCCACTACATCAGACGCGTTTCGGGGCAAGTCATCCCAGAGAGGGATGAGTAAGAGGCAGTTTCAATGGATCTCAGCACTTGTGAAAACAGGAAGTTGTCAACACCTGGCCATGATTCAGGATTGTTGTTTTGAGCAGGAGGAGGGAAAAATTTGAAGCATGACTCATGGGAGCAATGCAATGTAAACGGTTCTTGTCAAAGCTCCACTCCTTTCGCGCTCGGATAGTGGGAACTGTTTGATTAAAACATGCCGTATTATTCCTCTGGCTTGCTGCACAACTGGCAATTGGACCCTTCCACTGCAGTAAGATCTGAGTAGGCAAATGTACCATGAATTGATATTTCCCACTTTTGAGAAGGTGGCCGGGCGAGGAGAGGGACGACGGTTGTCGGGATGGAGGCGATGGCTGGAGGCCCCGCAGTAGCCTGCGGTTCGCCTGGATCAGGAGACCGGATGCGCGGACCAGACAAAGCTTGGCGACTCTTGCATGCAGTCTCAGTGAACTATTTCTATACGCTTTGTACTAATTGGGGATTGTGCTTAGGTATGCCAATACTTTACTGAACTGTATACTACAAAATAAATTTCACTGTACATCTGTACGTGACAATAAAGAACCATAGTCTGAAGCAGGGTCATGAACCGAAACGTCACCTGTTCCTTTTCCCCAGAGATGTTGTCTGACCTGCTGAGTTGCTCCAGCTTTTTGTGTCTATCATTGACCATTAAAGATAGTTTGATGGTTTAATTTTACCTCACAAGGTGGATTGATCCCCAGATGTTGTCGGTGTGGAGTTTGCATATTCTCCCTGTGACCGCGTAGGTTTTCTGCGGGTGTTACGGTTTCCTCCCACATCCCAAACACATGCGGGTTTGTAGGTTAAGTTGCCGCTGTAAATTGCCCCTGGTGCGTAGGGACTGGATGAGAAAGTGGGATAATTTAGACCTGGTGTGAACAGGTGATCGATGGTTGGCGTGGACTCAGTGGGCCGAAGGGCCAGTTTCCACGCTGTACCTCTGCTGTACAGCACAGACAAGTTATAGTTAAGGGTCATTGATCTGAAAATTGAACTAATTTTCGCCCCCACAGATCCTGCCTGAATCGTTGAACTTCCAGCTATTTGAATTGTGTATTTCCAAGTTTCCAAAGAAGGTTTTATCGAAGGAATTCTGCAAAGTGCGACTGAGACAGCTGAATGTAAAATACATCCTCAGTGTCAGTAAACATCCTTTGTTGACAAGGATTGATTTCTAATGTCCATGCCACAAATAAAGGCTTTGAGAGAGAAAGAGCGGACCATGAGAAGCTAAAGGGCCTGTCCTACAAGCATCCAACTCTATGCGATGAGCGCGATCAAACTACAAGCGGGGGCCGCGCGGAGGTTGGGTGATCCCCTGTACAGGGCCGTTCCCACCAGCATGCGCCTGCATGCGGCAAGCGCAACCAAACCAGCAGTAGGGGCCGCGCGGAGGTCGGCGCAAATTGAGGCGAACTTGGAGCGAAGTCTAAGGTAAGTTCGGCAGGACAGAGAGGGGCACAGAGGCACACACACACAGAGGGCCACGGAGCCACACACATAGAGGGTCACGGAGGCACCTACAGATAAGTTCACGGAGGCACGATGTCGGGGTGGTGTGTAATGCGTCGAGGCGACTGCGAGCTGACAAGCCGTTGCCGCGCGGAATTTTTGGACAGTCAGTTTTTCGGAGTCCCGCGCGGTGTCGGAACGAACTCGGGATGAACTCCGCACAATTCCGCACGGCTCCGGCGATCGAAGTGGAACCAGCCTCGTGACGCCGGACGGCTCAAGCGACCACGTTAGGTCGCGCTAATCGCATAGAGTTGCATGCTTGTAGGACAGGCCCTTTAGTGTTTTGAAATTGACCCTGGATGCTAGGAAATCTCCCTGATGTCCAGCCCCATCTTTATATTTGCTGTGTCTGAGCTGCAGGGAATTTTATGATTCTAAAGGATTTGGGTTTTAGTCCCTCTCTGCAGCCTTGAGAGCAAAAGCTCAATCCAATACAGTACTAAGTGTTGCTCTGTTTTGGTTTAGTTTAGAGCAAAGGTCCTAGAGCGGAACAAGATAGGATCTAGGATCTTTGGTTTAGAGATACAGCATGGAAACAAACTCTGCCACCCACTGAGTTCACACTGACTCTTGATCACCGGTTAACACTAATTCCATGTTATCACTCTTTCTCAGCCACTCCCAACACATAAGGGACAATTTTACAGAGATCAATTAACTTAAGGGCCTGTCCTACAAGCATGCAACTCTATGCGATTAGCGTGACCTAACGTGGTCGCTTGACCCGTCCGGCGTCGCGGGGCCGGTCCCACTTCGATCGCCGGAGCCGTGCGGAATTGTGCGGAGTTCGTCCCGACATCGCGCGGGGCTCCGAAAAACTATGTTCAAAAATTCCGCGCGGCAACGGCTTGTCGGCTCGCAGTGGCCTCGACGCATGACACACCGCCCCGACATCGTGCCTCCGTGAACCTATCTGTAGGTGCCTCCGTGACCCTCTATGTGTGTGGCTCCGTGGCCCTCTGTGTGTGTGCCTATGTGCCCCTCTCTGTCCTGGCGAACTTACCTTAGACTTCACTCCAAGTTTGCCTCACTTTACGCCGCGTTGCGCCACTCACCCGACCTCTGCGCGGCCCCTACTGCCGGTTTGGTCGCGCTTGCCGCATGCAGGCGCATGCTGGTGGGAACGGCCCTGTACTGGGATCACCCGACCTCCGCTCGGCCCCCGCTTCTAGTTTGATCGCGCTCATCGCATAGAGTTGCATGCTTGTAGGACAGGCCCTTTACAAACCTGCACGTCTTAGGGATTTAGGGGGAAACCAGAGGAAACCCACGCAGTCCACAGAGAGAACGTGCAAACTCCACACGGACAGCACCCGAGGTTAGGATCAAACCCGGGTCTGGCGCTGTGAGGCAGCAGCTCTGCTGGGGGTGCTGTCTGCCGAAGTGCCATTAAATTGAAGACCTATACTGGGTTTTTTCCAAAGATAAAGGCTCGTTCAACACTTCTATAAGATATGTGGTCAAAAATAGGATTATTAAATGTGTGGGGATATGAACGATGTTTAATACATGCAAATCACTTTCACAAAAATTGCTCCTCACAATGAATGCTCACAATATACAATCATGCACCAAAATAGTTCATTCAAGTATTTGGGAGAATGAGGGTTTGAAAGATGCTACATCATAACTTCCGAGTCAGATTTAGCTTGCAGAGAGCAGACTTAGCTTACAGTGTTTAGCCCATTAACCATTTTTCTCTTTAATGTGAGTGAAATTAATTTGCAGTTGTGCAAAAATGCAGAGAAAGAACTGGGAGCAGCAATGTTATTACCATATCAAAACTATCAGTAAACTGGCTGGTTGAACGGTCACGGTCTATTCGTGGACATATGATTACTTTCAATGAATAAGTAGCCCCACCATTCTCAAAGCAGGAACGCGGGAATATACAGGAAACCGTATCAGCTCCTCATAAGTATGCTGGTCAAAGGTTTATGTCCATACCAGCACCCGAGCACCCACTGTCGCTGACATTATGCAGGGATTAGACGTTAAGACAGTCTTATTTTTAAGGCTTACCATGTCACACAGCATGGGAACAGACCATAGATAGAAGCAAAGAGCTGGAGTAACTCAGCGGGTCAGCTAGCATCTCTGAAGAAAAAGAATGGTTTACGTTTCATGCCGGGACCCTTCTTCAGACAAGGTCTTCCAGTCACCCATCCTTTTTCTCTGGAGATGCTGCCTGACCCATTGATTACTCCAGCACTTTGTGCCTATCTTTGCTATAAACTGCAGTTCCTTATTTCTACATGGTAACAGGCCAGTCAGCCCACCATCAAGCACCCATGGGTGCTCTGGTGCTGGTATGAACATAAACCTTTGACCAGCATGCTAATGAGAAGCTGATATGATTTCCTGTTTATTCCCGAATGATGAGGCTGCTTATTTGCACTAATTCTACTATCCCCACATTCCTGCCCTACCAACCTGCTTCGCTTTAAAATGTGGGAGTAAACCGGAAGATATTCACTTTATCACAGGAAGAACGTGCAACCTCCACACAGACAGCACTGGAGGTCAGGAACGAACCTGGGTCCATGGAGCTGCAGGGCTGCAGCCTTGCATGCTGTGGCATCCTGCAGCTACCAGTTAAAATGATATATTTTATGAGAATGGTTCTGTTGGATGAAATGCTTCCTCAAAACGTGATAATGACATTAAATGCGAACTGCTTGATTGCTGACAAAGTCCTGGACAAGAAATGCAATTACAAATAAAACTGCTCTGTGTTTCAGTGCGTTAAGGAAACAGCAATAAATTTAGGGTGACACAGGGGCTCAGCGGTAGAGTTGCTGCCTCCAAGCGCCAGAGACCCAGGTTCGATACCAACTATGGGTTCTGTCTGTACGGAGTTTGTATGTCCTCCCTGAGACCGCGTGGGTTCCCCCCCCCCCCCATATCCCAAAGACATGCAGGTTTGTAGATTAATTGGCTTCTGTAAATTATTCCTAGTGTATAGGATACAACTGGTGAACGGGTGATCGCTGGTCGGCGCAGACACGGTGGGCCGAAGGGCCTATTTCCACCCTCTCTCCAAAACTAAAACTAAGTTTGAACTGAAACACACAATAATGCATTATGTAACTAAAACATTCAATTTTTATTGCGTGCAAAATCCAATGTTTGGGTTGTACAGAATATGCACAGTATGTGACTACAGTATAAAATGGTTTTGGACTGATGTGCCAAAATATTATTGCAATACTGGAATACAAATTCTTAGTGCTGTTCTAAACTACAAATACAAATCACAAATGCTGTTTGGCAAGTCGAGACTTTAGGGTGTATGAACAGTTCTTTATTTTAGAACACGACAATGAGTCACCCGAGTCGAATAAGACAGCCAAAAATAATATTGCTTGCACAAGTGTAGGCGCTAGACTGACAGTTACTGCAAAAACAAACTGCCAATAGAACACCCGCCCTCATGAGACTCCTTCAGCCAACCCCGAGGGTTCGGTTACCACAAGGCACCGCCAGGTACCGCTACAGCTGCTTCATTTAAAAAAAGACAATCTACCTAAGTGTCATCTTAATGCAAGCCAATTTCAGGTTAACGATTTGTTCCCATAGTACACAATGGAAAAAACTGCACTAAACTGGCAATTGTCAATTTTGCTTCATAAACCAGCGAATGCGCAGTGCAAGACGCAATTGCATCAATGAAACAAAGGTTCGCATTAACCAGTGAATAAGCTGCCGTTGCGTAAAACCCCGAACATTGCTGGAAATGCACTAAACGAGTAAAGGAGCACAAAACTGGGACAATTCCTATCTTGGAAATTCAGGGTGATAAGGCTTAAAGACTCAGGGGTCGCCCTGAATGATGTATCGCCAATTCATGGGAATCAAAATTGCAAAGCAGTTGAGAAATCAGACATTGAATGTAACTCCCGGGGTTGCTGCAACTCCTAATGCCTAATGCCCCCTTGTGATTTATCAGTGTAGCAACTGCTGAAAATGTCAAGGAGACTGATGCACAGAATAGTTCCCTCCTTATAAATCTTGCTGGCTGACATGGCCGAACAGAGAATCACAATTCTTGTCAGCAGAATCAGAAATGTGATCCTTTGGAGCTTTCATTTGCAGCTAAGAAAGCTATGTCCTATTTGTTTGGCAGCCAGTGTTAAGCTTGGAAGGATATTTTGCAATGTTGGCAAATGGAAAAATAAACAGTGGCAAACAGTTCCAGAGTGATGTGCAAATGACACAAAATATCCTGTGGAGAATTATGAGGAGTGGTCGCATTTCCAATTTAGAAATGTGTTTGCTGGCATCTTAGAAACAGAAAAATAGGTGCAGGAGTAGGCCATTCAATATGATCATGGCTGATCATCCAACTGAGTATCCCGTACCTGCCTTCTCTCCATACCCCCTGATCCCTTTAGCCACAAGAGCCGCATCCAACTCCCTCTTGAATATAGCCAATGAACTGGCTTCAACAACCTTCTGTGGCAGAGAATTCCAGAGACTCACCATTCTCTGTGTAAAGAATGTTTTCCTCATCTCAGTCCTAACGGAATTCCCCCTTATCCTTAGACTGTGACCCCTTGTTCTGGATTCCCATAACATTGGGAACAATCTTCCTGCATCTAGCTTGTCCAACCCCTTAAGAATTTTTTAAGTTTCTATAAGATCCCCCCTCAATCTTCTAAATTCCAGTGAGTACAAGCCATTATAGATGATTGTGGTGGGGATTTGGCTCAAATGGCAGAGCTCTCTTTTAGCATGTAAGAGGTAGCGGGATCGATGCCTGCCTTCTCCATTGTTTTTAAAACACATTTGGACAGGAAAGGTTTAGAGGGATATCTCCAAATGCAGGTGGATGGGACTAGTGTAGATGGGGCATCCTAGTTGGTATCACAACTATCACATCCTGGCTGGGCTGATGGTGTCCATTTTACTACACAGAGCCAGCTCATTCTACACAAAATAAAACTGTTTATGGAGGAGACTCAAGATTTATTTTTCTTGAAGAACATGATTCCATTTCATTTTTTCCATGGCCTTGATTTACCTCCATGTCTTTCAACATCAAACCTTTCCTTTGGACCTTTACACACAATTCATAATTTTATTCCACAAACAACTGGGAAACTGTGGAAGATAAACGGGGTCCTTTTATTGTCCTTTTATGGTCATCAGGAAAGTGTCAGTGCAAGGAAATGGAGTACTTTGTTTCCCACTTTGTCAGAACTCCCAGGTTTGGCACTGGGCATAAATCTTCACTTTATGTGGACTATCCACTCAATGGTTCAGGAAGGAAGAAAAATTTGGAGAACCAAGTTGACTTCAGTTTAGAGATACAGCGCGGAAACAGGCCCTTCGGCCCACCGATTCTGCGCCGACCAGCGATCCCCACACACGCACACCATCCTATACACAGTAGGGTCAATTTACAATTCTATCGATGCCAATTAACCTACAAACCTGTATCTCTTTGGAGTGTGGGCGGAAACCGAAGCATCTGGAGAAAACCCACGCAGGTCACAGGGAGAATGTATACACTCCATACAGGCAGCACCCATGTTCAGGATCAAACCCGGGTCCCTGGCACTGTGAAGGCAGCAACTCTACCGCTGCACCACCGTGCCACCCAGTCTATGATCCTTTCTTGTTGCTCCTCAAGGTTCCCTGTAGGAGCAAGCCTGGCCAGAGGGTACAGCAGATGCTCAACAGACTGACCATGCTGCTGGGGTAGCAGACATGCTGCCTGCTGGAAGCCCATCTGCAGAGACAATCAGAACAGAAACCACAGGATATACAAGGAGGCCATTATTTTCTTTCCCCTCCACTGGCAGCCTGAATGTCCTCAACTGAGAGGTTTAAGAGTGCAGGATTTTCTCCTAATTTTCCTGTCCCCATCACTCACATGGGGTTATGCTGCCAGGATTCAGCGTACTCTGGGTAATACCAGTTACTGATGAGGGATCAGGAAAACTGCTCCAATGTCCCGAGCAAGCCTCCAAGTGTCCTTGTTGGAGCAACCAGAAACGCTCCCTTTCCCAGCACTCCTCAAATTCAGAACGTCTAATTTAGTGCCAAAGTGTGGTGTGCGTGTGCCTGTTTTAAGCCAAAGACTCATTGCACAAAGGAGTGTTGGTTCCTGTTGCTCTGGGCTAGATTCGAACTCAAGTTGCTAACTGGACAGAGCACTGCTCCAGGTAGGAGCACTTTAAAGTTCATCTAATTTCAGGGCAGAGAGTAGATAGAAGAATGTTAATGCAGGCACAGTCAAGTCATCAGAGGTGGGACCCTCTATGTCCATTGTAAAAATATATGGTTGATATTGACATTTTATTATTTAGGATAGCACTAAAATGCTAGCGTGGAATGTTGACGTGGTCATTATTTTGCAGGAAAGATACAGAGATGTAAACAACTGACTTTAGATACAGTATCAGGTTTTGCTTTCTACCCGTGATATCATCTGGCAGCTCAGCAGAGAAGGACTACAGCAGGGTGGATTCAAGTGATATGTAAAGCTGGAAGCTAAAGCTATAATACATGACCATGTTTAACTCCTTCACTGCCAGGCCCATCCACACCCTCTGAGAAACCATTTTGTTTTTTTGCTTCTTATGCGGATTGCTTTCTCCTCCCTCCCAATCCTCACTTTCCAATGCCCACCTCTATAAGATTAAACGCTCCTTTTGCTACAAGAGGCTGTACCGATATTGCGTGATGTGCCCCATGATAAATAATTATGGGAAAAGCTACACACCTTGCTCTTTTCAATGAATCCTAATGATATCTACAGATACTTCTAGGAAGTATACTCTCTGGTTGCAACACCACATGGTTTGGCAATTGCTCTGCCCAAGACCTCAAGGAATAGCAGAGTGGTGTGAATGCAGCCCAGATATTTACGCATACCAGACTCCATCCCCATCGACTCCATCTACAACTCTCACTGCCTTGGGAAAGCAGCCAACACCATTCGCATTCAGCTCATTCCCTCTCCTTCCCTTTCCCGTTGGGCAGTATATATAAAGACAGATACTACCCTATTCAAACAACTCTTGAACAGAACTCTCACAAGCATTCTCCACCTTCCAATCTACCTTGTTGTAGCCCTTGCACTTTCTTAAGCAGCCCTTTCTCTGTAGCTGTAATACTATATCTGGCACTCCGTTTTCTTTCTATTTTTGCACTACCTCTTGCGCATTTCCATTGTACTACGATCTTCCGGGATAGCAACCAAATAAAGATGTTCCACTGTATCTTGGCACAATATCATAACCAAACACACTTGGTTATATAAAGTACAGGTTTTATAAAGAGTTCAGTTCTGGCTTATCACTGTGCCTTGTGCTATTTCTGTCACCTTACGTTGCCTCCACGGATTCATTGAATGATATGGCACAGGAAGGAGATATCTGGCCCTTGAATTGTCTGCCAGCTCTTTGAGCCAACTAGTCAATCAGTACTATTCCCATTCCCCTGTACATTCCACCTCTTTCAATCACACATCCAAATCCCTTTGAAAGATATAAGAATCTATTTAAATCATGACTGCAATTCACTGCAACATATACAGCAAATAATGCCACCTCTAATTCTTTTGCCATTTGTGTTAAATCAATTGTTTCTGATTTCTGACTATCTACCAGAGAATATTCACCTTAGTCGCTCTATTTAAATCCTCCTTGATTTTGAAGACTTCCCTCACCTCCCCCCTTAACATTTCTACTCTGAAATAACTTGCACCTCTGATCCCTCCGTCTAGCTGAAATCGAGCATCCCAGTAAATTAATTCTGCAACAATCCATGCGTCAAGTGGGCGATCGATGGTCGCCGTGGACTCGGTGGGCTGAGGGGCCGGTTTCCAAACTAAACCAATGTGGAACTGGACACCAATTAGGAAGCCTGGATCAGCAATCCTTTCCCTGGACAAAGGCCACCTGATTCATGTACAGCACCACTGGCTGTAATCCATTTTGATGCTGGAGCTGAATTGAAATCCAGATGGTGTCACAGGGCAGAAAGCACCTCCGCGCTTTTATCTTAGAGTACAACAGCTGTAAGGTGAATGATCTAAAGAACAATTTCACTCGTCAGCGCCAACATTATGGTCAAGAGATTTATAAAAAATCAATATACATCATGAATAATAAAAAGGAAATCCCCAAATTAATTGTTACCATTATATGCCCAGAGGTTTATAATAATAAATTCTGGCTTAAAAATATAATAATTAAAAAAGACCTCTCAGTTAACCAGCAACTGCTATCAAATTAATGTCTCTGGGATGCACAGAAACACAGAGTTTTCCTATAAGCATAAAACCATTTATGCAGCCTGCGCCCAAACTGATTTTATCCCCACTTTTTAAGTTTAAGAGAAGGATGCAAAGCATCCAACTAGAGTGAGAGTTTTACTGATGCATTGCATCTGACTGCTCTTTGCCACACACAGAGTGAATACCTGTTTCAAGACGATGCAATGACCCAATAACCAGCTGCATCTCTTGCCGAGCATTGCACACAGTTCCACGAACATTGGCAAGGCTTCACATGTTAAGGTCTACAGGGTTACAAGTGCAAGCGCCCTCTGGCGTGCTACAAAGTCATCTCAAGTATGTCCGAACAGCCTTCAAGGTGCCCGAAGACCGTGCAAGTCCTTGCTCACGGAGTTCGATTGTATTCCTCGGAGGCGACGTTGGCGTTGATGGGGAGGTCACTGAGAAGGCGCTTGTAGACAAAGTGGAACAGCTGAGGCGGGGCCCTGCTGTGCAGCTCGGCCTTGATCTTCTGGGGGAAGGTGTCAGGAGCCAACTGCTGCCAAGTGTCATTTATGAGGAGGAAGAGCCCGTAGTTCTCAGTGTCCTCGACGTGGAACTTGGCAGCACAAAGGGCACACAGCTCCTCTGTCGTGGTGAAGGGTTGTACCAGTAACGTCTTGGCTGTGCAGCCACTTGACATGTTGTTGAAGGCCACACGCATGTAGTTCTGTGCGGATTGAGAGAAAGGAGATCATTTTAGCATCGGGTTTAGGAAGCACAAAGCTGGTCATAAGGCCGTAAGGTCATAAATGATAGGAGCAGAATTACGCCATTCAATAGACAATAGGTACAGGAGTAGGCCATTCGGCCCTTCGAGCCAGCACCGCCATTCAATGTGATCATGGCTGATCATCCCCAATCCTGCCTTCTCCCTATCTCCCCATGACTCCGCTATCCTTAAGAGCCCTATCTAGCCATCGGCCCATCAAGTCTACTCTGCCATTCAATCATGGCTCTCCCTCCTAACCCCATACTCCTGTCTTCTCCCCATAAACTGTCACCTGTACTAATCAAGAATCTATCTATCCCTGCCTTAAAAATATCCACTGACTTGGCCTCCACAGATTTCTGTGACAAATAATTCCACAGATTCACCACCCTGGTCACAACCAAAACTGCCATAAAGGATAAGTGATTGCATTTAAATGAACATAGACTTGGGTTTGAATAACCCCACCATCTCCACACATTAAGTTTCATGTCCGAGGCCCACCACCACAACTGAAGAGCAGCCCTGAGCTACTATCTGCCTCATTGGAGAACCGCGGAATATCTTTGATCGGACTCTGCTGCCTTTACCTTGCACTAACAGTTATTCACATTATTCTTTATCCTGTGTCTGTACACTGTGAATGGCTCGATTGTAATCACGTATTGTCTTTCCGCCGACTGGTTAGCACTCAACAAAAGCTTTTCACTGTACCTCTGACAATAAACGAAATTCACAACTCACCTTCCACAATGGGATATAATCATTGTCAAAAGACTAAGCCTGCTGCAAAGGGACCCAACTGCATGGGATCATTGTTTTATCAATGTAAAAATCTCTATTGCTCGATGCACTGCATGATCTCAGGCAAGAGAGAAAATGCTAACGCAATTGTTTCACAGGATTATGAAAGTCCATGCATTATGTGATTTAGTTATAAGCAAGTTCACAGCTTCGGTTAACAGCACTGTCGGGCAAACTAACACAGGATGGTGTTTTCATTTAATTCACATGCTTAATCAATAATGTTTTATTATTGTTTAATGTATCATTATTAACCGTCACTGTATGTCATGTTGTCACTTGCGGGTGGAGCAGCAAGGCAAATTCCTTGTATGTGAATACGTGGCCAATAAACTTATTCGTTCATTCGTTAAGATGCCGTCACGGCATGGTTGTTAATTGCATCCCTGAACTCTTTCAGTGTCGGGCCTGCTGGCTCTAGTCTTTCCCAATCAGTGCTGAATATAAAGTGCTGGAAGTGACTTGACATCAACCATTCGCCAGACACGGATGGGCAAAAATTGGAAGAAAAATATAAGGGGTGGGTGTCAGTGAAGTTGGAGGGATTGCATGAGCTTTCAAATCATCTCTTTAATTATTTGATAACGTCCTAGTTGGAGCAGAATGGAAATGTCACGCGGAGTTGGTGACCGATTGGTTGGTACTTTATTTCCACAGGTGACGTGTCACACTGAAATTCTTTGTTTTTCAAATTATGTATAGGGCGCTGACAAGGTTACAGAGTATTCATTATAGTCCCCAATCTCGGCGGCCCCTACCCCAACGCCAGGTCCCCCTTTATCCTCGGTAGCCCCCCCACCCCAACCTGCCCTCGATGGCGCATCCACAACCGTAGTAACGGACGATTTATTAAAACTGGCGCACAGCAGCCGATCAAGTTTGACGGGTCTCCTGGTAATTATCGGTTCAATAAATCGGCCGTTACTTTAACCCAATACCAACCCCGCGTGGCTTTTCCATTTGCTCCAACGCCCTCAACACAGGAGGTTCAATCATTAGGCTAAAGCGTGCAGTGTAAGATACTGTACAAGAACTCGATACATAGCAACGGCTGGAACTATTCTCTGAGAGCCACACCTGAAAGTCTTCCACGGTGGGAATGCTTCTGATATGCGTAGTCCTCCTTTTGTGCCATTGGTTCAGAGTGTTCCTGGTCTGTGAGCTCAGTAACCTGGCTGCCTGTTCTTCTTGGAAATTCTTTATTAGCGACAGGGCTCCATATGCACTAGTCAGGTAATAGCCACCTAGATGGAATGAAACAACAGAGTTTTAAATGACTGGTTGAGTTTAGTTTAGTTTACAGATACAGCGCAAAAACAGGCCCTTCGGCCCACCGAGCCCGCGCCGACCAGCAATCCCCGTACACTAACACTATCTTACACACTAGGGACTATTTACAATTTTTACCAACATTTAACCTGCAAACCTGTACATCTTTGGAGTGTGGGAGGAAACTGGAGCACCTGGAATAAACCAACGCAGTCACAGGGAGAACGTACAGACTCCATGCAGACAGTTTCGATAGTCAGGAGCAAACATGGGTCTCTGGCGTTGCAAGGCAGCGACTCTACCACTGCGCCACCGTGCCGCCCAAGTGCTCACACTTGGGGCTGTGTTTGCCTTAATGGCGCACTAATTCTGAATTTAACAGGCCCAGCATCACAAGTACTCTAACTCTTACACAGGTTTGCACAGTGGAGTAAAAACAGCACAGTGGTGCAGCTGGTAGAGTTGCTGCCTCAGGGCTCCAGGGATCCGGGTTCGATCTCGGCCTCAGGCATCGTGTGTGGGAGGTTTGCATGTTCATCCCAGTGACCACGTGGATTTCCTCCTCCAGGTGCTTTGGTTTCCTCCCACATCCGAAAAACGCTTGGGTTAATTGACCCCTAGTCTATAGGGAGTGGATGCGAAAGTGGGAAAACATAAAATTTGTGTGAATGGGGTTTAATGGATGGGGTGACCTCGATTAGTCCAAAGGGCCTGTTTTCATGTTGTATCTTTTTCTGGATCTGCGAGGCAGCAACTCTACCAGCTGCATCACTGGCACAGCCAGAACAACTAGAATTGTCTTCATTTTAACGCCATCTGGTGGAATTATATATCACT
Organism: Raja brachyura; assembly: GCA_963514005.1. Next base: position 12,393,890 of record OY740788.1, read on the forward strand.
TTCAGCATATTTTTATATAAAGACATTTGGCACATTATTTCCTAAAACCATATGAATAAGTCACAACAAGTTTAAGTAGCCAAATGAATTCCAATTAGAATTCACTCTGAAAAAGTGAACTTGATCCGACTGTTAGGTGTGATGCAGTCTTCAAACAATCTTCACATACTCAGAAAAAAAGATAAAGTGCTGGAGTAATTCAGTGAGCAGGCAGCATCTCTGGAGAACATAGGCAAGTTTAAGGTTGGGAACCCAAAACGTCACCTAGTCATGTTCTCCAGATATGCTGACCGCCCCGCGGAGTTACTCCAGCACTTTGTGTCTTTTTTTTTTGTGCTAACTGGCACCTGCAGTTCCTGGTGCCTTCAGATAGTTAAGTCACGTGTGGGCTTTTACAGGCTTGAAGACAGAAGATTAGACAAACACACTGACTTCACAAGCCAGAAGCTATCGCTCTGTAGACCCACACATTTAAACACAACCCTATTTATACAGGATTCTAAAACCAATGATTTTCTTTATAAGATGACATTTCCTATTTAAATGCACCACAGTGACATCACAGACACTGTGCCAAAATGGCCATTGGAACAGGAAGGAGAACACCCTGTACTCACACAATAAGATTCTTTCTTGTAAACAGGATGTACGAAGCGATTCCTTGCAAAATAATTCCCAGTTAAACCCCAGCTCAGTGCCAGGAATGCATTCCAATAAGCTCCCCTGTATTCATTTCCTTATTCACTGAAAAACAAGGGAGCTGTTGAGAATCTATTCCTTTCATTGACCACGCATCTATACTCATTCAGCTTCTCGGCTTTTGAATCATTGAGAGAACAGATTAAATAGTATTTTATCTCAATTTTAGATCACGATAATGCATTTTTGATTCAAGCCAGTTACAAATGAGTACTGAGACTCTTTCCCATTGATTTTGTCATTCGGTTCCTGCTGCTACTACTCCTCTCCTAATTTTTCCACAATTTCAAAATCATGTTTCATCATCTCTTTGGCAGATGTTGCACCTGATCATTCCCTGATCTCCTCTCCTCTTTGTGAAGGCTGAACAACTTGCTCCAATAACACAAACTTGCCCTTTAAGTAGTTGTGGAAGCAAACTATTTAATTCACCTCCTTGCCACGGCACGGATTGCCAGCCGATCGGGTGACCCTCGAACCAAGAATTGTAATTCATCAAACCACCTAACTAATCATTTGCATGAGACCCACTCTCCACTTAAAACATGCGAGAGCTTTGTTAAATTATTTGCTTGGCGGCATTCTAATCAACATCAACACGGGGGGCGCGGCATCGGTAGCGTTGCTGCCTCACAGCGCCAGAGACACGGGTTTGGTCCCGACTACAGGGGCTGCCTGGACAGAGTTTGTACGCTCTCCCCGTGACCGTTTGGGTTTTCTCCGAGATCTTTGGTTTCCTCCCACACTCCAAAGGCGTACAGGTTTGCGGGTTAATTGGCTTGGTATAAATATAAAATGGTCTCGAGCGCCTGTAGAATGGTGTTAATGTGCGGGGATCGCTGGTCGGAGCCGTCTCGGCGGGCCCGTTTCCATGCTGCATCTCGAAAACCAAATAAAACTAATCAGCAGTCTGAACAATAGCTGCAGGGTGTACCTTCTCCGTGCAGCAGAGATGGGTCCAAGAGTTCCATCATGTATTCAATTTCAATATCCAACTCGGGCATATCACACTGGGCTATTATGTAGGTCAACATAGGCAGGAAGTCATCAGCCCCATATAATCTCCCTGTGGGTACAATAACACAGTCATTAGAAGATTAATTCCCCCAAGTTTCTTGTGATAGCACAATTCATCTCAAAAAATAAGAATAGCAAATTAATCATTTTTGTACTTGTTTAAAAATTGTTTTCCCATTCACTGGATGTGGATACTGTTCCACTTTGTAAACAACAACTCCACTTGGCATCCATCGCCTCCTGAGCTCCTAAAGGCAGCCCAAAACAAACTAGAGAAACAAGGAAGATAGACACAAAATGCTGGAGTAACTCAGCGGGACAGGCAACATCTCGTGGGAGAAGGAATGGGTGACATTGTGGGTCGAGACAACTCTTTAGACCATTAGTCTGAAGAAGGATCACGACCCAAAAAGTCACCCATTCCTTCTCCCTTGAGATGTTGCCTGTCCCGCTGAGTTACTCCAGTATTTTGTGTCTATCTTCGGTATAAACCAGCATCTGCAGTTCCTTCCTACACATATAGAAACAAGGAGCTGGTTGACCAGGACGCAAGATCTTGAAGTAACACAGTGGGTCAGGAAGCATCTGTGCAGAACATGGATAGGTGATGTATCAGGTTGGGACCCTTCTTCGGACCATCAGTGGGAGGCGAGTGGACGATGCATCCGTGGGCCGACGTGTCAGTAGAGCAGGCAGCTGGAGACACTGCAGCAGCCAGGGGATTGCTTGGATCGGGGGCTGCTGGAAGCCCCACAGCAGCACAGGGAGACAGAGCAGCAATGAAGCACACCGGCAGCCCAGGCCAATCCCCTGCAACAGTGCCACCACTAAGACAATGGGCCTTTATGGCCAAGATAAGTCTCTGCAGTCTTAACAACTTTGAAATTTAAAGGGCACGAGTTGGTCCCAGAAATGTGGCGACTCTTTGCCTATTGCCTCAGTGAAATCTACTATTCTTACACTATGATCATTGCACTTTTGTTATTATCTATAATCGTGCTTATCTATAATATGATTTTACTGGATAGTATGCAGAACAAAGAATTTCACTGCACCTACATACATGTCACAATAAACTATCATCATCCTCATCATTCCAGCTCTCGTTTTACCCTATATCGAAAGGCTTTTGGATTAAATTACATTTAGGCAATGTTTTCTTTTCAGAAAATGGATTTGAGCAGGTTTAAACGAAAAGGCTCTATTGGTGGATGAATATTCGATGAAGCCTAACGCTCATACATTGTCAACTCCCTCGTCCCACTCACATTAACTAGGTGGCCCCTAATTCTGGACAAGCGGCACGGTGGTGCAGTGGTAGAGTTAGTGCCTTACAGCGCCGGAGACCCGGGTTCGATCCTGACTACGGGCTCAGTCTCTACGGAGGCCTGCGTGGGTTTTCTCCAGGACCTCCGGCTTCCACCCACACTCCAAAGAGGTACAGGTTTGTAGGTTAATTGGCTTTGTAAAAACTAAAAATTGTCCCTAGTGTGTGGGGTTCATTGATCGGCACGCTCTCTGTGGGCAGAAGGGCTTGTTTCCACGCTGCATCTCTAAACTGAACTAAACCATTTTAACCATATTTTCTCAGGGAGACGTGTAAAAATTGCAAAGTGCCATTTTCATTAGCTACTGTCGTCTGTTTTGATTTGTTGAATTGACAATAGTGCAGTCCAGCAGAGAGTATCTAATCTTGTCTTCCCAAAAGACAAGTTGGAGAAGTGCGTACAAGTCCAATTGAGAGGCACACATCATTATAGCAGCATATTTCTGAAAGCAGGCTGCCCAGACTCTGCTATCTCCTATTGACAATTTATCCAGTCCCTTCGACAATGAATAACATATCATTGCTACCGATCGACGCTAATTTCCATGAGATTATAGTGACATTAAACATTCATGTGCCACTTGTCCATATTTCACTCCTGCACAATGCATTAACATCATTCATTTGTTAAGTCTGCCACAAATCAGTGAAATAATATTGTAGATAGACGCAAAAAGCTGGAGTAACTCAGCGGGACAGGCAGCATCCCTGGAGAGAAGGAATGGGTGATGTTTCGGGGCGAGAACCTTCTTCAGTGAGAGTCAGTGGAGAGGGAGACTGGAGATGTGGAAGGGTAAGGTGCGAAAACAACAAATCAAAGCAGACAATGAAAAGGAAATGTTAAAGAAAGAAAGAAATTAATATTGTACCTGAGTTGTTCTCCATAGCGGTGTAGATAACTTTGCAGACCCTCAGCAGTAGGAATACCTTCTTCTCCGGAGAGTACGTCTTGCGCATGTTTGAAAATTTATGTTTTATTTTCTCCAGAGTAACAGTGTCTGGGATGGCAGCATTGACTCCCAGCTCCTGAGGTACCTTCTGTTTAACTGAGAGCAGATTTTCCTTCAACTCCTTCCAGGAGCCATCAGCCGCATGGAATTGTATCAAAGTAGTATAAATGTAAGATTTCAGGGGCTTCAAAATGCATTTGTGCATTGCTTTCTCCAAAACAATATCTGGAAAAATTACAAGAAATCAAAACGTTAAAAATCAAAGTGTTAAAAAACTTTACGTCTAGAATGCACAACTCACAATAATTGACCATAAAGACATTGACATAACATTTATCAGTGTACCTTTCTTGATTAGAACGGGTGTCAAGGGTTATGGGGAGAAGGCAGGAAAATTGGATTAGGAGGCAGAGATCAGCCATGATTGAATGGTGGAGTGGACTCGATGGGCCGAATGGCCTAATTCTACTTCTATAACTTGTCAACTTTTAACTTTCTTCGTATTTAGTATTTATTACAAGTTATAACTACGCAAGGTCAAAAGGGAACATGCATACTGACAACATTCTTCCACTCCATAGAAATGTTGCAACCTCGCAAAGCAAGACAAGGGACTTCATAGCAGGATGTAGAGACAAAAGCTGCCACTGAGCTAACAGAGGAACAATGGGGAAAGTGGACTGAACTTCCATTCTAATTTATTCCTGGACAAGATGTGGAGTCACTGGAATTACCAACATTGATATTCTATCCCTAAATTATCCAAGCTAAGGAAATAACCACATTGATGGGTCAAAAAGTCACATATAGGCCTGATGCGGTAAGGAGAGCAGATGACCCGATGTCCTTAACCGACAATAGAGTCAGGGGACCCGACAATGAAGTCAGGGGAGGATGAATAAGGGCGAGAAAATAGCATTGAGGTAGAAGACTGGTGAAGATCTTGTTTAGTTTTGAGATACATTGTGGAAACAGGCCATTCGGCCCATCGAGTTCACCCTGACCAACAATCACCTGTACATTAGTTCTATCCTACACATTAGGGACAATTACAGAAGCTAATTAACCAACAAACCCACACGTCTTTGGCATGTGGGGGGGAAACTGGAGATACCCGAGAAAACCTACGTGGTTACACGGAGAACGTGCAAACTCCGTACAGACAGCACCCGAGGTCAGGATTGAACCTGGGTCTCTGGCACTGTGAGGAAGCAGCTGTACCGCTGTGCCACCCTAATAAATGACAGAGCAGGCTTGGACGGACAAATTATGTAACCCGACTCCTAATTATTATTTCCTGCAGTCTAAATTTCAAAAACTTTAACTGTTGAGGAAATGGGAAACCGTGCATGCCTGTGGACACAAGGCACACACAGGGAACAGAACACAGCACGAACTAGAATATGAGCAGGTGAGTTATCAGTCATCCAACGGATAGACACAAAGTGCTGGAGTTATTCAGCGGAGCAGGTACCATCTCTGGAGTAACAGGGATAGGTGACGTTTCGGGTCAGTGCCCTTCTTCACACTGACGAAGGGTCCTCAAACAGAAACCTCACCTATCCATGGTACTCCAGATATGCTGCCTGCTCCGCTGAGTTACTCCAGCACTTTGTGTCCTTTTGTGATTAGGGTGGAGGATCGCACCACAAGAGTACGTTTTCATTATTCTAACTTACTCTAACTCGGCCAAAGTTAAAGACTGATGTAAAAATATTGATTTGAAAGCTTCTGCTGCAGCTAATCAACTTTTGCTGAAGAACTAAAAGGTACAGAAGTGTGAAAACACAAACCTCCTGATTCAGGGACAGTTTCTTCCTAGCTGTTATCAGGCAACTGAACCATCCCACCACAACTAGAGGGCAGTTCTGAGCTACTCTCTATCTCATTGGTGACCCTTGGACTATCTTTGATCGGATTTTACCCTACACTAAATATTATTCACATTATTCCATTTATCACGTATCTGTACACTGTGGACGGCTGGATTATAATCATGCATTGTTGTCCGCTGACTGGTTAGAACGTAACAAAAGCATTTCATAGAAACGTAGAAAATACGTGCAGGAGTAGGCCATTCGGCCCTTCGAGCCAGCACTGACATTCAATATGATCATGGCTGATCATCCAAATTCAGTACCCCGTTCCTGCTTTTCCCCCCTATCCCTTGAATCCGTTACTCCTGAGAGCTTATACCCAACTCTCACTTGAATACATCCAGTGAATTGGCCTCCACTGCCTTCTGTGGCAGAGAATTCCACAGATTCATAACTCTCCGGGTGGCTGTCCCTCGCTTGGCACAGGTGGCAATAAATTAAACTCAAACTCAATTGATGTTCAAACTTGCATTGCAGCATGATGTTTCGTGCAGACTACTCCAAGCTGGCAGTGGAGGAGGTGTTGAGCAGCAGTGGATGGGTTAAACTACTGACATTTGCTCTGTTGCTGCCTCAGGCAGTTACTGGAGTTGTTGAGCAATTCAGTTTTGCAGTCTCTGCAAAAACACCAAGGAAGCCAAATCCTAGTGACATCATCCCTTGGCAGGGGAGAGCATTGGGCCGATTATTTTTAGAAACTAAAATCTCGTGCCTAGTGTTCATCTCCTTTTTTTTTGCAGGCTACCTTTTGTCGCAGACTATTCCTCTTTTCTCCAAGTTTGGAATGGCTGAAAATAAGCAGCAGGTCCAAACCTGCCCAACATTAATTTATTTCAAATACTAAAAAGATCTCAGTGAAACTTCAAGAGCACAGAGTGCGTGGAAGGTAGACATAAAATTCTGGAGGAACTCAGCAGGACGGGCAGCATCTCTGGAGAGAAGGGATGGGTGAGGCATCGGTTCGAGACCTTTCTTCAGACTGAGCATCCAGTGATGTATCGGGTTGAGACCCTTCTTCAGACTGAGCATCCAGAGATCCTGCCTGTTCCCGCTGAGTTACTCCAGCATTTTGTGTTGATCTTCGGTGTAAAACCGGCGTCTGCAGTTCTTTCCAACAGACATGGAATACAACCAGCTGAATTCTCTCAGTTCTGATGAGGGAATTCTCACTTCAGTATAAAGTACACAAGAGTGATTGCTGCACTTTTGACTCCCAGTTTCAGATTTTAAGCTCTCCCTCTCCCCTGGCTTCTGAGATCTTTACAAGTTTCATTAAATGGAGTCATTTTGCAAAGCATAACATAGGAAAATTTCCATCAGACTGCTTTTATTTCCTGTTTTAAGGATGACTAAATCTGTTCACCATATGGCAATGTGGTGTGTCAGCTATTCTTGCAAGGGCTGTGGTTTTAGTAAATCTGTCACACACGGTGCTGTCAAGAAGAGTTTCGATTCAAGTGATGTGTACATAAAACCAACATCTGGGATGGAAGGTTTAAACAGCAGACTAAACACACACTACCAGTTCTACCTTTCCCTTAAATTAAAAGAAGGGCCGGCAGCGGTAGAGTTGCTGCCTTACGGTGCCAGAGGCCCAGGTTCGATCCTGACTACGGAGTTTGTACGTTCTCCCAGTGACCGTGAGGGTTTTCTCCAGGTGCTCCGGTTTCTTCCCACGCTCCAAAGACGTACAGATTTGTGGAATTCTCTGCCTCAGAGGGCGGTGGAGGCAGGTCCTCTGGATGCTTTCAAGAGAGAGCTAGATAGGGCTCTTAAAAATAGCGGAGTCAGGGGATATGGGGAGAAGGCAGGAACGGGGTACTGATTGGGGATGATCAGCCATGATCACATTGAATGGCGGTGCTGGCTCGAAGGGCCAAATGGTCTACTCCTGCACCCATTGTCTATTTGTAGGTGAATTGGCTTCGGTAAAGATTGTAATTTGTCACCAAGTGTGTAGGATAGTGTTAGTGTACGGGGTTGCTGGTCGGCGCAGACTCAGTGATCCGAAGGGCCTGTTTCTGTGTGTTCTCTCTAAACTAGACTAATGCAGAACATTAAAATAAATACAAACCGTAAATTTAAACAGTTTTTATTCTTGCTCCACACACTTTATTCATATGTTCTAGCTTTTAGCAGCCCGTTGTGCCCCCCCCCCCGGCAAAGAAGACCCTTGGACTATCTTTGATCAGACTTTACCTTACACTGAATGTCACTCCTGTCATCCTGTATCTATACTGTGGACGGCTCGATTGTAATCACATAGATTTTTTCCGCTGATGAAATAGCACGTTCAAAAAAGTTTTCCACTGTAACTCAGTACACGTGCCAATAAAGTAAACTTCTTTAACAGTGCTGCTAGAAATAGGTCAGATGAAGTAACAGAAATACCACCCTGCAGACAACTCTTCTTTGGATCATCCCTCCACCAATGCAGGGCTTTGTTTTCTCACTTGACCACAAATGCAGACCAGATTAGATACAACGCTATGCACCTTTTAACGTTCCAATGAGAGATCAGCCACCTGAAATGTTCACTCGCCTTTTCTCCCCACAGATGCTGCCTGACCAGCTGAGTATTTACAGCACTTTTGTGTCTCTGTTCCAGATTAGGCAACTTTTAATAGATAAGAAGTGATTCTGTCTATTGTCATTGTCAATAGCAAGTATATTGTCATTGCAAGAGAATGTCTCCATAGCCTGACTCACCTCTCCATCCACTTTAAAGACTTAATCTGCTTTTGGCCATTTATGTAAACAAAAGATTAATGCCTAGACCAACTTCCTATCCTCTTAGAATCAAAATGTTGGAGTAACTCAGCGGGACAGGCAGCATCACGCTGCCTCAGCAAAGCCGTCAGCATCATCAAGGACGAATTGCACTCTGGCCACCCCTCTTCTATCAGGCAAAAGGTATAGAAGTGTGAAAACATACACCACCAGATTCAGGGACAGTTTCTTCCCAGCTGCTATCAGGCAACTGAATCATCCTACCACAACCAGAGAGCAGTGCTGAACTACCTGGACTACCTCTTTGATGACCCTCGGACTGTCCTTGATCAGACTTTGGTGGCTTTACCTTGCACTAAACGTTATTCCCTTATCATGCATCTATACACTGTAAATGGGTCAATTGTAATCATGTATTGTCTTTCTGCTGACTGGTTAGCACGCAACAAATGCTTTTCACTGTACCTCGGTACACGTGACAATAAACTAAACTAACCAACATCTCTGGAGAGAAGGAATGGGTGGCGTTTCAGGTCGAGACCCTCCTTCAGAATGAGAGTCGGGGGAGAGGGAAACGAGGCATGGAAGGGTACAAAGAACACGAGACCACCAGTCTGAAGAAGGGTCTCGTCCCAAAAAGTCACCCATTCCTTCTCTCCAGAGACGCTGCCTGTCCCACTGAGCTACTCCAGCATTTTCTGTCGATCTTCAGTATAAACCAACATCTGCACTTCCTGCCTGCACAATCCTATCCACTTAGCTCATTACATAAATAATCTGCAAGAATTACCTAACCTGCAAACCATGGTTCTTTTTGTGCTATTGTTAATCCTTCATTAATGATACAAAGCATGCATTTCGCAAACACATAAACTACAAATATCGTCCGTGTCGAAAAGTAAAACCTCACATCAAACCCTGTTGATTCTGGGCTCGGAAATGTCACGGGTATTATTTCCATAATATAGCCATATTTGTAGTGAAACTTCCTCCTAACTTCAGACTTTGCATTTAAGATTGGCGCATTGGTTTAATTACACTTACAACAAGCTTCCAAAGAAAGACATCAGGTTTAATGTAGAAAGCACAGCAAAATTAACCCTTTACTGCAAGCAACCATTTAGAACCAGTCACAAAACTTTATGCCAGTTCTAAAAATATTATGTATTTTCAGTTTTGTTACAGCCATGAAATGATTCATTTTAATGTGATTTCTAACTGCAGATTTATGCTGACAAATAAGCCCCCTAATAACCAAAAATAAAGATGTTCCAAAGCCTAGGGCACTGCACACATGGTGACACAATACCCTTTCGTAAAGTCCCCTCTTAAAAAAGCTACCTGCACCAGCAACTCCTATTATTTATGTGGATATCGAACAAAGGTTTCCTCCCTTAAAAAAGAACAAATTGGAAAGGATTTGCAAGCCATACAAAGGGGAGCTATGTACTAAGATGCACACTGATCCTGCTAAATGCAAAGTAATTTTTAGACATGAACAAAGTCTGTCGGATTTCTATACACCACATTCCTGCATGCTGGCAAATCATAACAAAATCTCAAGCGAATTCTGCAGCCTGCGATAGGCAGACAGCAACAACATTCTGCTTACCTATTTCATCCTCGGGAATGAGGGACTCGATTGGCGGGTTCAATTCCGAGCTCTGGGTCAAGTAGATTTTGACCTGGGTCATGAACTGGCGGATAGTGAGCAGCATGTCCGTGCTGGAGACGTGGCAGTCCTTGTTTTCCTTGAAGAAGCTGATGTAGTCCTGGATCAGGCACCCAAAGTACGTCTGCTTGTCCCGGGCCATCTCTGCTATCTTCTTCACCATTCGCTTCTCTGGCGTCATGAAGGAGCTGAACACCCCGCTCACTTTCTGAATGTGGTTCTTGACGATTTTGGGGAAGACGAAGGAGCCGTGGCGTTTCTTCTTGGGGGTGCAGGGCGGGGGGGGCACCTCTTGGTCGCTCTCCCCGTCGGAGTACTCCAGGCTGCTGTTGGTGTCTTGGTGGTAGGGGCAGCCGACCACGTCCATGGTGCTCGAGTCCGATTCTGTGGACGTGGTGGACATGCTCATGTCGCTCAGCCTCTGGCTGTCTTTGATCTCCTGGATGTGAGCGCTGAGACTGGCAGCTGAGCCTTCACTGCAGCGAGCCACGTTGTACAATGCCTGCGCCTCGCCCTTGCCTGCAGCAGCCACTGCCTCCTCCGCCGCCGCCAACAATTTCACTGCAGTCCCATCGTCATGCAGGGGTGTCGGGTTTCTCTCCAGCTCCGAGCTGTTTGTCAGCTTCTTGCTCCGAGGTGGTGGGATGGGAGCAGCTTTAGCCTCCGGGTCTCCGTTGCTTCTGCCCGGACTGCCCGTCTGGTTCATGTTCGTGCCCGCCCGCAGTGGCGGTGGGCGAGGAGGGGGGGAGCAGGGCCTGCCCGTCTCCCCGGTTCGCGGACGCTGCCTATTCAGGCTGTTGCGAATGTCTTTGCTGTGGACCTCGAGAAAGAGGGGATTAATAAAGCACAGAGCACCATTGGTCTGGCAGCATTCCAGCTCCGAAGGCGTTCGAGTCCGTATGGAATGTACTTTGTTTGAGAGGGACTGTTGCTTCGCCTCTCTGCAAGTGCTGAGTGGACTGGTGAAAGGTGCAGGAGGACTCTTGGCTGCTCTCTTGTACACAGAAGAACTCCAGAACTCTGAAACAAAAGAATGCTGAAAAGTTGAGAACAGATGGGCTTTAGTTTCCAAATAGCATATGTTATTATGGATTAGAAATTAACTCCATAAGGGGAAAAAATATGAACCATTATTACAGCATTACAAAGTAACTCCGAGGGACTGTTTGGTTTAGTTTAGGGCAGGGGTTCGCAACCTTTTACGTCCCGTTTACCCCAGGCAACTTTAATAGCACATAACAATGTTATTTTACTTATTTATGAACAACTAATGATGAACCGGTATACCAGAACCCAACACAGTCAGTCAATGAGACAAAATATGTACAAAACCAGAATCAACAAATTTATCCCCTGGGTAGGTGAAATTTACCCCCTGGTTGGGAACCCTTGGTTCAGAGGTACGGCGTGCAAATCTGGCCCTTCGGCCCGCAGAGTCCATGCCGACCGCTGAGCGCCTGCTCACACCGGTCCAATATCATCTCCCACTTTCACATCCACCTACACGTCAGGGGCAATTTACAGAGGAAAATTAACCTGCAAGCCCGCATGTCTTTGGGATGTGGGAAGAAACCAGAGCTGCCGGAGGAAACCCACGTGGTCGCAGGGGGAAATTTGCAGACTCCACACAGACAGGACCTGGGGTTAGGATTGAAACCGGGCCCCTGGCACTGTGAGGCAGCGGTTCTAGCCATTGAACAATTATTGGTTACCTTTCCTAAGGCCTCATTGTAGTTACATAAACAATCCCAGTGACACAACTTCAAATCTAGTTATAAATTAACTTATTCCATCATCAAAAACATAATTACCACACACAATCAAGGTTATCAACATTTGTTTTTACATTCAAATGGGGCAAAGTTTGAGAGTGCGAGATACAATGTCTCCAGTCACTTCCTTCTGCGGGTTGAAGGTGAGCTGGGTTCCCGTCTCAGACTTCATGCAAAATCCCAAGAACTAAAGTGTACTCACCCAGACCCAAGAATGCAATTGCTTCCAGTTCTGTCTCCGTCTTGGCAGTTGTGATACCACACGGCAGTTTTAAAGGGAAAGGCAACACGTCCCTATGTTCCAAAAAAAAACCTTAATTGAAGCCATTGAAGGCAATGCTGAAGCCACACCAAGAAGTAATTCAGCAGGAAATATTCCGTGTGGAGAGTCCCTTGTTTTGTCAGCATGAAGTAAAATAATATTTCCATAATTACACTGACACATTCCTTGGTCCTTCAACCATGCATGCATGCCAACAAAAACTCCAACTTAACTGGGCTGTAATTTACGGCTCAGAATGTCAATCTCTTGTACGTCACTTTGGGTGGATGGGTGAAGTTAATGTCGGAAGGAGACAAAGCATTCTGCTTCTGAAGAAAGCATTGCACTGTTTTGTGGAACCTCAAACAATAAAATTAAGTACAACAAAAATTTGTTGGGAGAAAGGTCTCAAACCCGAAAAGTCACCTATTCCCTTCCTCCAGAGATGCTGCCTGACTCGCTGAGTTACTCCAGTACTTTGTGTCTACTCTCAGCATCTTGATGTGGCCTCAAGTTCTGATATAGCTGCCTCCCACCAGCCCTTCACCAGATCTATAGACCCCTTCACCTTTTCCACATTTTGTTACGTTACATCCTTATTTTAAAATGGATTCAAAAAAAATGTTTTTATCATCAATCTACACACAATATCTCAGAATGAAGAAGTGAAAACAGGTTTAAAATTTTTTGCAAAGTAATAAAAAATAAATAACTGAAATATCACATAAGTATTCAGACCCTTTGCTATGACACCCAAAATTGAGCTTAGGTTCATTCTGTTTCCATTAATTATCCTCGAGATGTTTCTACAACTTGATTGGAGTCCACCAGTGGTAAATGAAATTGATTGGACATGATTTGGAAAGGCACACACACGTGTCTATATAAGGTCCCACAGTTGACAGTGCATGTCAGAGCAAAAACCAACCCATGAAGACAAAGGAATTGTCTGTAGACATTCGAGACAGGATTGTGTCGAGACATAGATCTGAGGAAGGGTATAATACAATTTCTGCAGCATTGCAGGTCCCGAAGAGCACAGTGGCCTCCGTCATTCTTAAATGGAAGAACTTTGGAACCACCAGAACACTTCATAGAGCTGGATGCCCGGCCAAACTGAGCAATCGGGGGAGAGGGGCCTTGGTCAGGGAGGTGACCAAGAACCCGATGGTCACTCTGACAGAGCTCCAGAGTTCCTCTGTGGGGATGGGAGAACCGTACAGAAGGACAACGATATCTGCAGCACTCCACCAATCAGGCCTTTATGGTAGAGTGGCCAGACGGAAGCTATTCCTCAGTAAAAGGCACATGACAGCCCGTTTGGAGTTTGCCAAAAGGCATGAGAAACAAGATTCTCTGGTCTGATGAAACCAAGATTGAACTCTTTGACCTGAATGCCAAGCGTCACGTCTGGAGGAAACCAGGCACCGCTCATCACCTGGCCAATAGCATACCTATGGTGAAGCATGGTGGTGGCAGCATCGTGCTGTGGGGATGTTTTTCAGTGGCAGGAACTGGGAGACTAGTCAGGATCGAGTGAAAGATGAATGGAGCAAAGTACAGAGAGATCCTTGATGAAAACCTGCTCCAGAGCGTTCTGGACCTCAGGCTGGGGCGGAGGTTCACCTTCCAACAGGACAACGAGCCTAAGCACTCAGCCAAGGCAAAGCAGGAGTGGCTTTGTGACAAGTCTGTGAATGTCCTTGAGTGGCCCAGCCACAGCCCGGACTTGAACCCGATCGAACATCTCTGGAGGGGCCTGAAAATAGCTGTGCATCAACGTTCCCCATCCAACCTGACAGAGCTTGAGAGGATCTGCAGAGAAGAATGGGAGAAATTACCCAAATACAGGTGTGCCAAGCTGGTAGCGTCATACCCAAGATGATTTGAGGCTGTAATCGCTGCCAAAGGTGCCTCAACAAAGTACTGTCTGAATACTTATGTAAATGTGATATTTCAATTATTTATTTTTGATTACTTTGCAAAAAATTCTAAACACCTGTTTTTGCTTTTTTATTATGAGGTATTGTGTGTAGATTGATGATTAAAAAAAAATAATAATAATTTAATCCATTTTAGAATAAGGCTGTAACGTAACAAAATGTGGAAAAAGTGAAGTGGTCTGAATACTTTGTCTGCACTGTATTATTTTGATCCAACCATAGGAGGCTGACCTTCAGCCGATGAACCACATATAATAACTCATCATACAATGTAAAAAAAAAATATTTTCGTAACTGATACAAGGCAGAATTTCGAATTGCCAGAAGGCAAACCTCTTCATACGGCACAGACAGGTCATGCCACTCATAGCATCAACGCCAGTCAAAATAACGAACTATCAAAGTCCAATCAAACTTCCCAGTTCTACGTCATCTCCTTCTAGGAGTTACTGCCTCTACCTCTTTTTCAAGTAGCAAATTCAGAATCCCCATCACTCGTCGGGTCAAAGGTGTTTCCATTCCCTTCCAATCCTTCTACAAGTTGTAGCGCAGCGGTAGAATTGATGCCTCACAGCTCCAGAGGCCTGGGCTCGATCCTGACTGCAGGTGCTGTCTGTGCGGAGTTTGTACGTTCTCCCCGTGACCTGCATGCGTTTCCGCCGGGTGCTCCGGTTTCCTCCCACACTCCAAAGATGTACAGGTGTGCAGGTCAATTGGCTTTGGTTAAAAATAGTAAATTGCCTCTCACGTGTGTAGGATAGTGGTAGTGTGCGAGGTGAGTGCTGATCGGCACGGACTCGGTGGGCCGAAGGGCCTGTTTCCGCTATGTATCTCTCAAGTCTAAAGTCTCTGCTTTTGACTTCTCTGCTAAAGAAAACTTGGTAGAAGAGAAGGAACTACCCAGGTCTCTTTACCCCCCCCCAAAAAAAAACCTCTTTTACTGCAGAGGTAGCAGCAACAGGCTGACTGATGTACCCTCAAAGCAGAATTCACAGTCGGTGCTACAGGGTCAAAAATCGTCGACATCTCCCTGTAAGTGCTGACAGTCTGACTCCGTGGCTGCAAACAAACATCCTTTACACAATAACATAAAGCAGTGGATGGGGCTGGGAGTCTGCAACGGGTGACACAGCACCCCAGGCAGTCGGCTAATCACCAGCAGTTGCACGCAGCTAGCTGGACAGCAGACTATGCATAAAGCACAGTGGGCCAGATGCCCACGTTCCCACAAGCTTCAATGTTAGTTCTAGGATATTAAAAGGGCAGCAGAAGGGTTAAAAAAACGAAAATGACAAACTCATCCTCAAACCACTGCACGCACTCCTGTTGCTGTTTGTGCAGCTGAGGTTTTTGGCCGGGTGTGTTGTGCCTTTTCATCAAAAGGCATGCACCTCAACGGATCCAAGTCGGTCTCCCACTGCGGAATTGGGAGCCAAATACAAATTCCTCCCCCCCTACAGCTGCAAATTTGCTTCACAAAAAAAACAATAATAAGACCTAACTGCTACGCAAGTCCTTAAAGAACCCATCGAGCATGAAGGGATTGGAAGCACTACCAATGGCCCGTCCAGGAACTCCAACCTTTATTAATTAGGGCCTTATC
Source organism: Raja brachyura (assembly GCA_963514005.1). The sequence goes on from OY740788.1 coordinate 12,409,742, forward strand.
GTGGCCAGTTGCACAATGAATAACATCCCTCAGTAGGAATAAAAAAGGAACTGCAGATGCTGGTTTACACTAAAGGACACAATTTTAAAGTTTTCTTATGCTCATAAGTTCTAGGAGCAGAATAAGGCCATTCAGCCCATCAAGTCTACTCCATCATTCAATCATTGCTGATCTATCTCTCCCTCTCAACCCATTTCTCCTGCCTTCGCCCCATAACCCCCGACACCCTTACTATTCTAATTTTCTTTTACCAAAGCCAATTAACCTAAAAACCTGTATGTGTATGAAGGAACTGCAGATAGACACAAAATGCTGGAGAAACTCAGCGGGTCAGGCAGCATCGACGGAGAGAAGGAATTGGCGACGTTTAGGGTCGAGACCCTTCTTCCGACTCTTCAACTGCAGATGATGGTTTAAACCAAAGCTGGACACAAGATGCTGGAGTAACTCAGCGGGACAGACAGCATCGCTAGAGAGAAGGAATGGGTAACGTTTCGAATCAACCCTTCTCTCCAGAGATGCTGCCTGTCCTGCTGACTTACTCCAGTATTTTGTGTCTCTCTTTAACCTAAAAAAGTGTACTTCTTTGGAATGTGGGAAGAAACCGAAGCACCTAGAGACTTTTCAAGATATAATGGAAAGGATGCAGAAAGGATTCTTTAGACTTTAGAGATACAGCGTGGAAACAGGCCCTTCGGCCCACTGAGTCCATGCTGACCCCAACGATCACCCAGTACACTGGCACTATCCCACACACTAGAGACAATTTACAATTTTCTTAACCGCAGCCACTTGGGCGCCGTCCTGTATGGTATAGCTGCCCAGCCTGCAGCTGTATGTCTTTCCCCCTTTTCTTTTTTTTAGTGTGTTAAAGTGTTTTGTTTTGGAGCCTATTCTTTTTTTATGTGGGGGCGAGGTGGGGGGAAAGGGGGAAAGGGGGAAACTGCTTTTCCTGGTCCCTACCTGGTCGGAGAGGCAGCTTTTCTCCGGGCTGCATCTTTGACCCGTCCTCGCGGCCTACCAGTGGGCCTGGAGCGGCGTTTCCTGAGGGGACCGCCCAGAACCTCAGCTTCAGCAGCGGCGGAGCGCTGGAGCGCCATCGCGGGACGGAGCGGGTGATGCCTTGCTTGGGTCGCCGCGCTGGAACTCCGGTGAGCTGAGACCGCCGAGACAAACATCGCGGAGCCGCGGGTCTGTGGAGTGGCCGGCTGCGGGCGGCGGCGCTGAACTTTAACATCGGGAGCCAGTGGGGGAGCTCCATTCAGCGTGGCCTTGTCGGCTTTGGAAGCCGCGGACTCCAGTAGGAAGTGGCCGTTCCGGGTGTCCCAAGCCGCTGAGAGGATTCTCCCGACGCCGGAGCACCGTCACCCGGCGAGAACGGCCTGGAACATCGGGCCTCCGTGAAGGCAACTATGGAGGCCTCAATATGCCTGACTATGGGTGGACATGGGTTGGGGACTGGACATTGTGCCTTCCCTCATAATGGGAACCATTGTGGGGGGATGTTTTTATGCTTAAATCTCTTTATTAGTGTTGTGTCTGTATTCTTTATTTTCTGTGCTGCATGGCAAGAAGCATTTCACTACACCAATTGGTGTATGTGACAAATAAACTAACCTTGAACTTAACCTACAAACCTGTACATCTTTTGAGTATGGGATGAAAGTGGAGCACCTGGAGAAAACCCACACAGTCACAGGGAGAGCGTACAAACTCTGTGCTGACAGCACCCATAGTCAGAATCGAACCCGGGTTACATTAAATACTATTACATTAAAGCTTTTTAGTTACTGAAGCTAAGCAGACTCTTGCAACAGAGAGGTTTCCAACATCTGTTGAAGGTTTGCCATCTGAAATGTTGATCTAATATTTGAAAGGTAACAGAACCACTGTGTGCTTCCAAAAACTGTTCTTTTAAAAAATATATAATCTGAACTAATAGCAGCCTTGTCCCAGACACAAGGAGCTTTTGTGAAGGGATGTCGAGATGTATTTTGCCTGGGTCCCGACCAGCATAATTATCATTGCCACGGGACATCATTGCACACCAGGTGCACAGTGGAAATAAAAACACTTTCGCAATTACCAACCTCCGTTCCTTTCACACAAAAACAGGGCAGAAAATGAGTGGTCATGTTACCGAAGTTTCTTTCAAAAGCAAAGGACGGGCTGCAGGAGGCAGCTTGCTTCACCGGTGTCGCAAAGGATTACGGAGGGTTACCAGGGTGGAGGTATATGGAACTGCAGGGGCTGGAAGCATGAGGAAAACACAAAGTACTGGAGGAACTCAGCGGGTCAGGCAGCATCTGTTGCAAGAATGGACAGAAGACGTTTCAGGTCGGGACCCTTCTTCACATTCAACACTCCCACTTAAAGCATTTGACTGTTTTGCATCTTATTACATATATTTTTTCATATTGCATTTAACATGCATTAGATTTCACCAATGACAGCCAATTTATCAGCTCATTGATATTTACCTGAAGCGCTTACCGCACCCTTCATAGGTCTGCCCACTCATTTCTGCAAATTATAATTGCATAGCATCTACAGTATATGCGTTAGATTTCACCAGTGACTGCCAATTTATTACCCCCTTGACAATTACCCGAAGCACTTGCTGAGCACAGCTCATCCTCCTCCTTTCTGCACATTATGATCGTATAGCCTCTAAACCGAGAGTTATTTTTATGATCAGATTGCAAATAGGAACCCAATACTGATCCTTGCGAATGCCCTTCTTTATAAGTTTGTAAATATTCGGTACGTGAGGTAGCCACAAGGAACTGCAGATACACCACAGTGCAGGTCTCAACCTTCTTCATACTACAGGGCCCCGACCCGAAATGTCATCAGTCCATTCCCTCCACAGATGCTGCCTGACTCAGTTGGTTACCAAGCTCACGTGGAAGGAGGCTCTAGGGCAAGGTTAAGCTCAGCAAGCGAGCCCGACTTGTCTGCCGGGTGACTTTGGAGGGATTGATGTCTCAGAGTCTGTGTGGGAAGGAACTGCAGGTGCTGGTTTATACTGAAGATACACAAAATACTGGAGTAACTCAGCGAGTCAGGCAGCATCTCTGGAGAAAGGTTTTAGTTTAGATATACAGTGCGGAAACAGGCCCTTCTGCCCACCGAGTCTGCACCAACCAGCAATCCCCGCACACTGAAGGGCCTGTCCCGCTTACGTGTCCTTGGCACGTTAATTACACGACCTCGTGGTCGCGTTGAGGCGCATGGGCATCGTATGGCTGCGCGGGGCCGGTTCCACTGAGAAGCGCGGAGGGGTATCGAGTTGTGCGCGACATCACGCGGGTCTCCGAAATGTTTGTAGCGAACAAAATCTTTCCACGCCAACGGCCTGTCGTGTAACTGCCAGCCAAAGTGGGACAGGCCTAAGACCCTGGCGCGATGCAACGTTTCACCTCCAACAGCAGCAGAAGCCGGCAAACGATCGGCGAGCTCCACCTGGGGCTCACGGCCGTTGCGGATTCGGATCCGCCCCCACTTCTACTTCCAGAGCGGGGCCATGAAAATTGAAGATAGACACAAAATACTGGAGTAACTCAGCGGGACCGGCAGCACCTCTGGAATGGATGGCATTGCGGGTCAAGACCCTTCTTTCAGACTGAAGGAGGGTCTCGACCCGAAACATCACCCATTCCTTCTCTCCAGAGTTGCTGCCGGTCCCGCTGAGTTACTTCTGCATTTTGTGTCAATCTTCAAATGACGTCACGTGCTCCAAACGGCTGTGTGGGTGCATGAAATCGTGCGCGACCTTCGAGGTTGCGTAATTAGCGTGCCAAGGACACATGGGACAGGCGCTTAACGCTACCCTACACACACTAGGGACAATTTACATTATAATACCAAACAGATTAACCTACAAACCTGTACTCCTTTGGAGTATGGGAGGAAACCGAAGATCTCTGAGAAAACACACGCGAGTCACGGGGAGAACGTACGAACTCCGTACAGATAAGCACCCAGAGCTAGGATCGAACCCGGGTCTCCAGCATTGCAAGGCAGTAGCTCTCCGGCTGCACCACCATGCCGCCCAATCTCAACATCATGTTCGGCACAGACCTTGAGGGCCAAAGGGCCTGTTCTTGTGCTGTAATGTTCTATGTTCTAAGCAGGGTCCTAGAGTCATAGAGTGATGTAGTGAGGAAACAGGCCCTTCGACTCAACTTGCCCACACCAGCCAACATGCCCCCATCTACACTAGTCCCACCTGCCAGCATTTGGTCCATATCCCTCCAGACCTGTCCTATCCATGTACCTGTCTAACTGCTTCTTAAATGTTGGGATAGTCCCCGACTCAACTAACTCCTCTGGCAGCTTGTTCAGTACATCCAACACCCTTTGTGTGAAAAAGTTACCCCTCAGATTCCTATTGATTCTTTTCCCCTTCAACTTTAAACCTATGTCCTCTGGTCCTCGATTCACCTACTCTGGGAAAGAGACGTTTGGGCTAGAATAGGTGGCATTTCAGGTTGAGACCCTTCTTCAGAACTATATCAGAGTCATTTGGCTTTGGATTCACCATTTCCTCTCTTGAAAGGTCTTCGCCGACATTTGTAACAGTTTGCAGGAAAATAGTGTATTCTATATTGATATTGCACAGGACATCGAATTTCTCATTGAAACACAGGACATTGCATGAACACTATTTACTTCCTTTTTGTCCAACCCCGCCCACCCATCCATCTCAACTGCAAGTTCTTGGCCCATCTTACAGCTTATCTCGTTTACGCTCACACTGGGGCTGAGCACATTAGGGTTTACTTACTCACAGACACCACCATCAATTGTATGCTCTGCATTCTTTGGACCATCTTCAGTCTTCAATTTTAGGTAACATCTAACAACGACCATTCCTCGGGCCCCAACTTGACTCCCACCTATTTCTCTCCTCCCCGCCACCCCCATAAATTGTCCCACTGACATCATAATATGTAACCCTTCAATCCTATCTCATAAGGTCATTCAGAACAGTAGAATTAGGCCATTCGGCCCATTGTCTCCTCCGCTGTTCAATCATGGCTGGTCTATCTCTCCCTCCAAACCCCATTCTCCTGCCTTCTCCCCGTAACCTGACACCCGTACTAATCAAGAACCTATCTATCTCTGCCTTAAAAATATCCACTGACTTGGCCTCGACAGCCTTCTGTGACAAAGAATTCCACAGATTCACCACCCTCTGACTAAAGAAATTTCTCCTTATCTCCTTCCTAAAAGAACGTCCATTAATTTTTAGGCCATGACCTCCAGTTCTAGACTCTCCCACTAATGGAAACATCCTCTCCACATCCAATCTATCCAAGCCTTTCACTAGTCTGTATGTTTCAATGAGGTCCCCCCTCCTCCTTCTTCTAAACTCCAGTGAGTACAAGCCTAATGCTTACCAAAGGTTAACCTCATGCCTTCTGTTTTTATCTCTGGTCTTTGTTCCAACCATCTAACTATGACCATAAACATTGTCCCAAAACATCACCTATTCCTTTTCTCCGGAGAAGCTGCCTGACCCGCAGAGTTACTCCAGCTTTTTGTGTCCATTTTCGGTCTCAACTTTAACAATAGCTTTACGTTGGGGTCTGGCTCCTCTTACCTGCTAATACAGTAGAAAGCAATGAGCCGAAACAAGTCTGCAAAGCTCAGGCAGGATCCTTCCAGGGAGAAGGCTGTGGAGCAAGAAAGATGACAAAAATATACATATATATATATAACCAGACCGCTTGGATAGCATGCACAGATGAGAAAAATATCAGACAGCATTGGGTATTCTTTTTAAGATAGGCAGGAAATTAATGTATCAAGACAGACTTCACGACCAGTATGTCTGTTTTGAGACATATAGAGCAGACATTACTGGTTTGTCTTAAGCTAAAACAGCTGTAGCAACCCCCTTTCACATGCTAAAATCTACTTGTTCCATACTTGTGGTAACATCCTCAAGGGTTTATTGAAATGTCTTTCTTCCTGGAGAGAACCAAGGGATATTTAGATTACACCCAGGTAGAATGAGGAGACTGTTATATTCATTAAGGCCCGAGACGTCAATTGAGCAGTCGGGTTGAAAGTCCATGGCAATTTCCTGCGGCTCTATCATTTCCAGTACATCAGCAGTGGAGCCATCCACTTGGTCAATCAGAAAGTCATTTGCTAACAGCTGGTTAATGTATTCGCAAAATCGCTGCTAAGTTTCTCTCACAGTTTGGCTTTTTCTTCAAGGTTACATAGGGCAGCGCGGTGGCGCAGCGGTAGAGTTGCTGCTTTGCAGCGCATGAGACCCGGGTGCAATCCTGACCACGGGTGCAGTCTGTACGGAGTTTGTACGTTCTCCCCGTGACCGCGTGGGTTTTCTCTGGAATTTCCGGTTTCTTCCCACAGACAATTAATTGCCTATTGTCTACTCCAAAGATGTACAGGGTTGTAGGTGAATTGGCTTGGTATAGTTCTAATTTGTCCCGAGTGTGCATAGGATAGCGTTAGTGTGCGGGGATCGCTGGCCAGCATGGATTTGGGGGGCCAAAGGGCACTGTTTCCAAGTTGTATTTCTAAACTAAGCTAAACATGAGCATACTGCAGACCTGACCAAGGAATACCATGAACACGGTGGATGCACAGTTGCCAACCATCCCAGCTTGGGTGAAAACCAATAGTACATGCAGTGGGTCCTCCAGGAGCTGTGCCTTGGGAGAAACTGAACGCAGGTTGGCCCGTTTGTCAACCGCCTTCTATCTGAAGAACTCACATTCATTCCTCCTTGACCCGTGGCAAGTTATGCCCCGTCCCACTTAGGAAACCTGAACGAAAACCTCTGGAGACTTTGCGCCCCATCCAAGGTTTCCGTGCGGTTCCCGGAGGTTTTTGTCCTCCGGCAACCACCTTCAACTAGCATCGCAACCGGCTTAGACTAAAGAATTACCGATTTTTAAAATGGAATCCACTTTCGACCATTAGGGAGACTGACAAAAACCTCCGGGAACCGCACGGAAACCTTGGGTGGGGCGCAAAGTCTCCAGACGTTTCCGTTCAGGTTTCCTAAGTGGGACAGGGGCTTTAGCTGACGGCTAACAAAACTCACTTGGATGTTCCAGCTGCTCTGGTCAATCAGCTGGAGGACGCGAGAGGGACCGACCACCCAAACAGGGGAGGGTGGAAAATAAATGGCAGCCGATGACCTTTGTTGTTGTGGAAGCAAGGAACTGCAGATGCTGGTTTGCCAAGGAAAGACACACAGTGCTGGAGTAACTCAGCTAGTCAGGCAGTGTCCCTGGAGGACAGGTGACACTTTAAACTGGGACCCTTCTGAGGGTCTCGACCTGAAACGTCACCTATCCATGTTCTCCAGGGATGCTGCCTGACCAGCTGAGTTACTCCAGTACGTTGTGTCTTCCCATGCTATTCCTTGAGTTTTGTTCCCAGAAGCAGACAGTTTTGTTGCTTCTCCGCATGGACTCGAGCCACATGTCCGTAAAGCCAGCAGCGAGCGGGGCGTGGGAGTCATTGTACTGAATGAGCTTTGGGTTTAGTTTCACTTGTTATCTTTAATAACTTTAAAGTCTGCAAAAAGTTTAAAACTTACTCATAACAATGAAACCCATTGTGGGTTGAAGGAATTTGCAGTGTGTTGCACTGTGGTTGATGCTGTAGTAAATCACAGCTGCGGTCTTTATTTAACCATTATACAATCTTAATCCTTTCCATGGCCTTGTGTTATTTCTTTGAATTACAAAGTCCTGCAATTGACTTGGAAGATAACGCAGTTAAACCTTTGGCCCTGGGCTTGGCCGTGTTGAATCAGATGGCCCGGCAAGGTGCGTTTTAATATCGCTTGCAAACAATGGGCAAATGTCACAAACAAACCCTCCGTGCAAGTCTTAAATTTTGCACCAGTCACAATTTTGGATGCAAAGCCAATCTAATGGGACTAAACATTGCCATCTCTTCAGCAAGAGCACCCTGCCTCGGCAAGGCCAGCATCATAATTAAGGACAAGTCGCACCACGACCACCCACCTCTAATACCATCTTTCATTGGAAAAAAGGTATAAAAGTGTGAAAACGCACACCTCCAGATTCAGTGTTTAAGAAAGAACTGTAGATGATGGAAGATGGAGAAACTCAGCGGTTGAGGCAGTATATATGGAGAGAAGGAAAAGGCGATGTTTCGGGTCGAGAAGAATCTGGACCCGAAACTTCGCCAATTCCTTCTCTCCATAGATGTTGCCTCACCTGCTGAGTTTCTCCAGCATTTTTTGTCGACCTCCATATTCGGGGACAGTTTCTTCCCAGCAATTATCAGGCAACTGAACCATTCTACCAACAACTAGAGAACAGTCTATCCCAGCTGATGAGCCACTATCTATCTCATTGGAGACCCTTGGTCTATCCTTGATCGGACATTACTGGACTTTATCTTGCACTAAAGGTTATTCACGTTATTCCTTCTGCAGTTGTACAGAGCCCTAGTGAGACCACACCTGGAGTATTGTGTGCAATTTTGGTCCCCTAATTTGAGGAAGGACATTCTTCCTATTGAGGGAGTGCAGCGTAGGTTTACAAGGTTAATTCCCGGGATGGCGGGACTGTCAAATGCTGAGAGAATGGGGCAGCTGGGCTTGTACACTCTGGAGTTTAGAAGGATGAGAGGGGATCTCATTAAAACATAGAAGACTGTTATGGGTTTGGACACGCTAGAGGCAGGAAACATGTTCCCAATGTCGGGGGAGTGCAGAACCAGGGGCCACAGTTTAAGAATAAGGACATTTAGAACGGAGACGAGGAAACACTTTTTCTCACAGAGAGTGGTGAGTCTGTGGAATTCTCTGCCTCAGAGGGCGGCGGAGTCAGGTTCTCTGGCTGCTTTCAAGAGAGAGCTAGACAGGGCTCTTAAAAATAGCGGAGTCAGGGGATATGGGGAAAAGGCAGGAACGGGGTACTGATTGGGGATGATCAGCCATGGTCACATTGAATGGTGGTGCTAGCTCAAAGGGCCAACTGGCCTACTCCTGCACCTATTGTCTATTGTTTATAGTCCCTTTATCATGCAGCTGTACACTGTGAATGGCCCGATTGTAATCATGTACTGTCTATCTACGGACTGGTTAGCGAGCAACAAAAGCTTTTCACTGTACCTCGGTACACGTGACGATCGATTAAACTCTTGCCGGGTCTAGACGTCAGGTCCGCTAGACACATCCCTACCCCATTCAAAATGTTTGTGCACCCTGCAAAGTACAGCAGGAACAGCAGACCCCAGAATACATTGTGATACATTACTCTGATTACACATAGAGTGACACATAGACTGTAGAGAAGCCCTCAGTCATCAGGCAAACTCTAGCAGCCGCACCACAACAAATGATTCAGCTCCCAGGATAGAAACATTGAAGCACAATGCGTGGGCGGTGGAAGAGGACAATTCAGCCCTTCGAGCCTGCTTTGCCATTCAATACGACTTTCCACTCAGTACAGGTCCGATTCTCCGGCATCCTTGGTTCCAGAGCCTTTCCGAATAATCCATTTTGCCGGACCAACACTGGGCATGGCTTCCAAAAGGCGTCTAATGGTATCGGAACGGACCACCTAGGCTGCAGTGAAGCCGGGATACCGGCCCGCAAAGAAACCGTCCACGGGAATGGATCCGTCAGCTTTGGACGGGCCAGGGGGTCCAGAGCCACGGCCGCAAGGGGTAAATTTGACGCACCAATCGGCGCGTAAACTGGCTATGAGAATGGATGGGCCGGCTCCAGACGTGCCAGTGTTCCAGAGCCATGGCCGCAGGGAGCAAATTCGACCCATCGATCGTCGCAAAAGTTGTGATGAGCCACCTCGCCCAGCCCTGGGCACCAACCACATTTTCCAGGGGGACTTCCAGATGGGATTTCAAATGCGCTATTGTAATTTTATTCTGATTAAAGGAGGTGCCCGACCACCAGTTGGCGAAAACTCCGTGGTGGACCTGTAGCATGTTCCTAAAATAGACTTAAAAAGCTGGAGTAACTCAGTGGGTCAGACAGCATCTATGCCTTTCCTCCAGAGATGCTGTCTGTCCTGGTGAGTTACTCCAGCTTTTTGTGTGTATCGTCGGTTTATACCAGCGCCTGCAGTTCCTTCCTACACGTGACTTATTCCTGGTCTCTTTCTATACCCCTTGATGACTTTTAAGTTTAGAAAGTGTAACCGTCCATTTCCTCACTATATTCAGTGACATGGCGTCTTTAGCCCTCTGAATTCCACAGCAACACCACCTCTGAGTTTAGTTTAGTTTTAGTTCAGAGATACAGCGCAGAAACAGCCAACCAAGCCCCCACCGGCCAGCGATTCCCACACTTTAACACTACCCTACACACATTGGCACAATTTAAAAAAAAACCATTTTTAAAGCACACATACACCAAGCCAATTAACCTACAAACCTGTACATCTTTGGAGTGTGGGAGGAAACGGATTATCTGTGAGAAAAACGATTATCTCGGCTGTGCAGGCTCGAAGGGCCAAATGGCCTCCTCCTGCAGCTATTTTCTAAAACCCACGCGGTCATGGGGAGAACGTACAAACTCTGTACAAACAGCACCCGTAGTCGGGATCGAACCCGCGTCTCCGGCGCTGAAGGGGCTGTAAGGCAGCAACTATACCGCTGTGCCACCGCGGCCGCCCCGAATGATGCAATCCATCCTTTTCAGAGTCCTCGCCTTGTAGGCTGAGACTGCGGCTCCTGGTTCTAGATCTTCACCCAGGGGAATGATCCTCACCCTTGCCCAATGTGTAAGAAGGAACCGTTGACGCAAAGAAGGGTCTTGTCCCAAAACGTCACCCATTCCTTCTATTCAGAGATGCTGCCTGTCCTGCTGAGCTACTCCAGTATTTTGTGTCTATCTTACACTTACCCAGTCTGTTCAGCCCTGTCAGAATTTTGTTTGTTTCAATGCAGTCTCCTCTCAATGTTCAGAACTCTAGTGGGTGCAAATCCTGTGTGCAAACCTATTCATCGTACCTCGTATGAATTAACGTCTTTTTTTGTTTACATCACGTTTTGGACTGTCCTTGCTGCACCTCTTTGCAAGATTAAATATGTTATTCCCTACAGCGCTCCAAATAGGGTTGCCAACTTTCTCCCTTTCTGACAAAAGGTCAAAATACGGGACAAATTCCCGTCGGCAACTCGTTGACCGACTCGGCCGTGGCTTGGTGAATAAGGAGTTGGCCCGGGTGCTGGACTGCACACAAAGCCCAGCCGGCGGGCCAGCTGAGGAGTTTTGGCCTGGGCGACATCACGCGCAAAGTCCGGCGCCCCGTCCAACTCATGAACCGATGATCGGCCATGAGAAGGAGGGGTGGTGGTATCTGGGGTAAGCGAAGGTCCGAAGGTCAGACAGCTGGCCGGGCTGCCGACCGACGGGGCCACGGGCGAGGCGTTGCTGCTGCTGCACTCCACGGGCTGCACTACGTCGGGACGGGTGAGGCGGGGCCCGACAAGGCCCTCTGACCCGACAGTCCCCTCGACCCGAGTAGTGGCAGTCAAATACGGGACAAACCAATTTAGCCCAAAATACGGGATGTCCCGGCTAATATGGGACAGTTGACAACCCTAGCTCCAAAGGCAATGAGGTGTAGTTCAGAACAACACTAAACCACAATGTGAAATACGTGAGGGGAAGCGTAGCCCAAATTAACATTCTGTTAAGTCAGGAAAAATCTATTCATTTTCTACTCTAAAATTGAGAATTTATTGACTGCAATCTATTATATTTTCAAAAATTGCAACACAGCAATGCAATACCTTCCTTACTTTATATTGTTAACTTCTGTTCATTCAAAGATAGAATCAAATGGTGGATACTTACTATACTGGCTCTCCTTGATTGGAAAGTCCTGAATAAAGCGTGGTCCTGACTCGGGTAATCGCATGGATATGATTTTCTTCTGAGTCCTGCATGATTTTCGGACCAGAAAGATCTGTTAGAATAAACAAATACTGCGATGTCAGAAGTGGTCAAACTAGTAGCTAACTTCAAAGCAGAATGAAAAAGATAAACCAGCTCACTTCTGACGACTCGCCTGAACGATGGCTCAACTATCTGTTGCAGTGAGGCCCACTGCAGGTTTGAGGAACGGCAGCTCATCGCCTGTTTGTGCACACTGCCGCTGTCTAAACTTGGTAATCAATTCCACAACTTCGGGTCAAGTTCATTTTTCTCTTTGTTTAGGAAGGAACTGTAGATGCTGGTATACACCGAAGATAGACACAAAATGCTGAAATAACTCAGCGGGTCAGGCACTTCTTCAAAGGGTCTCGATCCGCAAAGGTCACTAATTCCTTCTCGCCAATGCCTGTCCCTCTGAGTTATGCCCCACTTAGGGAACCTGAACGGAAACCTCTGGAGACTTTGCGCCCCTCCCGGCGGTTTCAGGAGGTATTTGTCAGTCTACCTAATGGTCGAAAGTTTTTCCGTTTTAAAAATCGGTCATTTTTTAGTCGAAGCCGGTTGCGATGCTAGTTGAAGGTGGTTGCCAGAGGACAAAAACCTCCGGGAACCGCACGGAAACCTTGGGTGGGGCGCAAAGTCTCCGGAGGTTTACGTTCAGGTTTCCTGAGTGGGACAGGGGCATTACTCCAGCATTTTGTGTCTCTCTTTGTTTAGTTTAATTTAGAGATACAGTGTGGAAACATGCCCCTCGGCCCAATGTTCACCCACACACATAGGAACAATTTACAGTTTGCAGAAGCAGATTAACCGACAAACCTGCACGTCTTTGGAATGCGGGAGGGAACCGGAGCACCCGGAGAAAACCCACCCGGTCACAGGGAGAACGTACAAACACTGTACAGACAGCATTCACCGACGCCGCAAGGCAGCAACCCTACCGCTGCGCCACCGTGCCGCCCATTGACAGGTACTTCTTCCATTTCAAAACCCATGCACCCTTTTGTCCTCGTTCTCTTCTCTGACTGCTCTAACTCAATGACCCGATAAACCTATCCCCATGGTCACCCCGGTTTTACCCTCCACGAGATATCCCCCCCCCCCCCACGCTGCAGCTTAGCACTGTTCCGTTGCCTTTGTCCCAGTTCTGATGAAGGCTCTTTCTCTTCAAATATTGTTTCTCTGCCCCCCCGACCTGCCCAGGATTTGGAGCATTTTCTGTTTTTATTTCGGATTTCCAGCATCTGCAGGGTTTTCTTTTCATTTTCGTCTGAACAATGGGAGTTGCAAAGCCTCAGCATGTTAAAGGACATGGGATGAGAACAACTATAGGAGATGTGTAAACGGCAAATCACGTTGAGGGTCTTTCCTCAAAAGAACCTCACAGAAAAAGTTTTTTGATCAGGCTTCATGAAAGCGTGCAGATGTCGTTTTCATGGATTTCAAAGGGAACCAGGTGGGTTGAGGGGCAGGAGAGCCCATTGATATAATTAAGGTGACAGGACTGGATAGAATAGATATGGAGAGGACGTGTCCACTGGTGAGAGAGTCTAGGGCCAGAGACTATGGCCTCAGAATAAAAGGACGTACCTTTGGAAAGATGAGGATGAATTTCTTTAGTCAGAGGGCTGCGAATCTGTGGAATTCATTGAGTCTGTGGAGGCCAAGCCAAGTTTAGTTTAGTTTAGAGATACAGCGCGGAAACAGGTCCTTCGGTCCACCAAGTCCGCTCCGACCAGCGATCCCCGCACATTAACACTGTCCTACACTAGGGAACATTTTTACATGTATACCAAGCCAATTACCAAACCTACACACCTGTACGTCTTTGGAGTGTGGGAGTAAACCGAAGTTCACGGAGTACACTCGCGCAGTCAAGGGGAGAACGTAAAACCCTGTACAGACAAGCAACCGTAGCCAGGATCTAACCTGGGTTTCTGGTGCCGCAAGCGCTATAAGGCAGCAACTCTACCGCTGTGTCACCATGCCCAAGGCCGTCTTACTGCATGGGCAAGCTAGGCAGTTGCCCGGGGCATCACGAGCATAGGGGCCCCATGCTAACCTATGTATGTTGTGACTTGCTGTCAATAAATAAATACTATACTATACTATACTCGCCATCCCTTGTGCTGGTCGCAGCCTGAGCTTGGTGGCAGTAAAAGCGACAGAGTGTTGTTTACAGACTGTAAAATTCCTTTGCTTTTGTTCAGTGTCTGCATTCCTTTTTCTACACATCGATGGAATTATCTGGCATCATCTTGAGGAAAAAATGTCGTGACCAAGAGTCTGCCTGACACGAGATGGTCGTCACATTTTGATGCTGTTTGTGCGCTGTGTGGGGGTTTGGAGAAAATTAAACATGCACTGGATTCTGTACCAGCTGGCACTGAACAGGATGTGAACGCCAGGCGAGAGGCAGAAGGATTGAGCGAGACAATGGAGAACCAGGAAACAACCTTTCTCACAATTCTTTCGAATTACATCCTTGAAAGAGTGAACGAGACAAGTAAAGGGCCTGTCCTACAAGCATGCAACTCTATGCGATGAACGCGATCAAACTAGAAGCGAGGGCCGCGCGGAGGTCGGGTGATCCCCTGTACAGGGCTGTTCCGACCAGCATGCGCCTGCATGCGGCAAGCGCAACCAAACCGGCAGTAGGGGCCGCGCGGAGGTCGGGTGAGTGGCGCAACGCGGCGCAAAGTGAGGCGAACTTGGAGCGAAGTCTAAGGTAAGTTCGCCAGGACAGAGAGGGGCACAGAGGCACACACACACAGAGGGCCACGGAGCCACACACATAGAGGGTCACGGAGGCACCTACAGATAGGTTCACGGAGGCACGATGTCGGGGCGGTGCGTAATGCGTCGAGGCGACTGCGAGCCGACAAGCCGTTACCGCGCGGAATTTTTGGACAGTCAGTTTTTCGGAGCCCCGCGCGGTGTCGGTACGAACTCCGCACAATTCCGCACGGCTCCGGCGATCGAAGTGGGACCGGCCCCGCGACGCCGGACGGCTCAAGTAACCACGTTAGGTTGCGCTAATCGCATAGAGTTGCATGCTTGTAGGACAGGCCCTTAAGGTCCTGCAGTCAGAGGATGTGAGCATACTTGTGGTCATTAATCTTCTTGAGTCTCTGAAAACCTATCTTCAGGGAATTAGAGACAAATTTAGTGAATACGAATTGAAAGCCAGGAGTAGGTGTCCAGATTCAGATTATAGTGATGTGAAACAATGGGAACAAACACTAAATGTGTAGGTAGGGGCCCAGTAAACTGCTTCGCCCCGGGGCCTATAATGCTGTTAAGATGGCCCTGACCATGCCACCCTAATTGGGTATTTTTAAGGTGCAGATTGATAGATTCTTGATTACTAATGGTGTCATGGGTTACGGGGAGAAGACAGGAGAATGGGGCTGAGAGGGAAAGATAGATCAGCCATGATTGAATGGCGGAGTAGATTTGATGGGCCGAATGGCCTAATCCTGCTCCTATATCTTATGGACTTAAGTAGCATGGTGTTGAAAGCCTTGTGAGAGCAGGGACGGAAAACGAGCATCAGGTGATGGGAGATACAATGTGTTGGAGTAACTCTGCAGGTCAGGCAGCATCTCTAACCCCCTGAGGTACTCCAGCGCTGTGGTCTTTTTTTTTGGAAACCTGTATCTGCATTTCCTTGTGTCTTTCTCAGATCATGGATATTTGCAAACATATATATTTTGGGCATTTGCTAGAATCAGTGTTGGGTTTTTTGTTTTTGATCTGATCATTACACTAACTCTCACTCGTTTTAGAGGCTGTACGATCATAATTTGCAGAAGGGGAATTAAATGAGCAATGAAGAGTACAGTTTGTGCTTCGGGTAATTGTCAAGGGGGTAATAAATTGGCAGTCACTGGTGAAATCTAAAAAGAATATAAAAATAATGAAAATTAGATGAATGTCTTTAGATTTAGTGAATCTGTGGAATTCATTGCCACAGACGGCTGTGGAGGCCAAGTCATTACGTATTCCTAAAGTGGAGATTGACAGATTCTTGATTAATACAGGTGTCAGAGGTTATGGGGAGAAGGCAGAAAGGGATTGAGAGGGAAAGATAGATCATCCATGAATGAATGGCAGCGTAGACATGATGGGCCAAATATCTTAATTCTGCACCCATCACTTATGAACTTATTTAACAATATACAGTGGCTTGCAAAAGTTTTCATGCCCCTTGAACTTTTCCACATTTTGTCACGTTACAACCACAAATGTAAATGTATTTTATTGGGATTTTATGTGATAGACCAACACAAAGTGGCGCATAATTGTGAAGTGGAAGGAAAATGATACATGGTTTTCAAATTTTTTTACAAATAAAAAAACTGAAAAGTGTGGCGTGCAAAAGTATCCAGCCCCCTTTACTCTGATACCCCTAAATAAAATCCAGTGCAACCAATTGCCTTCAGGAGTCACCTAATTAGTAAATAGAGTCCACTTGTGTGTAATCTAATCTCAGTATAAATACAGTTGTTCTGTGAAGGCCTCAGAGGTTTGTTGGAGAACATTAGTGAACAAACAGCATCATGAAGCTCAAGGAACACACCAGACAGGTCAGGGATAAAGTTGTGGAGAAGTTTAAAGCAGGGTTAGGTTATAAAAAAATATCCCATGCTTTGAACATCTCACTGAGCACTGTTCAATCCATCATCCGAAAATGGAAAGAGTATGGCACAACTGCAAACCTACCAAGACATGGCCGTCCACCTAAACTGACAGGCCGGGCAAGGAGAGCATTGATCAGAGAAGCAGCCAAGAGGTCCATGGTAACTCTGGAGGAGCTGCAGAGATCCACAGCTCAGGTGGGAGAATCAGGCCACAGGACAACTATTAGTCGTGCACTCCACAAATCGGGCCTTCATGGAAGAGTGGCAAGAAGAAAGCCATTGTTGAAACAAAGCCATAAGAAGTCCCGTTTGCAGTTTGCCACAAGCCATGTGGGGGACACAGCAAACATGTGGAGGAAGGTGCTCTGGTCTGATGAGACCAAAATTGAAGTTTTTGGCCTAAATGCAAAACGCTATGTGTGGCGGAAAACTAACACTGCACATCACCCTGAACACACAATCCCCACTGTGAAACATGGTGGTGGCAGCATCATGCTTTGGGGATGCTTTTCTTCAGCAGGGACAGGGAAGCTGGTCAGAGTTGATGGGAAGACGGATGGAGCCAAATACAGGGCAATCTTGGAAGAAAACCTGTTAGAGTCTGCAAAAAACTTGAGACTAAGGCGGAGGTTCACCTTCCAACAGGACAACCACCCTGAACATACAGCCAGAGCTACAATGCAATGGTTTAGATCAAAGCATATTCATGTGTTAGAATGGCCCAGTCAAAGTCCAGACCTAAATCCAATTGAGAATCTCTGGCAAGACTTGAAAATTGCTGTTCACAGACGTTCTCTATCCAATCTGACTGAGCTTGAGCTATTTTGCAAAGAAGAATGGGCAGAAATTTAAGTCTCTAGATGTGCAAAGTTGGTAGAGACATACCCCAAAAGACGTGCAGCTGTAATTGCAGCGATAGGTGGTTCTACAAAGTATTGACTCAGGGGGTCAGAATACTTTTGCACGCCACACTTTTCAGTTTTTTATTTGTAATAACATTTGGAAACCATGTATTATTTTCCTTCCACTTCACAATTATGCACCACTTTGTGTTGGTCTATCACATAAAATCCCAATAAAATGCATTTACGTTTGTGGTTGTAACGTGACAAAATGTGGAAAAGTTCAAGGGGTATGAAAACTTTTGCAAACCACTGTATATAAGAGGCAAAACAACCAAAGACTCTGTGTTTGAGTCTTGAGAAGGGTCCTGACCCGAAACGTTGCCTGTCCATTCCCTCCACTGATGTTGGCTAACCCGCTGAGTTCCTCCAGCACTTTGCATTCTTGCTCAAAATTCAAGCATCTGCATTACCTTGTAGCCAAAGCTCTGATGGACT
Organism: Raja brachyura; assembly: GCA_963514005.1. The sequence continues at coordinate 12,427,657 of OY740788.1, forward strand.
CAGAGACATGGTCACCTTGATGTGGGGAGATAGTGGATAAGAAAGTTGGAATTGGTCCTTATTTTCTGCATTGTGACAGGGCGGCACGGCGTCGCAGCGGTAGAGTTGCTGCCTTACAGCACCAGAAACCCGAGATCGATCCTGACTACGGGTGCTGTCTGTGCGGAGTTTGTAAGTTCTCCCCGTGACCTGCGTCGGTTTTCTCCAGGAGCTCCAGTTTCCTCCCACACTCCAAAGACGTACAGGTTTGTCGGCTAATTGGCCTGGTAAAATTGTAAATTGTCGCTAGTGTGTGTAGGATTGTGTTAGTGTGCGGGTGATCACCTGTCAGCATGGACTAGGGTGGGCCGAAGGGCCTGTTTCCGCACTGAATCTCCAAACTAAACCAGACAAAATAACACAAAGCGTAGTTTGTTTGCTGCATGAAAAAAGTAATGAGTGGCTATTTTTGAGTTCGAGTGTGAAACCATGTCCACTGATGAAGGGTTTCGGCCCGAAACGTTGCCTATTTCCATCGCTCCATAGATGCTGCCTCACCTGCTGAATTTCTCCAGCACTTTTGTCTACCTCCACTGATGATACTCAGGTTTTGTAACAAGGCAGCAGAATCTTAAAACAATACCAAATTAAATGGGTAGAAGTCCTTTTACACAGGGGTTAGAAACACTGAAAATAGGTGCAGGAGGAGGCCATTCGGCCCTTCGAGCCAGCACCGCCATTCATTGTGATCATGACTGATCGTCCCCAATCAATAACTCGTGCCTGCCTTCTCCCCATATCCCTTGGTTAGAAGGATATGCAGCATATTATCCAAAAGAGCAATCACATTTAAAAATATAGGAATAACGAATAGTATGGGATGAGGGCAGGGAAATGTTGATAAATGGATAATTCTCCTAGAGCACTGACATAAGCCTTAAAGCGTAGGGGGTAACTGCAGATGCTGGTTTAAACCGAAGACAGACACAGAATGCTGAAGTAACTCAGAGGGTCAGACAGGATCTCAGGAAAAAAGGAATGGGTGACATTTCGGGTCTGAGGAAGGGTCACAACCCAAAACGTCACCTATTCCTTTTCTTCACAGGTGCTGCCTGACCCGCTGAGACTTTCTGTGCCTTCCTTCGACGTAAGCCTTCGATGGGCTTCACACATGTAAACGTCTATCATTCCATTGATGAACACAGAAGGGTAATTTTGGTTGCGTGAATTCCGCTTCACCGTGTGTATCTTCCTGTTCCCGCATCCACAGCACGTCACACTTGACAAATTGCACGATGACTAAGTGGCGGCTTGTTGTGTGTGACGTAAGAAGCAGACATTAATTCAGCGGCAACTAGCCAAAACCTGGGGCAGGGAACTGCTTGCATATTGTGTTGGTGCAAACTCCAAGCTACGAAAAGTAGCAAGACCACGAAAGAACAATTAAAGTTACATCTTCTGATAGAAAAAGATGTATTTGCCATTTTAGTTCACTTATCATTCCTGACTTTAAACTATTAAATTTAAAATTTTCATCTGCATGTTTAAATACTAATGTTTTTGTTTCAGATACTGACACAAAATGTCACCTATCCATGTTCTCCAGAAATGCTGCCTGATCCACTGAGTTACTCCAGTACTTTGGCTTTTTTTTGTTGTAAACCAGCACCTGCAGTTCCTAGTTTCCACATATTTAAATACTTTAACATTCTTGCCTCTTCCTATAAACTGCAGTTTCATTCGGCCCCCACCCAAACTCTCGATGCCTTTAACTCTACTCATTTGTGTATCCCTTGCCTTTCTTCTGATTTATGGTGGTTATTTCTTCAACTTTCTTGACCTTGTAGAGTTATAGAATTTTACAGCATGGAAATAGGCCCTTCGGCCCAACTTCCCATGCTGACCAAAACGCCCCATCTACAATAGTCCCACCTGCCTGCGTTTAAGGTCATAAGGAACAGGAGTAGGATTAGGCCATTCGGCCCATCAAGTCTACTCCACCATGCAATCGTGGCTGATCTATCTCTCCCTCCAAACCCCATTCTCCTGCCTTCTCCCCGTAACCTCTGACACCCATACTAATCAAGAATCTACCTATCTCTGCCTTAAAAATATCCACTGACCTGGCCTCCACAGCCTTTAGTGGCAAAGAATTCCACAGATTCACCGCCCTCTGACTAAAGACATTTCCCCTCATCTCCTTCCTAAAAGAACGTCCTTTAATTCCGACCCATAGCCCTCCGTATTGGAGAACGTCCACTCCAAAGGCCCTCTTCCGTGTTTGCCCAGACCTGGTTATCTCTCATTATTCCCTCCTTTGCTGCCATGGCAATCATAATAACATCCAGTTATGCTCCTGTGAGGCACTTCAGAGCATTGAGGGTTCCAAACATTTGCTGCCCTGTTGCTCAAAGCACAATCATTTTCTTTTTTTTTTTTAACACAAGGAATTTGATGAAAATGTAGACATGTTATTCACCCCCCTACATCTGGATCAGTTCATCCTAGCAGGACTTGCCTTTGAACTGCTGCCGAAAACATTGACCTTTAATACTAACAAAACTATCCATCTTAATTTAGATAGTTCACATCGCAGTTATCTTAACTTACGACAATTTACACAGTCGTCTGGCTCTGTTGTTTTTAGACAAGTTGTTTGATCTTCCCTTCCTCAATGTTGCATGCGAGATTATGTAGATATTCTGGACATGTATTTGATATATATCTAGAGGGAAGGGGTGGGCAGCAGAGAGAGTTATGTTGAACTATTTGTTGAGAATTTGCTTGCGAGAAACACAGCAACATGGCTTGTTTTTGCTTCCAACCACACACTACGGCTATTCAGTTCGAACTGGAAGAACGTCTTTGAGTTGGCGTTTTACATTTTCTTTTGATGGTGAAAGAAACCTTGAAGTTTTTTAGAAATTTAAAAATAAAGAAAATGTATTTGAAAAACACAGTAATATTAACACATTTGTTTAGAGCAGATGTATTGGAAGAATAAAGTATAACTGATTGTGGACTTCGGAAGGGGTAGGATGAAGACCCACAGTCCCATTTATATCAAAGGGTCGATGGTGGAAAGGGTCAAGAACTTCAAATTCCTGGGCGTGCACATTTCCGAAGATCTCTCCTGGTCCCAGAACACTGATGCAATCATAAAGAAAGCACATCAGCGCCTCTACTTCCTGAGAAGATTACGGAAAGTCAGTATGTCAAGGAGAACTCTCTCGAACTTCTACAGGTGCACAGTAGAGAGCATGCTGACCGGTTGCATCGTGGCTTGGTTCGGCAACCTGAGCGTCCAGGAACAGAAAAGGCTGCAAAAAGTTGTAAACACTGCCCAGTCCATCATCGGGTCTGACCTCCCCACCATCGAGGGGATCTATCGCAGTCGCTGCCTCAAAAAGGCTGCCAGCATCATCAAGGACACACACCATCCTGGCCACACACTCATCTCTCCGCTGCCATCGGGAAGGTGGTACAGGAGCCTGAGATCTGCAACATCCAGGTTCACGCACAGCATCTTCCCCACAGCCATCAGACTATTAAACACAACTTCAAACAAACTTCCTATTGCACTTTATCTGTTTATTGATGTGTGTATATATATATATATATATATTCTATGGTATATGGACACACTGATCTGATCTGTATTTATGACTATAATATTCTGTTGTGCTGCAGCAATGCAAAAATTTCATCATCCTCTCTGGGACCCATGACAATAAACTCTCTTGACTTGACGTGACTATAATGAAAGGGCCTAGGTTGGGAGACTTGATCATGGTCCATTAGAAGTTGGAACGGCCTTATCAGGGCTGTTTTGCTGATTACATTTCTCTATTAAGGCAATAAGTTGTCTTAATATGAATGCAATAATAAAATATGGAGGTTAGACAGATACAATATTTACTGAAGGCTAATTGTGTACATTGTCTCGTGGGTAGGATGAGAAAGTTGGATAACAAACAACTGGTGTGAATGCGTGATTGGTGGTCGGCATGGATTTAGTGGGCCAAAAGGCCTGTTTCCATGCTGTTTGTCTAAACTAAATTAGACTTTCCATAAGTGTATTCTTTGAAAGAGAATTCAGAAGCCTTTCGCATATCTACAGGTACATCAGCCATCCTTTGAAAAGAATGTGGTCAAGAACTCACCCCAGGGTCTTCTGGCTGCAGAATACGAAGGGCAACTTCATCACTCAAGCCGAGTTGTAGCCAGACTGGATAGGTGTGCAGAAGGCGATCAAATATGCTGAGGTTGCAGATGAAACTTTCGTAGCCAGAATCCCGCAGCCAGTATTTAGCAGCTTGTTCTTTCTCAGAGTTATACTCCATATCCCTCCGCAAACTGCTTGACAAGTCACCATCGATGAGAAAAACAGAGACAATTAAACAATTAGAGTAGCCAGTCACATAAGTGAGCAAAGTACAGGCACCTCACATTTCATACGTGTTCGATTTATGCGTTCTTAGAATGACGTGCTCATTTAATTACCACAGAACTTTAATTTACATGCGGTAGCCACAAAATGCCGGTGACAGGCAGCATCTCTGGAGAGAAGGAATGGGCGTGCTGCTATTTTCGGGCTTCTATTTTTTGGGATAACGCGCTCAAATTTACAGAGTTTGTACATTTTCTCCGTGAATGCGTGGGTTTTCCCCGGGTGCTCCAGTTTCCTCCCACATCCCAAAGACTTACAGGTTCGTAGGTTAATTGGCTTTGATAGATTGGAAATTTTTCCTAGTGTGTAGGATAGTGCTAGTGTATGGGGATCGCTGGTCGGCGCGGACTCGGTGGGCCAAAGCTGTATCTCTAAAGTAATGAGAGATTTGATCAGTAATTATTTGTAATTATTTCACCCAAACCATAAGTCTATGAATATATTTATTCCATTGTGAATAATTTTAACACTCAAATTGGCAATGTTTGATTAAGTTTGACAAAACAAATCACCATTTCACTTTTCCATTTAAAAATCAAATTACTTTTTGTATTTTCTCCATTGTCTTCTGAAAAGGCATTTAGTTTAGTATTTCGTACAGGGAACTGTTATGATCTTGAATGCATCGTCTGTAAAAGGGGTAGAAGTAGGCTCAATAATAAATCTTTTTACTATTGGATAAATAGTTGACAGCAAAAAGTAATTCCACAGTTATGGAGGAAAGAGCAAGGGGAAACATGAGGTGGGACTGATTCTTTCAAATGGAAGGGCTAATGACTTGTTTTCCGTCATTACAAGAGGGTTTGATCACAGGACTAAAGATGTATTTACATAGGGCCTCGGTGTGACCACACCTGGAGTCATACGTATTATTGTAGCCTCTTTAGCCGAGGAAGAACATACTTGCCATGAGAAATAGTAATACAGATTCACTAGATTGGTTCCAAAGATGATGGTTTTGCCAGAGATGTAGAGATCAAGTCGACTAGATCTGTATTCAACCCCGTTTAGAAGAATGAAAGGAGACCTCATCAAAATATACAAAATTGTTGATGTTCTTGAAAAGCCCAAATCTTGTGAAAATGTTTCCCTGACTGAGTCGTCTCAGATGAAGGCACAGTTTGCAAATAAGGGGTGGGTTATTTAAGATTGAAACGAGGAGCAGTTTCTTCATTTAGCCTTTGGATCCCTCAGCTCTAGGTGGCTGAGGAAGTTGGGCCTTTCATTCCAAAACTGAGATAAATAGGTTCCTGGACGTTGGGGAACCATGGGATGATGAGAGAGTGGTAGAATTAGCAACGATCTTGCTGAATGAATGGGTAACCTAGATTGAAAGACGCTACAGCTTACTCCTGTTTCTCTTGCTTATGCTCTTGACAGCTGACGCAAGCATGATGAGCTAAATGACTTCCTTCAATAATGTGTTCATTCAAGTTCTATTGAGAGACTTTGCCTTAAAACAAGTAATGAGGAATGAGGAAGAAGACAGGCAAAATGGCAGAAACAGAATTTTGATCATTAGGTACCAACTTAGTTGGTTAAATCAAAGTAAAACAAATCAGAGGCAGCCACAAATGGTTAGCTCCAAACCAAAATATTCTGCCATTCTGGCAACAGACATGCTGAGGCACATAATGTTGATTTTGAAACCCAAGCAGATTTTGTCCGAAGCTTCCAAAAATTTGAGCAAGGTTTTACCAATTTCTGCGGCGTTGAAAAACGCAGCTGCAACAATGTTTGAATTCTATAGTGAGAGTTAGAGTGTCAGAATAGAGTGCATGCTGAAAGAGAATTGGTCAGTGTGCAGGTGGGCAGCAACAGCTCGTGCAGCAAAGTACGCATTATTAAAACAAAGCATGAACACTCACCCTAGCCACCTAGCAGAGTGAGCATCTTCCTCTGCATCGGGAACAGAGTGAACCATTTTCAGCTCTCCAATTTCGAAGACAAGCGCGTCAATCAGCTGTGGTAAGCAGGCAAGAGTGTACAGTTAGATGTCGGAAGAGTGTGGTGCCGAGAACGAGTGAACGGGTCTGCTGAAGCTTGACAGTACTGAGCACACAAAGTATTTCGGTCAGGATTTCCCCTGAACGTCTGTGAAGGGTTAGTACTCCCATTTAAGGCAGGCCCGTTGGAATGCACTTTTACTTGTGCCAGATACATAGGTATCTCACGTACCTTTTAAATAACAAGGCAGTGCAAAGCAGTGAACTTTTGTAATTTTTGTGTGATAAATTGTGGAATATTACAAATATATTGAATTAAAAAAAAAAAAAATCAGTAACTGAGCTTTTTGCATCGTTTGTTATAAAAAAAAGTAACGTTTTGGTCAAGCCAGTTAAAACAATTCTTATTTCGCAAATATTTATTTAGGTATTAGTTAAACTGTCCAAATGTCTAGCAACAGTAGGGCGATTCCTTTCTATTAAATCCAATTTTCTGCAGGTGTCCAAAAATAACTGACCACATCGACAGATAGATTATAAAAGCCGATAAATACCATCTCCAGCACTGAAAATGTAAAATTGCAGGTGTACAGATTTTGTTCTTTTTAAAGAGAAACTCCACATGCTAGTTTACCAAAAAAACGATATAAAGTGCTGGAGTAACTAAACGGGTCAGGCAGCTTCTCTGGAGAACATGGATAGGTAATGAAAAGTCCAGAGGAAGGGCCCCGACTCAAAATGTCACCTACCCACGTTCACCAGAGATGCACCCTGACCCGCTGAATTACTCCAGCACATTTTCCCATTAGCAAATGTGTACTTAATTATCACATGCCATTTTATGCTCCACTCCCACCTCTCTTTACCAGCTTTCTCCCCTCTGCTTCATCAGTCATAATACAGAGCTGCCAACTCTCACGCATTGAGCGTGAGAATCACGCATTGCGCCCAATTCTCACGCTGATCACAGAATTTCTCACGCTCTGTCGTGAGAAATTCTGTGATCAACGAGAATCTCAAAACTAATATCAACTGCTTATGTGCGCTTCTGTTGACCAGACAGCAGCATTCTTATTCTCTGTTATTCTCACTTGACCGAACTGTCACGCATCTCCAAAGCATGTCCCCATGCAAATTTACATTGAAAGGCACGGACCGGGCAGTGAATGAGTGTCACCCAGCGCAGCAAGTAAGGCCATGTCCTGTTCCCGGCGGAAGTCGGAATTTAAGGATTTGCGGGAAGCGGCTGACATGAGCGAGACCAGCAAGCGGCGGAAGAGAGGTACATGGGCCGCGGAACCGGGAGGGGGCTGCAGCGAGATATTTCTTTATCTCCGGCTTTGGACGAGGCGCTGCTGCGCTCTGAGCAATCTGGTCATAGGTGTTGGAGAGCCGGGGCGGAGGGAGGGATGGAAGCGGAAGCAGAAGCAGCGGCGAGAGCAGATGCAGACGGGGAGCCGGGGCTTGCAAGTGTTTGCCGGGCTGGTGAGTTGCTCGCTGCAGCTCCGGCCATGAAGCAGCCTCAGTGCAAGAGTCGTCTGAGGCATCGGAAGCATTGCGCCGCGGCCGTGAGAGTCTCCGTGCCGAATTTTCCCAGGTGAGCGGCATGGACAGGCAACAGCTCGGTGCATCTCGGAAGACAACCAGAGGCTGCTGGGAGTAGGTACCGAGCACTGGGTAGAAGCGGTGGAAGATAGTGGCCTTCAAATGGGGCTGGTTGGAGAAAGCATCCTGCTTGCCTGCTAGATTTTTACTAACTGGAACTGCAGGAAAAATGTTCCCGATGTTGGGGGAGTTCAGAACCAGAGGTCACAGTTTAAGAATAAAGGGTAGGCCATTTAGGACTGAGATGAGGACAAACTTTCTTCACCCAGAGAGTTGTGAATCTGTGGCCATTTAGGACTGAGATGAGGACATATTTTCTTCACCCAGAGAGTTGTGAATCTGTGGAATTGTCTGACCCACTGAGTTCTTCCAGCACTGAGTGTTTTGATTTTGTATTCAATTCTTGTTTGACCAATAATTCCACTCAACATGCTGAGAGAAACCCCAAAAAAACGTTTTCCAATGATAGACACAAAATGCTGGAGTAACTCAGCGGGACAGGCAGCATCTCTGGAGAGAAGGAATGGGTGCCGTTACCGGGTCGAGACCCTTGTGTTGAACTTTATCCAAAGCTGCTTTTTTTTTAAAACAGTCTGTAAAATGAAGAGTCTGCAAGTTGTTTTCTTTCAATAAATGGGACTAACCCAAGGGCATATTTGTTGGTTTTCTCATCAGAGGATTTGCAGTCTGACCGTCTGCAGCAATTCCACAGAAAAGCAAACAAATTCTCCAAGTGCTGATAAGTTCAGAGTTCTTCCCAACCACTTTTCCGTGGAAATTGATGACACCGAGCCAATATGCTTAGGGTGCACGGACTTGCAGATTAAACTCGACAACGAAGGTACGATTACAAAGGGAGGGATGAGTGTTCGTTTTCATGGATGTGATTCTTCCGTATTGCAAGGGAAGTATTTAGGACAGCTTGCCAGGATACTGTGGACAAGTCGGAACCATCTGTACAGGCGGCAGTCAACTGTTTCATTCAATCACTAGGACGAGTGTGTCTATATGGAACTAATTACATGGGAATTGAAGTTACAGCTCACAATAAAAATTGTGTTTGATCGTTAAGAGTGCAGAAGGACCAACCAGCAGTACCTGTTATGTGTAAAGGGCCTGTCCTACAAGCATGCAACTCTATGCGATTAGAGCAACCTAACGTGGTCGCTTGAGCTGTCCGGCGTCGCGGGACCGGTCCCACTTCGATCGCAGGAGCCGCGCGGAATTGTGCGGAGTTCGTCCCGAGTTCGTCCCGAGACCGTGCGGGGCTCCAAAAAACTGACTATGTCCAAAAATTCCGCGCGGCAACGGCTTGTCGGCTCGCAGTCGCCTCGACGCATTACACACCGCCCCGACATCGTGCCTCCGTGAACCTATCTGTACGTGCCTCCTTGACCCTCTATGTGTGTAGCTCCGTGGCCCTCTGTGTGTGTGTGCCTCGGTGCCCCTCTCTGTGTGCCCCTCTCTGTGTGCCCCTCTCTGTCCTGGCGAACGTACCTTAGACTTCGCTCCAAGTTCGCCTCACTTTGCGCCGCGTTGCGCCACTCACCCGACCTCCGCGCGGCCCCTACTGCCGGTTTGGTTGCGCTTGCCGCATGCAGGCGCATGCTGGTGGGAACGGCCCTGTACAGGGGATCACCAGACCTCCGCGCAGCCCCCGCTTCTAGTTTGATCGCGTTCATCGCATAGAGTTGCATGCTTATAGGACAGGCCCTTTAGGAAGAACTGCAGATGCTGGTTTAAATCGGAGGTGGACACAATACGCTGGAGTAACTCAGCGGGACAGGCACCATTTGTGGAGAGAAGGAATGGGCGACGTGTCGGGTCGAGACCCTTCATCAGTCTGAAGAAGGGTCTCGACCCGAAACGTCGCCCTTTCCTCCTCTCCAGAGAGGCTGCCTCACCCCGAGTTACTCCAGCATTTTGTGTCTAGCAGCACCTGTTGCTTTATTAGGCTTTGTATCCCTTCGTCATAGAGTCTTACAGTGTGGAAACAGGCCCTTTGTCCCAACTTGCTCTCACCAGCCAACATGTCCCATCTACACTAGTCCCACCTGCCTGCATTTGGTCCATATCCCTCTACATCTTATTCGCTAAGTTGCTTCTAACACATCATTTTATTTATATTGCCTTTACATTATATTAGTTATAATTATGGCTTAATAAAGATTTAATAAGTATTTAAAGTTTGGCTACTTTGCAAGCCATGGATAGTTTAACACTGGCTAGAGATGCTCAGAGCTGATCATTGATAACAGGTGTTAGGGAGACGTATACCTTCAGCTTATATTAGCATTTCTAGGCAAGTTCAAATCATGAGAATAATCAATTCTCCAAAAATTGCAGGTTTTAAAAAAAAACAACTTTCAGATCACTCTTGTTTGGCAGCATATCAGCTGTTTCAATCTAGGTCATCCTAATCTATTGGTCATAGTAGTACAGATGAATAAACATAGAAACATAGAAAATAGGTGTCGGAGTAGGCCATTCGGCCCTTTGAGCCAGCACTATATTCAATATGATCATGCCAAAATCAGCACCCCGTTCTGGCTTTTTCCCCATATCCCACGATTCCCTTAGCCCTAAGAGCTAAATATAACATGAGATCACCATTGGGGGAGAATGTTAGCAGATATTTAATGGATCACAACCACACCAATCAGTGGTACAGTTGTTCTACCCTTGATACACTACAGTTCAAGGATCTCGAGATCCAAGTCCATAGCTCCCTGAGAACGGCAACACAAGTGGACTGAGTGGATTGAATGCTTGCCTTCATAGGCCGGCACATTGAGTAGACGAGTCAGGAAGTTATGTTGCAGTTTTCTAAAAGACTCTGATGAGGCTGCACTTGCAGTATTGTGCGCAGTTCTAGGTCCCCTATTCCAGGGGGGGATTTGCAGGCTTTGGAGAGGGTGCAGAATGCTGCTTGAGCTAGAGGGTAGTAGCAATAATGACAGGTTGGACAAACTTGTATTTTGTTTTCTCTGGGGTATCGGAGACTGAGGGGAGACCCGATAAACATGTATAAAATTATGAGAGGCATCGAGAGGATAAACAGTCAGATCTTCTTCCCAGGGTGGAAATCTTAACGACTGAAAATCATAACTTTGAGAAGACCAACGTTTGAAGGAGATGTGCGGGGCAAAGGTTTTTTCTAAACAGAGATGGATACAATAGACAATAGGTGCAGGAGTAGATCATTCGGCCCTTCGAGCCAGCACCGCCATTCAAGGTGATCATGGCTGACCATCCCCAATCAGTACCCCGTTCCTGCCTTGTCCCCATATCCCCTGACTCCGCTATTTTTAAGAGCCCTATCTAGCTCTCTCTTGAAAGCATCCAGAGAACCTGCCTCCACCACCCTCTGAGGCAGAGAATTCCACAGACCTGGAATGTACAGCAAGTGGGGGAGGGGGGGGGGGGAGATAGATATTACAACAGTGGCATTCAAGAGAGTTTTGGATAGGCACAAGGATATGCAGGGAATGGAAGGATATGGATCACATGCAGGGAGAGGAGAATAGTTTAACTTGGCATCATGTTCCACTAAATAGGTGCCTGACCATGTTCAGAAGGCTGTGGAGGCCAAGTCAATGGATATTTTTAAGGCAGAGATTGAAAGATTCGTGATTAGTCAAGGGATACGGGGAGAAGGCAGGAGAATGGGGTTGAGAGGGAAAGAGCCAAGATTGAATTGACTTAATGTGCTAAATGGCCTAATCCTGCTTCCATAATTTATGAACGTATGAACCTGGAAACATCTTATTGGTTCTATCATAAGAACAAATCTCAATCCTGAAAAGCTGTTACAAAGGAATTAGATTTGGACCAGTGAACAAGGTACATTTCACATTTTACTTTAGTGGAAAATGCAAGTATTTTTCCACAGAAGTTTTGAAACTCGGGTAATAAACAATGTGGAGGCAACTAAAAACCTCCGGTGTAAAGCCAAGATAAGAGTTACTTTTATCTCCATTCAGATGCATAAACGTTGGAGGAATATCAGTCGACATTCAATGGATCACAACCACACTTAAGGACATGGAGAAAAATGATAATTAAAAAAATGTTAAATGAAGCCATATGCAAAACGCGAGCGAACAAGTGAGAATTAAAAATCTATTTCAACAGACATGGTGTCTGTGACCTTGTTCAAACTATCTAGCAGTCCTTTCACAAACATCGGAGATAGATTTTAAAGTAGCAAAGTGCTATCCATTGAAAATTCCTCTGTGGCTAAAAGAAAACAAAGTGGCATGTTACAAAATGCAACGGCGAGGGTACAATTGACTTCCTAAACACTAAACTCCACTGACCGCAAGACCGTATTCCACGGAATTGGCTTACTGTAAACAAGTTGTTATCCAACATAAGTACTCCATTATCTTTGCTTCTTTGTTTATCTTTGTTGCAAAACAGTGGTTATGCAAAACAGAATCTCAAATCTGGGTTTTTGCAGTTAACCCAACTGCTGCTAAAACTATAATATGAAGGAACACATTCACAATTATATGGCGGCATTCACAGCCCCAGGGTGCTCTAGGTTCAGTCTCAGAGATGCCACTTGTTCCAGTTTTACCAAATGAATGATGAATTTGATTAGAACACATCCAAAGACCTGCCTGTCAACATTTTCCATTATTCCCCTTCACTTGGTTCGAATAATTAATAAAAGAACGTGACGTGGCGTGTAAGGACATTACATCATCCAGCTGATTTAAAAAAACTGAAAAACAAGTTGATCAAGTCTGCATTTTTAGCTGTACATCGACAAGTTGTTAAAGATCTGGGTAGTCATAGAGTCATACAGGCCCCTTTGGCATAGCTTATCCATGCCCACCAAGGTACCCCATCCACACTGCCCGCATTTGGCCCATATCCATCAAACCCTTTCCTATCCATGTAGCCGTCGTATTAAAATATTCCAGAAGTTAAGATAGATAGGAGCAAGAGTAGGTCTTTCAGCTGGTTCCGCCATTACTTGACTCAATTTAACCAACTCACATTCTGCGCCATCTTTACATTTTCAGTCCGTTCAACATCTCATAGCAGATGAGTTCACGTATCTTTTAATTGTTGTGAAGATCAACAATATCTCCACTATACCCCCACTCTATCTCTTGCCTTGTCGTTTGCCTGAAGCTTAATTAGACTCTCAGGGTAGGTGGCATAACTGGCCCAATGATGATGACCTTTGGATTGCACAGCTGGTGGTGAGCCCAGTCAACTGGCCTCAATCAGGCGAATGGCAACAAACAGAGACAGCAGCAGCGCCGCAGCTTGGTGCCAACCCGGAGCATGCGCCCTTTTTAGCACGGGCACCCACGGATGTCGAACCGGATGGCATCACCCTGCTGCAGGCTAAGAGGACTAAGACCATCCATTTCAACCCGTGTTACCTGATAAACTCGTGTCATCTGCTGAAACCCACAATAATGCTTTTGTTCCCCTTAAAGCCCTGTCCCACTGTACGAGTTAATTCAAGAGTTCATTCTCCTGAGTTTTCCCCTGATTCGAACTCGGAGATTTACGGTAATGGCCGCTCGTCGGTACTCGGGGCTCTCGTGGACATTTTTCAACATGTTGAAAAATCTTCACGCGTCTTCCCGAACTTACCGCGAGTACCTGCCGTTAGCGTTACGAGCCGCTAAGAGACGTCCCCGAGCTCAGACGTACCCGCTACGTACATTCTACGTGCTTCCACGAGTTTGATTTTTTTTTTTAACTCGGGAGAGCTCTTGAATGAACTCGTACATTGGGACAGGGCTTTAAGGCTTGGCTGTTTCAATGCATTCCTGGCCAGCCTTCCTCACGCTCGTTCCTTAAATGCGAGATTCATCCAAAAATCCGTCATGCATGTCTTACTATTAAGGAAACAGCTCATTTTTTATTTTGCCCCGCATTTTTCTAACCGCTCAATGTTCCTCCCTCTGCCGATCTCCATAAGCCCTGTAACTTTGAGATTCACTTCCCTCTACTTCTGCATTTAATACTGAATTGAGATTTTCCTCTTTAAACAGCTCCACCGCAAGCTTTCAGATTCTCTGCCCTCCCCCGCACCCCCCAAGCTCTAAGGACATGCTCACCCTACCTCACGACTTCTTTAAAAACCTACTATCCAAAACAAACCATTTGTGGTTCTCATTGTGGTTTGGTGATGTTAATTTGTAGTTTTTAATACTCCCATGCAATGGGTGGTTTAGAGCTTTTTGGTACACCAAAGGAAATGTAATGACAATGAAAAATGAAGGGGAAATTTAGAAAACTAATCTAGTCGTACAAGTGAAAACAGGCCCTTCGGCCCAACTTGCGCACACCGACAAACATGTCCCACGTACCATGTCCCATGTACACTAATCCCACTTGCCTGCATTTGCCCCATATCCCTCTAAACCTGGCCTATCCATTTACCTGTCCAAATGCTTCTTAAACGTTGCGATATTACCTGCATCAACTACCTCCTCTGGCACCTTGTTCCATACACCCCCCACTCTCTGTGTGGAAAAAGTGACCCCTCAGGTTCCTATCAAATCTCCCCCCCCCCCCCCCCCCCCCTTCCCCCACCTTAAACCTATGTCCTCTGGTTCTATCTGGGCGAGACTCTGTGCGACAACTCGAACTATTCCTCTCATGACTTTGTATCTGGTCTCTTTACCTTGGGTCTAAAACCTACGTACATTACAAAACAAACAGCTTGTGATGCAATGCATACATACATAATTTGTGATCTGTCTCCGTAATTTTCTGCTCCCATCTACATGTTTTACTGCACTGCCTACGTAACGCGTGCACTGGGCACCAATTAATATGTATGGTTCACTAATCACAGTGAAAAGCTGTGGACGCACTCTTGCTATGCTCCCAATCCTGCACCTTCTCTCTACCCACTCCAATTGCCACAGATAATATCAAGTGTTATTTTTGTTAGCATTTTATCGGAACTTGTCAAAAGCATTCTGGCAGCCCAGATAAATGACATCTATATCTGGCACAATCAGTCAACTTTTTTTTAAAGTTCAACTAGGCTTGCTGATCATGTCTTACCTTTGTTACTAGTCCATGCTGGCAGGCAGTGATCAGCCAGTACTTGCCCTCTCAACCACTTTGCCCCCTCACGAACACGCTTTAATCCACTAACATTAGCAACTGAGCGTTTGACCGTCTCAGCAGCAAGTCTACAGGATAAAGGAAACACAGTCCAGGGTGGGAACATTTCCTCACCGCTCAAGCATGCTTCCTGGCATGTCCACTGATGGCAAAACACTTACAAAGAGTTGCTGGACTCAAGTGCTCAAGTGCATCTTCCCCCCACCCGCCCCCCCCCCCCACTTAACCCTCCACCCAATCCAAAATAAAAAGCAACAGGGTGGTTGTTGAGGGGCTGGCTAAAGAAATGAAGAAAGGGAAATAAAAAGAAAACAGATAAAGAAGAAATGCAAGGAACTAAAGTGGTTAGTGAATAGTGCTTCTGTTAAAAACACTGCAAACAAGGTTACATTACCTTAAAAAAACTCCCTTTCTGCCGCCCCGCCAGACCTGACATTATCAGGGGGTTATTTGGGAAAACTGTAGCGTTAGCCAGACGAACCTGAAACCAAAGATATTTAATGGTTATTCCATGCTGAAGGAAATACTGATGCTCGTTGCAAAAATAAAAAATCCCCACCAGTCACAACACACATTCTGCCAAGATCTATGACAACACTCCCCTTTCATTAAATCCATGAGGCAGAGTAATACTGGTGAACTGACCCCAAAACAGAGCAGAACG
Organism: Raja brachyura; assembly: GCA_963514005.1. The sequence continues at coordinate 12,443,411 of OY740788.1, forward strand.
CAAAGTTCAGCAACATTGTCTCCCGGAGCCCACTTCGCCCGTATCAAACACAAACAGCTCCCAGCTCATTAACCAGAAACACTGGACAGATCTTCCTGAATCTCCTGCGTTGAGACTGAAGGCAAGAAACATACAGCTGCTTCTGTTTAAAGTTTGGAAACCTGGCACGTTAATTCACTTCTTTAAAAATCAGTATAAATCTCACTCTTTCTCATTTGACCACAAAGTAATTTAGATGCTAAGCGAAGAAAAAAGTTATTCTCAAACAGCTGGTTATTCTCATAGTTGCCTAAATCTGCAAAGCCTTTACAATCTTTTAATCTAAAACATACATTCCAAATTGCTCATGAATTTGTCACAGTAAGGCAGTGGCACATTGAAGAAATGTTATCTGTTATCAACCTATTGGAATTTAATTTCTCACAAACCATGATATTTAGTTTTGTTTAGTTTATTGCAAGGTTTGTTGCGTGCTAACCAGTCAGCGGAAAGACTATACATGATTGCAATCGAGCAATCCAACGAGTACAGATACATGATAAAGCGAATTACGTTTAGTACAATTTAAGACCAGTAAAGTCCGATTAAAGATAGTCCGAGAGCCTCCAATAAACTAGATAGTAGGAGTGGGTGATGTTTTGGGTTGAGACCCTTCTTCAGTCTTGTCCCGAAACGTCACCCATCCCTTCTCTCCAGGAATGCTGCCTGTCCCCGCTGAGTTACTCCAGCTTTTTGTGTCCATCTTCGGTTTAAACCAGCATCTGCAGTTCCTTCTGACACATTTGGGTCGAGTGTAGATGGGGTATCTTGGTCAGCATGGGTAAGTTGGACTTTATCAAATACCTTACAAAAGGACTACATCCACCAACCTAGCCTTGGTAATCACCTTCATCACCTCCTCAAAGATTTCAATCAAAGTTGTAAACCATTGCTGACTGTCCCTAATTAGTCAATTATTTTCCAAATGTGAGTAAAATCCCATTCTGAAGAATCCTCTTCAATAGCTTCCCTGCCGTTCTTGTGAAATGATAAGCTTGTTATTTTTTTGTCACCCCCTAGATAATATAATGAAATTATGCCTCAAACAATGCTTTTCAAAATGGAGCAGAAAATCTACTGCTGGAGGTACTCAACAGGTCAAGCAGCATCTGTGAAAAATGAGGGGGGAATGGGGGGGGGGGGGGGGGGGGAGTGGGGAAGGGGAGGAGTTCTCAGTCCCAAAGCAGGGGCTGAGAATCTGCACCAATAACAATTCCTTCCACACCAACCCCACTGATGTTGTTCGATGCAGTTCCGTTTATTGTCACGTGTACCGAGGTACAGTGAAAAGCTTTTGTTGCGTGCTAACCAGTCAGCAGAAAGACAATACATGATTATAATCGAGCCATTTACAGTGTATAGACACATGATAAGGGAAAACGGTTTAGTGCAATGTAGAGCCAGCAAAGTCCGATCAAAGATAGTCCAAGGGTGATCAATGATGTAGATGTTGGTTCAGGACTGCTCTCCAGTTGAGGTAGGATGATTCAGTTGCCCGATAACAGCTGGGAAGAAACTGTCCCTGAATCAGGAGGTGTGCGTTTTCACACTTCAATGCCTTTTGAATGAGTTCCTCCAGCAGTTTGTCTCTTGCCTATCCTGGCCAAGCCTACAAACCTCCAGCATCTCTCTATTATTCGAATATTGCCACTGTGCACAGAATCATTGCTCGTCCCTTGGTCTAGTAAACATCCTCCAGAAAGAAAGTGTCTGTGCACACAAAAATAATTCTGTGACTTCAGTGCCTTTAAATGTAATTTTTAAATATTCAAATATTGTCTGGAAAGCGACAAGAAGCAAGCATAAACATTTGCATATTCTCATTTTCGGTCAGGTTAGTATTGATATCATGAACGTGGCAGAACATGCATTTAATTTGCCAACTTTTTTTCCAGTATATTTAAACAGACTACCATGGTATTAGAAAGATAAACAAATATGAAAGTCATCCAAACGCCTAATTGTGGACTTTATATACAGTGCCGGTAAATAATTCAACGATAAATACTTGGAACTGGAAATTCCATTGTATCAAGTACCATTTTTGTGCAGAGCACCATTTGTTTATCTGATCAAGAGAGCAATAGCAAAGATATCACTTTTAAGTTGGCAGACAGCCATGAGAGAGATGCCACAGAGCATGGGAATGGAGCCTCAAGCTATTTTCATTTTACATTGAATGAATTGGATGAAAATACAGCATAGTAAATTAAAATCAACAACGCCATATTTGGGAATTTGTAGCATTGTCCCCGTGAGCAGTTTTATCACACGGTGTGTCGTGTCCCTAGATGTTCTTGCACATTTGTGTACATTGCACAACCCTTCGCTCTCCGAGCTTCTATTGGAGAGTCTAGAGTCAAGAGTGTTTTCTTGTCATAAGTCCTAAAGCGGAACAATGAAGTTCTTACCTGCAGCAGGTACGCACCCAGTAGATATCAATTAGCCTGCAAACCTGTACGTCTTTGGAGTGTGGGAGGAAACTGGAGCATCCAGCGAAAACCCAGGCAGGCCGTGGAGAGAACGTACAAACTCCGTAACGACAGCACCCATGGTCAGGTTCGAACCCAGGTCTCTGGCGCTGTAATGGCCCTGTCCCACTATACGAGTTCATTCAAGTGCTCTCCCGAGTTTTTTTTTAAATCGAACTCGTGGTAAGCACTTAATAGTAAGCACATGCGTGACGGATTTTTGGATGAATCTCACATGTAAGGAAAGAGCATGAGGGAGGCTGGCCAGGAATGCATTGAAACAGCCAAGCCTAAAAGCCTGTCCCACTGTACGAGTTCATTCAAGAGCTCTCCCGAGTTTTAAAAAAATCAAACTCGTGGGAGCAAGTAGAATGTACGTAGCGGGTACGTCGGAGCTCGGGGACATCTCTTAGCGGCTCGTAACACTAACGGTAGGTACTCGGGAAACGCGGTAAGCTCGGGAAGCCTCATGAAGATTTTTCAACATGTTGAAAAATGTCCACGAGAGCCCCAAAGTACCGACGAGCGGGCATTACCGTAAATCTCTGAGTTCGAATCAGGGCAAACTCGGGAGAGCTCTTGGGATGAACTCATACCGTGGGACAGAGCTTTAAGACAGCAACTCCATTGCTATGCCACCGTGCCACCCTGGAATGTTTGAGGGTGCTCGCAGTGACATCTATCCCTTAAGTCCAAGGTCCTGCTTACCTATGATGTTCCCAAAAATGACAAGCTTTGTCCCACTGACTAGACATACGTCATGTCTGCTCCCAGGAACCGCCTGCCTTTCAAGATTAAATCTGCCCAAAATCAGTCACAGTTTCACGTGGCTCTGGGAGTAGCAGATGCCGTGTGAATGCAGAGAGCCCATGATTGTAACACTGTGAGCCCACTACTTACACTCCATGTTAGAAGATGATTCCTTCAAAGCTTCCAATTACATTGCATGGGACCCACTGTCGAGTACCACTAAATAGATGATTTAGTTTAGTTTATAAGTTCATGTTCACAAGACATAGGAGCAGAATTAGGCCATGCGGCCCATCGAGTCTGCTACACTATTCGATCATGGCTGATCTATTTTTCCCTCTCAACCCCATTCTCCTGCCTTCTGCCTACAACCTTTGACGCCATTAGGAATCTAGAACCTATTGATCACCGCTTTAAAAATACCCAAATGACTTGGCCACCGCAGCCTTCTGTTGCAATGAACTCCACAGATTCACCACTTACAGAAATTCCTCCATCTCCATTCTAAAGGTACGTTAGTTCAGTTTAGAGATACAGCTCGGAAACAGGCCCTGCGGCCCACTGAGTCTGCACTGACCAGCGATCCCCGCCCACTAACACTACCCTACACACACCAGGGGCATTTTTTCCATTTTACACCAAGTCAATTAACCGACAATCCTGTACATCGGTGGAGTGTGGGAGGAAACCGAAGATCTCAGAGAAAGCCCATGCAGTTCGCGGGGAGAACGTACAAACTCCCTACAGATAGCACCCATAGTCAGGATCGAACGCGGGTCTCTGGCACTACTGCCCACGCCATCATGCTGCCCATGCACTGAGCATTGCTAGGCCCAGAAAGTGTCTGTGCACAAAAAAAAAATCTGTGACCTCAGTGCCTTTAAATGTAATGTTAAGTTACTGCATATATGGAAGTGAATGCATTTGTTAAAGAAGCTATTTTAAGTACTGGTAGGACATGCCAAATGCCTAAGAAAGGAAGCAAGTGACCACTGTTGAATAGACCCACCATACAAACAAGTCTGTGTAACAGCTAGCAGTATAGATTTTTCAGATTTATAATTCATGTGCCAGAAGTTACCCAAAGTAACACGCCTGGATTATATAGATTTCCCTTCATGGAACTGTAACGGAGAGAGGAATACAAAACTTGGACCCCTTCACCAAACTTGCTTTTATATATAAATGAGACAATCGTGGAAGAGTGGCGCAGCTGGTAGAGCTGCTACCAAAGGCCCGCATTCGATCCTAACCTCGGGGGCTGTCTGCGTGGAGTTTGCACGTTCTCCCGGTGGCCGCATAGTTCCGCATCCTTCCACATCTTACCTGTTCAACTGCCTGTCTAAATGCCTTGAGTTTATTGTCGCGTGCACCGAGGTACCGAGTGAAAAGCTTTTGATTTGTGCTAACCAGTCAGCAGAAAGACAATACATGATTACAATCGAGCCATCCACTGTGTACAGATACATGAATAAGGGAATGACGTTGAATAACGTTTTCCTAAGAGTATACTTGATCACAATCAAGCCGTCCACAGTGCATATATACACAGGACCACGGGCCCGATTTCCATGCTATATCTCTAAACTAAACTAAATACTTGCAGAGCTGGAGCAAGTCTCCTAATCCTTAGTTCTGAATAGATAAGTCTCCTATCACTTGGCTGGGCTTTGTCCCACCCCACCTCTCCTCCAGCTTTCTCCCCCCTACTACAATCAGTCCTGACCCGAAGTGGTGCCTGGCCTTTTTGCCCTAGAGATACTGCCTGAACTGTTGAGTTACTCCAGCACGTTGTGTCTTTTTAAGTCACCCAGTATCTGCAATTCCTCAAGTCTCCTGATCCCCCCTTGTGCTCAACACACACCAATCTCTGGTTGCTTGTTGGATCTGCCAAACGAATATCTGCCACATTTTCCAACAATATACCACATAAGCAATAGGGCACTCCAGCAAAGGAGCAGGCCCTTTGGCCCATCACGTCTGCACTGGTCATGATGACAATCTAACTAATTGCATCAGAGTGACACATGGTCTATGTCCCTCTGTTCATGTCTCTGCCCAAATAACTCTGAAACACTGCTCTCATATTCATGACCATCTTCCTGCCCCCCTTATCCAAATGCATTTAGTCTCACAGCTTTTGCTCAGTGAGCTCAATATCATCAACATACATGGCTGAATTATCTCATCCTTCCATACAAACCTTCAATGCAGAGCGCAAATAGTCGATTGCAATAGTTTCCTGTGGCACCTCGCAAATAACATTTGCCAATTTGGAAATGATATCTTCGTTGCCAACATCAATTTTAAGTCCTTTAATTAACCCTGTATAACATCTTTAAAGTGAAAACCTTTCACGTAGCACAGAGTAATGTGGAAACAGGCTCTTCGGTCCAACTTGCCAACGCCATATACACTAGTCCCACCTGCCTGCGTTTGGCCCATATCCCTCTAAACCTACCCTTTTTCATGTACCTGTCTAAATGTTTCTTAAGCGTTGCAATAGTACCTGCCTCAACTACCTCCTCCGGCAGCTCGTTCCATACACCCACCACCCTTTGTGTATAAACTTCTGAAAAACCACATACTATATCCACTAGTTTTCCTTTATCAACCCACCAAATTACGTCCTAAAAAGGTCTGCACTCATTTTTCACATATATTGACTTTTCAAGTTATTTTCTTGGTATTGGCTTATTATTGTCACGTGTACCAAGATATAGTGAAAAATTGTTGGCATGCTATCCAGTCAAATCATACTAAACAGTGCTGTCAAGTTCAAGTTCAAATTTATTGTCACATTGCACCAATTAAGGTTCAGTGATAATTGAGTTAACATACAGCCATACCAAGTGAAAAGCAACAATACACACACCCATAAAATAAAATGTTATCAACATAAAATACTATCAACGTGTAAGAAGGAATTGCAGATGCTGGTTTACACCGAAGATAGACATAGAATGGTGGAGCAACTCAGCGGGTCAGGCAGCATCTCTAGGGAAAAGGAGCTAGTCACTTTTGGGGTTTCGACCTAAAATGTCACCTACTCCTTTTCTCCAGCGATGCTGCCTGACCCGCTGAGTTACTCCAGCATTTTGTATCTATCGTGAGTACTATCGAGCCATACACATGTACAGCAAAGAGAAGCATAATTTCTGTGCAAGATTGCAGAATACAGTGTAACAACAGCAGCAGACTTAGTGCAGATTAAAAACTGCAATGAGGGACAACTCTCTTGGCCTGTGTGTGGAACAATGGGGAGGAAGCTGCTCCCGAGTCTTTTGTTTTAACTTGTACACTTTAACCACTCCATAAATGCAAATCCCAACATTTTCCCGACAATTCATTTCAGGCCACATTGACGTTAGTTCTCAAAAATCACTCCTCCAATCCACTGGGACCGTTCTCGAAACTGGGGACATTTTTGGAAATTTTTTGGAAAATCAGCACCAGCACATCCACTAAATCTGCAGCCAACTCTTTTAGGATCTTATGAATCTGGCTATCAGCTCTTGAGCATTATGTTTGCCTTGAGGGTGGAACACTGACATTTTGATGAATCATTTCTCATACGAACAAATCGACATTCGGCAATGGCCAGTTAACAACTTTTTCTGGCACGTCACTGAAAGTGATGTTTCATAATTTTATTAATTAATCAAGAACATCACTGAGGTGGATCTTGGTCAATCTTTACTGAATCTGGTATTCTTAAATATACAAACTAACTTTAGGTTGTAACTTTTCTTTAAGATCTATCGCAAACCGTCAATGTTCGGAAATGAATGCAATAAACGTAGCGTGTACAGATTTATGCTGATACAATTCCAAGACTGAAACTTGATCTGCTCGTTTAGCAAGCCATGTGTAGGATGGAACTGCAGATGCTGGTTTAAACCGAAGTTGGGCTGGAGTAACTCAGCAGGACAGGCAGCATCTCCGGAGAGAAGGAATGGGTGACATTTTGCGTCGAGACCCTTCTTCAGACTGCTTAGGAAGGTAAATGGCATGTTGGTCTTTTTTTGCTAGAGGATTTGGGTACAAGTGTAGAGACATCTTGCTGTAATTATAAAGGGACTGCAAGAGGGAAAGGTCTTGAAAGAGGGAATGCAGCAAAGGTTCGCTAGATTGATTAGTCAATTGCAAAGTTTGTCTTTCGAGAGAGATTAAACAACCAAAACTGTGCTTTGCAGAGAGATACAAAGCACTGCAGATGCTGGAATCTTGAGCAAAGTTCAAAGTGCCGGACGAACTCAGCAGGTCAGTCTAAAGGTCCCAAAACGTCTCCTTCCACAAATGTGGCCTGACCCGCTGAGTTCTCATAGTTTGTGGTTTGCTATAGTTTCAGAGTTTAGAACGACGATCACAATGTAACATTCACAAACTTTACAGCAGTTGACAAGGTAGATGCATTCTTCACATCTCCCTTGGGTGGTGACTCCAGAACCAGGGGTCACGGTCTCAAAATAAGAGATTGGCGACTGAGGACGTAGATGGGAAGAAATATTTATATGGAGGGTGATTGACCTTTGGAATTGTAGACGGCTGTGGAAGCTCAGTTGCAACAAACATTCAAAACAAATACAGATCATCGTTAGGGAAACAAAGTATATGGTTTGGTGTGGGAAAGTGGTGCATAGTTTGAAAAAAAAAAGCCATAACTGTATTAAATGGTAAACAGGCACCAAGGGCCAAAAGATCTTTTCATGCTTCTGTTTATTATGTACACGGTCTTCATTCTCTGCTGGTTTGCCATCCATATATTCATGAGGTTTAGGTTTGGTTTATTTTTTAGTTTTAGAGATGCAGCAAGGAAACAGGCTTTTCGCCCCACCGAGACTGCGCCGACCAGCGATCCCCATGTGCTAGCATGATCCGCCACACATTTGGGACAATTTACAATTTTTACTGAAGCCAATTGACCTACAAACCTGCACGCCTTTGGAGTGCGGGAGGAAACCGGAGCACCTGGAGAAAACCCATTCAGGTCACAGGGAGAACGTATAAACTCTGTACAGACAGCACCCGCTGTCTTTAGCACTGAAAGGCAGCAGCTCCACGGCTGTGCCACCCTGCTGCCCCTATCTCTAGGTCTCGTCTGATTTTATTTGTCCAGCTTATGCAGTGTATGTACACATTGAGGAACCAATATTTCGACAATATTTTTTTTTCTCTCTCTTTTTTCTTTTCACATATAATCAAAATTATAATCCCACTTTTTAAATTAAACATCTATTCTTTCTTTATTCTTTTTTTTCCTCTTCACTATTAAAAAAATTGAGGCTTATATATATTGCTTTGTAATACTCAGATAATTTTGGAAATATGTAATATGCATATCTGAAAAAATTATATTATTTGTAATACGTATGGCCTCTAATAAAAATATATACAAAAAAAAGGAACCAATATTTGTCTATAGAACACAGTAATCGGTTTTCGGACTACTTGTGCCAAGTGGAATGTTCGAATAAAGCACATTCTTTGCCACATAGCTTTATTTACTAGGAGAAGGCAGGAGAATGGGGTTGAGAGGGAAAAATAGATCAGCTACGTCCGAACAGCAGGGCAGATTCGATGGGTCGAATGGCCCACACTGCTCCTATCTCTAAGTCTTTCAGTGACAGCTTGTGATTTCAAAAATTGACTGCTGTTTGCAGATTTCAACGGAAATAGTTTACTATTAATTCCTTTTCGGTTTTTGCAACTTTTAATGCTTTGATTGAAATGTGTTAATGCTTTTCGATCCTTGAGGCTTTTTGCATTCAGGTTTTTTTGTTACCTGGTGAAAGTCCAACCTTCGATACTTATGCCCACTAAAATTAGCCTCAATAAACAAAAGAGGACGTCATCTGGGATTTCCAAGCTGTTTTGTCATCTCACATCTTACTGCATGAGCATCCGTAAGATCGGGAGTTCATCAGTGAGTGTGTTTATTTGTCATGTACACCGGATACGAACAGGATGATTGGAATTTTTCCTTGCTGCAGCTCTAGAGGCACATAAGATGCAACAGAAAAACCCCCCAATAAGTTTTCATTTATTTTAAGTAACCTGAACCACGCCAAGAGTTATAACAAAGGACATAGAAAAACAATTGTGCAAAGGAATTAACTGCAGATAGACAAAAATGCCAGAGTAACTCAGAGCAGGGCCAGGCGGCATCTCTCGAGAGAAGGAAAGGGTGACGTTTCGGGTCAAGGCGCTTCTTCAGTCCCTGCAAATGTCGATTTACACTGAAGATAGACAATAGGTGCAGGAGTAGGCCATTCGGCCCTTCGAGCCAGCACCGCCATTCAATGTGATCATGGCTGATAATCCCCAATCAGTACCCCATTCCTGCCTTCTCCCCATATCCCCCGACTCCGCTATCTTTAAGAGCCCTATCTAGCTCTCCACCGCCCTCTGAGGCAGAGAATTCCACAGACACAAGATGCTGGAGTAACACAGCGGGTCAGGCAGCATCTCTGGAGAAGTGACTGGAGTCTGAAGAAGGGTCTCGACCCGAAATGTTACCCAACCCTTCTCTCCATAGAGGCTGCCAGTCCCGCTGAGTTACTCCAGCATTTTGTATCTTTCTTGTGGAAGTACAATTGAGTATTTTGTGACAATCCCACCCATTAGTCTGAAGAAGAGTCCCGACCTGAACCATCACTTCCGCATGTTCTCCCGGCATGTCACTCTGCTGACTGCCGCACGCCTCCCCCCCCCCCCCAAAAAAAAATCTTCATGCGGCTTTTGACATGCCCAGGTTCAATCCTGATCTCTGCCGCTGCTGCTGCCTCTGCAGAGTCATAAGTTCATAAGCGATAGGAGCAGAATTAGGCCATTCAGCCCATTATGTCTACTCCGCCATTCAATCGTGGCTGATTTGGTTTTCCCTCTTAACCCCATTCTCCTGCCTTCTTCTCATAACCCCTGACACCCATACTAATCAAGAATCTATCTATTTCTGCCTTTAAAATATCCATTAAATTGGCCTCCACAGCCTTCTGTGAATTCCACAGATTCACAACCCCCTGATTAAAGAGATTCCTCATTATCTCCTTCCTAAAGGAACGTCCTTTAATTCTGATGCAATGGCCTCTGGAACTAGACTCTTCCCCCCGTGGAAACAGCCTCACCACATCCACTCTATCCAAGCCTTTCACTATTCGCATGTCCGCATGTACTCCCTGTGCTTGCCTGAGTTTCAGCCCTGGTGCTCCAGTTACCTTTCATATCTCAACAACATGTTGGTAGGATTTTAACTTGCCACATAAGGGTACATTAGGTGTGGGTAAATAGCAAAAAACAAAATCCAAAGAGCTTTTAGGGTCATATTAAAAAAATTGCAAGGCTTTTGGTGGACTGAAATGATAACTCGGCCAGAAGCTGAATCCGATGGGCTGAATGGTCTCTGTAGTAACTTGTAAGAATAAATGACTCTGACGGTGTTATTCAAACAGCTGCAAGGCCTCCTAGATTGCCAAACCTGTCCCCAATATTTAATAGTCCTCCCTGAAGTGCTAAAGATTCATGTCACCAGCCTGCCACTGGGTGTTCCCCTTCCCATCCCCTCCCACCTTTGCTCCAGGATCACCCCTCCCCACCTCCACCTGACTTCAGGCCGTCTCCCTGCAATCACCACTCCTCCCCCTGCCCAACCCCACCCACCCCCACTTCAACACCACACACCCTGCTTCCAAGCAACCCCCATCTCCCTCCAAGGGAAGTTATTTGCAACTCCCTGCACGATTTATGTCAGTGATGCAACAAAGGCACACAAACCAGTTTGGTCAGCTCGTGTTCACTCATACACAAACATAGTGCAATCACTCAGCCTCGTCCCACCCCACCCCTGGAAATTTATTCTGGCTCGATGCGTGCCGGAAATTGTCACCATGGACACTTCAACGTGACAATGATCGGAACGTGACTTGCTTCATTCCAAAGCAACAAAACTCCCTCCTGGGTAAACACCTACCACGTCCCTCCCAAGGAAGCACTTGTATGTAGCAACCTTCATCAGAGCTGATTAACCCTTGCGACTCAAGCACTTACACTGGCAGAGGTGGTTTACCAGCATGATAATGCCATAGAGGGCATGCCATAGGCATGCCATAGAGGGAGTACAGAGAAGGTTCACCAGACTGATTCCTGGGGTGGCAGGACTTTCATATGAAGAAAGATTGGACAGACTCGGCTTGTACTCGCTAGAATTTAGAAGATTGAGGGGGGGAGATCTTATAGAAACGTACAAAATTCTTAAAGGGTTGGACAGGCTAGATGCAAGAAGATTGTTCCCAATGTTGGGGAAGTCCAGAACAAGGGGTCGCAGTTTAAGGATAAGGGGGAAGTCTTTTAGGACCGAGATGAGAATTTTTATTTTCACGCAGAGAGTGGTGAATCTGTGGAATTCTCTGCCACAGAAAGTAGTTGAGGCCAGTTCATTGGCTCTATTTAAGAGGGAGTTAGATGTGGCCCTTGTGGCTAAAGGGATCAGGGGGTCTGGAGAGAACGCAGGTACAGGATACCGAGTTGGATGATCAGCCATGATCATATTGAATGGCAGTGCAGGCTCGAAGGGCCGAATGGCCTGCTCCCACACGTATTTTCTATGTTTATATGATACGTGGGTTACGGGGTATTACCTACAGGGAGAAGTAGGACACACAAGGTTTTTTTTTCCTGGTACGCCGGAGGTTGTAAGGAGACCTGATAGAGAGGTACATAAAACGATGAGAGGCATAGATAGGGTAAACAGTCAGAACCTTTCCCCTCAAGATGGGGAAAAAATAAACACTAGAGGGCGTAGCATTACGATAAGAGGAGCAAAGTTTAAAGGAGGTGCGTGGGGAATGGTTTTTTTTACGCAGAGATTGCATCTACCACATTGGTGACCCTCGAACTATCTTCGATCGGACTTTACTGGCTCGAGCTTGCACTAACGCTATTCCCTTGTCATACATCTATCCACTGTTAACGGCTCGATTGTACTCATGCGTTGTCTTTCCACTGACCGATTAGCGCGCAACGAAAGCTTTTCACTGTACCTCGGTACATGTGACAATAAACTAAACTGAACTGAAGTGCCTGGAATGTGGTGCCAGGGTTGGTGGTTGAGGCAGATAATGGTGGCATTTAAGAGACTTTTGGATAGGTACATGGATATGTTGGGGCATGGATTATCTGCAGGCAGATAAGAATTGGTCTAGGCATCACGTTGTGGGCCGAAGGGTCTGTTCTTGTGCTGTATGGTTCTGTGTCGCACGCACTAGTTTTCTTTGCTAAAAGATGTCAGGCAAATTGAAACTTCGTTGCACCTATTGCAATCACCTCAGCGATGCACAGAGTGCTGGGGAAAAAGATGAGTGGGGTGATCCGAGCCTCCGACACATTGTTGGCCACCAATGTGATTGATGCAGGTTTACATTAATGTAAGACATCCCAGAAGTTGGAAAGTGTATACGTCATTCACGGGTGATGGGGAGAAGGCAGGAGAATGGGGTTAAAAGGGAAAGATAGATCAGCCATGATTGGATGGCCCGGTAGACTTGATGGACCGAATGGCCTAATCTGTTCCTACCATTCAGGAACATATGAGGACCTACAGATCAAAAGGTCATAATTAGGCTATTTGGCCCATCAAGTCTACTCCGCCATGCAGTCATGCCTGATCTATATCTCCCTCCTGACCTTATTCTCCTGCTTTCTCCCCATAACCTCTGACACCCCTGTACTAATCAAGAATCTATTTATCTCTGCCTTGAAGATGCTGGATTACATAAAAGGACAAAATGCTGGAGTAACCCCAGTGGGTCGGCCAGCATCTCTGGAGAACATGGATAGGTGACATTTCAGTCCGGGACCCTTCTTCCGACTGATGGTGTGCGGTGGGGTGGGGTGAGGGGGGGGGGGGGGGGGTGGAAAGAAAGCTGGAAGAGAGGAGAGGCAGGACAGAGCCACCTACACCAGATATAGAGGTTACTAATCGTGATCTCTGGAGCATCAGGTTTGCAATGCTCGAAGCTGCTGGCGAGTTTTTGTTTGGGCGAGTGACACACAATGCAAATGCTATCCTCTCATGTGTAGGAAGGAACTGCAGATGCTGGTTTAAACTGAAGATAGACACAAAATGCTGGAGTAACTAAGCGGATTGGACAGCATCTCAGGAGAGAAGGAATGGGTGACGCTGTCAGACCTGCTGAATTACTCCAGCATTTTGTGTCTATCTTCAGTTTCAGATCTGAATGGAAGAGAACTGTGCATCTCACCCAGGGGTCATGACCACGTTTGTATATATGCAACAAAGGCATAATGACAAGAAGGGGGGGGGGGGGGGGGGGCGTTAGCTCCTGGTGTCAAACACATTATTTGTATAGAGTTCATTCCGCATCAACAGAATGCATGCTGACAACAATTCTGACAGTTCAGTAATTGCATGCTAGGGTTTGGAGAGAAAGATTTATGGACATAACATTGCATCTGAAAGTCATATCCAGAATTCAATGTACATGGAATATGATTAAAACACGCAGGCACAGAGGAAAAAAAAGAGCATTATATGTATAGCCCCTCCATTCACTTTGTTAATTATTGCTTGGATTATACTGAATGCAGCAATTTAATCTCCAAAATTCTAAAGCTGTAAAGTCAAGCACACTTTTTTAGCTCATAGATTCATTAGTGATAAGAGCAGAATTAGGATATTTGGCCCATTAAGTCTACTCCACCATTCAATCATGGCTGATTTCTCTTCCCCCCTCCTAACCCCATTCTCCTGCCTTCTCCCCATAACCCCTGACACACGTACTAATCAAGAATCTATCAATCTCCGTCTTAAAAATATCCATTGACTTTGCCTCTAAAGCCGTCTGTGGCAAAGAATTCCACAGATTCATCACCCTCTGACTAAAGAAATTCCTCCTCATCTCCTTCCAAAAGAAACATCCTTTAATTCTGAGGCTATGACCTATGCTCCTAAGCTCTCCCACTAGTGGAAACATCCTCTCCACATCCACTCTATCCAGCCCTTCCATTATTCGGTAGGTTTCCAGGAGGTCCCCCCTCATCCTTCAAAACTCCAGCGAGTACAGGCCCAGTGCCGTCAAACATTCATCATATGTTAACCCACTCATTCCTGGGGTCATTCTCGTAAACCTCCTCTGGACCCTCTCCAGCGCCAGCACATCCTTCCTCATGATAAGAGGCCCAAAACTGCTCACAATGCTCCAAATTGCACTCTGACCCTTGCCTGAGCTATGAACCCATGTCTTCAAGCCATGCTGACAACCTCATTTCCTGATTGCCAAGATGCTAGCCGCTTGCATCCAATTTCACACGGAGCACCTCTGGGTTACAAAGGCATTGTCAGAGAGCCAGGGACATTTAATGCAAGCTGGTCACAGAACTTCCTGGGAGCAATCGAAAGGCAGGTGCAAAGTGAACGACAACACCAAAGAAAAAAAAAACTCCAAGAACTGCTGCTCAAAGATTACCACCGCCTGTCCCTACTTCCACCGGCTATTACAAGCACAGCCATTTCCCAGGTTACCCTTGGCATCCTTATAGGGGCAGATAACAGAGAGTGACATAATACGCAACAGTCGAAGGTTGCAGTACAATTCCTGCAAGTTGCCAAGCAAATTCTTGTGAATAAAAGCAAATATCAAAATATTCATCATGGTTCAAGTAATGCTGGAAAAGTTCAATGAGAACAAAGTTTGAATGAGAAGAGAGACAAGATTCTGTTTTTGTGGATGGAGCTTTTTTTAAAAAAAATTGGATTAATATGAAAGGAGATTTCTAGTGTTTAATTGAGAGCTGCTTTATTACTGGTGGAAAGTCTGAAGAAGGGTCTCGACCCGAAAAATCATCTATTCCTTTTCTCCAGAAATGTTGCCAGACCCGCTGAGTTACTCCAGCGTTTAGTGACTCCAGCATATGCTGTTCCTTCCTACATACCAGAAGGATCAATGTACTATTCAGAATGTGTGCACACAATAAATCCCTGGAGAAGTTACCTTTTAGAAAAAGAATCATAACCTTACAAGCGAATTTAACACCTACAGTTAAAAGAATGTGGACCCAAAATATAAAGCATACACCAACATAAATCTATTAACAAGGAACTGCAGACGCTGGTTTATCTCAAAGGCACAAAATGCTTCACTTCAGCAGGTCAGGCAATATCTCTGGAGAACATGGATGGGTGAGGTGCCAGGTCGGGTCTGAAGAAGGGTCCCGACCTGAAACGTCTCTTGTCCATGTTCTCCAGAGATGCTACCTGACCCACTGAGTTACTCCAGCACTTTGTGTCAACCAACATAAATCTGTTCAGCGACTCCCTTTATCTCTCACATTTTCTCTTTAATGTGTGCTATTCAAAATTTATGGTTTGCGTTTATGTGCCTAATATTCCACGCGGCATGGTGGCGCAGCGGTAGAGTTGCTGCCTTACAACGCCAGAGACCCGTGTTCGATCCTGACTACGGGTGCTGTCTGTACAGAGTTCGTACGTTCTCCCCGTGACCTGCAAAGAGCTCCAGTTACCTCCCACCCTCCAAAGACGTGCAGGTTTGTGGACTAATTGGCTTGGAAGAATTGTAAATTGTACCTAAAGTGTACGATTGTGCGAGTGTATGGGGTGATCACTGGTCGACGTGGACTTGGTGGGCCAAAGGGCCCGTTTCCTCGCTGTATCGCTAAACACCAAACCCAAAAAATCCACATTTCTGCCACATTCTGTACAGGCAGAAAAGGAAAACCTTCAAACATTTCACAAAATGTTACTGGATGTCTTGCAAATGCGGCCACGTGCTGCAGGTAGAAGCAGCATCTCGTAATAATATGTCTTTGATTGCCAAAGTTGCAGCTTCTGCTGCAGTGCCCCACAGACAGACTCTAATTCAACTTAGTAAACAACATGCAAGAGATTGTACCTAATAATCAGCCATCACAAAGTTTATATCTTAGGACATTGGCAGTGTTTATATGCCGAGTCTTCGAACTACAAAATGGCTTTGTAAATATTTACCAACTAATTTAAATAAACACACATTAAAATCAACAAAGTGGTATTTATAACCATGAAAGGAAATCTAATTATCTACTTAGAGTTTGCCAATCACACGATGTGACTGTCGTTTGGAATTCAATCCAAGGAGTATTTTAGGTTTTCAGAGTTTAGTTTAGTTCTTAGCGTAGAGATGCCGCGCAGAAACATGCCCTTCGGCCCACGGAGTCAGTGCTGGCCAGCGATCCTTGCATGCACTAACACTGTCCAACAAACACTAGGGACGATTTACAATTGTACTGAAGATAATTAACCGACAAGCCTGTATGTCTTTGGAGTGTGGGAGAGCCCGGGGAAAACCCACACGGTCACGGGGAGAACGTACAAACTCCACACAGACAGCACCCTTAGTCAGGATCGAACCCGGGTCCCTGGCGCTGTACGGCAGCAACTCTACCGTTGCGCCATCGAGCCACCAATTGTGTCATTTTGAATTGCAATTGACTGAGTGAAATCAGCCTTTAAATGTCCAATCATATTTTTTAATATTTTGACTATGCTAAAAACTTTAAAGGTTTTCACTACTCCTTCATGCACAACTAACGTTTCTGCGTACATTCTGAAGTATCGAGCAAGGAATGTTCAACTCTCCAGTTTCATCTTCGGAGTAAGTGTTATTAGGAAATCCATTACTGAACTATTATGGGCATGGAAATGGGTGGGAAGGTTACCCTTTGTTCCGTATCTACGAAGCCTAGATAAGAAGGGTTCCGACCCAAAACGTCACCTATTCCTTTTTTCCCCAGAGACACACATTTTTGTGTCTATCTGCTGTATTTTTGTGTCTATCTTCTGCAGTTCCTTCCTATACATTTTGTATGTTTCATTTAGTGTCTAGTTTTAGGGATACGGTGTGGAAACAGGCCATTCGGCCCACCAAGTCCACGCTGACCAGCGATCCCCGTACACTAGCACCAGCCGACACACTCGGGACAATTTATGATTTTTACCGAAGCCAATTAACCTACAAACTTGTACGTTTGTGGAGTGTGGGATGAAACCGAAGTACCGGGGGTAAACTTATCGGGCCAAGGGGAGAATGTACAAACTCCGTACTGACAGCACCCGTAGTCAGGATCGAACCCGGGTCTGTGGCGCTGTAAGGCAGCAACTTTACCACAGCGCATCCGTGCTGCTCCTTTTGTTTAGTTTATTGTAGAGATACAGCATGGAAACAGGCCACGCTGGTCAACTGGGTAGAGAAATATAATCTCACCTCCGTACTGAATGGCTGACCAGAGCATGCTGACCGGTTGCATCGTGGCTTGGTTCGGCAACCTGAGCGTCCAGGAGCGGAAAAGGATGCAGGAAGTTGTGACCACTGCCCAGTCCGTCATCGGCTCTGACCTCCCCACCATCGAAGGGATCAATCGCAGTCGCTGCCTCAAAAAGGCAGCCAACATCATCAAGGACCCACACCATCCTGGCCACGCACTCATCTCTCCGCTACCTTCAGGTAGAAGGTGCAGGAGCCTGAGATCTGTTACATCCAGGTTCAGGAACAGCTGCTTCCCCACAGCCATCAGGCTATTAAACTCGCCGACAAACAGACTCTGAAATATAACAGCCTATTGTACTTTATCTGCTTATTTATGTGTATATAGAACTGTTCTGTATTTATGCTTAAAATATTCTGTTGTGCTGCAGCAAGCAAGAATTTCATTGTCCTAATTGGGTCACATGACAATAAACTCTCTTGACTTATTTAATAAATATGACCCCAGCTTCAAAACACTCCACCGAGTCCACACTGACCAATGATCACCCGCACACTAACTCTTACACACTTGGGACAAGTTACAGAAGTCAATTAACCTACAAACCTGCACGTCTTTGTGATGCGGGAGGAAACCAGAGGACCCGGAGAAAATCCACCCGGTCAAGGGGAGAACGTGCAAACTCTGTACAGACAGCACCCCTAGTCAGGATCGAACTTGGGACTCTGGCGCTGCAAGGCAGCAACTCTCCCGCTGCTGCATCTGCCCGAATGTTTGCTGCCAAAACAGAGATAATGTTGACAGATGTATTTAAATGCTCTTGGGTTGAAAGGCACATTTTTGAAGCATGATTTGAATGTGAATGCTGGGTGCACATAACTCCTGTTCATTTAAGTCACCTCGAAAAATACCTGGTACTGTATGTTCCGCACGGTGGCACAGCTGGTGGAGCTGCTGCCTCATAGCGGCAGAGACCCGGGTTCGATCCTGACATCAGGTGATGTCTGTGTGGAATCTGCACGGTCTCTCTTTGACTGTGTGGGTTTCCCACGAATGCTCCTGTTTCCTCCCACATTCCAAGGATGTGCGGGTTGGTCGGTTAATTGGCCCTTGGTAAAATTACTCCCTAATGTGTTTGGGAGTGGATGAGCAAGTGGGATAGCACAGGATTAGTGTAAAAGGGTGATCAATGGGCAGTGTGGACTCGGTGGGCCGAAGAGCCTGTTTCCATGCTGTATCACAAAACTAAAACTTAAACCAAAACCCCAAACCAAAAGCTAAACCATGGAAGCATACAGTGGGTCTCTGCCCAGATTCCCTCCTCATTCTGCCCAATTTCTTAGTTTGAGAGAAAACGTTACCGTATCCTCAACCGATTCTGAAACACACGATAGGATTTAGAAAGCTAATTCGCTTTCCCTGATCGCTTCAGAACTGGCCATTTCCCTTGCATAACCTTTGCATCCCCTCCTTCTCCATCCATCCCCCACCCAAGTCGTTGTTCTAGCTTCAGTCATCTTGTTGAGTCTCATTGTCTGTAACTCGTTTTCACCTAGCCCACAGTTAACAATAGCCTGTTTGATTTATCTCTTACATTTTTTTGCATATCTTTCAATCATTTGTTCTGTATCGCTTTCTATTCCCGTCTATATCTCTTGTTTCCCTTTCCCCCGACTCTCCGTCTTAAGAAGAGTCTCGACCTGAAATGTCACCGCTTCCTTTTCTCCAGAGATCCTGTCTGACCCGCTGAGTTACTCCAGCTTTGTTAGTCTATTGTAACCATTTTTACCAGCAGGTTTTCCGCCCAGCTCTTATTTTGGGTTTATGCTGTCTTGCTCTGCGCTTGCAAACACAGGAAGCCGCTTCCCACGATCCATCCCAGCAAAACCTTTGATCGTTTCAAGTGTCCCATGCGCATTCAACTCTGGGCCAGTGGTCTCTGACCCTGCATCTTGTGATATGCTGCAGCATGTGTCATATTCTTAAGGGCTGCACGGAGGTCGGGTGAGTGGCGCAATGCGGCGCAAAGTGAGGCGAACTTGGAGTGAAGTGTTAAAGGTAAGTTCGCCAGGACAGAGAGGGGCACACAGAGAGGGGCACCGAGGCACACACACAGAGGTCCACGGAGCCACACACATAGAGGGTCACGGAGGCACCTACAGAGAGGGTGACGGAGCCACCTAAAGAGAGGGTCACGGAGGCACGACGTCGAGACGGTGTGTAATGCGTCGAGGCGACTGCGAGCCGACAAGCCGTTGCTGCGCGGAATTTTTGAACATAGCCAGTTTTTCGGAGCCCTGTGCGATGTCGGGACGAACTCCGCACAATTCCGGCGATTGAAGTGGGACTGGCCCCGCGACGCCGGACGGCTCAAGCGACTACGTTAGGTTGCTCTCATCGCATAGAGTTGCATGCTGGTGGGACAGGCCCTTTACTGCTGGGCACTTGGACAACTGGCAACCACCTTTAAGAAAGATAGTACCCTTTGTCACCAGAAATCTCCCCTCAAAACCTAAATCCAGATTTCGTGTGTGAGCTATCGATGGTTGTGTGAGACCCCCCCCCCCCCCCCCCATTATTAAACGCAGGGAACACAAGCAGCACACACAAACTAAACCCCAATCACTTTATGACAAAGTTTAAACATCAGAGATGGCCACCAGTCATTCAATGCAGAGAAAACTCACCAAGGAAGTCCAGGTTCTATATTTCCAAATCGTATTACACCCTGTGTAAGAAGGAACTACAGATGCTGGTTTAAACTGAAGATAAACGTTCTGGGTGGAGAGCCTTCTTCAGACCAACATTGGGTGCCAACATTGGGTGAGAGGTGAGAGTGAGAAATTGTGAGGGAGCACAGCGACCGAGAGATGGGTGGGGGGTTGGGGAGTGGGGGGGGGAGGGTGTGGGAGGGGGGGGGGGGTCCCCCTCCCAAGGTAGGAAGCTTTTGCATTTAGCATCAGCTTTCAATTTGCATCAGTTTGAAATTGTGGAATCTGGTGCATACTTTTAACTTACACTTAATGCAACATTTATGCTACAAATTGGATTAGGTGTGAATAAGATTAGGGTAAATTACATTCCTAATTACATTCCACAGTAGAGCCAGGCTCTGATCAACAGCACATGAATGACCTTTGTGTATTCATGTATGGAAATCAGATTATAATTCATGCTGTTATGCATATATAGAGAAACAAAAACATAGAAACAACGCAAGAGGAGTCAGACTTCCATCACTAATCTGCACAAATGAATCAATTAACCTTACCCTTTGACTATAGAAACAAGATGAAAATAATGTCACATATTCAACTGTATATGGTTCAATTAAATTAAGATATGTAAAACATATATATGGAAACAGGCCCTTTGACCCACCAAGTCAACACCGACCACAATCCATCATACACCAGTTGTATCCTACATGCCAGGGACAATTTACAGAAGCCAATTAACCTACAAACCTGCACTTCTTTCAGATGTGGGAGAAACTGGAATTTCCACAGAAAACCATGAGGTCATAAGGAGAATGTACAAATACTGTACAGACAGCACCTGTAGTCAGGATCAAATCTGGGTCGGTGGTACTGCAAGGCAGCAACTCTACCAATGCGCCACCATGCCACCCCATTAATTTTTTTTCTGTAATATTTATTGTGGTGTCACGTCAATAAGGGTGAACACATGATTCTGATTACTGCCTTTAGTTGGATAACACACATTCCAGTCATTGTGTTTTATGGTTGGTTTTCAACCTCTTCAGTCTGAAGGTCTCGATCCGAAACATCACCTATTCTTTCTCTCCAGAGATGCTTCCTGTCCTACTGAGTTATACCAGCTTTTTGTGTCTATCTTCAGTTTAAACCAGCACCTGCAGTTACTTCGTACACTCTTTATTAAGCGAAACAGGTCCTATTCTCATAATATTATTCACCTCAACTAAGTCTCTTCTTCACCTCTGTTGCTGCAGAGAATACATTCCCAGTTATCAAATCTTTCTTCAAAGTGAATCAAAACTTCCAGCCATGCCAATATGTTCATAAATAGCCCCTGGATCCTCTCCAGAGCAATAGCATCCTTTCTACAGTGTGTCATAGTCTTACAGCATGGAAACAGGCCCTTCATCCCAACTTGCTGGGACCACCGCTGTGTCTCACCTATCACACCATCCGCACGGGAATGTGAATGCGGGTGAGGTAGCATCTATAGAGCGGTGGACAAAAATGCTGGAGAAATGCTTGAGTCTGAAGAAGGGTCAAACTCACCTGCTGAGTTTCTCCAGCATTTATGTCCACATTGCCATTTTAAATAGTGTGCGATGGGCTTAAGCCATTGCTCGTTGTCTACGGGGAACCCGTCGACAAAAAAACTATTCTCATTGGTGAGTGTGGAGGAGTGTGACTGTTTATTCATATATTTTTTTTTTTGAGCGTGAGAACTTCTGTCATCAGCATGAGAATTTCCTCAAATGCGTTAGTCTCACGCTCAATGCGTGAGAGTTGGCAGCCCTGAATTATATCCTGTGGTAAATGTTGTATAGCTGCATTGGTTATAATCCAAGCCAATAATTTCTTCTAATTATGTTGAAAACAAATCCGCAAAATTGTTTTTCTCTATCATTATGATTTTAAAAAATGAGAATCAGAGATTTATGTTACGGAATCGAGCCCTTTGGCCTACCTCGTCCATACTGACCAAGTTGTCTACTTGAGTCAGGTCCCATTTACCGCAAAGTTATTGTAAAGTTATCTGTTATTCAGCATACTGCTTCTACCAGGGAAATCAAAATCGAAATACATATTTGTGATACTTGCCATTTTGGTAAATAAGGGTCAGATTAAACATCGGAGCCAATGCAAATGAGCAACTAGAATGATGAAAACAAAGGCCGCACGATGGTGCAGCGGTAGACTGCTGCCTCAAAGCGGCAGAAACGCTGGATCACTCCTGACCTCAAGTGCTGTGTGAGTTTGCGTGTTCTCCCTGTGACCACATAGGTTTTCTCCGGGTGCTCCGGTTTCCACCCAAAGACGTGCCAAGGTTAATTGCATTCTGTAACTTGCCCCTAGTGTGCAGGTTGTGAAAGTGGGATAACATAGAACCACTGTACGGGTGATCAGTGGTCAGTATCGACTTGGTGGGCCGATGGGTCTGTTTCCACACTGCATCTCTAAACTCAAGTGATCAGATTCACTGTAAAAACACACATTTAAGAATTCATTAGGTGTGAGGGTTTCGGCCCGAAACGTCGCCTATTTCCTTCGCTCCATAGATGCTGCTGCACCCGTTGAGTTTCTCCAGCATTTTTTGTGTACCTAAGAATTAATTACTTTCTTCAAACTTCTTAAACATATTTTATATTTTTCGTGCAATGTTTTGATGTTTGGTGAAGTTTATAAATGGAACATGCTTTTCTGTGGAAGTTGGCAATAACTGTTTGTGATCTTTATTGAGCCTCATGGAAAAGACATCAACTTTCTTTCTCACTTCTGTTCACTGGAGGTATAATTTTCCGTGTTGTACTCAATCCAACTCCTGGCGCAGGCAGTCTGAAGGGAGAGATTAATGATCTTTGCAGAGGTCTGTCTCTACCATTAGGGTTGGATGAGTACAGTACAGCTTGGACAAGGTAACGCCTCACTGGCTGGGGGGAAGCACGTCACGTCCTTCTGCTGCCACTAGTTTGAGCCAGGTTTTCACCTCTTTCGTCATGTACAGTACAAAGGATGAAGTTCCAAATAATGCTCAGTTTGGAGTCAAGACACAGGTCACGACACTGGACTTTTCAAAGGAAGGGCAGCACATTGGCCCACCTGCAGAGTTGCTGAACGTTCTTCCTGTGACTGCATGGGTTTGCTTCAGGGGGCTCTGGTTTCTTCCCACACTCTGAAGACATGCTGGTTTCTATTTTTCCACTAAATCTTTCTAGCTCTCCAAATCGTTCATCATTTGATTTAAACTACATAAGTTTCCCCATGGAAACTGTTTTAGTACTCAGATAACCAAGTGTAGGACGGAACTGCAGAAGATAGTCACAAAAAAACTGGAGTAACTCAGCGGTTCAGGCAGCATCTCGGGAGAAATGTAATAGGTGATGTTCTATATCCAATGGCATGTATTTATTTTAATATGCAAAAATCTGGTTTGACTTAATCATACTTATCCACGGGGCTGCAAGGTGGCGCAGCGGTAGAGTTGCTGCCTGACAGCGGCAGAGGCCCCGGTTTGGTCCTGACTACGGGTGCTGTCTGTACGGAGTTTGCATGCTCCGTTTATAAACTTAGCTAAACACCAAATAATTAATATATCTAAGGTTTGAACATGTAATAAATTCTTAAATGTGTGTTTTTACAGTGAACCTGATCACTTTAGTTTAGTTTAGAGATACAGTGGAAACATCTCAATTTGTTCTTAGAATAAATTTTGATTTTAAAAAAGATCAATTTCTTACAGCACCAGAGACCCGGGTTCGATCCCGACTACGGGTACTTGACTGTATCGGGTTCGTACGTTCTCCCCGTGAGCTGCGTGGGTTTCTCCGGGATCTCCGGTTTCCTCCCACACACCAAAGTTAAATGGCTTCATTAAATTGTAAATTGTCCTAAGTGTAGGATAGTCTTGGAGTACTCTGTGATCGCTGGTCTGCGCAGATTCGGTGGGCTGAGGGGCCCGTTTCCACACTGTACCTCGAAAGTCTAAAGTGAAGGAAAATACAAGGGGTATATGGAGTAAGGCCATAGATCAGCCTGTAATGAATGGTCCCTAGCGTGTGCAGGATAGTGTGAGTGTGCGGGGATCGCTGGTCGACGCGGACCCGTGGGCCGAAGGGCCCGTTTCCACGCTGTATCTCCAAACTAAAAACAAAACTAAACACTATTAATGGTAAAGAAATTAACGTTTTTAAAATTCAAAATTTATGCTAAAACCTTGTGAAGATGGGAACATTTCTCTTCCCATAGCTTGACAAGCACATGCCCATAATATTTGACAAATGTTTCAACGGATGCCAAAACTAGCTGTACTTAGAGAAACAGCAACTGGGGTATCAGGACGTCCAAACAACAGTCACGATTCCTGTTGGAAAGATAGCTGGATGATGAGCCAGAAGGCATGGGTTATTCCTTGTTCGTGTGAGCTGCACCCATCATGTTCCCATTAAAAAAAAAATTTAAACTTAAAACCTATTTGCCAAGATGTTAACTGAGGACAGACAGCAACTATTTCTCAACAACACTGTCCTGCCCAGCTTCAATAGACAATAGGTGCAGGAGTAGGCCATTCGGCCCTTCGAGCCAGCACCGTTCTTCAATGTGAACGGAGACAAGGAAACACTTTTTCTCACAGAGAGTGGTGAGCCTGTGGAATTCTCTGCCTCAGAGGGCGGTGGAGGCAGGTTCTCTGGATGCGTTCAAGAGAGAGCTAGATAGGGCTCTTAAAAATAGCGGAGTCAGGGGATATGGGGAGAAGGCAGGCACGGGGTACTGATTGGGGATGATCAGCCATGATCACATTGAATGGCAGTGCTGGCTCAAAGGGCCGAATGGCCTACTTCGGCACCTATTGTCTGTGATCATGGCTGATCATCCCCAATCAGTACCCTGTTCCTGCCTTCTCCCCATATCTCCTGACCACTATCTTTAAGAGCCCTACCTAGCTCTCCCTTGGAAGTATCCAGAGAACCTGCCTCCACCACCCTCTGAGGCAGAGAATTCCACAGACGCACAACCCTCTGTGTGAAAAAGTGTTTCCTCGTCTCCGTTCTAAATGGCTTACCATTTATTCTTAAACAGTGGCCCCTGGTTCTGAACTTCCCCCAATATCGGAAACACGTTTTCTGCCTCCAGGGTGTCCAAACCCTTAATAATCTTATATGTTTCAATAAGATCCCCTCTCATCCTAAACTTCAGAGTATACAAGCCCAGCCGATAAACCAGAATATAATTTTGCGGCAAAGCTAGATTCTCGGAAGCTTTACACCAAAGATATAGACACAAAATGCTGGAGTAACTCAGCGGGGCAGGCAGCATCTCTGGATGAAATGGAATGGGTGACAGTTTCGGTTCGAGATCCTTCTTCAGACTGAGCGTCAGAGAAGAGGGAGTTACAGAGATAAGGAGGTGGCTCTGTGGTGTATGTCAAAATCACAAAGTCTACTTAACACTCTTGTAATGTCATTCGGACTATTTTAAGAAGGCACTAATCAATGGGTCAACCCTTGCCTCATAATACTGTCACAGGGGATTGTTCATTTATCGAAGCACTTCCTACCAATTTGCCTCCTTTTGTAGCAGCACATCACGCGTTAGCGATAAACCATCAGAAAACTTAAAACAGCAGCAAAGTTTCAGGGGAACAGGGACTGATAAAAAAAGATAGACACAAAGTGCTGGAGTAACTCAGCGAGTCAAGACAGCATCTCTGGAGAAAAAGGACGGGTGATGTTCCGCGTCGGGACCCTTCTTCAGCGAGAAAGTAGAGGGGAGGGAACTGGAAGTAAGACAATGCCAGAACCAAGCAGGACCACCGACAGATGACCAAGGAAAGGTGGAGCCCATAAAGACATTCCCCAGTTGGCTGGGGAAGAGGGAATGACGAAGGGATACAAGGATGCGAACAGTGGAACTGGGGAGTGAGGGAATGCAAGGGTGACTTGAAATTAGAGAAATCAATGTTCATACTGCCGGGTTGTAAGCTGCACAAGTGAAATATGAGATGCTGTTCCTCCAATTTGCATGTGGCCTCACTCTGACAGTGGAGGAGGCCCAGGACAGAAAGGTCAGTGTGGGAATGGGAGGGGGGGGGGGGGGGGGGGGGGGAGTTAAAAAGTTTGGCAACCGGGAGATCACGTAGGTCCAGGCGGACTGCGCGTAAGTGTTCAGCGAAACAATCGCCCAGTCTCTGCTTGGTCTCGCCAATATATAGATTCAAGAGCCATTTATTGTCACATGCACCAATTGGTACGGTGAAATTTGGTGTCACCATACAGCCACACGAATTAAAAAAAAACACAGGACACGATAGTCTTTAACATAGACATCCTCACACAGTGGAATCCAAGTTTCCCACTGTGAGGGAAGGCACCAAAGTTCAGTCATCCTCCTCTTTGTTGGTCACCCGTGGCCGGGGCCTCCCGAGCCCCTCCGCAGTTGCCGCTACGGGCGGCCCGATGTTCAGTAGAGAAGACCACACCGAGAACAGCGGGTACAGTTGATGAGGTTGGAGGAGGTGCAAGTGAACCTCAGGGGATATTAAAACTTGGTTTTTCATTAGCAAAACAACATAGTGCTGGAGGAACTCTGGGCTGCAACACCAGCATCGAAGTGGAAAAAATTACCATTGCAGTAAAGTCAATTCATCTCCAGGCACAACATAAAGTTGGCATCAAGTTGGCGTATACCTATAAAAACATAATTATACTACCTACCCCTTCAGTAGTTTCTCTTTTGCTTAGAATACGTGGCACAAAACCAGGGCTCTAAGATAGACACAAAATGCTGCTGTAACTCAGCGGGACAGGCAGCATCTCTGGAGAGAAGGAATGGGTGACGTTTGAGGAAGGGTCTCGGCCCTTCTTCGGACTGACGTTTCGGGTCGAGACCCTTCTCCACTCTGACCCGCTGAGTTACTCCAGCTTTTTGTGTCTATCTTCGGTTTAAACCAGCATCTGCAGTTCCTTCTTACACAAGTTACACGGCTGAACAGATTTGCGCACCACTCATTATTACGAGTTGGGACTTGACCAAGAGCACCTTGCGGTAGGGTCACGATATCTTATCTCTTTCTCGCTAAGGCTGAGGAATTTTGTTTAACGCAGAGACAGATCAACAAACCGAAAAACTCGGTGGCTTCAGAAGAGCGAGGCTTTTACTGGACATCAACCAACAACAGTCACTGTGCAGCTGCCTATCCTCTTTCATTAGCCCAAACGACTCCATGGGGGAAATCAGCTTTCCATTAAGATTGTAACAGGTAGAAAAGGGAAAACAAAAACACACAAAAGATTTCTAGCAAAATACTGATTGTAACCTGTCTAGTTTGCCACCTGGTCATAAATTATTGTTAGTTAAAAAAATATTCTGCAAGCTATTCCCCCCCCCCATAATGGCAATAAGCACCTCTGCTTAAAACAAACATTGATGGCACACTAATTGCCTCATATGATCCCAAGAATGAAGAGGCATGGAAAACAATGTTCTCTGAACCGGGCTGTGGGCTTACGACTGCACTGTGTGAAGTCGACTCAATTAAATTCTCACATTGCGTACATCCTGCAATAAGTAAACCACAGATCCACGGTATTTTCAGCATTTTCTTTGTTTCGGATTTCCAGCAACCACGGCTATTTTGCTTTTGCACCAACAAATTCTGACCGACTCTGCGACCGCAACAACTTCCATTCATATGTCGCAAACTAACCCAAGTTACTTCACTGGGGCATTCACACACCAAAGGTTAAATTGCAATAACGTTAAAATGAAGTTTCCAGCGTTTTAACTATAGCTACACACGCTTTTTGGCCTCTCCCTGCGGTCACCCTGGTATCTCACCAACCAAACGCAAATAGCGACGTCGACTATTACAAAGACTTGCTGACGAAGTCGCATGTGCACAGGGAAAGAAGAGGTGAAATTTGTACAAGTGCATTTTGGAAGACAGGTTAACCAGGTAGTCTGTGAGTGGCTACATGAAACATTGACAAGCAGTTTAGTTGCAAGAAAACGAGCAAGGGCTGCAAGCACACTTACCTGGAGCAGCTCTGGACAATTTAAACAGGAGCATGTCAGAAATAGCATTCCTTGCAGGGCTCAGCCATACGGAAACAAAGCAAAGTTCCCGCCCATGTATCCTGTGCATTGCTTTCCAGATTCCCACAGCTAGTCTCTCTACGGGGCCAGCCAATGGGAGGAAAATGACTTTCGCAGAGGCTGTGCAATGAAGTCATTTCATGGAAAGTTGGGCCTACTGTCGTTTGCCAATACACTCATGTCTGGGATCTAAACAAATATTATTTACGTTCAGACTTCTGGTTTATTGGGGGGGGGGGGGGGGTCACTTGGGAATTCCAGCAAAATAGAAATAGATTTAGCAGCTTTAGGGTTCCGCTTTGTTTCTGTTCACTCCCTCTAATTACTCCCGTGCACCTTTCACTGAACGGCTTCATCAAACATTCAGCCCATGAGCTCTGCAAACCAGGCCTTCATAAGTCACAGAAGTAGAAAGGCAGCCATTCGGCCCATCGAGTTTACTCCGTCATTTAATCACGGCTGAGCTATCTCTCCCTCGCAACCCCATTCTCATGCCTTCTCCCCATAACCCCTGGCACCCTTACCAATCAAGTATCTGGCAATCTCCGTCTTAAAAATATCCAACGACTTGGCCTCCACTGCTGTCTGCGGCAATTAATTCCACAGATTTCTCACCCTCTGACTAAATAAATTCCTCATCTCCTTTCTAAATGTATGTCCTTTTATTCTGAAGCTATGCACTCAAGTTCTAGACTCTCTCGCTAATGGAAACATCCTCTCCACATCCACTCTCTCCAGGCCTTTCACTATTCGGTAAGTTTCAATGAGGTCCCCCCTCATCCTTCTAAACTCCAGCGAGTAGAGGCTCAGTGCCATCAAACGCTCATCATACGTTAACTCAATCTTCCCCGTGATCATTCTCGTAAAGTTGGGCGGTCACGGTGGCGCAGCGGTAGAGTTGCTGCCTTACAGCGAATGCAGCGCCGGAGATCCAGGCTTGATCCCGACGACGGGTGCTGTCTGTACGGAGTTTGTACCCCCCCCCCCCGACCTGCATGAGTTTTCTCCGAGATATTTGGTTTCCTCCCACATGCCAAAGCGTACAGGTTTGTAGGTTAATTGGCTCGGTAAATGTAAAAATTGTCCTTAGTGTGTGCAGGATAGCTTTAGTGTGCGGGGATCGCTGGTGGGCGCGGACACGGTGGGCACAAGGGCCTGTTTCCACGCTGTATCTCTAAACTCAACTAAAACCTCCTCTGGACCCTCTCCGGCGCCAGCACATCCTCCCGCAGATATGACCTCACCCTGTCAGAGATGCTCTCTTTGTCCAAAATATCCCTCCCCCTAATCTCACTATAACTGAGTTTGTTTCCTCACATCCGACGAAGGGCCTTTGACCTAAAACATTAACCCTGCATTTTCTTTCCCACAGATGCTGCCAAACCTGCTGTGCGTTACCACCAAAGAAGAATCTGAAGAAATGTCCCGACCCGAAACGTCACCGATCCATGTTCTCCAGAGAAACTGCCTGACCTGCTGAATTACTCCAGCACTGCATGCCCTTGATGGTTTTCAACACTTTGTTTCAGGTTTGCAGCATCTGCAGTTTTTTTGCGTTTTTAAACCACAGGTCCCCGGATCCGCCAGGTTTCCAAATGCCCGTGGACTTCCCACACATACAAAGGAGCGTTTGGGAAACAGGTGGAATGGATCTGCTGGCTGGGTGAAGCAGAGCAGAGCAGGGAGCACTGAGCAGACTCGGTCACCGGTGGCCACTCTTCCACCTCTGCTTTCCTCTCCCGCACACCGTTTTTTTTGCTCTGCTCTCTAGTCGTCGATAACATGGTTCAGATGCCTGGTAAGAGCTAACTGACATTGAAAGAGTGATGGGATGGGGGCATTTTCCCTCCTGAATTTCAGTTGCTGAGGTGAGGAAGTAGAGAGCGCACACTGAGGTGTGGAAGGTGAAGGAACAACTTTTGTGGGCAGCAGTGGCGCGCTTAGTCACACCATTACCTCGGCTCCATTGGCTCCACTGACTCCTGCTGCTGTCTGTGAGCAGGTTGCACGTTCTTCCTGAGACTCTATAGGTCTCCTTCCCACTTCCCAAAGAAAACCGGAGCAGGAGTAGGCCACTCAGCCCCTCAAGCCTGGCCTGCCCTTCAATATGACCACGCTGCCCTCAACTCCTCGCTGTGCCAATTCCCCATGGCCCTCAATTCCTCAATCTTTCAAATATTTATCTTCCTCCAGCTTAACTATTTCCGCTGATCTGGTTGCCACCAAGGTAGGGTCCCGAGCTGAAACGTCACCCATTCCTTCTCTCCAGAGATGCTGCCTGCCCCGCTGAGTTACTCCAGCATTTTGTGTCTGCCATGTAAAAGGAAACATTGGTGCACCAAAGATACACAGGATGGTAGATATATTGGCCACTAAATTGCCCCTGGTGTGTAGGAGGGTGGTGGAATCTGGAGAGTGTTGACGGGAATTTGAGGGGGGCGGTGTTGGAAGAGTTGGTTTGAGCGAAAATTACTGGGTTTGCTATGTGAGCTGGCATAGTCTCACTGGGCCAAATGGCCTCCTTCAATGTGGGAAATATATGGCGTATTAACTGAAAATGTTCATGTAATCCAGATAAATCGCAGGTTTGACCCTTTGTGTTTGTGAGTTACATTAAACTATGGCATAAGACTCTGCATTGAAACTAATTACTCTTGGATTAGGTTGGAGGGCAATGTTCCAATTACTGATCCCTAACTGGCAAGCCCTGCTGGAAATACGAGTAATTGAGTATCAGGTGACAACAGAATGAGTTTAAGCTGCAGTACATGGACCGCACAGTCTGAAGAAGGCTCTCGGCCCGATATGTCACCCATCCCTTCTCTCCAGAGATGCTGCCTGTCCCGCTGAGTTACTCCAGCTTTTTGTGTCTACCTTCAGTTTAAACCAGCACCTGCAGTTCCTTCCTACACAATAGCTCGCACTCACTGAGTTTCACTGGTCAACGTTAATAATAGACGCTGCCACAAAGTTCTGCGTCGCAACCAACATCTTTGGAATTAGAGCACAATAAAGGGTAGACTCTGTAAACAGGGATTGAAACAAAATGCTGGAGTAACTCAAGGAAGGGGCCATCTCTCCAGAGATGCTGCCTGTCCCGCTGAATTACTCCAGCAGTTTGTGTCCATCTTCGGTTTAAACCAGCACCTGCAGTTCCTTCATACTCATTAAACAGGGAATAAGCTGGCCGCCATCAGAAACACTCATGGATGTCTGTAGAATAATTTAAAACTTGCTATGCGTCATATATTATAAACATGCCAGGTGAATAATTACACAGCATTGTTTCAAGTATGCCCAGCATTAAAAGTACACGGGAAATCTTGTATCTTTCCTAGAGATGCTGGTGGCAAAACATCTTACACTTTATTAAATGCTATCTTAAAATTAAGCTAAACTACTTACGCTGTCAACTTTTCATAGACCAATTATATTTGGTCCATAAAGCAGATCTTGAATGGTTTTTCGTTTCGGAAAATAAGGAAGTTTAACCATGTAGTAATGATGCATCAGGAAATAGTGTCATTTAGGTACTCATTAGGAAATTGGCTTCAATGCCTTGAGGGCAGCGATTTTTTTTTAACTTTCATCTGAATTTTTTTTTTAAGTTGATAATAAGATAATTAAATAAATCTGTTTGAAAAAACATTTTTTTGGAAGACTAAAATACATCGTTATTGATACTGAGTTAATAGACAATAGACAATAGGTGCAGGAGTAGGCCATTTGGCCCTTCGAGCCAGCACCGCCAATCAATGTGATCATGACTGATCATCCCCGATCAGTACCCCGTTCCTGCCTTCTCCCCATATTCCCTGACTCCGCTATCTTTAAGAGCCCTATCTAGCTCCCTGTTGAAAGCATCCACAGAACCTGCCTCCACCGCCCTCTGAGGCAGAGAATTCCACATACTCACCACTCTCTGTGAGAAAAAGTGTTTCCTCGTCTCTGTTCTAAATGGCTTACTCCTTATTCTTAAACTGTGCCCCCTGGTTCAGGACTCCCTTATTTTACTATTCAGCCATTTTACCTATTAATTTAATAGCATCAATTTACAGTTTCCTTCACTGTTTGAAATAAATTTGCTTATCCTTTGAAATGTTATCACCTCATGCTTATCTTTACATCAAACGTAATGTCATGGTGTGAATACTCAAACTTTGCCAAAGCTAACTCATGCTCCAATTTTTAACAAAATCTTAGTAGCATCTCTTTCTCTTTTCAATTAGATGTTAAACCTCATCCAAAGCCGATGTCAATACGCCCAAAGTGCTCGTTCACATTTACCTTGTCCCTTTCATCACCCTTACCCAATGTTCATTTAGTTTTCCCTTCCAGGTTGTCCCGTGACTTAATGGAGTTGAGTTTCCATGGAAAACAAACAACGTTCAGAACCAGACAGAATAGCCGGAAAAGTCGAGTGGCAGAAAGCTTAGGTCAGAATTCACCTGCTTCTCCCAGAATCCAACGCTCACCATAGAACCGATCTCCGATTCCTTTTTATACTACAAACAAAAATAAACTTAACTTGCCTTTGAATGTTATCTCCATTCACCATTTAATCTGGGAGCTTGTTCAATGAAGACATTGTTTGCCGGTTGAAGTCATGCTCTGAATTACATCCCCTCAAGTCCAGGCCTTGTCCCCTCTCCCTACTGCTCTGGTAAACTACAGTTCATGCTCTATATTAACCTAGGCTTAGCTCTTCCTCACAAAGAAACGATACACTGCACAAAGAGAACTTCAGTACGATCGATTTCACACAGAAGGCCAAGGATCAGGGCTGTTGCTTTCCTGTTTTTTACAAAAAAGGCCTCATCAGTAGAGAAAGACATTTTACATAATACAACAAAAATAGGCACGTTTCCAATTAATCTTACAAAGAGCATCGTATACAAAGACATGGGCATTCCAACGACTCACTGGTCACCATTGGTCACAATGGATCTGCAATCAGGCATTACAATCCCTCCACGCCGTTAAACCTTTCCTCCAACGGCAGCATTATCATGTATCTGTACTCTGAGGATGGCGTGATTGCAATCATGTATAGTCTTTCCGCTGAAGACAGAAACAAAATGCAGGAGTACCTCAGCGGGACTGGCAGCAGCACCTCTGGATAGAAGGAATAGGTGACGTTTTGGGTCGAGACTTTTCTTCAGACTGAGATTCAGGGGAGGGAGACACAGAGATATGGATGGGTAAGGTGTGGCAATGAGAGATCAAAGCGGACGAAGGTCAAGGAGAATGTACAATAGATCACCTGACTGGTTAACGCGCAACAAAAGCTTTTCAATGTACCTCAGTAGATCATGAGGTCGTAAATGATAGGAGCAGAATTAGGCCATTCGGCCCATCAAGTCTACTCCGCCATTCAATTATAGCTGATCTATCTCTCCCTCCTAAACCCATTCTTCTGCATTCTCCCCATAACCCCTGACACCTGTACTAATCAAGAATCTATCTATCTCTGCCATAAAAGATATCAATTGACTTGGCCTCCACAATCATTCTGTGGCAAGGAATTCCAGATGCACCAGCCCCTGACTAACGAAACTCCTCCTCATCTCCTTCCTAAAGGAATGTCCTTTAATTCTCCCCCCCCCCCCATTCTTCTAATACTGGCCCAGTGCCGTCAAACATGATTGCAACATTTGCCTTCACATCAGCAACTATGGCCATTCCTGCAAGGCCTTGCGTGGAATCTAGAGCACTGAAACGGGCCATTTGGCACAACAGATCCATGCTGCCAGTAATGATAATGGAGACAAACTTAAGAGCAGAAGGAGGCGATGAGTTTATAATGGGGAACAAGAGCAGTTAAACAGACACTTTCGATCTGACCTCACAAAAGAGAACACAAATAGTTGCTGATGTGAAGGAAAATGTTGCAGCAACTTTGTGTTTAGAATGAAAAGGAGCAAAAAGGAAATTAGTAATAAAAAGAAATGCGGGAGAAATTAATGGGACTGAAAAGCAGAAACGCCTCAGAGAACTAAAAGAGGTTTCCATAGAAACAATGAATGCTTCGGTTATCATCGAACTAACATTCTATAGATTATGAAGATGGAAGAATGCCAAATTTAAAACTACTGATTACAAAGGGAGGAATTGAGAATACAGGGAACTTGAGACTATTCAGTCCAACATCAGCCATAGGAAAAATACAAGAAACCAGAAGAAAGAGGGAGGTAAGAAGAGAACACCGAGCATGACCCAAAACGTCCCCCAATCCTTCTCTCCAGAGATGCTGCCTGTCCCGCTGAGTTTCTCCAGCGTTTTGTGTCCATCTTCCTAGAAAATATCCGCAGGATTAGGTAAAGTCGTCATGGATTAGTGAAAGGGAAATTATGTTCGACAAAGCTACTGGAGTTTTTGAGATAAGGCAGAACTATTCGTCATGTGATATTTGGATGCAGGAGGTTTATATGCAAAGCTATATTCATAGGTTGACAGAAAATTAGCTGATAGTGTATAACAGAGAATAGATAAATGGGTTTTATTTAGGCTGACCAGTGGATTCCCAGGGAGCACCAAATGTAATATTCCTACATTTGCTAATTATATATTGTTAATATAGAATTTATATATATATAGTAATATATTGGGAAATGTGGGCAGTGGACAGGTGCTTTAGACCTGCACGGGAAGGTAGATGTTCCCGCCCCCACGAGTCTCGGGCAGATGGGGCTCGTCCGCCTGGGAAGGCAGTCCATCTAGGAGAGGGAAAACTCTGATTTAAAACCTCCACTGCCTTGTGGCCATATCCAGTCATGGAAAAGGCTCCTGGAGTAAACCTCAAGAAAATCGTGAGTCGGAGTCCCTAAGGCAGTTCGTCGTTGTCTACAACCTCGCTCTGGCAGCTCCTGCGACGGCGCTGGTGCGAAACTGTAACGGTCCTGCTGTTCCTTTCGATCGATCAGCGACATGGAGAGGGGGGGACGTGCTGCATGGGCAACAGCCTGTCCTCCATATGACATCGCTCAGGCTTGCATCCGACCACACATCACCTGCAAACTAGGATGCATCACCCATGGTCAGTCATGGCCGAAGGGGGCCTATTACTATTGGGAAATGTTGACGCAAAAAAGTGTGTTTATCTACTCTAAACAAGTTCCCCCAATGAACCCATATCACCCTATTCTCATCCCCTTCATGTCCACAATACTATTTGCATCTCTCCAATTTACATGAAGGTTCACAATTTTACCTATGTGCACAAAGAAATTCCTCCTAAACTCATTATTCAACCACCACTCATTTCCACATTCTATGCTGGACTCACCTAGAAAAGGAAAGTCCTTTTTCTTTGGGTTGAGTTTTTCAACCCAACCCAATCAAATAATTTTACGACATGGAACACCTCAAACTCCTTTGTCCTATTTGCCAAAGGAGGGTTTGTTCACTCTCAAGCAAAAACACAAATTGCTGGAGGAACTCCACAGGTCAGGCAGCATCTGTGGAGGGAATGAATAGGTGACGTTTTGGGTCAGAGCCCTTCTTCACACTGATTGTATGGGGAGGGAAGAAAGTTGGAGCAGAGGTAGGGGTGGGGCACTTGTCATATTCGTTGAACTCATTCCTGTAGTTTCTCTGGAACCATGGCTGCTTTCACAAGAGAGTCACAGAGAACAAGGTGGTTGCAACACTGCAGCAGTCCAAGTGAAAGTCTATCATAGACACAACATGATGAACTGACTCAGCAGGTCAGGAAGCATCTCTGGAGAAAAGGAATAGGTGACATTTCAGGTAGAAACCTTTCTTAGGACTGCGAGACTCAGCCTGAAGAGGAGTTTCGGCCCGAAACGTCACCTATTCTTTTTCTCCATAGATGCTGCTTGACCAGCTGAGTAACCAGCATCTTTTGTCCATCTTCAAGTTCAAGTGAGTTTATTGTCATGTGTCCCTGACAGGACAATGAAATTCTTGCTTTGCATCAGCACACAGATCATAGAAGGCATTTACTACAAAACAGATCAGTGTGTCCATATACCATATATAAATATATACACACACATGAATAAATAAACTAATAAAGTGCAAATAACAGATAATGGGTTATTAGTTATCAGAGTTTTGTCCGAGCCAGGTTTAATAGCCTGATGGCTGTGGGGAAGTAGCTATTCCTGAACCTGGTCGTTGCAGTTTTCAGGCTCCTGTATCTTCTTCGGTGTAAATCGGCATCTGCAATTCCACGCTACACATGAAAAGCTATCATAACTGTTTTCCACTGTTGATAAAGATTCTCCGACAACTTATAATTGAACACAATGAGAATCGATGAATCATCACAAAACAGGGTTTGGCTACAACTGGAGAAATGAGAGGAGATCTGGAAACCAACCTTAAAAAAAAGAGAGAAATATCGAGAAAATATCCTCACCACCCACGAGAGTTGAGGGTGCAGGAGGCAATTTCTGTCATCTTTCAAGATTAAAACTGCTACTTCTTATTCGCCTCAAAGCCATAGCTAGGTTGTTGGCCTTGTGTAAGGAGGAACTGCAGATGCTGGTTTATACCCAAGACACACAGAAAAGACTGGCGTAACTCAGCGGTAGACAGAAATGCTGGAGTAATTCAGCGGGTGAGGCAGCATCTATGGAGCGAAGGAATAGGTGACGTTGTGGGCAAAGAAGGGTCTCGACCCGAAACATCACCTATTCCATTTCTCCAGAGATGTTGCCTGACCCGCTGAGTTACTCCAGCATTTTGTGTCTCTCTTTTGTTGTCCTTCTTGTTGTAGCTGAATACATCCCCATTCAATTGGCTTCCTTTGATGACTTTGACAAAGTGTTGACTTCCCCCACTGTTCTTGTGCAAGTTGCAACCGGAACGCAGAAATTCCTGGACACGGAATGAGGCCACTCCTCCCATCCCATCCACGCCAGCCAAAGAAAAGTTATTTCCACCAATCCAACATACATCAAAACAAACAGTGGTGTTGACCCACACAATTTTTTAACAAGTTCAGACTTTCTCAACTCTCTTGGATTTCAGATACCTCCTAGCTGCCGATCTCCTCGTTGCCGGCAGAACATCCTTACTCATCAGCCTATTTAAACTTCTTGTGAACCTGGATTAACACCCCTCCCTTTTCCTGAAATGCGGTTCCCAGAGCCGAACACAATACTCCGGCGAAGATCAAACTTGTTAGTCATGACGGCTCATCCTGACTTCCCAGCTCTTGAACACTCTGCTTCTATTTATAAAAGCCAGGATCCTGTCTGCGCCTTTTTAACCTTTTCCTCGGTATGCATTGGTTCCAAACAGACCAGATGCACGTTTCTAAAGAAAGTTTTACAATAGAGTCATAGAGACAGAGAGACATGGAGTATGGAAACATGCCCAACTTGCCCACACCAGCCAACATGTCCCAGCTACGCTAGTCCCACCTGCCTGCGTTTGGTTCATATCCCTCCAAACCTGTCCTATCCATGTACTTGTCCAACTGTTTCTTAAAACTTGGGTAAGTCCCAACCTCAACTACCTCCTCTGGCAGTTTGTTCCATATACCCACCACCCTTCGTGTGAAAAAGTTACCCCTCAAATTCCTATTAAATCTTGTCCCCTTCACCGTAAACCTATGTCCTCGATTCACCTTGCTGGGCAAGAGACTGTGCATCTACCCAATCGATTCTTCTCATGATTTTATACTCCTCTATAAGATCACCCCTCATCCTCCTGTGCTCCAAGGAAATAGGGTCCCAGCCTACTCAACCTCTCCCCATAGCTCAGACCTTCTAGTCCTGGCAACCATAGCATACAATGTGACATGGAGATACAAGGAACAGCATCTACTGGAATCTGAAGCAAGCATAAAGCGAGGGAGTAACGCAGTGGGTCAGGCAGCATCTATGGAGGGAATGAGTCTGAAGAAGGGTCCCGACCTGAAATATGGCCGAAACAATGAGAGTCGAAAAAAAAGCATGAAGGTCAACACGGTGGCGCAGCGGTAGAGTGGCTGCCTTACAGCGACAGAGACCCGGGTTCAGTCTGTACGGTGTTTGTACGTTCTCCCTGTGACCGCGTGGGTTTTCTCCAAAATCTTCGGTTTCCTCCCACACTCCAAAGAACGTACAGGTTTGTAGGTCAACTGGCTTGGGTTTGTATACTTGGTATAAGTGTAAATTGTCCCTAGCGTGTGTAGGCTTGTGTTGGTGTGCTGGTCGGTGTGGACTCGGAGGGACGATGGGCCTGCATCTCTAAACTAAACTAAACTACCTTACTAAGAGGGCGAGAGAGCAAAATACATCTTTAGTATCTATGCAGCTGAGATGCAGTCATTAGTGACGAAAATTGGGGAAGACATGAAGCTAGAGTTGGAGGTATGCAGAGGTTGTGTGAAGCCAGCAGGGGTTTTGAATGGGAGACATTGTTTTGGCATCTTGCAGCAACATGTTCCCACATCAAATATTTAATGATGGTGATGCAAGATTCCTTGCATGCAAGGAGCAATTTTTTTTTTTTTGCCAAACCAAATAAATCTCTTATTTTATAGAAACAAAGAACTGCTGATGCTGGTTTATACCAAAGATGCACAACAAAATAATTCAGCAGGTCAGGCAACGTCTTTGGAGATAAAGGATGGGTGACGTTTCGGGTCAAGACCCTTCTTCAGACTCAAGAAATCTGTTGTTTTATATACAGACTTGGATTGCCATTGAATACAAATTACATCACCACGTTGCCTCTGCTGATAACGAGGAAGAAATTGATATACTTGGCACTTTTTACTCCCGGCATCGTCTTTCTACAGTAAAGGTGGTTCCTTCACGCTGCTCTGGGGAGAGCCCTGATCTGTGTCACCCAAGTGTCCTGCAGCTCAGCTCACGCTCCTCCTTCCCCCCCCCCCCCCCCCCCAGATGGAACAAGGGTAGTTCTCTGGTCCTTGCCCTTCATCCCACCCACCTCCGCCTCCAACACATAATCCTCTGACATTTCCACCACCGTCAACATGATCCCATCACTAGTCACATCTTCCCATCCCTACCCCTTCCGCTCACCGTAGAGACCACTCCCTCCGCAACTCCATGGTTCGCTAATCTCTTCACTCCCAGCCCACCCCCTTCCCTAGGCTCTTTTCCCCTGCAATCCTTTAGTCTTCTTTTCACCTCTTGCCTTTGTCACTTACTCCACCCATCCCCTCGCCTATCCACCCATCACTTGCCAAGCTTTGCCACATCCTCATCTTCCTTTGCCAGCTTTCTCTCCTCTACTCCAATCAGTCTGAAGAAACACCCTGACCCGAAATGTGGTCAGTCCTTTGCCTTCACAGATGCTGCCTGACCCGCTGAGAAACCTCCAGCTCTTGTGTTTTTGCTGAAGCTTCCCAAATTTGCACAAGCTTTGAAGTCTGAAGAAGGGTCTCAATAGACAATAGGTGCAGGAGTAGGACGTTTGGCCCTTCGAACCAGCACCGCCATTCAATGTGATCATGGCTGATCATCCCCAATCAGTACCCCGTTCCTGCCTTCTCCCCAGATCCCCTGACTCGCATCTCGACCCGAAACGTCACCTAGGGTCTGAAGAAGAGCCTCAAACCAAAGCGTCACCAATTCCTTCTCTCCAGAGATGCTGCCTGCCCGGCTGAGTAACTTCAGCATTTTGTGTCTATCTTTTCAATTGGGTGAAGTTCGAATTAGTCTAACAAAAGACACTTTGCATGCAATGAAAACCAGCAAAGGAATGCACTGCAGAGGCAACAACCACAAGCAGCTGCCCATTTGAAACGTGCATTGGTTTGTCAAAGAGCCTGATTATACTGAAGCATTTGAATGCACAGTGCATGAAAGAAATAATACGCGGTGTCGGTGTTTTAAGCGAGATTCAAATTACACAAAACATTACAATTTAAACAAAAATTTGCTTAATTGCGGTATTTAATTTTTCGTCTTTTATTTCATGCCCTGAATCTGCAGGAAGTTGGCAGAAGAAATGGAGATCTTCAGAAACACGAAGGGGATGTCCCGGGGGTAAGATGGTGCATCTGGTGGGAGGAGGAAGATGTTAGGAGTTTTTTTTAAAAAGATACAGCGTGGAAACAGGCCCTTCGGCCCGGGTTCACGCTGACCATTGTTCACCCACGCACCAGTTCTACCCGACACACCAGAGTCAATTTACAAAAGCCAATTAACATACAAACCTGCATGTCTTTGGAGTGTGGGAGGAAACCGACATGGTGGCGCAGCAGTAGAGAGGCTGTCTTACAGCGAATGCAGTGCCAGAGACCCGGATTCGATCCCGACCACGGGTGCTGTCTGTACAGAGTTTGTACGATCTCCCTGTGACCTGCGTGGGTTTTCTCCGGGATCTTCGGTTTCCTCCCACGCTCTAATGACGTACAGGTATGTAGGTTAATTGGCTTGGTAAATGTAAAAATTGTCCCTAGTGGGTATAGGATAGTGTGAATGTGCGGGGATCGCTGGTTGGCACGGACCCGGTGGGCGGAAAAGGGCCTGTTTCCACGCAATATCTCTAAATTAAACCTGGAGAAAATCCACATGGTCACGGGGAAGAACGTACAAGCATTATACAGACAGCACCCGTAGACGTGATCACCCCCAGCTCTACCACTGCACCACTATGCCGCATTACAGCTTCTAACATGTGTAAAGTTAGAAGAAAGGCATTTTGCTTGCAGTAAATAGCAGTCAAAGGGATAGAGTAATCCAGCACAGAGGCCCTTCAGCCCAACTAGTTAATGCTGACCACAAAGCCTATCTACGCTATGCTTAATGCCATTTGCTTGCATTAAACTCATATCCCTCTACAATTTAAGCTTCTATCCAAAATCTCTTTAAATAGGGGGGCACAGTGGTGCAGCAGGAGAGTTGCTGCCTTACAGCGCCAGAGACCCGGGTTCAATCCTGATTGTGGGTGCTGCCTGTACAGTTGGTGCATTCTCCCCGTGACCGCGTGGGTTTTCTCTGGGTGTTCAGGCTTCCCCCCACACTCCAAAGACGTAGAGGTTTGTAGGTAAATTAGCTTCGGTAAAGATTGTAAATTGGCCCCAGGGTGAAGGATAGTGCTAGTGTACGAGGATCGTTGGTCGGCACGGACTCAGTGGGCTGAAGGGTCTGTAACCCCGCTGCATTTCTAAACCAAAACTAAACATTTTAACTGTACCTTCCTCTCCCACTTCATCCCATTAAATCACCATGTGAAAAATTTGCCCTTCAGTAGGAAATATTTCAATGACGAGTCATTGTACAAAGTACATCACAGTGAAGAGGGAAGGAAACTTTGAACAGGTGAAACGGATGCAAGTGGCAACTATTTGCAACGAAACACGTTTCTTTAGTCTACATTCAGGCGATAGGTATGTACGCACCGGATGTAGTTTGGGGGAAGGAATGTGTACTGAGGAAACTTGGATCACAAGAATAACAACCTGTAATTCCAGTGAACCCGTGCACTGACTGAAATGTCCCATGGCATTGAGAATGCAATTACTGGAAGAATCTCATAAACAAGATTAATGTGGCCACGTGCTCTGAGAGCCAGCAATGTACCAATTACTTAGATGTTTACAACATCACTTCCAAGTGGAGTCAATCCAAGCTTCCTTTGGAGAACCTGCAAGAGTTAAGGGCCTGTCCCACCTAGACGATATTTTAGGAGACTACAGGCGACGAGGCAGTCGCCACACGGTCGCCGGGGTGTCGCCTGTATGGTCGCGAGTCGTCTTCTCAGTCGCCGAAAGAGCCGTAGCGTCTTTCTGGTCGCCGCTGGATTTTCAACATGTTGAGAAATGTTCGGAGACAGTCGACGACAGTGGGTTTGACGCCAATGAGCGTAACTCGACTTCTCCTGACGTAGGTGCTGCCATGGTTGTCGCCAGGTTAACGTAGGTTGTCGACAGGCGACGCAGTTGTCGCCGGTGCTGACTTTGTTTTCTTTTGTTGTTAAAGTAATGATTCTATTTCAAATTTTATGTCGAGGGGGGGGGGGGTCCAGTTGCCGGATTTTCTGCGACCTGCTACGACCATGATAGTCGCCGTCAGTCGCCTAAAAATAACCTAAGTGGGACAGGCCCTTTAGCCTCTTTATTAAGTAAGTG
Organism: Raja brachyura; assembly: GCA_963514005.1. The sequence goes on from OY740788.1 coordinate 12,485,815, forward strand.
TGCAAATGTACCTAGACAAATCCCACCCGTCACAGCTAATTCGTCCTCAACACAAGAGAACTTACTTGAAAGGGCAACGACAGCACAAGCATCCATTCCGATGGAGTTAGATTAGATATATCAGTCTTCTCAATGGCTTACACCGCACCCACAGAGTTAAATTTTTTTTAAAGTACAGGAACTCAAATCAGGCAAACCTTACATATAATGGCTGCAATAATGTGCATAGAATGTATAACCAAACTGCTATCCTAACCCCGCACTCCTGCAAACACACTCAAAGCTAACACCATACAGACTCTATACCCTTTTGACAGGGGATTATTATCAAGACATTTCATTGCTGAACATTCGAACAGGGTTACAATTTTAAAGATGGGTCCCGACCCGAAACGTCACCTATCCATGACCTCCCTTTACTCATACTTCATAGTCAAAGAGACAAAGTCAAAGAGAGAAACAGGCCCTTCAGCCCAACTTTTGCCCACACCGACCATCATGTCCCATCTACACTAGTCCCACCTGCCTGCGCTTGGCCCATATCCCTCTAAACCCGTCCTATCCATCCACCTAAATGTTTTTTTTAAATACGATAGTCCCTGCCTCAACTAGCTCCTCAGTCAACTCGTTCCATACGCCTACTACCCTCTGTGTGGAAAAGTCACCCGTCAGGTTCCTATTAAACCCCTCATCTTAAACTTATGTCATCTGGTCCTCGATTCCCCTACTCTGGGAAAGAGACTGCGCCTTCACCCGATCTATTCCTCTCATTTAGTGAAAACACGAATCCTAACTTTGTTCCTCCAGTTGGGGAAACAAATCTATTCATTCCATTCACACAGAGTGAACCAGCTACCCTTCATTTGCGCATGATTTGCCTATTGAAGACAATGACCTGCAGATGCCGCGAAATGAAACCCCAAACTGCTGCAAGAACTCCGTGGCTCAGGCAGCTTCTGTGGAGGGAAATGGACAGACGATGAAGGGTGCCGATCGGAAAATGCCAGTCCATTTCCCTCCATTGATGCTGCCTGATAGACTGAGTGGTAACATTGCTGTCTTGTCATGGAAACTTTTGTTAGCGCCATCCAGTGTACTGATAATGTAATTTCAATTCTGAAGACCAAGAGCTCAGCGTTGGTTTATTCATAGAAAGATAGAAAATAGGTGCAGGAGTAGGTCATTCGGTCCTTCGAGCCTGCACCGCCATTCAATATGATCATGGCTGATCATCCAACTCAGTATCCTGTACCTGGCTTCTCTCCATACCCCCTGATCCCTTTAGCCACAAGGGCCACATCTAACTCCCTCTTAAATATAGCCAATAAACTGGCCTCAACTACCTTCTGTGGCAGATAATTCCACAGATTCACCACTCTCTGTGTGAAAAATGATCTTCTCATCTCGGTCCTAAAAGACTTCCCCCTTATCCTTAAACTGTGACCCGTTGTTCTGGACTTCCCCAACATCGGGAACAATCTTCCTGCATCTAGCCTGTCCAACCCCTTAAGAATTTTGTAAGTTTCTATAAGATCCCCCCTCAATCTCCTAAATTCCAGCTAGTACAAGCCGGGTCTATCAAGTCTTTCTTCATATGGAAGTCCTGCCACCCCAGGAATCAGTCTGGTGAACCTTCTCTGTACTCCCTCTATGGCAAGAATGTCTTTCCTCAGGTTAGGAGACCAAAACTGTACGCAATGCTCCAGGTGTGGCCTCACCGAGACTCTGTACAACTGCAGTAGAACCTCCCTGCTCTTGTACTCAAATCCTTTTGCTATGAATGCCAACATACCATTCTCTTTCTTCACTGCCTGCTGCACCTACATGCCTACTTTCAGTAATGTTGTCAGATGCACTGCAACAGATATAATACATCTTTGCGTGCTAAACCAGTCGAATTATTCCATGCACGAGTGGTCAAGCACAAGTACACTAGTGCAAAGAGAAAAATACGAGTGTGCAGAATATCATCTTACAGCGTTTTAGCGCCACAGTTACAGAGAAAAAGTGCACAGTCTGCATTGAAAGGTAGACAGAATTGCTGGAGAAACACAGCGGGTGAGGCAGCATCTAAGAAGAGAAAGAATAGGCGATGTCTCGGGTCGAGACCCTTCAGACTGATGTCGAGGGGGGGGTGGGGCGGGAAAAAGAAAGGAAGAGGTGGAGACAGTAAGCTTGTGGGAGAGCTGGGAAGGGGAGGGGAAGAAGGGAGAAAGCAAGGACTACCTGAAATTGGAGAAATCAATGTTGATACCGCTGGGGTGTAACCTACCCAAGCAAAATATGAGGTGTTGTTCCTCCAATTTGTGCTGGGCCTCACTCTGGCAATGGAGGAGGCCCAGGACAGAAAGGTTGGGTTCAGAATGGGAGGGGGAGTTAGGTTTGGTTTAGTGCAGTTTGGAGGTACAGCGCGGAAACAGGCCCTTCGGGCCATCGAGTCGGCACCGACCAGTGATCCCCGCATATTACCATTACTGTACACACATTAGGGACAAATCTACATATCTACCAAGCCAATTAAACTACAATCCTGTACATCTTTGTAGTGTGGGAAGATATTGGAGAAAATCCACGCAGGTCACGTGGAGAACATACAAACTCCGTAGAGACAGCACCCGTTGTCAGGATCGAACCCAGGTCTCTGGTGCTGTAAGGCAGCAATTCTACTGCTGCGCCACTGTGCCACCCAAGATGGGGGGGGGGGGGGGGAACAAAACAAATATCGAGACTGTACCCTAGTTTATGGAAGGACCATACAGAAGTCTGATAATAAGAGGGTCAGAAGCTGAGAGAAAAAGGGGGGTGGGAAAGGTTTTTGATCGTGTTAGTCGCTTTCCCAAGGCAGCGTGAAGTGGAGATGGGAGTCAATGGTGGGGTGTCCGGTCTGAGTGATGGACTGGGCTACATCTAACACTCTCTGCAATTTCTTGCAGTCTTGGGCAAAGCTGTTCCCAAACCAGGCTGTGATGCAACCTACTGTAACATCACACTTTCTAGGGTGCATCTGTACAAGCTCGGTAAGAGTCCTTGGTGACATGCTGAATTTCCTCAGTCTCCTGAGGAAATAGTGCCGCTGGTGTGTATTTTTGGCTGTTGCTTCAATGTGGTTGGTTCAGGACAGATTGTTGCCTATATTTACACCGAGGATCTTGAAGCCCTTAACTATTTCCACTTGGGCATCATTGATGCTGATTGGGGTATGCACTCCATCACGCTTCCTGCAGTAGATAGCTCCCTCATCTTGCTGACATTGAGGGAGAGGTTGTTGACCTGGCACTGTGTTATTAAAGCCCTGTCCCGCGGTACGAGTTCATTCCAAGAGCTCTCCCGTGTTTTAAAAAAAGTCAAACTCGTGGTAAGCACGGAGAATGAACGTAGCGGGTACGTCGGAGCTCGAGGACGACTCTTAGCGGCTCGTAACGCTAACGGCAGGTACTCGGGAAGACTCGCTAACGGCAGGTAAGCACGGGAAGACTCGTGAAGATTTTTCAACATATTGAAAAATGTCCACGACAGCCCCGAGTACCGACGAGCGGCCATTACCGAAAATCTCCGAGTTCGATTCAGGGCAAACTCGGTAGAGCTCTTGGAATGAACTCGTACCATGGAACAGGGGTTTTAAGCTCTCATTTTCCTTCCTGTAATCAGTCTTGTCATTGTTACAGATTCGGCCCACCACAGCGGAGTCCTCTGCAAACTTGGAGATGAAGTTAGAGCAGAGTTTGGCTGCACAGTCATCGAGCATAAGTTGTGTAGTGAAGGGCTGAGAACCAATATTGACACTATCCTACACACACCAGGAACAATTTTTACATCTACCAAGCCAATTAACCGACAAACCTATACGTCTTTGGAGTGTGGGAGGAAACCGAAGATCTCGGAGAAAACGCACGCAGTCACAGGAAGAACATACAAACTCCGCACAGACAGCACCCGTAGTCGGGATCGAACCCCGGTCTCCGACGCTGCAAGCTCTGTAGGGCAGCAACTCTACCGCTGAGCCACGGTGCCCGTTGTATTGACACCTGATTGGGGTTTATGTGTTGGAAAACTGAGGATCCAATGGCAGAGGAGGGTGCTCATCTTAAGTGGAGGAAGGAATTTACTGCAGTATTTTGTGTCTATATAAGGTGCTAACCTTAGTTTGGTTGAGAAATACAGCGCAGAAACAGGCCCATTGTCCCACGCCGGCCAGCAACCACCCAGTACACTGGCCCCATCCAACACACTAGGGACAATTTAAAATTTAATTTTATCAAAGCAAATTAACCTACACGTCTTTGGAGTGTGGGAGGAAACTGGAGCACTCGGAGAAAACCCATGCGGTTACAGGCGGCACCCGTGGTCAGAATCGAACCAGGGTCTCTAACGCTGTAAGGCAGTAACTCTACTGCAGTGGCACTGTGGCTTTACTTGCACTGTAACCAAACCTGAACCAATATTTCAACATTTTGTTTTCTGAATATGGGTTTGACAGAATAGTGCCAATACTTGCATGCTACTGCACAAGAAGCAGTATTCGGCCCATCAGATCCATGCAGGTTTATCAGAGTAGTCCCATTCCCCCGAGATTCTTCGTCACTTATCTTTATGAATGAATGGATGATTGATAATCTATCACGTGACGTGTCACAGTGAGATTTCAATGTTTCTAAACCGACACAAAAATGTTGGAGTAACTCAGTGGGACAGGCAGCATCTCTGGAGGTAAGGAATGGGTGAAGTTTCAGGTCGAGACCCCTCTTCAGTCTGAAAGGTCTAGAACGGAAACGTCACCCATTCCTCCTCTCCAGAGATGCTGCCTGCCCCACTGAGTTACTCTAGCATTTTGGGGTATAACCAGTATCTGCAGTTCCTTCCTACCATTTAGTCAGCATATATGGATGGATACACAGAACAAAGAGGAATGGCTCGAGTTGTAAACATTTAGAAAAAAAAAGAGCCGAGAGAATCTCTGCTCTATAAACATTCAAGTGAATAAATGCGTGAAGTAATGTTACAGGAGAATTTTGACACCATGTTAAATATTTAAGTTCCATGCACTGTGGAATCAAAGCAGGAAAATGTTGCCCCTCAATGCAACATCCAACCACTTTGCCTCAGAATCAAATTAGGGATGAAGCCATTAACATGAATCAGTATGATTAAAGTGAAAGGCCTTTACTAAAAGGGTTGAAATTGCCATCATCATTGGAGTAATTAACAATGCTCTACGAGGTTACAATGAAAATTGGTTAAATTGAGCAAAATACAGCAACATAAAAGGCAGACAAACATTATGAGCCGTTAATTATATATTTTGGTGATACTTATGAGGGACAAAGAATGCACATGCAAATGAATGACTACTGGAATATCAATGCAACAAATAACCATGCCGCTGTTAGTCCATTTATGTGGATTTATTCCTGGGAACAACAGTGATCTCAGTCACATAATACTTAAATATGAAGATTTTACCCCATTTACAAATGCTGTTTAGAAATAGATTTATACAATGCCAGAATATAACCAAGGACATGTTCCAGCTCCATAGAAAAACAGCCCACGGCATAACCTTTCAGAAATATGACACTACGAGATAAGGAGATATTAAGCTGGTTAGGCAATACATTGCTCATTTTTAGTTTAGAGATACAGCACGGAAACAGGCCCTTTGGCTCACCGACCAGTGATCCCCGTACACTTACTACTATCCTACACAAACTAGGGACTATTTACAATCATACCAAGCCAATTAACGTACAAATCTGTACATCTTTGGAGTGTGGGAGGAAACCGGAGATCCCCGGATAAAACCCATGCAGGTCACAGGGGGAACGTACAAACTCCCATGTCCCAGACAGCACCCATGGTCAGGATCGAACCCGGGTCTCTGGCGCTGTAAGGCAGCAACTCTACCTCTGCGCCATCGTGCCACCAGTTGTTTTGAGACATGCCTTCATGGAGGCACACAGAGATTCAGCGGGGTTTATGGATGGTTTTCCAGTTTGATGGCTAATGAAAAGGTCTAACATGAAGAGCAGCAGAAGAGACAAGGGCAACACATTTAATGTGGTCTCTTAGTACAATATGTTAAAGGCAGAGATGGATGGAATTTTGGATAGTAAGAGAATCAAGCAATAGGGGGCTTATGCAGAAAAGTGTAAAAGTTAAAACAATTATGCTATTGAGAGATGGAGCTGGCACAAGGGCTGAATGGCCTCCTTCTGCTTCTACTTATTAGTTTTCAAGAGTGTCTTGGGTGTATGAAGAATTTAGACATAAGAATTTCTAAAGTGACAGAGCTAGGGATGACAAGGCTGTGAAGGGAGGAGATCACAAGGATGTCCAAGGAGATCAAATTAAGCAGCACAAAGGGAAGAACAGAGAGCAGGGTTTGCGGAGAGGAGAAGCCAACAGGAGAACATTGAAGTAGCAAAGTCTGGAGGATGTGAACTTTGTAGTGAGGGGTGCAGGCAAGGTTATCATCGTATTTAACTGGAGGAAATAATCCATGCAGTGGTTTGTCAAGGACTTGCTCTGAGAGTTCTGCCCCCTCTTGCTCAGGGACGGCACGGTGGCGTAGATGTAGAGTTGCTGTCTTACGGCGCCAGGGACCCGGGTTCGATCCTGACCATGGGTGCTCTCTGTACACTGTTTGTACGCTCTCCACGTGACTGCGTGGGTTTACTCCGGGAGCTCCGGTTTCCACCCACACTCCAAAGTTGTGAAGGTTTGTAGGTTAACTGGCTTCAGTATAACTGTAAATTGTCCCTAGTGTGTGGAAGATAGTGTCATGCCCCTGTCCCACTTAGGAAACCTGAACGGAAACCTCTGGAGATTTTGCGCCCCACCCAAGGTTTCCGTGCGGTTCCCGGAGGTTTTTGTCCTCCGGCAACCACCTTCAACTAGCATCGCAACCGACTTCGACTAAAAAATTACCGATTTTTAAAACGGAAACCACTTTCGACCATTAGGGAGACTGACAAAAACCTCCGGGAACCGCACAGAAACCTTGGGTGGGGCGCAAAGTCTCCAGAGGTTTCCGTTCAGGTTTCCTAAGTGGGACAGGGGCATTATTGCGCTAGCCGGTATGGACTCAGTGGACCGAAGAATCTGCCTCTGCGATGTATCTTTAAAGCCTAAAGCCTGAAAGCCCAATGTAACATTCAGCAATATAACATGTCCATCATCAGTTTCCAGAATATTTTTTTTTGTGGGACTTATCTGCAATTAAAACAATTCCAAAAAAAACAAACTGCTGGAGGAAGTCAGAAGGGTAAGCAGCATCTGTGGAGGCAAAGGCATGGTCAACATTATGGGTTGGGACTGAAAGTATAGCAGGTAGATAGCCGGTCTGGAAGGGTGCCTTTCATCTACACTCTTAGTCATGACGCAGGGTTTTGACATGAAACTCAACCATTTACTTGCCTCCACAGATGTTGCATGACCTACTGACATTCTCCATTTGCTTTTTTTTGCACCAGATTGCAGCATCTGCAGTCACTCGAGTCTCCGACCCCCTAACCCTAGGTTCCATTTCGCATATTTATAAGAACTGTAGCAAGGAGAGGCCCCACAGATCTTCAAGCCAACAGTGCCATTCAATAAAAGCCATCGCTGATCCTATGCCTCGTCCTATTTTCTACCGCAGTGAATCAGATCAACCAGGGACAAGGCAATGTTTTCCAGACAATCCTTACTGCTCCCCACCACAGCCCTGCCTCAGCTTTTAGTTTAATATACTTTAGAGATACAGTGTAGAAACAGGCCCTTTGGCCCTCCAAGTCCATGCTGACCAGCGATCCCGGCACACTAACGATATCCTACACACACCAGAGACAATTTACAATTTTGCTAAAGCCAATTCACCTACAGACCTGTACATCTCTGAAGTGACGAGCTGGCAAGCAACATCCAATTAAGGAAACCGGGGGAAATAAATGACTTCTTGCTAGAGTCTTCAATGCTCATCATCAAGGATTGTTAGTAGCAACACCACTGGCTAAATCCTGAAAGGCATGGCCTTCGGATTGGGAAATGAACCCATAAGAGAAATGAACTTGAAGGCAGACACAAAATGCCGGGGTAAAGGGGCTGTTCCACTGTAATGAGCTAATTCAAAAGCTCTCCCAAGTTTAAAAAAAATATCAAACTCGTGGTAAGTACGTAGAATGTACGGAGCGGGTACGTCGGAGCTCAGGACGTCTCTTAGCGGCTCGTAACGCTAACGGCGGGTACTCGGGAAACTCGGTAAGTTCGTGAAGACTTTTCAACATGTCTCTGGAATTCTCTGCCACAGAAGGTAGTTGAGGCCAGTTCATTGGCTATATTTAAGAGGGCGTTAGATGTGGCACTTGTGGCTAAAGGGATCAGGGGGTATGGAGAGAAGGCAGGTACGGGATACTGAGTTGGATGATCAGCCATGATCACATTGAATGGCGGTGCAGGCTCGAAGGGCCGAATGGCCTACTCCTGCACCTATTTTCTATGTTTCTATGTTTCTATGTTGAAAACTGTCCACAAGAGCCCCGAGTACCTACGAGTGGCTATTACCGCAATTCTCCGAGTTCGAATCAGGGGAAAGTCGGGAGAATTAGCTCGTTCAGTGGGACAGCCCCATACCTCATCGCTGGAGAAGAGGAATAGATGAAGCCTTGGATCGAGACCCTTCTTCAGACTCCAGCATTTGTGTCTTATCTTTGGTGTAAACCAGCATCTGCAATTCCTTCCTACACAGAGGAATCAACTTACTTGACTTCATCGTATAAGGCCAATATCCATATCAGGAATGGTAGGAATAGTGACCAACATATAATATTTATAGAGACAAGTTCCTCCACCATACCCTGTCCATCTTCAATCTTGTGTGTCATTGTCATTATTAGGAATGGGGTTGGCCAGAACAGGGCTGGTGTGCTCAAGGTGCTGTTGATCATCAGCAGTTTTAGTTTTCTTTTGTTTCAGACATACAGCACGGAAACAGGCCCTTCGGCTCACCGAATCTGCGTCGACCATTGATCCCCGCACATTAACACTATCCTACACACGCTAGGAACAATTTACATTTATACCAAGCCAATTTACCTACAAACCTGTACATCTTTGGAGTGGGGGAGTAAACCGAAGATCTCGGAGAAAACGCACGCAGGTCACGGGGGGGAACGTACAGACAGTACCAGGATCGAACCGTGTAAGGCAGCAACTCTACCGCCGTGCAGAAACGTAAACCGTTAATCAGTAACCACGTGACCTGGCACATCACCCGCAAGCATTATCATTCACCAACATTCCCATCCCCATTGCTGGCTGGGGCCACCATATGAGTGCTAAAGACAGACCTTTAATGGAATTCACGAACGACAGCACCTACGACAACAAAAATTGTCGCCACTGTCGCAGATTTTTTTTTTTTTAAATGCTGAAAATGTTGCGGCAGTCGCCTGTAGTCACCCCAGTGGGACAGGCCCATTGGTGTCCGCTTTTGAAAACCAGCATCTGGTTAATTCTTCTTTACAAAATACTTCTGCTTTGATCAAGTGGAACAAATCAGTCAAATTTCATGCCCGGACGTATAACTAAAGAAACCAAACAATGTTACTGTGTTTGCACAGCTGTGATGGGCACAGAGAAAGGCGAATACGTGTATCCTTTGGGAACTGTGCCGAGAACGGAACACAGTGGCAACTCTTGCCTCCCACTTCAATGATTGGTGGAAGAGGAGGACAATGGCTGGGGTTGAGAATGAAGGGAAGAGGAATACTTTCAGGGTGGCAATTGTTTAAAGACTTATTCATTCACGAGACGCAAACACTCCTGGCAAGCACTCCCAGCAGTTACTATTCAATAGTAAAACACAAAGTGCTGGAGTAACTCAGCAGATCCGGCAGCATCTCTGGAGGACATGGATTGGCGACATTTCGAGACGGGACTCGCCGAAGACTGCAGAAGGGTCTACACCCAAAACATCGCCTATCCATGACGTCACAAGATGCTGCATGACCCGCTGAGTTACTCCAGCACTTTGCGTTTTACTCAAGAGTGCAGCACCTGCAGTATTTCATATCTCCGTTAATAATTCAATGCTTGGCACAGGAGAGTCATGGTCTTTGATGCAGAACCACCAAAGCTTTCAACAGCATCATCATTGTTGGATAATCGGCTGGCATCCTAGCTCTGATGGAGATAACAACTGCTGCAAAATTAACCGTTTCTCTCTCCTCTGATGCTGTCAATTTGCGGCATTTTTCTTCCTATATCAGCATGCTGGGAGCCACCAATCACCAGCAACATAACTGAATTACAACCCAGCGGTATGAATATTGACTTCTCGAACTTCAAGTAACCCTTGCTTTCCCTCCCCATCCATCCCTCATCCTAGTCCTCCAACTAGTTTCACTGTCCTCCTGATTAAATGTTACTGATTGTATGCCTCGATGACCCCTTCTCCTCAGCTAACAATGATCTGTTCTTCATTTCCCTTGGAGCTTCGTCCCCTTTGATCTCTCGCTTTCCAAACATTATGGTGCCCGGAAATTGGGGGGGGGGGGGGGGGGGGAACGACTATGCATAAACACTGCTGTCATTTCTACATGGTAAAACCAAAATGCACAAAAATGGCCTTTAAAATCTGTCAATGTGCACTTTAACCACATGAATTTTTCTATTATAAATCCCAAATTGTGGAGTACAGAGGCAAATAAATAAATGATGGGTCTTTGTCTCAAACATTATGGAGGGCGCTGTATATCTTTGTCTATATCTCTTGTTTCCCTTTCCACTGACTCTCAGTCTGAAGAAGGATCTTGACCCGAAATGTCGCCTATTCCTTTTCCCCAGAGATGCTATCTGGCTCTCTGAGTTGCTCCAGCTTTGTTTGTGTCTATCTTCGGTTTAAACCAGCATCTGCAGTTCCTTCCTACACTCAACGGTCATTTGGACAGGTTCATAGATAGGAAGCGTTTGGAGGTGGTGGCGGGGGGGGGGGGAAAGAGAGACACATGGGGTCAGCTCAGTAAGGCATCTGGCTCGGCACGGACAAGTTGGTGCAAGGGCTGGTTTCTGTTCTGCACTCAATGACAATTTCTCTGTCTGCACACATCTGCGTGCAAATGTCTAGCCACTCTCTTCCTGACGGACAGATGGGGATCCCTTTCATATTATTGCAGCAATCAGACCAAATCTGCTGAAACGGAACACAAATATTTGTGGCGTTGTAAACACAGTTCTGCCCAAAATCTAATTACTCACACATTTTTAGAAAGCTTTTATGATGCATATCTGTTGCGGAAGATAAAGACACTATTTAATACAAGAAAGAAAAGATTCATTTTTAAAAATTCGAAAAATAATTTCAAGATCTAAATATTTTACAGTTGTGGTTGTGTTCATAAGGTCCTATGGAATAGGAGTAGAATTAGGCCATTCAGCCCATCAAGTCTACTCCACCATTCAATCATAGCTGATCTATCTCTCCCTCCTAACCCCATTCTCCTGCCTTCTCCCCATAACCTCCGACACCTGTACTAATCATGAATCTATCTATCTCTGCCTTAAAAATATCCACTGACTCTGCCTCCACAGCCTTCTGTGACAAAGAATTCCAGAGATTCACCACCCTCTGACTAAAGACATTTCTCCTCATCTTCCTAAAATGTCTTTTAATTCTAAGGCTATGACCTCTAGTCCGAGACTCTCCCACTAGTGGAAACATCCTCTCCACATCCACTTTATCCAACCCTATTCTGTATTTTTCAGAAGTCCCCCCTTATTCTTCTAAACACCACCGAGTACAGGCCCAGTGCCGTCAAACGCTCATCATAGGTTACACTACTAATTCCTGGGATCGTTCTTGTAAACCTCCTCTGAACCTTCTCCAGCACATCCTTCCTCAGATACGGTTCCCAATATTGCTCACAATATTCCAATTGTGGCCTCACACGGCCTTATAGAGCCTCAACATTGGCTTGTACTCGCTTGAATTTAGTAGATTGAGGGGGGATCTTATAGAAACGTACAAAATTCTTAAGAGGTTGGACAGGCTAGATGCAGGAAGATTGTTCCCGATGTTGGGGAAGTCCAGGACAAGAGGTCACAGTTTAAGGATAAGGGGGAAATCTTTTACGACCGGGATGAGAGAAACATTTTTCACACAGAGAATGGTAAATCTGTGGAATTCTCTGCCACAGAAGGTAGTTAAAACAAGTTCATTGGCTATATTTAAGAGGGAGTTAGATGTGGCCCGTGTGGCCACTTTAATCCCTTTAATCAGGGGGTATGGAGAGAAGCCAGGTACAGGATACCGAGTTGGATGATCAACCATGATCATATTGAATGGCGGTGCAGGCTCGAAGGGCCGAAAGGCCTACTCCTGCACCTATTTTCTACGTTTCTATGTTTCTAACATTACATCTGTTTTTTGTATACAAGCCCTCTTGTTTTGGGTGGAATCTATTTTACTGCTTCACATTCTGCCTCAGTAAACATTATTTTACAGTCGGAATCATACAACCCTTCAAAAGCAAGCCCTTTCACCCAACTCGTCCATGCCAGCTAATATGCCCCATCTGCGTGAGTTCCATTTGTCTGTGTTTGCCACATATTCTTCTGAAATGTTCCCATCATTTTCTTGTCCTAATATCTTTAAATGTTGTTATTGCACTTGCCATAACTACTTCCTCTGGTGGCTCTGGCATATATCCAGCACCTTGCTTGAAAACGTTGTCCCTCTGGTTCCTAGTAGATCTTTCCCCTCTCGCTTTACTTCCTCATTCCACAGATGACTTTAGCGTGAAGAATTCCATCAAAATGTCTTCTCCTGAATCACTGACATAAAAAGTGGCAGATCTAGTCTCAAGGTCAACAGCAAATACAGGTGCTGTCAGGACCGCTGTAGGTATTGGGATCAAGAGCAGGAGTGTCTCCAGACCCCTCATGGCCCATTCTTAGTCACGTGTGTGATCAAAAATATGAAAAATTGTTGAGTACATCTCTTCGAATTCTGAAAGCATTACTGGTATATTGTTTTGAACTGTATATACGATTCATATTTTTTTACAAGGTTCATCAAGTGAAATATTTATGTTATGCTGACAATGTTTGAAAATAGACAATGGGTGCAGGAGTAGGCCAATTTGGCCCTTCGAGCCAGAGGGTCGGAAGTCAAATATGACGGGTCACGTGTGACCTCACACGGAAGCATTGTTTTCATAATTGAGTTTTATCTTCCCAACTCTTGTGAATTTTAAAAAGATGGAGTATCATATCTTTAGCAGACATGCATTATAGTTCTGTAGGTAGGAAAATAGCAATTAATAAGATTAATCTCTTATATGACTGTTTTAATGCATTACTTCATGTGATGCCACTAGGTAACGTGTGTGACATTTTGGTTCACTTTCCAAAGAATGGCCCTCATTAGGGCAAATAAAACTCATTGGTGGCGGGTCGAGCGACTGCTGATTTGCCTGCCTTGGCTTGACAAGTGGACAACAAATGTGTGGCTCAGCTACTTGACTACACCAACATTTTTCTCAAGGGTCTATAACAGGCATGGGGCTTTGACTCTATTTGTCACATGTGCAACTGCCCAGTGAAAGTAACAATACCAACCCTGGTCAGTAAATGACTTGAAGATTACTCACACCTATTGCCAAGAGAACTTCTTAAGTCCTTGAAATGATCTCAAAATAACCATTGGTGATTGACCTCAATAGTCAAGTCATTCTAACCCAAGGTGTATGCTGGACATGCCTCTACCCAAATACATATGGAACATTTATTTTATTTAAGTACATCGGAAAGATTTGGATTAGGTGTGGAGAGCACAATCTGAAAACCTGCATCTAGAACTAGAACACTTAGCGACGGCCAAGAAAAAAGCAGGAAGGCTAGTTAGAAGCAGAGGTAGATAAAAGAAAAATGCAGTCCAAAGGGCCTGTCCGACTTTCATGACCTAATTCACCATCTCTGCCGAGTTTTCTCGTGACTCATACTCGTAGCATGGTCGTCACAAGGTCATAGGTAGGTTGTAGTGGTAGTCGTAGGAACTTGTGGCATCAAGAAGGTCGGGCCGTATTTTCTAGCCTGATGAAAAATGTCCATGGGTAAAAAAGGTCATGAATTAGGTTGTGAAAGTGGGACAGGCCCTTAATAGGTACGAGGCAAAAATAAAGCAAGTAAGCAGTGATGCAATGGGAAAATACAGAATGCTACAGGCAAACAGCTAGGTTCAAATGTAGTGGATGTAGCTAGTGGATCATAGAGAGTATAAAAATAGAGTTGGAACGAAGACTTTATACCAAAACAATTATTAAGTGTAGTTTTGAAAGTCAATTAAAGGGGGTACAATGCAGATGCATCACGATGGGTGAAATTGTTGGGAATAGAGGCAAGAACTGGAGAGAAGATAAGAGGTTTAAACTTCCGAAAGGTTTGGCAGAATTAAAGAGACTTTGACTGCTTTCACTGATTTGAGTCGGTGGTGAGAGATTACTTAACGCCTGCATTAGGGGAGGTATTAGCTGCAGGGAGAGGTTGGACTGACTTGGATTGTTTTCCCAAACACGATGAAGTATATAAAATAATGAGAGGCAAAGATAGACAGTTCAAACCTTTTTCCCTCGGGAATGGAAAAATTAAATACTAGAGGACGAAGTTTTAAAAGTGAGAGGGTCAAAGTTTAAAGGAGATGTGCGGGGCAACTTTTTTTTTTACACACAGAGAGTAATAATTGGCTGGAACATGCTGCCGGGGACAGTGTTTGAGGCAGATTTAACCGTGGCCCTTTAAGAGACTTTTGGATAAGCATATAGATATGCAGGGAATGTAAGGATTCAGATTACGTGCAGACGGATATGTGATGATCTTGGCATCATGTTCGGCACAGATATTGTGGGCCGAAGGGTCTGATCTTGTGCTGTTCTGCTCTTTGTTCTATTATTATTATTATTATTAATATTGAGAAACTGGGCTGGAAAGACTTAGGTTCATCGATTTTTAAAAGAAACAATGCTGGATATTGATGCCACTGAAAGATGTGCCAGAGGAAATGGTTCAGGTAGAAACTATTGCAACTTCAAATTGAATGAACATTTCGGTCAGTGGAAGGTACAGAACCATAGGAAGGGTGCCGTGCGGCGGTATTAATTTTGTCTTGCTCCACCTGAGAACAAAGAGACACGATAGTCCGAATAACTTTCTTCCAAATCTTGGGGGTATTTTCAAATTATGAATTAAGTTTTGGGAAATGTTATCAGTGATATTTGGTTTTTCAGCTTATATTACCAGCATAGGTTTTTTTTGGGATAAACGGGAGCCAAAGCTTTCCACATGGATGTAAAAAACATTCATAACTGGCACAAAAGCGAATACAAAATTACAGGCGATGAAAAAATAAAGTATCAGTATACTTGAGAAAATAAGTAAATGCCATTCTTATTGAAGAGAAAATACCAATGACATTTTAATATTAACATCTGTAGCTGATATAAATTGGGAAGACATTTATGTCATAAATCATACCCTACTTTTAATGTTTCAGGGTGCTTCGCTGTACAGCATGGAAACAGGTCCTTTGGCTCAACGAGTCCACGCTGACCATTCACAGTAGTTCTGTTATCCCATTTTCACATCCAGTCTCTACAAATTAGGGCAATTTACAGAGGTCAGTCAGCCTACAAACCCACACGTCTTGGTGACGTGGGTGGAAACCGGAGCACCCGGAGGAAACCCACGGGGTAACAGGGAGAATGTGCAAACTCCACACGGACAGCACCCAAGATCAGGATCGAACTCGGGTCTCTGCATTATCTTTCAATCTTTAATCTTTAATTGTCATTGTGCTGTGTACAGTACAGAGACAACGAAATGCAGTTAGTATCTCCCCAGAAGGGCAAACTTAGAATAATGAACGGTAAAAAATTAAAAAATAAAACATTATGTAGCGTTACGAGAAAAAAAAGGTACAGTACCATCCTGAATCAAACAAGTGATGTTGTAGCATAAATAAGATTAAGTCCAGATGCTTTTAGAGCACGTGCTCAGGCAAGATGCACGAGGAAATCCTTCAGTTCTTGACTTGAAACAGACTATAAGACGTGCTTTTTCAGAATACAGAGTTTACAATTTTTTAAAAAATCAAATGTAATTTGCAGTGGGGTCCATATCATCAAAAGTGCCATTTACACAGCTTCAATCAATTAAATGTTTAAAAAAGTATCCTTGCAATAAATAACAAGAACATAATTTTGAAAAATTTCCTCTCTTGGACCTACATCAGAGCATAAGGGTATGTAGTCAAATAGGCTTCGGCTGATGACATGCTTTTGGTAAAGTACTCTTTCTAAAAAGGATTTTTTTTAAAATCATAAATAGGTTTACAATCCTATGCAATAATCAAACATATCTGGATGATAGTTTCAGATGTGCACACATCAGGAGTTATGGGGCAAGGGCAGGACAATGGGGTTGAGAGGGATGGTTGAATTGTGGAGCTGACTTGATGGGGGAAAATGGTTTCATTCTGCTCCTAGAACCTATTGATGCTGACGGAGTCAGTAAAATAATACCAATGGCAAAAATCTCAAAAGGTATTTTTACGGAATAGGTTTTTCTAAGGGTGAAGGATTGCTTCAAACTGTGTTGGCTTGCAGTCGTATTTGAAACTGCCAAGACACATACATCAACCTCTGCCAGACAGAAGCTTCCTGAGCTATTTTCCTAGTTGGATGAGTGCAAACAGCAACATCCAAACTCAAACCGATGGTTTATCTGCAATTGAGTTATTTCAGACTTTGGCCGCATCCTGAATTTTCTGCACATCAGTAGCAGTTGGTTATTTGTCTACCTTTGGTCTTTTAAGTTTCAAAGTGAAAGCGGTCATAAATAGCACAACATCTTTCCCATTTTGTTATTCCTTCCGACATCACAAAAGCAACCATCAATGACAATCTTTCTTTAATATAAAGTAACAAAGGCAGGAACATAATTCTTTCACATGCTCAGTGTTTTGAGATGAAAATGCCACTTTTTAAGGGTTTTCTTAAAAAAGGAAGCCATCAGACTTGCAAGTGTAACGTGACTTTTGGTTAACAGGGCGCTAGTTACAACATGATCAGATCTTATCTTTGCAGGCAAAAAGTTATCAAAGCAAAGTATGTGTAATTGACCAGATCTTGGGTTCCAATATGGGTTAAATTATTTTTAAACAGTGGGTACAATTCAGCTTCAACTTCCAATAGGATATTTCTCATTCACATATTATGTTTCGTACTTAGGATGTAGAGAGAGAGACCACTCAGCCCATTGAGTGCATGCTGGTACTCAGAGCAATACCATCACTCAACTCCCTCACCTAGTTCCCTACCATGAGCTTTCCCTCAAGCGCTCTAGCACCTATACTTGGGGACATTTACAGTAGACCATTAGCCTGCCAACCCACACACCCTGGGGATGCTAGAGGAAACCAAAGCCTCAATGGATAACCAAAGACAGACACAAAATGTTGGAGTAACTCAGCGGGTCAGGCAGCATCTCTGGAAAAAATGAATAAGTGACGTTCTGGGTCGAGACCCTTCTTCAAACGTGAAGTCTGAACAAAGTGGCTCAACCCGAAATGTCACATGTTCCTTTTCTCCAGAGATGCTGCCTGGTCCGCTGAGGTACTCCAGCATTTTGTGTCTGTCTTCGGTGTAAACCAGCACCTGCAGTTCCTTCCTACCAGCGTGTATAACCACACGGGTTCATGTCCAAAATTAATGTTGTAAGGGAGAATGTACAAATTCCTCACAGCAGCAGAGGTCAGGAATTAACCCAGGTTACTGGAGCTGGGAGATAGCAGCGGTACCACTGTGGTTCCACGCTAATTATCTGCAATAGTTTTAAAAGGGTGAATTTCAATTGAGCAGACTATTGCATGCATTAAGCAGTAGCCATATAATGGGAAATTTTAAATAACTTTTCTTTTATCTGAAATGAAATTATTGGGGTTGTAACATTGGAATATTTCAGCTGATTCATGAATGTTAGGGTCTGAAATGCAGATTAATTACTTCTGCAGGAAATATGTGGATTATCACAATTGCATTTTTAATAAGCATTCTAATTTCCATATCGCACCTTGTGCGGTCACTCACACAGAAATCCACACGTGAAAACACCCGGAATATAGGAACAAATTGCACATTTGATAATTGGTTATACAAACATTACCACAGCGTAGATTCAAAGTCGTCTTGTTGAGTCTCATTGTCTGTAACTCGTTTTCACTTAGCCCACAGCTAACGATGGCCGGTTACCTTTATCATCCTTACTATTTTGCATATCTATCATTCATTTGTTCTATATCTCTCTACATCACCGTCTATATCTCACGATTACCTTTCCCCTGACTCTCAGTCTGAAGATGGGTCTCGACCCGAAATGTCACCTATTCCTTTTCCCCAGAGAAGCTATCTGACCCGCTGAGTTACTCCAGCTTTTTTGTGTCTATCATAGCGTACCTCCATTTCCAAAATACGGATGGATAAAATTCTGGTGTCCTGTACTTTGACTCGCTTTATAGTTAACTATATTGCTTAAACATAATACAGAAACACACAAGGCATGATTGCCGGTCTAATGAAATACTGCAGCAAATACTAATTGCCATTAGTATCAAAAACATTATGGCAGAATTTCGCACAAGAATTTCCCCACAACCAGAGAGCAGTCCTGTAGAAACATAGAAAATAGGTGCCAGCACCGCCATTCATTGTGATCATGGCTGATCGTCCGCTAACAATAAACCGTGCCTGCCTTCTCCCCATGTCCCTTGACTCCACTCGCCCCGAGAGCTCTATCCAACTCTCTCTTAAATCCATCCAGTGATTTGGCCTACACTGCCCTCTGTGGCAGGGAATTCCATAAATTCACAACTCTTTGGGTAAAAAAGTTTTTTCTCAGCTCAGTCTTAAATGACCTCCCCTTTATTCTAAGACTGTGGCCCCTGGTTCTGGATTCACCCAACATTGGGAACATTTTTCCTGCATCTAGCTTGTCCAGTCCTTTTATAATTTTATATGTTTCTATAAGATCCCCCCTCATCCTTCTAAACTCCAGTGAATACAAGCCTAGTCTTTTCAATCTTTCCTCATATGACAGTCCCGCCATCCCAGGGATCAATCTTGTGAACCTACACTGCACTGCCTCAATCACAAGGATGTCCTTTCTCAAATTAGGAGACCAAAACTGTACACAATACTCCAGATGT
The DNA here is from genome assembly GCA_963514005.1 of Raja brachyura. The sequence continues at coordinate 12,505,046 of OY740788.1, forward strand.
GGTCTCACCAGAGCCCTATACTGTAGAAGAACCTCTTTACTCGTGTACTCAAAATTCTCTTGTTATGAAGGCCAACATACCATTAGCTTTCTTCACTGCCTGCTGTACCTGCACGCCAACTTTCAGTGACTGGTGTACAAGGACACCCAGGTCTCACTGTTCCTCCCCCTTACCTAACCTAACTCCATTGAGATAATAATCTGCCCCCTTGTTTTTGCCGCCAAAGTGGATAACCTCACATCTATCTCATCGGGGGCCCGTGCCGGATCTTTGATCAGACGTTACTTGCTTTACCTTGCACCAAACCTTATCGTGTATCTGTACACTCTGAATGGCTCGATTGTAATTATTTGTGGTCTTTCCGCTGGCTGGCTAGCACGCAACAAAAGCCTTTCATGGTACCTCGGTTCATGTGACAATAAACTAAACTGATAAGTTGAGAATTAAAGAATGCCCGAGGTTTTGGCTCCTTGGAACTAATGCAAATACAAGATGATATACAACAATGAGTCAACGATTTCTGGAGGGTGCTCAAAATAGTTTGCTGCAACAGGATATCCTGAAACTAACAAAAATATTACCCATGTTATTGTGTAATTTGTGTTAAAAGCGGCACTGTAGCTCTCTGGTTGAAAGAGCTACCCTGCCTGACGTCTTGCAGCAACAGATCTATACCCTACAAGGCTTGGCACTTCGAGTACAAATCCAAGAGAACTCTGCCTCTATTATCCTTCCAGCCAACGATGTAATGCGAATGTAATACAGAAACAAGAAAGCCATGATTGCAATTCTAATGAAACCCTGGAGCAAATACTGATTGGTGTCAACCGAGTTTTACCACAAATGTCCCACAAGTTGAGGGTTAAAGGACGCCAGAGGTTTAGGTCCATGGAACGAACACAAAAACAAGGAGAAATCCAATTGAGTCAATGTAGGAAGGAACCGCAGATGCTGGTTTAGATTGAAGATAGACACAAATTGCTGGAGTAACTCAGCGGGACAGGCAGCATCTCTGGAGAGAAGGAATGGGTGACGTTTCGGGTCGAGTCCCTTCTTCGGACTCAAATTTTCCAATTGAGTCAGCCATTTCCGGAGAGTGCTCAAAGTAGTTCGCTGCAACTAACATAAATATTGCCCTTGTAATATTGTGGCAATTGGGTTAAGGGCGGCACTACAGCTAGTAGAACAGCTGCCTTACGTCCGTAATGACCTGGGTTCAGTTCTGACCTGGCCTGCTCTTTGTGTGGAGTTTGCATGCTCTATCCTAGACTGCGTAGGTTTTCCCCATAGGTTGGTCCAATTCCCTTCTGCATCCCAAAGACACGTGGATCGGTGGGTTAAACTGAGCACGGCAAATTGTTTGTAGTATGCACGTGAGTGGTAGAATCTGGGGGAAAGCGGGGGGTGGGGATGGGTGGAAATAAAACATGGTATAAATGTAGGAATACAAACAGCTGATTAATGGTCAGCATGGACTAAACAGGCTGAAGGGCAGACATTTCCCAATGATACAAATAAGCACAAAGAATGGTGTGCAAGACATGGTTATATACATAGAAATAGGTGCAGAACTAGGCCATTCGGCCCTTCGAGGCAGCACTGCCATTCAATATGATCATGGCTGATTCTCCAAAATCAGTAGCCCTTTTCAGGCTTTTCCCCCCATATCCCTTGATTCCGTTAGCCCTAAGAGCTCTATCTAACTCTCTCTTGAAAACATCTAGTGAATTGGCCTCCACTGCCTTCTGTGGCTGAGAATTCCACAGATTCACAACTCTGGGTGAAAGAGTTTTTTCTCATCTCAGTCCTAAATGGCCTACTCCTTATTCTTAAACTGTGACCCCTGGTTCTGTGGACTTATATCTTAAAGTGATTCAAGGGTGTTTATTGTCACGTGTCCCTGATAGGACAATGACATTCTTGCTTTGTTTCAGCACAACAGAACATAGTAGGCATTGAGGGTTACACAAAAAGCTGGAGAAACTCAGCGGGTGCAGCAGCATCTAAGGAGCGAAGGAGATAGGCGACGTTTCGGGTCGAGACCCTTCTTCAGTAGGCATTGACTACAGAACAGATCAGCCTGTCCATATACCATTATATAAATATATACACACATGAATAAATAAACTGATAAAGTGCAAATAACAGATAATGGGTTCTTAATGATCAGAGTTTTGTCCGAGCCAGGTTTAATAGCCTGATGGCTGTGGGGAAGTAGCTATTCCTGAACCTGGTCGTTGCAGTCTTCAGGCGCCCGTACCTTCTATCTGTCTGTGAGATGAGTGTGTGGCCAGGATGGTGTGGGTCCTTGATGATACTGCCAGCCCTTTTGAAGCCGCGACTGCGATAGATCCCCTCGATGGAAGGGAGGTCAGAGCCGATGATGGACTGGGCAGTGTTTACTACTTTTTGTAACCTCCTTGAAAAAACGACTCTCCGTAATCTTCTCATGAAGTAGAGGCGCTGAAGTGCTGTCTTAATGATTGCATCAGTGTTCTCAGACCAGTAAAGCACGCCCAGAAATTTGAAGTTCTTGACCCTTTCAACCATCGACCCATTGATTAAACGGGACTATGGGTCCCCATCCTACTCCTTCCAAAGTCCACAATCAGTTCCTTGCTTTTACTGGTGTTGAGGGCCAGGTTATTGTGCTGGCACCATATGAACAGTCGCTCGATCTATCTTCTATACTCTGACTCATCCCCATCAGTGCTAAGATGGCACCTGCCTGCGGCGACTTTTGCGGAGCACCAGAAGTGATAATAATAAGAGCAAGTTCAATTGAACATACAAAACAATTTCTGAGAAATAAAGGCTGTGGAGCTGATGAAATCTCTAAGTTACAACTATATATTGGAAGAATATGCCTGGCTGGCACTCATTCAAGATTTCGATCGATACGCTAGAACTTTAATTATCTCAGGAGGGAAATTGGTCTGCCAGCAGACATGAAACATGAAATTAAAGTGACGAATAGAAAGTCCAGGAGTGGGGATGTGCAAAGAAATGGTGGGAGTGGGGGGGGGGAAGGGGAGGTCAGTCTACCCCACCACAGAAGGGGGAGGAGTTGTACACTTTGATAGCCACAGGGGAAAAAGGATTTCCTGTGGCATTCTGTGCTTCATCTCTGATGATGCAAGAATCAGGCAATGAAGTAGGCTTTGTGGACGATGCAGAGGGCCTTCAATGGGACATAGACAAGCTGAGAATGGCTAAGATTATGGCAGATGGAACATAATGTGGAAAGACATGCAATCACCCAGAAAGGCTGAGTGTTCCTTTTAAAAATGGTGGGAGAATGGAAGGATATTATTTAATAGCGGCATTTGTAAATGGATCACTGGAGGTTAACATCAGGTCCAGCAAGCTAATAGGAAGGCAAACCACACATTCGCCCAAGGATGAATCAAGGGTCAATATCTATTTGAAACAAAACACAAAGTGACACAAACAAATGATCCTGGTAAAACCGGCTAAGTGCTGGCGGATCTCAGCAGGTCAGTGGAGCATCTGTGCAGAGAAATCAACAGATGATGTCCAAAGAAGGGTCTCAACCTGAAATGTCAAAAGTGAGTCCTATCCACCACTGCTGCCTGACCCACTGAGTTTCTCCAGCATTATGTTGTGCCCAACCTTCCAACATCTGCATTTCTTTGTGTCTCCAGTGATCCTGGTTTACTGGAAGAACAAAGATCAGCCGGCACAGATGGGAAGCTTCAACCCTGATATCCAGTGCTCACCATGTGGAATTTGCACAACACCCCTCTATCTGAATGTTAAAGAAGGAACTGCAGATGCTGGAGAATCGAGGGTACACAAAAGGCTGGAGAAACTCAGCGGGTGCAGCAGCATCTAAGGAGCGAAAGAGATAGGCAACGTTTCGGGTCGAGACCCTTCTTCAGACCTTCTTCTGAAGAAGGGTCTCGACCCGAAACGTCACCTATCATGATCTCCAGAGTTGCTGCCTGCCCCGCTGAGTTACTTCAGCATTTTGTGTGTCTTCCCTTGGTAAACCAGCATCTGCAGGTCCTTGTTTCTACCCCCTGTAATTCCATGGGTTTCCTCCCATACACCAAAGACGCACGCAGGTAGGTTAATTGACCACTATAAATTACTCCCATTGTGCGGGGAAATGGTGGAATCTGTGAGCTGTTAATGGGAATTTCAGCAGAATAAAATGGGATCAAGAAGGGAAGAGATTGAACTTTATTTTCGCCTTCCATCACAGTGAGGAATGTGGAGGCGTCACTGTGGTGGATGTTTATGTCAAAACGTATTTTGTGCGTTTTGTTACTTTTTAAATGGTATGACTGTGTTGCAAATCAAATTCCTCGTATGTTGCAAAACACACATGGCTCTTAAAGTACGATTATGATTATGATGAAGCACAAAATTAGCTTATAAGGATGTTCGCCGGTCAGTGTGGAATCGATGAGCCAAGAGCCCACTTCTGCTCTGCATGATACAATGAAACTGTGGGCAGCAATGACTGGAACAGCTACAAAAATAAAGTCAATGGAAAAAAAATGTTGGAATGGATATCAATATCCACCCAATTTTCTTACAATAATATTAGGAAGGAAAAGTGTGGTCAGGTTCAAAAGGGGTCACCAAAAAAACAGATACTCACAATACGCAACTGGAAGTTGAATGATTGCTTTGTTGCTACATTAATAGCAGAGAGAGGAAAACACTCTGGACATTCGGAGATAATTAATTGAATTAGGCACAGGGAATTGCCAGGAATAACAAACAAATCAGTGGCTAAGCTGCAGCAAGTGGATTGCGTGGACATTGGGCTCCAATTGCAGAGAGCCCTGTTAGGTTGTAACTAGTGGGCTCATAGCTGAAGAAGGGTTTTGGCCTGAAATGTCGCCTATTTCCTTCGCTCCATAGATGCTGCTGCACCCTGCTGAGTTTCCCCAGCACTTTTGACTACCCTGGGCTCATAGCAGAATTTGTTTGGGTCACAACCGTTTATGAATGGTTTCCAAAATTGCTGCCTGAAAGCCTTACTTATTCATCTTGGTAAATTACATGCACCCTTCCCCCTTTCCCCACATTTCCTGAAGTCCACTCCCCATAAAACACCTGACAATATCCCGGATCTCTACGGGCTGTCCCAATGTCTGACCGAAGTCTTCTGCCCAGAGAAACTAATGTGTAGAGTATATTTTTATAGCTTGCTTTTTTTTTTTTTAAAAAGAGCTCATTAACTACATTGGCAACAGTAGAGTTGCTGCCTTACCGCGCCAGAGACCCGGGTTCGATCCCGACAACGGGTGCTGTCTGAATGGAGTTTGTACGTTCTCCGTGACCTGCGTGAGTTTTCCCTGGGTGCTCCAGTTTCCTCCCACGCTCCAAAGACGTACAGGTTTGTAGACGAATTGGCTTGGTATAATTGTAAATTGTCCTTAGTGTGTGTAGCATAGTGTTAGTGTGCGGGGATCGCTGGTTGGCGCAGACTCGGTGGGCCGAAGGACCAGTTTCCGCTCCGTATCTCTAAACTAATTCCATTAATAACTAAATTTTTGGCAATGCCATGGCACCCCTAGGAAGGAGGTTGGACACGGGGGGGGGGGGGGGGGAGTATTGCAGAACGTAAAAACTGCGTAGCACAGGTATATAGTTCACTGAAAGTGGCGACACAGAGACAAGATTGGTGATGATGGCATTTGGCCCCACTTAGCTTCATAGTTCAGGGCAATAGTTGGGGTATCGTGTTAGAAATGTGCCCAATGTTGTTCGGACTACACATGGAGTATGATGTGCATTTCTGGTTGCTGAGCGATAGGAAGAATGTCATTAAGCAGGAAGGGTTGAAAAACAATTCGCAAGGGTGTTACTGGAATTGGAGTGCTCAAATTATAAGAAAAACTGGGCGGGTGCAATAACAAGGAAGTGTAAATGCTGGCTTTCACTGAAGATAGACATAAAATGCTGGAGCACACAGCCAGTCAGGCAGCATCCCTGGAGAACATGGACGGGTGCAATGGACGGATGCCATGTTCTCCAGGGATGCTGCCTGACCGGCTGAGTGGGCGGGTTTTCTCTGGATGCTCCAGTTTCCTCCCACTTTCCAAAGAGGTGCAAGTTAGTAGGTTAATTGGCTTCTGGAAATTGCCCCTAGTGTGTAGGATGCAAAACTGGGAAAGCTAGTGCATGGGTGATCAATGGTCAATGTGGACTCGGTGGGGCAAAGGGCCGGTTTCTACGCTGTAACTGTGAACTCGACCAGGTTGACAGCATTGACAGGTGGAAGTATTTAATCACAAGAAGATTTTTTAACAAGTTGCGCGAGTTGGCAAAAATGTGACAAATGGATTTGGCAAAAATATAAGGAAACGCACGAACATCCTTCTAGGACCTCAAAGACCTGGAGAATACTTTACAATCTGTTGGAAACTAGAAGAGTGATTTGGGGGGATTGATGTACATGAGTCATTAAAATGTCACGGGCAGGTGTGGAATTCAAAGGCAATATGAACCTTTAGATGCAAGAGTAAAATTCATGCAAAAGCTACACAAAGCCTAGCTAAATCACACCTCAAGTGCCAGTTGTTGCTCTGACCTTCGGATAGATACACGACTGCATCACTGCATTATCAGATTGACGACAGGATTTCATTATTGTGTGAGGGATTGCACAATTTAAGATGATGTTGAATTTCAAGTGTTTAATTATCATATGCACTAACAATGGAACAATGACATTTTTTGCTTGCCGCAGTTTGACAGGCTTATTAACATTACAACACATAAATAAATGTACAACAATCAATAGCACAATTATTTAATTATCAGTAATACTTAAGGTCGGCGCGGTGGCTTAGCGGTAGAGTTGCTGCCGTATAGCGCCGGAGACCCGGGTTTGATCCCGAGTACGGGTGCTGTCCGTACGTTCTCCCCGGGACCTGCGTGGGTTTTCTCCATAGATAGAAACATAGAAAATAGGTGCAGGAGGTGGCCATTCGGCCCTTCGAGCTAGCACCGCCATTCATTGGGATCATGGCTGATCGTCCGCTATCAATAACCCGTGCCTGCCTTCTCCCCATATCCCTTGACTCCACATCCATGATCTTCGGTTTCCTCCGGCACTCCAAAGGCGTGCAGGTTTGGAGGTTAGTTGGCTTGGTATAAATGTCAATTGTCCCGAATGTGTGTAGGATAGTGTTAACGTGCGGGGATCGCTGGTCGGCGCGGACTCAGTGGGCTGAAGGGCCAGTTTCTGCGCTGCATCTCTAAACTAAACTAAACTAGGCAGCCAGACAGTAATAGTGCAAAACCAAAGTCCGTAGTGCAGCCTAAACAAAGTCCATAGAAGATCATCGTTGCCGAGGTAGTGGTTAGTGTCGTGCACTGTTCTAAATCCTGGCTGTTGCTGGGAAGGAGCTTCCCTTCAACCTACACGATGATGATATTAAAAAGAGACGATTTCTGCTGGCTGGAAACCACTCAAGACTTGAGGGAAGAGCCTAAAAATTGGCTTGGTAGTTACCAAAACACAATTCGACAGAGTAAGAGGGAAGAGTTTGAAACTCATATGTACAAGCAGGAATTCATGTTAGCATTTATAAACTTGTCATTTGTAGGTTTGTGTTAACAAAAGAGAAATATGGAGGAAAGGGCCAATGATATGGAGTTAAGACATATCAATATATGTCTGAAGAACCGAAACGTCACCCTTTCCTCCTCTCCAGAGATGCTGCCTGTCCCGCTGAGTTACTCCAGCTTTTTGCGTCTACCTTCAGTTTAAACCAGCATCTGCAGTTCCTTCTGATACACATATCTAAAACAATCTGTTTCATGTTGGTACATGCCTGCCTCCATTATTTCCATGTGTTCTACCAGATAAGACAAAGCAAATTCTCTGATACCGTCAGTCGCTGAATACACGCCTATCACACGCATAGAACACGCCCCATACTGGTGTTCCGTGACCTGCCGTTTGAATTACTGGATTAGCTGCCAGAAGCCAGAGTCAATGATCCAGTGATACCAGTTTTCATCTCCATGGTAGCTGGGAACTTAAACACAGCTGGAGTTTTAAAAATGCTAGTCTCAATAACAATGACCATGGAACTCCTAGATTATAATTAAAATCCCAGCCAGCTTCCACCGATGGTTCAACAGGTGAGGAAAGCTCCCATTCCCACTCAATCTGGTCTAGACGTGACTACAGGCTCATCAATGTTGTTGACTCATAAATGCATCCTCAGTGAAGAGATCATTGGGGGGTGGACAATAATTTAGTTTGAAGAAGGGTCTCGACCCGAAACGTCCCCAATTCCATCTCTCCAGAGATGCTGCCTGTCCCGCTGAGTTACTGCAGTTTTTTAAACCAGCATCTGCTGTTCCTTCCGACAGATAATAATTTAGTTTAGCTTAAAGATACAACGCAGAAACAGGCCCTTCAGCGCACACCAACCAGCACACACTAACACTGCCCGACACACACTGGGGATGTTATATAATTTTACCAAAGCCAATTAACCTAGAAACCTGTACGTCTTTGGAGTGTTGGGAGGAAACCGGAGCACCTGGAGAAAACCCACGCAGGTCCCGGGGAGAACGTACACACACTCCATGCGGACAGCACCCGTAGCCAGGATCGAACCCAGGTCCCTGGCGCTGCAAGGCAGCAACTCTACCACTGTGCCACCATTACAACGCCAATGTCATGTGATTAGAAAATGAAAGATATAATTTATAATTTTCTTTAACCAGCAAATGTTGGGAGTGCACATCTGAAAGTAATTTAAATTATGAATCTGGTACCCTGCCCTGCAAATAAAACTGGTTATTTTAAGCATTAGATTTACATGAAAGTAAATTGGAATGATCACATCTATCCTGTAAAAGGGTAAAGAAACAGAAGGAAAATGAACAAACTGGATTTCATAAAATGCTTCACAACCGTACAATATTATTCGGGGTGCCACAGTGGCAGGGTTGCTGCCTTACAGTGCAGAGACCATGGTTCGATCCTGACTACAGGTGATGTCCGTACGGAGTTTGTCCGTTCTCCCCGTGACCGCGTGGGTTTTCTCCGGGTGCTCCGGTTACCTCCCACACTGGCTTTGGTAAAATTGTAAATTGTCCCTAGAGTGCGTGGGATAGTGCTAGTGTACGGGGTGATCACTGGTGGGCGCGGACGGACGCAGTGAGCCGTTTCCGCGCTGTGTCTCTAAAGTCTAATCACAGGATGGTTCACAGCCAAAGCACGACTGATACGAGGGACAGTGCCAGCCCGCTTGTGTTCCACAAAGTCCCGTGTACAAAAACAACGGAATCAAAATACAGACCAAGCAGATGATCAGCAAAACTCCCCAACTCTTTTTGCAGACGCTGGGATATTTTACAGCGGTCTAAGATGAATGTGATTTTGATTCAATGTCGTCTCTGAAAGATTGGCTTTCTCATCTTGGCACCGAGATAGCAAGACGATAGCCTGTTTCAATGGCCAGCAGTTATATTGTCACCAATTGTATTATCTACGATCAGAAAGTGGGAGGACTTGCATAGTCTCAGGACAATTACTGTACCCGCTGAGTTACTACAGCATTTTGTATCAACCTATCAGTAATGATGTCGGCCGTTAGCCATCTTGCACTGCCAAGAAATTTTGGTCCCCTAAACAGCTTAGTAGGACCTGGCCGATCCCAACCTCAATACCACAGTTATTTTAAAAAGTTTAATTCTGGTAAAATTAACTCTTATTATCTCCCCGCTAACTATAATCTTCCTCCCAAGGTCAGAAAGACGAAGGAGTTGATTGCCGACTTCGGGAGGGAATAGCCAAGAATCCACGAACCCGTCTTCATTAAGGGGACAAAGTCAATAGCATCATGTTCTTGAGGTGCACATCTTGAAAAGATCTGTCCTCTGCCCAACGCACTGATGCAATCACAAAGAAAGCCGATCGACGCCTCTGAAGAAGGGCCCCGACTCAAAACGTCACCAACCCATGTACTGCAGAGATACCACCTGACACACAGAGTTACTCCAGCTGACAAAACGTGTAGGAAGGAACTACAGATGCTGGTTTACACAGAAGATAGACACCAAATGCCGGAATGCCTCAGCAGGTCAGGCAGCATCTCTGGGGAAAAGGAATAGGTGACCGTTTCAGGTCAGAACACTTCTTCAGACTCCGAACCCTTTGGAAGAATGGTTCTGACCCAAAACATCAGCTATTCCCTTTCTCTGAGCTGACTGACCCACTGAGTTACTCCAGCATTTTGTGTCCATCTTCGAGTTACTCCAGCATTTTATGTCTATCTTCGAGTTACTCCAGCATTTTGTGTCCATCTTCGAGTTACTCCAGCATTTTGTGTCCATCTTCGAGTTACTCCAGCATTTTGTGTCCATCTTCGAGTTACTCCAGCATTTTGTGTCCATCTTCGAGTTACTCCAGCATTTTGTGTCCATCTTCGAGTTACTCCAGCAATTTATGTCTATCTTCGAGTTACTGCAGCATTTTGTGTCCATCTTCGAGTTACTCCAGCATTTTGTGTCCATCTTCGAGTTACTCCAGCATTTTGTGTCCATCTTCGAGTTATTCCAGCATTTTGTGTCCATCTTCAAGTTACTCCAGCATTTTGTGTCCATCTTCGAGTTACTCCAGCATTTTGTGTCCATCTTCGAGTTACTCCAGCATTTTGTGTCCATCTTCGAGTTACTCCAGCATTTTGGATCCATCTTTGAGTTACTCCAGCAATTTGTGTCCATCTTCGAGTTACTCCAGCAATTTGTGTCCATCTTCGAGTTACTCCAGCATTTTGTGTCCATCTTCGAGTTACTCCAGCAATTTGTGTCTATCTTCGAGTTACTCCAGCAATTTGTGTCTATCTTTGAGGTACGCCAGCATTTTGGTTCTATCTTTGAGTTACTCCAGCATTTTGTTTTCTATGAGAGATTCCACGAGTTCCTCATGTTCTATCAGCACCTCTACCTCCTTAGAAGATTTAGCATGTCACAGAATACTCCAATGATCTTCTGTGGATGTAGGACATACAGCACACTGACTGGTTGCAACACTGCCTGGTTCGGCAATTTGAATGCCCAGGAATGAAGGAGCCAACAGAGTGGTAGACAATACCTAGTCCGTCGCAGGTACTGACATCCACACCATCAAATGGATTTTTTGGACACACTGCCAAGGCAGCAACAAAGTCCTACAACACTGTGGCCATGCAGTCATTCCACTCCTGCCATCAGGAAGGCACAGGAGTCTGAAAACCATGACCACCAGGTAGGGCAGGCAGCATCTCTGGATAGAAGGAATGGGTGACGTTTCGGGTCGAGACCCTTCTTCAGACCAATCTCATCTCAAGTCTCGACCCGAAACGTCACCCATTCCTTCTCTCCAGAGATGCTGCCTGTCCCGCTGAGTTACTCCAGCATTTTGCTCCAGTCTATCTTCGGTTTAAACCAGTATCTGCAGTTCCTTCCTACAACTGGCAGGTTCAAGAACAGCTTCTTCCAGGCACTTGAACACGACACAAGATTAATCTCAGCAGCTATGAACTTCTATACGCTGTCTTTAGTTGCATTATCGACCGGAGTTGTTTAAAACTAGTATTACAGTTATTAATTTATTGAATTTCTTACAATGATTGTATTTTATCTGCATGTCATTGCACTTACGGGGCTGTTAAGCTGCTGCAAGTAAGAATTTCATTGTTCTGTTGTCCGCACAAATGACAATTAAACACTCTTGACTCTTGAACTAAGTTGTGGTAACGATGACCAGTCTGGGACAGACAAGTGGGGCAGCATGGTTTGGTGTAGGAGGAAACAGCAATTTCCCACGACGGAGACTTATTGTAGAAAAATGTGCAAAATAATGAAGCCAACCTGCTGGACGTTCCACCCGACATCATTATCACAATTATTTAAAGTGTTTGATTCTGGTGAAATTAACTCTTGTCGTTTCCTCTCCTATAGCTATAATCTACTACAGAACTACGATACCCCTATCAGTTGTATCAAAGAAAATGTATGACACAGAAGGCGGCCATTTGGCCCATCAAATCTGTGCTGGTTGAGTTACCCAGCCAGAGGTCTTGCAGCAACAGGTCTGTGATCAGCAAGTCATGGTTCTTCAGGTACAAATCCAAGTACCGCTTGGATGCGGCAGAGAATTCTGCCTCTATTATCCTTCCGAGCACAACTTCGCTTCTGCTCTGATCCTTTTACAATACACCAAGTGGAGAGACGCATCATAGTAAAACTAGCTGTGCCTCGAGCCAAACCACTCCAGTAGAACACTGGCGTCTACCCAACATTGTGGAAAAATTGCCCAGGTGTGTCGTCTTCACAAAGAAACCTTCATCTAATCTGATTAATTACCAGTCTACTCGTTCGGCAGCAAAGTGATAAACGGTGTGATTCTCAATGCTTTCAAGCAGAGTTTGTTCAGATATAATCCGTTCACTAGTGTCCAGTTTGGCCGGGCCCACTTGGCACCAGGCCACATCTCAACCTTAGTCCAAACATGGATCAAAGGGGTGAATTAGAGAAGCAAGGTGGGATTCACAGCCCTTGCTATCAAGACCAAAGAACCTGTTGCTCTACTCTGATTCTCAAGATGGAATTAAGCCCCCGTCTCACTTTCCCGAGTTACTCACAAATTCTCCCGAGTTTTCTCCTTGATTCAAACTCGGAGAATGTCCGTAGCTAGTCCGTGGATATATCGTAGCGGCTCGTTATGCCAGCCGAAGGTACTCGGGGCATCAGGCAAGTCGGGATGTTTTTTTCAGCATGATGCAAAATGTCCTCGAGTAAAATAAAATAGCCCCAAGTACCTACGGCTGGCATCTCCGAGTTGGAATCAAGAGGAAAACTCAGGAGAACTCTTGAATAACTCGGGAAAGTGGGACAGGCCCTTAAAAGTGCAAATCTTTAGATGTAGGGAGGGCTGCAGAAGCTGGTTTAAACCGAAGACAGACTCAAAAAGCTGGAATAACTCGGCGGGTCAGGCAGCATCTCTGGAGAGAAGGAATAGGTGATGTTTCGGGTCATTTCAGTGTGAAGAAGGGTCTCGACCCGAAATGTCACCTATTTATTTCCTCCAGAGATGCTGCCTGACCCACTGAGTTACTCCAGCATTTTGTGCAAATCTTTAACGCTTGGATTGGAGCTTTCTTGCACAGGGTTCACACCTTACTCAAGCAAAGACACAAAGTGCTGGAGGAACTCAGCAACGCATTCCAGTATCCGTAGGCATTTTTCAATGAGGACCCTTCTTCAGACTAAAGACCGGCTGCTTGGTGCACTTAAACTGTCCATTTGTCTTAGTCATCAGCCTTCCTTATATTAGCTTGGTTTATAATTTATCAGTTAAAATCAAAATTAATTGCTTTGCACCATGCCGTGAACCATAGAATTCCTCAAATATTCGTAAATTACTAATTATGCTGCTTCAATCCCCTACCATCCCTGGAGGTATCCATGCACACTTCCTTTGGTTAAGTTGCCAAGTCAGCCAGAATATCAGATATCCAAAAGCCGTTCGATGATTAGAAGGTTGAGCAATGAACCTTTTTGTTAGACACACTTCCTGTCATTTGAGTTTCCTTGCAAGAGCCTGGAGTTATCAACGGCATGGTGGCGCAGCGGTAGAGTTGCTGCCTTACAGCGCCAGAGTCCCGGGTCCGATCCTGACCATGTCCGCTGTCCATACGGAGTTTGTACGTTCTCCCAGTGACCGCATGGCTTCTCTCCGGTTGCTCCAGTTTCTTCCCACACTCCAAAGACGTGCAGGTTCGGAGGTTAATTTTCAGATTTTCAGTAAATATTGTAAAGTTGTCCTTGGTGTGCAGGATAGTGTTAGCGTACGGGGATCGCTGGTCGGCGCAGACTCGGAGTGTTGCTTCCGCCTTGTATCTCTAAACCAAACAATGAATATAGAAGTACAGGAGCACACAGAGGCCCTTCGTAAGCAAAGGGAGGAGCAGAACATCACTTATCCACTTGCCTTGCCAAGCTGCTCCAGCTTGCTCTGTAGAGGGGACTGCAGTTCCCACATTGACCTCACGAGCCACAAAAACTATAGTGGAAGCAAGTCAACTTTCGTCCCGAGGGACTTTCATCTCATCGTCGTCATGGCGACGCCTCGAGGTCGAGGATGATGGTCTACGTTCCGTGGTTTTTATGGACTCTCAGGTGGCTTACGAGTCCAATCCTGGCTTTGAAAGTTCTTCGGCATTCAGGACAGATAATTCCAGATGGCAGATCGGGCTTTGGTTGTTGCCGCTTCTCTTTCCGTTTTCTTCTCTTTCCTTCTAATTCTGCGCATCTGTTGGCTTCGAAGGTCGCTGTTCCTGCTTGGATGATGGTTTGCCAGAGTTTCCCGTCCTTGGCATTGGTTTGAATACTGCTACCGAAAAGCGTTCCTGCTTCTGTCCAAAGTTGAGCGATTGAATCCAAATTGTATTCACCGCTTCCATGCCAGGTTCTGCTTCCGTCGGCCTTGTCCGATCGCCAAAAGTCTTGAGAAGTTTTTTGCCGCTCACAGAACGAAGACGCCTGTGCGTGTGTTTGTTTAACGTGTACTTGATGTTGCACTCCAAGTTCTGGGAAATCTGCTGCCCTTACATGTTCTAACCAATATGGGACTTCAGACTCGGCCCACGTGGGGAAAAAAAAAAATTAATAGATCTTGCTGGCTTCCAAGTGTAGGTTGGAACTGCAGATGCTGGTTTACACGAAAGATAGACACAAAATGCTGGAGTAACTCAGCGGGTCAGGCAGCATCTCTGGAGCAAAGGAATAGGTGATGTTTTGGGTCGAGACCCTTCTTCAGACTGAGCGGCAGGGGAGAGGGGAACTAGAGGTTCAGACAAAATCAGAGCCAGCACCAATGACCAAGGAAAGGTGGAGCCCACAATGATTCATTGTTGGCTGTGGAAGAGGTGATAACGACGAGATATTGACAGTGAAACTAGCAGGACGACTCGGCTGGGGGAGGGACAGAGGGACAGAGGGACAGAGGGACAGAGGGACAGAGGGACAGAGGGACAGAGGGACAGAGGGACAGAGGGACAGAGGGACAGAGGGACAGAGGGACAGAGGGACAGAGAGACAGAGAGACAGAGAGACAGAGAGACAGAGAGACAGAGAGACAGAGAGACAGAGAGACAGAGAGACAGAGAGACAGAGAGACAGAGAGACAGAGAGACAGAGAGACAGAGAGACAGAGAGACAGAGAGACGGAGTGTAAAGGTTCCTTGACATTAGGGCAATCAATGTTCATGCTGTTGGGTTGGAAGCTGCCACAAGCGAAATTTGAGGTGCTGTTACTGCAATATGCGGGTGGCCTCACCGTGACTGTGGCGTTGGCCCAGGAGAGAAGTGGCAGTGTGGGAATGGGAAGGGGAGTTAAAATGGTTGGCAAGCAGGCTTCCACTTTGAATTCTCCATCTATGTCCAACATTAATAATAAAAAGCTCTTTCTGGTGCGATGTAGTTTCTTCTGCCAGAGGAATCCACTTTCACCACTGAAACAAGCCTGCAGGTGACACATGCAGGAGCCAGACACAGGCAATGGGATTGTTAATGCCCAATAACACATACTGTATATTGGATCGTGGTAATGGGAGATTTCAAAGCTTCAGGGTTTTTTTGTTGGTTTTGGATAACTAAAATCAACGCTCAAATGAAATTTACAGCCAGCAGAATAATCACACATCACAGACGTGGGATTAGGTTAATATGTGAGGGGGAAGCCAGAGCCAGTCTGTTGCCAGAAAAATCAGAAATAGGTCACAGAAGTGCTTGAAGCACTGCACAATTAAACAAGCTCTTAAAACTCTTCAAGTGCAGTCGTACTTGTTCGCTTCCAGCAATGGAAACTTTGATTTGGCGGCTAATGTCGCAGGCGACACAGCTCTGTACCAGTCCGACACCGGAGAAGGCCGGTTTCCGGTGAGGCATGACCTGCTACACAAGGTCACGTGTCTCTTCGCTTTGGCCGTGCAACCCCCCCCCCCCCCCCCCCCCCCCCTCGCGTGCATCGTAAAGCCAGAGCGAACAGTATGCTGTCCTTCGGGGAGCCTCTGGTGGGTGATCGGGCCAATCCAGGGATACAGCCAGTCTCGTTGAGTTACTCCAGCATTTTGTGTCTATTTCGGGCGAGAGACGTGTCTGCTTTCTGAAAATAACACCACGCGCGGCACGGTGGCGCAGCGGCAGAGTTGCCGCCTTACAGCGCAGGGGGACCCGGGTTCAAACCTGGCGGCAGGAGCCGTCTGTGCAGAGTTTGTACGTTCTCCCCGTGACCTGCGTGGGTTTTCTCCGGGATCTCCGGTTTCCTCCCACACTCCGAAGACATACAGGTTTGTAGGTTATTTGGCTTGGTGTCATTGTAAATTGTCCCTAGTGTGTGTAGGGTATTGTTAGTGTGCAGGGATCGCTGGTCTGCGCAGACTCAGTGGGCCGAAGGGCCTGTTTTCACACTGTATCTCTGAGATATACTCCAGTCACCAAGTAGTGGATGCTGTACCTCCCAATTGTCCCAAGGCTTTTCTCAGCCAATTTCATCATCTTCCTCTGAGGCTAACTTATTTTCACTAATCCTTATTCCTCTAATCTTATCTGCCAAGTCCAGCTCTATTTGGGTTTTGAAACCGAAAGTATCATTTGCTCAGCTTGTAAACACATCTCACATGCAATTTAAGATAGAATCATATTATATCAAAATATCACACCGACATCTAATACCCAACATCAAGAAATCCAATAGATCACAAAAGTTTAATGTGCAGATGCACTTCATTGAAGTGGCAAAGCCATATTCCTTAAAAAAAAAACTACTGAATAATGTACTTCTAATAGTCCACAAGTTCTAGGAGCCGAATTAGGCCATTCAGCCCATCAAGTCTACTCTGCCATTCAATCATGGCTGATCTATTTTTCCCTCTCAACCTCATTCTCCTGCCGTCTCCCCATAACCCCTGACGCCCGCACTAATCAATAGGAAAATAAACCGTCTTCCTTTGATCGCTAGTCGGCATGGACTTGGTGGGCCGAAGGGCCTGTTTCCACGCTATATCTCTAAACTAAACAAGCTTCCACAGTCCTCATGCTGACTCTGCACTCCAGGGATGAGGACATAAATATTTTCTGGACTCTTCCCACTGTTGTGCCTTTGCTGAGAAAGATGCTATGTTGAGACGACTTATTTATTCAGGATTCATTTGGTCAGGGAATCCAGAGACCCACTTTGTCAGGCATCCCTTTAACTGGAGCCATCAAACTTATACACTCCACAGCCACACTTATAGACTATTACTGTAGTAGTAGGTCCCCCTCGGTCATGAATGACCATGGGTGATGCATCCTGGCCGGATGCAAGCCTGTCATATGGAGGACAGGCTGTTGCCCATGCAGCACGTCCCCCCCCTCTCCACGTCGCTGATCGATCCAAAGGAACAGCAGGGCCGTTACACTTTGGCACCAGCGCCGTCGCAGGAGCTGCGGGGTTGTAGACAACGGCGAACTGCATTAGGGACTCCGACTCCAGATTTTCTTGAGGTTTACTCCTGAAGCTTTTTCCATGACTGGATATGGCCACAAGGCAGTGGGGGTTTTAAATCAGAGGTTTCCCCTCTCCTAGATGGACTGACGAGACTTCCCAGGCTGACGAGCCCCCATTTGCCCGAGACCTTTACTGTAGACTTTAGAGATACATTCAGAAACAGACCCTTCGGCGAACCGAGTCCGCTCCGACCAGCTATCACCCATAAACCAACCTACACACACCAGGAACAATTATAGAATTTACCAAAGCCAATTAACCTCCAAACCCGCATGTCTTTGGAGTGTGGGAGGAAACAGGGAGAACGTACAAACTCTGTAGAGGCACCACCCGTGGTCAGGATCGAACCCGGGTCTCTGTCGCTGCAAGGCAGCAACTGGGACGCCCCTAAGACCCAATTTTGAATTGACTTACAACATGTGGGTGACATTGCTAATCTGAGCATCTATTGCCAAACTACACATTAGTTATTGAAATATCACCCCTCAAACATGTCTTGTACCTTATTAGTTCTTGCAATGAAATTGTGAATTAATTGCCATGGGTGACATGACGTCCACTGTGATGGTCTAGGGTAGTACAGCTCCAGCCACCGTCTCCTGGCAAGGTCTAGGCTAGTTGCACTGTTCAGCGTGGACTTGGTGGGCCGAAGAGCCCATTTCCATGCTGTATGTCTAAATCTAGACGCGGCACGGTGGCGCAGCGGCAGAGTTGCTGCCTTACAGCTCAGAGACCCAGGTTTGATCCTGACTACGAGTGCTGTCTGTATGGAGTTTGCACGTTCTCCCCGTGACCTGTGTGGGTTTCCTCCCACACTCTGAAGACGTACAGGTTTGTAGTTTAATTGGCTTGGTGTATGTGTAAATTGGCCCTAGTGTGTGTACAATAGTGTTAGAAACATAGAAACATAGAAAATAGGTGCAGGAGTAGGCCATTCGGCCCTTCGAGCCTGCACCGCCATTCAATATGATCATGGCTGATCATCCAACTCAGTATCCTGTACCTGCCTTCTCTCCATACCCCCTGATCCCTTTAGTCACAAGGGCCACATCTAACTCCCTCTTAAATATAGCCAACAAACTGGCCTCAACTACCTTCTGTGGCAGAGAATTGCACAGATTCACCACTCTCTGTGTGAAAAATGATTTTCTCATCTCGGTCCTAAAAGACTTCCCCCTTATCCTTAAACTGTGACCACTTGTTCTGGACTTCCCCAACATCGGGAACAATCTTCCTGCATCTAGCCTGTGCAACCCCTTAAGAATTTTGCAAGTCTCTGTAAGATCCCCCCTCAATCTTCTAAATTCCAGCGAGTACAAGCCGAGTCTATCCAGTCTTCCGCTGTGTTAGTGTGAAAAGACTGCTGGTCGGCACGGACTCAGTGGGCCGAAGGGCCTGTTTCCTCACTGTATCGTCACCAAGTA
Source organism: Raja brachyura (assembly GCA_963514005.1). The sequence goes on from OY740788.1 coordinate 12,524,012, forward strand.
GTGGATGCCGTATCTCCCAACTGACCCAAGCCCTTCCTCAGCCAATGTGTATTCTTCTGACGTAAGCTTATTTTTACTTCCTTATTCCTCTCATCATATCTGCCGAGTCCAGCTCTATTTGGGCTTCGAAACAGAAAGTATCATTTGCTTGGATTGTAAACATATCTCACAGGACATTTAGGATAGAATCATACGATATCAAAATATCACACCGACATCAAATACCCAACATCAAAAATCCAATAGATCGCAGAACTTCAATGTGCCGATGCACTTCATTGAAGTGGCAGGGCCATATTTCTCCACAAAGACCACGGAAAAATATCCATGTTCTAGGAGCATGAATTAGGCCATTCGGCCCATCAAGTGTACTCCACCATTCAATCATGGCTAATCCATTTTCCCCTCTCAACCTCATCCTGTCTTCTCCCCGTAACCCCTGACGCCCATACTAACCAATAGGAAAGTGAAACGTCCTCCTTTGATGTAGGAGTTGTACCACAACTCTGCAGCGGTAGATTTGCTGCCTTACAGTACCAGAGGCCCTGGTTCGATCCCGACCATGGGTGCTGCCTGTGCAGAATTTGTACATTCTCCCTGTGGATTTTCTCCGGGTTCTCCGGTTTCCTCCCGCACTCCAAAGGCGTACAGGTTTGTACGTTAATTGGCTTGATGTAAGTGTAAATGTAAATTGTTCCTAGTGTGCGTGTGGGACAGTGTTAATGTGCTGTATCTCCAAACTAAACCCCATGCAATCCTTCAGATAAATGTCCCCTACTGATATTTTTGTGATGACTTCTGTTCTGTGTGACTCTAATGATGGCAGTGGAACATTGGTGACATCCAGGTCAGATAGATTATTAGGTACACATTGATCATTTATGGAGTTTGTATGTTCTCCTCCTGACCTGCGTGGGTTTTCTCTGGATACGCCGATACTCTCAAGTACACTTTTGTAGGTTCATTGGCTGTGGTAAAAATTGTAAATTGTCCCTAGTGAGTGGGAAAGTACTGGTGTACGGGGAGATCGCTGGACAGCACAGGCGGGGAGGCCGAAGGGGCCTGTTCAAACTACGATTTAAATGAAAGAGTAACATCAATGGATGAGGAATTGGATGAGGAGTCTGAATATTCCTGTCATGCCTCTAACCTTTGCAGTTTACTTCAGACGTAATCTGTTTGAGTCTCTGCAGCCAACGCCGCAGCTTTAATACAACACAAGACACAAACTGCACCAGAGTTGAGTTTTCACGTATCGTCACGTGTACCGAGATACAGTGAAAAGCTTTTTGTTGCTGGGTAACCAGTCAGTAGAAAGACAATACGAGGTTCCAATTGTGCCATCCAGTGTGGATACAGGATAAAGGGAATAACGAGAGAAGGAGAGCGAACGGGAGAGAGAGGGAGAGAAGAGGGAGGGGGAGAGAGAGGGAGAAGAGGCGGGGGTGAGAGAGAGGGAGAGAGAAAGGGGGGGAGAGAAGGAAGAGAGAAAGAGAGAGAGAAAGAGAGAGAGAGAAAGAGAGAGAGGAAGAGAGAGAGGAAGAGAGAGAGGAAGAGAGAGAGGAAGAGAGAGAGGAAGAGAGAGAGGAAGAGAGAGAGGAAGAGAGAGAGGAAGAGAGAGAGGAAGAGAGAGAGGAAGAGAGAGAGGAAGAGAGAGAGGAAGAGAGAGAGGAAGAGAGAGAGGAAGAGAGAGAGGAAGAGAGAGAGGAAGAGAGAGAGAAAGAGAGAGAGAGAGAGAGAAAGAGAGAGAGAAAGAGAGAGAGAGAAGAGAGAGAGAGAAAGAGAGAGAGAATAGAGAGAAAGAGGATAGAGAGAAAGAGGATAGAGAGAAAGGATAGAGAGAAGAGAGAAGAGAGGAGAGAAGGGAAAGAGAGAAAGAGCGAGAAAGATAGAGAAAGAAAGAAAGAAAGAGAGAGAAGGGTGAAAAAAGGGGGGAGAGAGAGAGAAAGAAAAGGGGGAGGGAGAGAGAAAGAAATGGGGGGGGAGCGAGAGAGGAGGGGGAGAGGGGGAGAGGGGGAGAGGGGGGGGAGAGGGGGAGAGGGGGAGAGAGGGGGAGAGAGGGGGGAGAGGGGGGGAGAGAGGGGGGGAGAGAGGGGGGGAGAGAGGAGGGGGGGAGAGGAGGGGGAGGGGGGAGGAGAGGAGGGGGGAGAGGGGGGGGGGGAGAGGGGGGGAGAGAGGGGGGAGAGGGGGGGGAGAGGGGGGGGGAGAGAGGGGGGAGAGGGGGGGGGGAGAGGGGGGGGGGGGGA